>CM036757.1:73778394-74422096 GCA_020796225.1 Arion vulgaris
ATTATTTTTGGTGGCCAGCCCCACTGGTACTTAATGACCAGCCGCCACTGATTTTATAATCTCGTTTTAAATAGTAACTTTCCTTGTTTCTTCCACTATTTTCTGCCATCATTTCATCTCTATTGTGTAATTTTTTAAAACTTCATTTCTATCATATCTAACATTTTCATTCTGCATTTTCTTTTACCTACGGACGCCCTAATATTGCATTGTTTACTGACATAGCCAGTTTACTTGCTTTGCGTCAACTTAAAAAATACTGCGTGCCAGTGTATCGGCTCGGAAGACCGAAAGGGTTAATATCAAAAGAAGGTACCAGGAGGGAATAGACTCTTAACTTATCATCATTTTTATCTTACAGAAGTTTAGATTGCATAATTTCTGACAGCTTGTCAGTTATTGATAAAACGTTAATCTATTTATTTCCGATTTTGTCCATGATTTGACAGCTTTTATGTCTAGCAGACAATTATTGACATGTTTCTTGTCTATTGTCTCTGCTTCTTCTGCATTTTAATCCTTTCTCTGTGTTTGTTTGTTACTTCTAGACACACTTGTTTGTTTATTTGTTTGTTGGGTTAGGGGATTTAAGCCTTTATGTGGTTGAGGTACGTCACTTTCAACCTAAGATTGATGTCGTTGTTGTTTATGTGGTTGAGATACGTCACTTTCAACCTAAGACGGATGTCGTTTTTGTTTATGTGGTTGAGATACGTCACTTTCAACCTAAGACGGATGTCGTTTTTGTTTATGTGGTTGAGATACGTCACTTTCAACCTAAGACGGATGTCGTTTTTGTTTATGTGGTTGAGATACGTCACTTTCAACCTAAGACAGATGTCGTTTGTATTTATATCAGAACGTACTGGCAGATCATACGCTACTGTTTTTTACGTCTGCCTTGCATTTGTCCAACTTTTCATCGGACATCGGCCAGGAGATGCGAGCATTTTATTCAGGTTTTTGGACCTATATTACGTTTCTCTGCTTGCGCTACTATCACTACCTGTAGCTCTCCCTCGATCCCTACCCACTTAGCCAGACAGGATTCTCTGTCTGTTTCCAGGGTCACCACGTGGAGGTGGGGTAGGATCTTGATTAGTTCCAGCTCACTAAGCCAGGCCCGACGTTGTCCCTTGACTGCGCCTTTGACCCCAGACATTTCCTAAATGTTATTCTTCTCTTCTACAGCTTTACAGAAGTGTTGGGGGTGAACTTGTGTGTGCGTGTTCTAACGCACTTTGTAAGCTGATATTCATCTTCTGAAGGCTGTTCTTGGAGCCGTCGCTCCATTTTTTGCGTGGTCTTCACTTGCTCTGTACTCATTGTACACTTTTTTCATTCTGACTCTCTGTAGTAGACGATAATATGGCATTCTTATCAGGTGTCCATACCATTTAATTCTGAACGTTGGTAAATGAACAAAAAGAAAATAACAAAGGACCACACATAACTTTCGGTATGAAGAACAATCTTGAGAATATACTTGAAGAAAAAAGCAGCTCAAAATACTCTCCTATTCCAACAAATAATGTCAAGTTACATTAACGAACCTGGTGTATAGCTGCTGTGTGATCGACGGAATTAAGTCAGAATGAAAGGAAGTGAAGATAATGTTCCATCTCCATCGCTTGCTTACTCTTTTTTTTATTACTTCTTTCTCTCTATTTGATAGTAACATTCTAATCAATGACTCGTTAACCTAAATTCAGATCTGCGCTTCGAGAAACGTAAAGAACTGAGATTTACAAGTCCTGGAGATGTCACGAGAGTGTTTATAGAAAAAAAATGTGACTGTTGGTGATAGGAATGACTTAGACAGGGAGCGGGTTGTTGTTTGAGTGTAAAGTTACCGAATTGTTAACTGTAAAAGTAATGCCATGTTCACACCGATTCAGACTGGAGTTTTTGGGTTCCTCAACTCTACAACACGTGTCGACACGTTGCCCTCGTCGTCAAGCTCGGTTATTGATTAAACGTTATGCTGAATTACTATAATATGTCTTGAGTTTAAAAAAATTTTTAAAATTCTTTATGTAAATTTATGATAACAAACATCAGAGACAGAGATTTGTGGAGATCTATGATCGCCTACGCCAGCCGATACGGCACCTGATGATGAGGATGTACAGTGGCGGCTCGTGATAATTTTTGTTGGTGAGGACCAGACACAGATTTTCGGAAAAATCATGGTTTGGTGTTGTTATGTTTTAATTTCTAAAATAGTAAATACACGTTACACATTATTTTTGGTGGGGCTCGGCCCCAGTGGCCCTTAATGACAAGCCGCCACTGATGATGTATATTATATTTTATTCGTTTCATTTGTTAACTGTATTAACTATTTTACTGTGTATGAATTCACTATCAATAACACTGCGGAAACGAGGACTCCAGTGCTATAATGAGCCAATACTTATGTATGGCAGCGAATCATGGACAATGAACAAGCAATCAATAAGATCACTGGAAGCCACAGAGATGGGATTTTACAGAAAAATGTTGAAAATTCCATAGACAGCGAAGACAACAAACTATGAGCTGTTAAACAAGCCGTTTAAAATGATGGTCAGAATTTTATCCATTCTTGTTTTCTCAGTGACTCGATGAGTATACTCAGGAAGATTGAAACAGGCTGGGATCTGATACAAGGGTTGAAGTTTCTGAAGAGGTCTAGACTGAAAAAACTCAGTTTTACTTTTGTGCGTGGGCATGCAGGAGTAAGGGGGATTGAACACGCCGATAGGCATGCGGGGTATCTCCTTCTTTTTCTTTGCGTTCGTTCTTTACGAGCAATTTTAATCACTCTTTGTGATATATTTGATCTTTGCCAAGAACGTGTATACGTTGCATATTGGTTTGGTAGGCGCCTAAACGCATAGACTTCTACATGTTTAGAACACGTGCATCCGGCTTCAGTCAAATGCGGGGTATGGCTACTGTAGTAAGCGGGCCCGGCTTGGAATATTGAATTTCCAAAGGGAGAGATAGCGTTTAAACGAAGGGATAGGCGGGGCGAGTGGAAGGAAGGAAGGGGAAGGTTAATCTGTAATCCTAACCAGACTGCAAAAATATCAATTCAAATGTAGTGTAGCTAGGCAAGTAAGAGCAGTTTACTCGAAGTCAAAAAAAAGAACAATTAACAAACATAAAACTGATGTCGTTAGTTGTAACACGCTGAGAGACATACTGAGGAAGAGATCAGAACACTTATGGACTAATTGGTTAGATCTGCAGTGATAATGACCTGACAATTAAACTAAAGACATTTCTTTGGGTAGATCCAACGATCTTTGAGCGCCTATATTTCAGTGTATTTTGTTAAAAATCTAATTCTCCCACGTTTCTCCCTCACTCTTACTATCTAGCGCACCCTGTCTCTCTACTTTTCGATATCTTTTGTTATTTTTTCCCCCTGGAGATCGTGTTGAAATTTTTAGTTCTAGCTCCCTCTCTGTCATTAATGTTCTTCTTCACACGTCACAAAGCAAACGTCTTGAAAGTAATCAATGATGTCTCCCTCAGGTGACGTCATCCCTGTCAATATGGCGGATATAGACCTCATGAAGAGAGAAAAAAATTGTTGAATTTCTAGTTAGTAATGTTGAAGAAATTGTGAATATTCAAGTGTCCATCTCTAGACGGACATTTTGTGCTGAATATGTTACAAATGACGTCACTTCCTTTCCTACTGGCAGACACACGTGTTCATTTTCTTTCAGTGTTTTGACTTAATTCCCAGTTATTTGTTAACCAAACTGAGCTGAGAGTCTGGCCGAATAGATTAGAGGGCGGCTCCAATGCAGGAGACTGGAGCTCAAACCACGGTAAAGCAAATGTGTTTTTTTTCTGTCGGGGCATAGAGAAAAATCATAACCTGAACAATTTCACTGCGACTGCTCTAGCCATGCTGTCATTAAATTCCCAAGCTACATGCCGCCCCCATCCTGTCCGACACGACCCCATAAGCGGTATTACTACAGGTAGTAACAAGTTTTTTACTTCTTTAAAAAAACCCACCCAAATTGAGGCTGTGTTGACCTGAGAGCCGTTGAAACCGGGACAAAATACAACTTCAATTGAGGGATTTGATCCAGACACCACGCGTTTACAAAGCAAGTGAACTAACCGCTATGTTATCACGACTGTCAAATAATAATAATAATAATTCCTCTCGTACCGTTATACGTTACATAGGGTCTGCAGTAATTTCTCCATACCGCTCTATCCTGGCAACCGCTCAATCTCCTCCATGGAACTGTCATCTAATACAACCAATTAAATCAATTATTTCTCTCTGCTTCTCGTGAAGCAAAGTACCTCAACAGTTTTCTCTCGTTCTCTTGCCGTTTTCTTTATGATTCCTAGAATAGTCCAGCATTCTTCAGTACCTCAAGATGACTTGATATTCAGATCCGTTTATGATGTCCTCTTTTGCCTTGCGGAATCCACTCAAATACCTTTCTAGTGAGCCGCTGTAGCGTAGTTGTTAGTGAACTCGCTTCGCAAGGCTGGTGGTCTGGGTTCAGCTCCGCAATGTGCGTGGAATTTTCCGACACGACGGCTCTCAGGTCGACCCAGCCTCAACTGGGTACCAGACATGCTCTGGGAAGTAAAGGCGGCCGGCGTGATGCTGACCACATCACCCATCGTGTGCCGACAGTCAATGAAAAATACAGGCCTAACACTGTATTGACCCATATACCACGAGGTATGAAAGGTTCCTTTACTTTTTTTTTACTTACCTTTCTAGTAATACTCGACTGTATCACTTTTGAACTTCATCATAACTTCACCAGGGACAAAAATGAATAACTGGATAAACTGAACAGTGGTTTATATATACAGAGAACATATTACTGTTTTGCCGTGTTCTACAAAATTCCAACGACGGAGCACTTACACTGTAGCTTTGGTTATATTTTCAAATATTCTACAAGTTCAAAATGTCTTCAGATATCTGACAGTCCAGTTGGCAGCAGTCATTTGTACATGACAGTCTTCAGATATCTGACAGTCCAGTTGGCAGCAATCATCTGTACCTGACATCTTCAGATATCTGACAGTTCTGTTGGCAGCAATCATCTGTACCTGACAGTCTTCAGATATCTGACAGTCCAGTTGGCAGCAATCATCTGTACCTGACATCTTCAGATATCTGACAGTTCTGTTGGCAGTAGTCATCTGTACCTGACAGTCTTCTGCTTCCTTTTTGCTCGGAATTAAAATGGCGTTTGCTACTTTTTGTCAATTTACACCAGGACTGATATTTTTTTGACCAAACATACCAATTTTGATGACTTAATTTTTGGAATTGAGTTTGAATTCCTTCTTCGATCCATACTCGCTAGATGGTCAAAGATAAACTACTCAACTAACACCAGATTCCCCAATATTACTTATGGTATCCTTTACGTGATCTCTGATTTGGAACAAATTTCTGAGGGTCACAACTAACAGAGAAGCATGGATAGTCCTTGCAATATCATTGTGTGCCACAGGTCATTACATAAATTAGGTACTTTTTCGCCCATGTATGGCCGAGGCTCAGAACGGGAGCAAAGAATAGTGATACTGCAACCTACAAGGCATGTCGTAAGAAGCGACTGAGGTAGGGACCTAGAGAAATTACCCTAGTAAATAAAAAGCGTTTCAGAAATCGGATGTGATGGCCTACTTGTAGGTGCATAACTGGCACAACGTATAATCACTCTTATGTTCATATCACATAAAATCACACAGAGTGTTTAAACAAGGGGCTGATGTGGAGCGTTTGAAGATGAAAGAAGAATCTCTGACATGAAACAGTGCTTTGAGAGCCACATAAAACCCAGAGAATCATAGATAGTCCTTGCAGAAGCTTCATGTACGCTGATCATGATATAAATTATATATTTTAGAATCTATTCACAGATTAGACAGAAGCTGACATTATCCAGTCTTAAGTCTATGATTGACTGTCACGTTGGCAACACCTGATGCCAGATTTCAATTATTGCTGAACTAATCTATCTCGTGTCAGTAGCTTCCAAGTAGATAATCTGGAAGATTTAGAAGGAGTCTATTCGAAAAATATAAAAATAATTTGTTTAAGCAATATATATTTTTTTTTTGTTGGCGAATTAATTTGTCTGTCGTTATACTAACCCATATATTCTTTTCGTCCTTATTTTGACCTTTATACGCTTTTGTCGTTACACTGACCTATATATTCGTTTGTCGTTACACTGACCTATATATTCTGTTGTGGTTACACTGACCTATATATGTGTCTATCGTTAGATTCACCTATATATGAGTTAAAACTTGCGTATTTTGTTCTGTCTTAGCTTTCTACGTAATCTATTATTTACTATCAGATGTTCATGGAAATTTGAACGAAAGGTGAAAACACAAGGAAAAGTAGTTTTTATCATCAAATAGCTTGTCCTGAGCAGAACTTTGTCACATCAACAGTTCTCCGGAATGTCTCTCTCTCATAGGCCAGATGTCCTGCCTCTGCAGCCGTCCTGTTCAAACCATCAGTTACATCCTGAATCCATCTTCTCCGTGGTCTTCCTCTTCTTCTCTTTGCCGGTATGCCTCCTTCCATGATGGTCTTCTCAAGCCCTTCATGTCCTTTTATATGTCCAAACATCTCAATTTTCTCTTTCTTATTTGTAGCATCAGCCAGTTTTTTTGATTTTGAGTTCTTTCTGGATAAATCTATTTGTTCTCTTCTCTGCTCATGATATACGTAGGACTCTTCTGTAACACTTATATTCAAAAGTACTACTTGGTGTAAAATTAGTTTTACAAAGTACAAAATGCATGATCGCTCGTTGATTTTTATTCACGATTTATGGGCTTCCAAATATTATTCTTATGGAGATCTCTGCGAGATGGAACTAAGGCTTTCGTCCCTCGCTCCAAATATGATCGCTTCATTCCCCGCGTGAAGCGATCTGGAGATTTTCCCAGAGATCTCTGATATCAGTGTAGGTGAGATCGAATTCCTAGTCTAATCGGAGTCGGATGATAAAACGAAGTCCCCGTGTTCAGGTTGAGCAAGGAATCCTTGGCAGTTAAAAAAACAATAAAACTTGTCTGCAAAGTAGCTGTCCATGAAAAATTAATGAAAAGGTTAATAAAAATTCTTTAAAAATATCCATTAAGAACATGTATCACTGATGCTACGGAGTTCATGCACTGCAGCTGAGGACTTCCTATGTACTGTAAGAACGACATCAAATCACACATGGATATTCACCGAAGTGCAATGATGATGAACCTAGTAGTCAATCGACAGGCCAATCAATCAATATAATCAATATTTTTTATTGATCTGTCTCCCCTATGACTACAATGGAACAAACAAACAAACTGGCGAGGCTTTGAGTTGTTGGCAGTGTGTTTAATAATAATGAGCACAAGAGGAGAATGAGAAAACTCAAGAGCCACAAACAATGCAACGATTTGTTTGTGAATGTCAACTATCCATGAATCATTATTTTGAAAGTCTTTCGAACGTGCGTGCCTTTGCGTCTGTTACGTCTTAATGAAGGAGAAAGTGAAACTTTAATTAATGACTTACTTCTTGTCCATTGTTGTTGGTAAATATGAATGCATTACTTGCTTAGATCAGGATTAACTCAGGGAAAGAAGGGGGAAATGAATTGTGGGAAAAAAACACACAAGAAGAACTTTTGTTATTTCTTTTTCTACTTCTTCCAACGCTCCATATCGACCCCTTGTTAAACCACTCTTTGTGATTTGTATGTAATCTGAGCCTAAAAGCGATTGTACGTTGTGCCAGATGACCAGCACATCTGATTTCTGCGACGCTTTTATTTACTAGGGTAGCTTTCCTAGGCCCCTACCGTAGTCGTCTCTTGCTTTGTAGGTCGCAGTGTTACTATTCTCTGCTCCCCTTGAGAGCGCAGGCCACACATCGGACGACTCAGTTATTTAAAAGAAGATAACAATTTTGGTAAGAAACCAATCTACCGGCGTAGGCGATCATGTCTCTCCACAAATCTCTCTCCTTGGTGCAGCTAATCAGTTCTGATGTCGATTTTTCGTTGAACCCGCAATGTCAGACCTTCCAACATCTTCTTCCTCTGTCTTCCATGATATCTCCTTCCCTGAATTTTACCGTTGCCACCAAATGTTATAAACCTCATCTTCGCATTATATGCACGAAAAAACGTTGATTGTCTGATTCTTATTATTTTGATGAAGTTTTGATAACACAGAAACATAACATAACTCATCAAATAGCTTGTCCTGAGCAGAACTTTGCCACCCCAACAGTCCTCCGGAATTTCTCTTTCTCATAGGCCAGATGTCCCGCCTCTGCAGCCGTCCTGTTCAAACCATCAGTTACATCCTGAATCCATCTTCTCCGTGGTCTTCCTCTTCTCTTTGCCGGTATGCCTCCTTCCATGATAGTCTTCTCAACCCTTCATGTCTTTTTATATGTCCAAAATACCTCAATTTTCTCTTTCTTATTTATAGCATCAGCCAGTTTTCTTTAATTTTGAGTTCCTTCTGGATATATCTACTTGTTCTCTTCTCTGTCCAAGATATACGAAAGACTCTTCTGTAACACCTATATTCAAAAGCACATATATGTTTTTCCACTGCTTTATTAAATGTCCATGCTTCACACCTATACGTTCATACATAACTAGAAGGTGAAAAAAGAAAATGGCGATGTTTTGAACATGAATACACCATGAGAAAACTACCGGACAGCACAACTATAACTGGATTCTGAAGTTATCAAGTCTAAAAGTCGATTTACAAGTAGAGAAGTTTTGGCTAAGATATGGTGTGGTTTAATAAAGATTGAGTGGTTGAGTGGCTGTAGAGTGGCAGGTTGAGGAGGCGATTGTGGACGGTGGACAATATCAGATGAACGAGTACGAATTGGGTAGCGGGGTAAGATTAGGGTTGAAAAACGTGAAGGTGATTAAGTAGCTACGTGAAGGGACAGTGAAGTTGGAACTTGGTAAAAGGGGTCTGTTGGATTAGCAACATCATGTAATATGAAGTTGTAGTGAAGTGGTAGGATGTAATAGGGACGGATAGTGATGTTGGAAGATGTAATGGTAACTGGTATTAAAGTGGTATAATGTAATGTGAAATGGTAGTGAAGTGGTAGGATGTAATGTGGACTGGTAGGGAAGTGGTAAGATGTAATGTGGACTGGTAGGGAAGTGGTAGGATGTAATGTGGACTGGTAGGGAAGTGGTATGATGTAATGGGGACTGGTAGTGAAGTGATATGATGTAATAAGGACTGGTAGTGAAGTGGTATGATGTAATTTTTTTTTTCCGATCCAGAAGCACTTGAGCTTTTCAGCTCTTCGGCTCGGTGCCATGGACATTGTAACCCTTCGGTTCGGTGGCACGAACACCGTAAATCTGGAGAATCTGTGGCTTTTTCTGCCATCCCGCGGAATTGAACCCGCACACACAGATGGATAGTCACCCGTAGTCCAACGCGCTACGAACATGCTGGGCAGACGGGCGTATGATGTAATAGGGACTGTTAGTGAAGTGATATGATGTAACGTGAACGTACGGTAATGTAATCTATTGTAATATACACTGTTAGTTGGAGGAGGGTGGGGTATGTTGTATTATGTACTTGTGGTGGGCGGTATACAATTTTGAAGCATGACTGTAGAAGTGGGCACAGAACAACAAAAAGAAACACATTCAAAGTCTGCAGTACCATCCTTACAATTTCATATTGTATACTTCTTGTAATGTCTACGTCTGTGTACACCTAGAAACATAATCTTGAACGTTTTTTTAAATACAACAAGGACCTACCTATTACTACTACTTAGTTAGTTAGTTTGTTCCTTTCGTGCCAAAGGCGGACATAGGGCAGAGGTTTTAGATCTCCATGTGATACGGTTCTTTGCTAGCAGTTGCAGATCTTGTATGGTTTTACATCCCAATAGTTTACTTTCTTGTTGGATGGTTCTTCGAAGAGTGGTCTTTGGTCTTCCACGTTTTCTTTTCCCAACTGGTGACCACATAAGGACTTGTCGATTTAGTCTCTTTTCGTCTGATCTAAGCACATGACCTAAATATTTCCACCTTCGTTTCCTTATAATATTTGATATGGGTTGTTGGTGTGTTCTATCTCTCACTGTGTTGTTAGAAACGAAATCCATTTTACTTTTAATAATTTTCGTAGACATTTATTCTCAAAGCTGTCCAGTTTCTTATCAATTTTCTTTGTTGATTTCCAACTTTCACAACCGTAGGTCAGTACACTACTACTACTACTACTACTACTACTACTATTATTTATTTTTATTATTTTTATTGCTACTACTAATACTACCAATACTACTACTATTGCTACTACTACTGCTACTACTGCTACTACTACTACTACTACTACCACTACTACTACTACTACTCTACTACTACTACTACTGCTACTACTACTACTACTACTGCTGCTGCGCTGCTGCGCTGCTGCGGCTGCTGCGGCTGCGGCTACAATGACGGCGACCGCTACCGAGACCGCGACTAATTCTACTAATTCTACTACTACTGCAACTACTAATACTACTACAACAACTACTACTATTACTACTACTACCACTATTACTACTACTAATATTACTGCAATTATTAATCCTACGTCTACTAAAACTAATATTACTTACTGCTACTGCTACTACTACCACTATTGCTACGACTGCTACTAAATTATTTCGCTCCCAGCAGAACATAAGGATACAGCTGTAGTTCTTCAACGAATTCTATCATTAACTTTTCTTTAGATCTGCACTGGAGGCTCTAACAACTCTAACCTCCACCTCACCTGTTCCACTTCAGGTATTTCTTAATCTAACAACGTTTCTTTTCCCATAGGGGTTCCAGTCAAGTACATTTCTAGTTGTGCTGTAGGGTTGTTTCCTCACAGTGTGTTCATGTCCAATCCAAGGCCATTTCCTTTCTTCAACTTCAAGCTATATATGCTCCTCTGTTATTCTCTTCACATTTTTTTAAAAACTTCACTTCTGTCCATCTTATACGACATGAGCCATGTAGATATATGTTGTCTAAAACTGTTGATCATCATCATCATGTGTCGTCTCCACATCGAAGGTTAGCTGCAATGAATCTCCAGCATCCTCTGTCTTTCGCCTTGGTGTTGTACACTGCCAGACTGTAACCTGTCCACTTCTTAAAGTTTCCCACCCACTTATCTCTCGGTCTTCCTCTTGCTCTTCCCCCTCAACTTTCCCCTCTAGTAAATATTTTATCATGGTGTCCTGTCTTTTTATGTGCCCAAAATACTTTACTTGTCTGAATTTTATTTCTCTTAATAATTGTTTCTTCATGCCTAGTTTTCCTAAAACTTGTTTATTTGTCTGTTTTTCTGTCCATGAAACTCTGCTTATTCTTCTATATATCCACATCTCAAATGCATCAATTCTGTCTTCTAACATCTTGTTCGTTGTCCATGTTTCCGAGCCATACATTCTTCTTCTTCTTTGAGTTTGTTCTTTACGACCAATTTTAAACACTCTTTGTGATATGTTTGATCTTTGCATAGAACATGTATACGTTGCACATTGGTTTTTGTAGGCCCCTAAACGCATAGCCTTTTACACGGTTAGGACACGTGCATCCGATTTCACCCAAACCTCCTTAGTCGCCTCTTGCGACATGCGTGGCAGGTAACAGTGGTTCTATTCTTTACACCCCAAATTTGGGCCCCGGTAACCACTCGGGCGAGCCATTAATATAGGATATATATAGCATTTCATCATTCTCATTTTTAGCCTGTTTGTAATTTGTTTGGATTTCTTTTTTCTTTCTCGAATCCTGTATGCCTCACAGCGTCAGGTCAGGAAGAGATTTCTAAAACGGGCCCTAGTATGCGCTTCGTAGATAGTCTCTTTCGTCGCCTCTGTTATCTCTGAGGTCCATCTTTTGCGTGGCCGGCCTTTTGCTTTGTACCCATTGTATCGGAGCAGCATTGCTCTTTGGGGTGCACTGTCTGATGGTAATCTGCTTACGTGACCGAACCATTTAATTTGTTGTTTCTTGATGAAGTCTAGTACTGATGTTGTACCCACTTTTTCCTGATGTCTTCATTTCTCAACCGGTCTCTTCTTGTTATACCCAGCATTCTGCGTAGAACTTTCTCATACTATTGAAATTATCCTTGGCCATTCCTATTCTCTTTTAATTTCTGTTATACATCTGCCATCATCTGTTATCATCTGACCAAGATATAAGAAACTTTTACTTGATGTAGTAATTCTTCATGTATTTTTATATTCATTTTAGGTAAAAAAAAAAAAAAAACTGTTGATACCTACGTCATTATAGGTAGTTAACAACCAGAGAGATCTTTAGTATCTAGTTGGAGAAAATCTTCACAAAATGTCGCTCTTTTTTTTGGCTCTCATATCTTTGTGAAATCTGCATGTAACATCGACAAGCATGCCTTCGCATTGATTGTCTTGAATGTCTTGAAGACAGAACGTGCTTACCACGGATTCATTTCTGTAAAGCTACATGTCCAGCGAATGTCCGCACCTGTTTTATTAGTTTGTCAGCAGGAAAGTCTGCGCGTGGCATGCGCGTGTTTCAGCCTACAGGGGAAAATTTTTCGGGAACTATTGTATTTCCAAATAGCTGAATTAACATCTTTGTAGCTTTAATGATGGGATCACGCGCTCAGACATCACAAATCCTCATCACCATAATCATCCCCAGCACTACATCCTTCAAGGAACGCTTCATTCCACTGCGACACTAGTTGTATCAACCTCATCATCATCCTCTTGTTTTATCATTAACATATATCATATTTTAAATATTTTAAGATAACCATCAATATTGGTATTAAACATCGATCTCCTTCTCCTGAAAGCGGCGCATCATCTAAAATATATAAAGGGGGCGTGGAGGTTAGATACTCACCTCTCGTGGCAAAGGTAACCGGTTCACTCCCTCGTGGAGCAATCTGGATATTTTCAAAAGATCCCTGATCTCAGTGTAGGTGAGATCGTGTTCCAAGTCCTATCGGAGAACAAATTCCGAAGGACTGTTAGGGTGGCAAAGTTCTACTGAGGACAAGCTCTACTGTGATGATTTAATATCACATAATATAATGCCACCCATGAAGAATATCAACGATGAAATAATAAAGTATAAATGGAAGTGGTTGGGACATACATTATAAGAACAGAAGACCAGACACCCACAGAGCATTGTTTGTTTGTTTGTTTAGTAGGGGATTAAAGCCTCTTTAAGCCGAGGCGCGCCCTTTCAACCTAAGGCGAACCTTTTATTGGTTATATCAGAGCGTGTAGGCCAACAAACATGAAAAATAAGAATTAACTCCTTTCGGAGAATCCAGTAGAATGAGGTTTTACCCACAGAGCATTGAAATGGAACCGAGGAGGCAAGAGAGATAGCGGACGACCTAGAGAGACATGGAGACGAACTGTAGACACAGAAAGATAAGACATGAAATGGACTAAGCTGACGTGCTGAAGACAGATCTGGTTTGAGGAAATTTGTTAATGCCTTATGTTTCAAGGGAAGTTGAAAAAAGAAGAAGAAGATAAAGTATATATCGTCACAGAATCTAATATCATATAATATAACTACACATAATTTATTTGATATCACAGAATCTAATATCATATAATATAACTACACATAATTTATTTGATATCACAGAATCTAATATCATATAATATAACTACACATAATTTATTTGATATCACAGAATCTAATATCATATAATATAACTACACATAATTTATTTGATATCACATAATCTAATATCATATCTTTTTCTTTGCGTTCGTTCTTTACCACCAATTTTAATCACTCTTTGTGATATGTTTGATCTTTGCTAAGAACGTGTATACGTTGCACATTGGTTTGGTAGGCCCCTAAACATATAGACTTCTACATGTTTAGGACACGTGCATCCGATTTCAGCCAAACCTCCTTAGTCGCCTCTAACGACATGCATGGCAGGTAACAGTGGTTCTATTCTTTACATCCCAAATTTGGGCCCCGGTAACCACTCGGAGTAATATCATATAATATAACTACACATAATTTATTTGATATCGCAGGATCTAATTTTACAGAAGATAACGTTTTCGGGAACAAGGATAATAAATAATGTTTTGAAAATACACAATATATATATAAATTTAAAAACAAAACAAAACTTCAGTAAAAAAATACCCCATTAAAATGTTGATCAATAACATTTTCTCCTATCCTGTGAAAGAATACAAATCGACATGAGTTTCCAAAATTGTTTTAATTTTCTAGTTTTTGTAACAATTTTGGGAACATGTTTTTGTTCTACATTTTTTTCTCACGTCAAATTGGCGAAGTAGCCAAATTTCAACTAAAGAAACGAGTTCTTTTGTTATATCAGGACACATGATATCACAAATACATCACAAATACATCACAAATACATCACAATTAATTCTTTTTAAAGATAAATGAAAGTGAAATTACAATGTTAGCAGTAAATGATTGGGAAAGGGGTTGGTGTGTCTCAGGGGCATAGAAGCAAGGTACTCGCCTCTAGCTCCGAAGATATGATTGCTTTATTATTCTTTAAATCTATCATATTTTTTTTTTCTCAAAAAGTGTGTCACATTATATGAATTCATTTTCTCAAGAAGCGCCATGCTGGTCTAGTTTCCTTGGCACATATTCACGTTTGTTGTTGTTACTGTGTGTGTTGCTTGTGAAGAAGCGCCATGCTGGTCTAGTTTCCTTGGCTCATATTCACGTTTTTTGTTGCTGTGTGTGTTGCTTGTGAAGAAGCGCCATTCTGGTCTAGTTATCTTGGCACATGTTCATGTTTGTTGTTGTTGCTGTGTGTGTTGCTTGTGAAGAAGCGCCATGCTGGTCTAGTTATCTTGGCACATGTTCATGTTTGTTGTTGTTGCTGTGTGTGTTGCTTGTGAAGAAGCGCCATGCTGGTCTAGTTATCTTGGCACATATTCACGTTTGTTGTTCTTGTTGTGTGTATGTGATTAGTGGAACGGATTGTCGTAATGCATAGGGCGTTCACTTATCGAGCCGGGCACAAGTAGGTTGTGGGTTCATTCCCACGTGTACAGAGAGGATTCGGCCCTTCTTCCTCCTGCACATTTGGTGATATAAATGTGAAATGACAGGCATTTCATCATCATCATCATCAGGTGCCGTGCCGGCTGGCGTAAGCGATCAGACATCTCCACAAATCTCTGCCTCTGGTGTTTGCTATCATCTCAGATGTTGATGCTCGTCCGTGCCATGAAGTCAGGCTCCACACAATTTTCTCTCTCTGTCTTCCTGTGTCTCGTCTCACCTCGATTTTACCGGTTGTCACAATTTGTTCTAAACCTCCCCTCCCTAGGCATTTCATTCTTAAGTATTTAAAAATGCTACGGAATGTTACGGATATTACGGGATTGTGCACTACAGAATTAATGGTCGTCTGTAGCTTAAGCTGAAGTGAGCTGGATCACAATCAAATGTACCTGGTTCAAATACTTCGGCGGGCAGTTTTGAAAGCAAATTCGCTCGTGTGTAATTTTACGAGCGCTAAAAATTAGACCTCACCGTTTCAGAAATCAATGACAAACTACTGAACGTATAAGTGGTGCCTAGAAAATCAACAACTGGTTTACTGTGGTTGATAGTGAGGTCCTGTAAAGGATATGCCAAGAATTTTATTTTCACGTGATATCAAGAAAAGTGATTTCGCAATTATTAAAGAAAATAACTTTTAATATCTCTGAATCCTTCTTTGATTAGCCAGATTGAATATGTCCATCACTCAGAGAGTTAAACAGTCTGAATGAATCCTATTTCTATTATTGACCAGACTGACATGTTCTCTTTAACAAATATACTAAAGGCACTCTTAGTTTTAATAAGAAACTACAAATCCGTTGTTAAATATGATTGGGGATTGAAGGAGATTAAAATGATTGGTATTAAGTGATGGGTTATATATTGAAGCAGTCTTAATATGATTGGGATAAGGGTGTTATATGATTGATTGAGTGTAAAATGATTGGGATTAGCTAAATGAAGAATGGATTATATGTTGGGTTAATGATTAAATATGATTGTAGATGATTAAATATATTGGGGATTAAATATGATTGCGATTGAATATTTATATGATTTCTTAAGTGAGTGATTAAATATGATTGAGGCATTAATGAGTGATTAAATATGATTGGGTGATTGAAGTGAGTGATTAAATATGATTGGGTGATTGAAGTGAGTGATTAAATATGATTGGACAATTAAGCAGTACTTAAATATGATTAGGGTGATAGTGAGTGATTAATATGATTGGTGATTGAAGTAGTGTTAAATATGATTGGGTTGAAGTAGTGATTAAATATGATTGGGATTGAAGTGAGTGATTAAATATGATTGGTGATTGAAGGAGTGATTAAATATGATTGGGGATTGAAGTGAGTGATTAAATATGATTGGGGGATTGAAGTGAGTGATTAAATATGATTGGAGGATTGAAGTGAGTGATTAAATATGATTGGAGGATTGAAGTGAGTGATTAAATATGATTGGGGATTGAAGTAGTGATTAAATATGATTGGGCGATTGAAGTGAGTGATTAAATATGATTGGGGGATTGAAGTGAGTGATTAAATATATTGGGGATTGAAGTGAGTGATTAAATATGATTGAGTGATTGAAGTGAGTGATTAAATATGATTGGACGATTAAAGTAGTATTAAATATGATTGGGTGATTGAAGTGAGTGATTAAATATGATTGGGTGATTGAAGTAGTGTTAAATATGATTGGATGTTGAAGTGAGTGTTAAATATGATTGGAGCGATTGAAGTAGTGATTAATATATTGGATTGAGGAGTGATAATATATTGATTGAAGTATAAATATGATTGGTTAGAGTTATGGTTTTAGCGAACAGAATATATATATATAAAAATATGAACACGACTAAATGATGAAATCAGAAGAAAATAAAAGAGAGAAGAAGAGAGTGTGAGAAAAAGAGAGACAGAGAGTGTGAGAGAGAAAGAGAGAGAGATAAAGGTGAAAAGACAAGATAACAGAGACCAGATTGGTTGCTCATGATAAAAAAAAAAAAACCACTTAGAAAGATTGTGTGAAAAACTTCCATGGAAATCTACTAATGGTATTTGATACCAAAAAGAAAAAATTAAACAATAGAAAAGATAACGATCAAAGTTATCCTGGGTAATATTGACCATCGCTCTTCTTTTAATTTACTTGGAGTGTTGGGAGAAGCACTTGTGTCCGTTCTCATTCATTTTGATATCTTTGTTAGAGTGGTCTAGACACTACTTTTAGACACACTGACCAGGGGATAGTTAACAATTCAAGTTCCATTCTATTGGACTTGATTGCTGGTCTTAAAGGATTTCCGCTACAGCAGGTGTGTTAAAAATGACCCCTGTTTCATACCATGAGGTTTATTAAAGATGCTAAGTCTGTATTTTTAATTGAATTGTGGTCAACATCTCGCTGACCGTCTTTACTTGCCAGTCTTCTTCTTTGAACGTTCCATATCGACCACTTGTTAAACACTCTTTATGATTTGTATGTGATCTGAGCCTAAGAACGATTGTACGTTGTGCCGGTTATGCGCCTACAAGTAGGCCAGCACATCCCATTTCTGCTGTTGCGACGCTTTTTATTTAATAGGGTAGCTTCCTATGCCTTACCTCAGTCGCCTCTTACGGCATGCCTTGTGGGTCGCAGTGTCACTATTATTTTTGTCCATTGATGGCCCTAGCAACATACGGACATACTTCCTAGTGACTGTCTGCTACTCAATTCAGGCTAGGATGATCGAAAAATGTCCTTTATTTCTCAGTCTTCACATATTTATTAGCAAATATATTTCGTTGGTGCGGAAAACCGCTTTACATAGATGATTTCCTTCACTACTAAGTTTTAGTTGTGTGGTAGGACATTACATAGATGATTTCCTTCACTACTAAGTTTTAGTTGTGTCGTAGGACATTACATAGATGATTTCCTTCACTACTAAGTTTTAGCTGTGTCGTAGGACATTACATAGATGATTTCCTTTACTACTAAGTTTTAGTTGTGTCGTAGGACATTACATAGATGATTTCCTTTACTACTAAGTTTTAGCTGTGTCGTAGGACATTACATAGATGATTTCCTTCACTACTAAGTTTTAGCTGTGTGGTAGGACATTACATAGATGATTTCCTTTACTACTAAGATTTAGCTGTGTCGTAGGACATTACATAGATGATTACCTTCACTACTAAGATTTAGCTTTTGTCGTAGGACATTACATAGATGATTACCTTCACTACTAAGATTTAGTTGTGTCGTAGGACATTACATAGATGATTACCTTCACTACTAAGATTTAGTTGTGTCGTAGGACATTACATAGATGATTTCCTTTACTACTAAGTTTTAGTTGTGTGGTAGGACATTACATAGATGATCACCTTCACTACTAAGTTTTAGCTGTGTGGTAGGACATTACATAGATGATTTCCTTTACTACTAAGATTTAGTTGTGTCGTAGGACATTACATAGATGATTTCCTTTACTACTAAGTTTAGCTGTGTCGTAGGACATTACATAGATGATTTCCTTTACTACTAAGTTTTAGTTGTGTGGTAGGACATTACATAGATGATTTCCTTTACTACTAAGTTTTAGTTGTGTCGTAGGACATTACATAGATGATTTCCTTTACTACTAAGATTTAGTTGTGTGGTAGGACATTACATAGATGATTTCCTTTACTACTAAGTTTTAGTTGTGTGTAGGACATTTCATAGATGATTTCCTTTACTACTAAGTTTTAGCTGTGTGGTAGGACATTACATAGATGATTTCCTTTACTACTAAGTTTTAGCTGTGTGGTAGGACATTACATAGATGATTTCTTTCTACTAAGTTTTACTTGTGTAAATGTGGACATTACATAGATGATTTCTTACTACTAAGATTTAGTTGTGTAGAGGACATTACATAGATGATTTCCTTTACTACTAAGTTTTAGTTGTCAGAGGACATTACATAGATGATTTCTACTACTGAAGTTTTAGCTGTGTCGTAGGACATTACATAGATGATTTCCTTTACTACTAAGTTTTAGTTGTGTGGTAGGACATTACATAGATGATTTCTTACTACTAGATTTAGCTGTGTCGTAGGACATTACATAGATGATTTCCTTTACTACTAAGATTTAGTTGTGTCGTAGGACATTACATAGATGATTTCCTTTACTACTAAGTTTTAGTTGTTGCGTAGGACATTACATAGATGATTTCCTTTACTACTAAGATTTAGCTGTGTCGTAGGACATTACATAGATGATTTCCTTTACTACTAAGTTTTAGTTGTGTGGTAGGACATTACATAGATGATTTCCTTTACTACTAAGTTTTAGTTGTGTCGTAGGACATTACATAGATGATTTCCTTTACTACTAAGATTTAGTTGTGTGGTAGGACATTACATAGATGATTTCCTTTACTACTAAGATTTAGCTGTGTCGTAGGACATTACATAGATGATTTCCTTCACTACTAAGATTTAGCTGTGTCGTAGGACATTACATAGATGATTTCCTTCACTACTAAGATTTAGCTGTGTCGTAGGACATTACATAGATGATTTCCTTTACTACTAAGATTTAGCTGTGTCGTAGGACATTACATAGATGATTTCCTTTACTACTAAGATTTAGCTGTGTCGTAGGACATTACATAGATGATTTCCTTTACTACTAAGATTTAGTTGTGTGTTATTACATCACATTTCATAGATGAAAAATTAATCCCCAACTAGATCAGCGAAGATGTGAAATGTGATTAATGAGAAATAACATAAATGTGTTTTTGGACATAAGTGTTACAGAAGAGCCCTACGTGTAACATGAACAGATAAGAGAAGAAATAGATCTCTCCATTAAAGAAAAATCAAACTTGATGTAAACTGGCTGAGGCTACAAAAATAGAATGACGTAAAAACCAAGTACTGTAGTTTTACAAAGAACAAAAACAAGAATACATAGCAACGTTTTGTCCAAAAAGTCTTTATCAAGCAAAGGATACACCAGAAGTGAAGAAATTTAGTTCTTATACGACAGACAACATATAGAATCAGACATTAAATCCATAACGGCCCTAAAAGACCATATTGTCTGATTCTATATGTTGTGTGCCGTATAAGAATTGAATTTCTTCACTTCTGCTTGATAAAGGCATTTTTGTCGAAACGTTGCTTTGTATTGTTATTGTTTATGTACTTTGTAAAGCAACAGTATTTGTTTTTACGTCAGTCTTCCCTTATATCAACAACAAATAATGAGAAAATTGATGTAGTTAGGACATATAAAAGGACAAGAAGAGTTGGAGAAGAACATTATAGAAGGTGGCATACGACATAGAGGAGAAGTAGAAGACCATGAAAAGATGGATTCAAGATGTAACTGATGATTTGAACCATGACAGCTGCAGAGGCCAGGCATATAGCTTATGAGAGAGCTAAATTCTGAAGGACTGTTAGAGTGGCAGAGTTCTGATCAGGACAAAACTATTTGATGATGATGATGATCAGTTCAGCAAATATATTAAAATTGAAAGACGGGAAATAGCTTCCGTACCAGGTCAGTGCAGATATTTGGGACAGTTGTGTTTGAAGTATATTGTTCTGATGGCTACTATGTTTAACTAGCATTTGACAATAACAGACGAGGGGACATTTATAATGAATAAAGCTGTAAGCCCTAGGTATCAAAAGCTAGTTAAAATCTAAAAGCATGTCTTCGTCTGACAATTGTTTGCTGTGAGCAGGTGCAAGATGACATTATGTGCGCATATATGGTGCGCTTTTGTAAGTGTGCGATTGTCTTTTCTTAGAAGTGTGTAATTAATTATTATTATATTATTATACGTGTAAAGTTAAACTTCGGTATGTGTACGTGTGTATTGCGCGTGTGTGTGTTCGTGTGTGCATGTTATGCATGTGGGTGAGGTGTGTATTGTAACGATAAACACTGCAGACAATAGTGTGCGGCAACTGCGTGTGTATATATATCTATAACATACAACTACAGTTAGCAATAATTAAACAGAAGTAATATACATAGTAGTCAACAACGAAACCACAACTTTATTAGAGTCATCATTTTTTTAAAATACTTTTTTTCCGATCCAGAAGCACTTGAGGTTTCAGCTCTTCGGCTCGGTGCCACGAACATCGTAACCCTTCAATTCGGTGCCAAGAACACCGTAAATCTGGAGAGCTTATGGATTTTTCTGCCAGCCCGCGGAATTGAACCCGCACTCAGAGAGTCACACCGTCGTCCAACGCGCTACGAACACGCTGGGCAGGCGGGCTAAAAGAACATTCTAGAAGTCAGTTTTATTACTAGACAGAAATGTACTGCCACCATGTCGAGTAGAAAATTCTGTGCAAATAAATGCAAGAAATGAACAGCAAGAATTGACAAAATAACTAACAAAACTAGCTACATTTGTGGAAAGTCTGTAAAAAGATAACTAGTTTATTCTATCCTTAAACAGTAACTCGGAATCTGGATCCCACAGGGACTAGACTTTAAATGGACCAGTAGAAGTTCAACCAAGATTAAAATTGTCTTGAGAATTGAGTCTGTCATCACCGAAAGACCATTTCCAGGAATCACATCAAACGTCATTAAAACCTTGACCCTCCACAACCACATTCAAACTAGTTTAAAAAGAAAAAAATTAATGGATCGAAAATAGACAATTATGAACAGACAGACACAGACACACACACACACACACACAACAAGGAACCATTCAGAGTTGAGAGAGCGTTCAGTTCTTGAAGAGCATGATTATAAAGCAGAATTTTGTTTTGAGTCAAACTGTGTGTTGGCACGAGCTAGTCCAACTGTGT
Source organism: Arion vulgaris (assembly GCA_020796225.1). NCBI lineage: Eukaryota > Metazoa > Mollusca > Gastropoda > Stylommatophora > Arionidae > Arion > Arion vulgaris. The sequence goes on from CM036757.1 coordinate 73,800,370, forward strand.
GTTGGCACGAGCGAATGTTCACTTGAGTTGGCAGCTGATCTTTCATTAAGTTCCAAGTCTAATTTAAGGTTAGATTAAACTTCTGATAGAGATGAGGTGAACGAAAGTTGTTAAACCCTTGATAGAGATGAGGTGAACGAGAGAAAGTCATTGAAGCAAAATGAAAACAAAAATAAACTAGAGAAATACACTATTTAAGGGATGTGCTTGGGTACAACGTACAAACAAATGTGTTGTGAGTAGAAAGTATGATGCTTGTCCACCATCATTTTTCAACCAAGAGAATGTAGTTGCATTATGTTTGTCTGTGTGTGAGTAGATGACTAGTGAGTCCGATGCGGCCTTGAAATGTTCTTGTACAGTTTGGGAAATGAACACCTACACTTGTAGGGAGTTTTACTGTCTTTCTAGTTTATCGTTTTTGCTGCTTGCAGGCCCAAGAACCGTGTTAAAGAAGGGTGCACCAGGCCGATCTGTCTTGAGCAACATTCTCCCAGTTATCGACATCTATGCTAAAAGATTTCATCGAGTTCTTGAGTATGTCTTTAAATCGGTTTTTTTTTACCACCCTGTGAGCGTTTACCGTTACTTACCATATAAGAGTGTTTTTGGTATTCTGCAATCCGGCATTCGAGCCACATGTTCTGCCCATCGTGTCTGGGACTGTATCAAGATTGTATAGATGCTGTGGATAGCAGATCTCTTTAGGATCTCGATGTCTGGGATCATATTCTATCATTTGAGTAGAAAATGTAGCACGCTAACCAAGCACATCTGTCATAAGCTAGATTTTAGTACATGATTAAAACATTGTGGCATATCCTTTTACAGGACCACGCCATCAGCCACACTAAACGAGCCGTCAGTTTCTTCTAGACACCACTTATACGTTCAGTAGTTTGTCATTGATTTATGAGCGGTGATGTCTATTTTTACTGTTTGTAAAATTCCACGGAAACAAATTTAATTCCAAACTGCCCGCCGTGTAGTACGCTTGGATTGTGATCGATCTTAATACCGCTTAAGCTACAGACGCCTATATATATAATAAAAAGAAAAATCGTGACATATTCTTTACAGGATGTAGCAATCAACCACAGTCAACGAGTCGTTGATTTTCTAGACACCACTTATACGTTCAGTAGTTTGCCATTGTTTTATGAAATGTGAGGTCTTTTTTTAACTTTTGTAAAATTACACGGAAACAAATTTGCTTCCAAACTGGCCGCCGCGGTGTACGCTTGGATTGCTTAATACTTCTTAAGCTACAGACGTCTACATATATACACAGATACCAAAACAAAAACACATCATACACATCTCTCTCTCGCAATCGTTCTTAGGTCGTTTTTATCATTCTAATGTGATATATAAACAGCCAAACATCAAGAACGGATGTACGTGCACAGCCTTCAGTACCTATTGAAGCTCAGGTGCTTATCTTTCGGTGGTGTGTTCAATTTCAACCAGCTTCGGTTACTGGATTCGCTCTCCGTTTACCCTTTGCTGTCCCCAGCCAAACCTGCTAGGCAGCAGGTTGCTATTTTCTTTAGGGCAGCAACCCTAGCCATCATGCACATACACGTACACACAGCACACACATACACACGCGCGATAATACTCAAAAATACTGAAACTCTTTCAAAAGCGCACGTAGAACACACACATACACACACACGCGCGCGTACTCACCCATACGTATGAAAGACATGGGAAATTGCACACAGTAAAAAATGCGATACCACTAAAAAACACACACACATTCACTCTAAATTACACTGAGGTAAAACAGACACAAAACACTATACATTTAATAACATAGATACCGGAAACAGTAGACACGCGCGCCCGTGCCGTGCGCACGCACAACGACTGATTATCTGACATATTAACTACCACATTTAAAGCAAACTTACTGCTGACGACATCAGTTATATTCCCCTAATCGCATTGCAAGTGTCTATACAGTGTTAAGCTCTCTCTCTCTCTCTCTCTCTCTCTCTCTCTCTCTCTCTCCTCTTATTTCTCTCCGCTCCTTGTAGAGCATAGGGCCTCAATAGGTGTTTCCCACTTTTTCCGGTCTCTGGCTATTTTTTATCAATCAATCTAGTGCTATGCCTGCCGACGTAGGCGATCATGTCTCTCCACAACTCTCTTTGCTTGGTGCATGTAATCAGTTCTGACGTCGATCTTGTGTGAACCATGATGTCAGGCCATCCAACATCTTCTCCCTCTGTCTTCCATGATCTCTCCTTCCCTGAATTTTACCTGTAGTCACCAAATATTATAAACCTTCTCTTCGCATTATATGCCAGAAGAACCTTGATTGTCGGATTCTTATTCTTTTGATAAGGTTTCTTTGTGTGCAGGCCTGATTTAAAACCTCACATTTGTTTTCTTTGCTGTCCATGGAATTTCAGCATTCTTCTGTAAAACCACATCTCTGTGGCTTCCAATGATCGTATTGATTGTTGTTCATTATCCATGATTCGCTGCCATACATAAGTATTGGTTCTATATAGCATTGGAGTACTCGTTTTCGCAATGTCATTGGTAGTGAGTTCACGCATAGTGTGTTCTTCATTTTCATAAAACTGCTTTCGTTTGAGCTATTCTACTCTAATCTCGTTGTACATCTTCCATCTGATGTTAGGAATGTTCCCAGATACTTGAATGTATGGACTTGTTTCAGTGTTGTGTTATTTATTTTAATATTACATATTGTAATAAGCTGCAGAATAGTCCAGAATTCTTGAGTTCTTCAACAAGTTTCCGTCTCTTGATCGGTTTGGAATGTCTTCTTTTCCGGTTTCCTCGTACTGGTTCATGATCTGATATTGGAGACCTTCAGACTCAGGTGCAGTAGTCTTGTTATCTTTGAGTAAATTTATATACTGAGACCTCAGACTCAGGTGCAGTAGTCTTGTTATCTTTGAGTACATTTATATACTGAGACCTACAGACTCAGGTGCAGTAGTCTGGTTATCTTTGAGTACATTTATGATACTGAGACCTCAGACTCAGGTGCAGGGTCTGGTTATCTTTGAGTACATTTATGATCTGAGACCTTCAGCTCAGGTGCAGTAGTCTGTATATCTTTAGTACATTTATATACTGAGACCTTCAGACTCAGGTGCAGCTGGTCTGTTATCTTTGAGTACATTTATGATACTGGAGACCTTCAGACTCAGGTGCAGTAGTCTGGTTATCTTTGAGTACATTTATGATACTGGAGACCTTCAGACTCAGGTGCAGTAGTCTGGTTATCTTTGAGTACATTTATGACTTCCTTCATTGTTATGAAATCAGTATAACGTTCCGTACAGTTACTAATATAACGAAGAACACTTATAATCATCCATGCGACCTATCGTATTACTTTTTCTGTTTGAGAAACAAAACGTTGAAGGACCCCTGCCCCTTTTCTGCCTCTGATGTCAATTGAGCGCCTGATTATTTTGTTTTTCGTTGGTTTGCTATAAAGTTAAACGTAATCAGGGCACCTAGCCACCCATGTGGTGCCGGGACCCGCAAGGGAGCAAAGAATAGTACCACTGCAACCTACAAGGCATATCTTAAGCGGCAACTGATGTAGGCCCTAGGATGCTACCTAGTAAACAAAAAGCAGGCGATCGGATGCGCTGGCCTACTTGTAGGTGCATAACTGACACAGCGTACAATCGCTCTTAGGCTCAGATCACATACAAATCACACAAGAGTGGTTGACAGTGTTGACATGAAGCGTTCGAAGAAGAAGAGACTGGTATGTCACATTTGACAGATTTTTCTTGAAGTCTTATTTTCCTGTACACCAGTGTTCCTCGTTATCAGGCGAGCCTTACTCCGAATTCAGAGGTAGCTGTAATTTAGATCCCCAAGTAAAGAATCAGGGTCTCATGTAGTCCAATATCGTACCGTGTGACACTTCGATAATTTTAGATTAACTCTTTGTGGACCAAACACCACACTATGTGGCTTTGAGTTGGACGCATTTTTACCAGAAGCCATACTAAAGGGCGTTTTTTATTCCAAAAGCAAATGGCTTGTAAAAACATGGCTTCTGCCATTGTTCACTAAGAATTAAACTAATCTAAAAATTCGGTTTTTCACGGCACTAAATGTTAGTGCTAGTTATCCACGCAAACATTAATTTAAAAATAACTATTTGTATAGAATCCAGACGAAACAATGCCAAACGTGAAGACCAGCCTGAACGTGTGGTCACAGAAACCATGATGAGAAGACCACCGAGGTCTTTAGACGAGCCTTAGCATTGATGTATTTCCTAGACCCATTTCTATCGCTTTAAATGGATTGTCTTCGTGTCTGATCGCTTGATCTGTTCTCAGACATGTCCTACTCTGCAGACAACATTGAAGGAAGGGATTGATTCACTTAATAGCGACATTTATTGGGTTAAAGTACGTTGTGTCTGGATAGAAACAATCTAGCAACTGGATTAGTTTAAATGGTAAAAGTTGCCGCTTATACCCATACCACCACCACTCAAATATCATCATCATCAGGTGCCGTGCCGGCTGGCGTAGGCGATCATGGATCTCCACAAATCTTGTCGTTGGTGTTGCTATGAATTCAGATGTTGACGCTCTACCGAGCCATGAAGTCATGCCATCCAACATTTTCTCTCTCTGTCTTCCCTGTCTCGTCTACCCTCGATTTTACCAGTTGTCACAATGTGTTCTAAACCTCCCTCCTCATCACATGCCTGAAAAATGATGACTGTCTCTTTCTTATATTGATGATAAGTCTTCTCTGTGTCTTGATCTCATTCAGCACCTCAACATTAGTCATTTAGCTGTCCAGGATTCTCATCATTCTTCTATAAAACCACATTTCTGTGGCCCTCAGATATTTTTCGATATGTGTGTTTATTGTCCATGACTCGCATCCGTATTTCAGTATTGGTTCTATGTAGCACTGAATAACTCGCATTCTGATCAGGATTGACAAGGACTTGTTGCAGATAATGCTTCTCATTTTCAGGAATGATGTTTTCGCTTGTCCTATTCTGCTCTTTATTTCTGATCGGCATCTGCCATCTGATGTTACCAGGACTCGAGATATTTAAATATATCAACAATATCACTCAAATATATCAACAATATCACTCAAATATATCAACAATATCACACAAATATATCAACAATAAAAGTGATTTTGTTCACCCTGGCAGTGTGTTTTTATTGTAGCAAATACATTTTTTTCTTTTAAAAAAAAATAGTGCCCGATCCGGAAGTACCACGAAAGGTGGACATGGTAATAGTGAACGTGAAAACGTTTAAAAAACTTCGAGCGTCATTAATATTTCGAATGAGAGCGCTCGGAGTTTGTTTAAAGGGTTTTATGTCGCCATTTGGTGTTTAACGAATGCTCCCAACTTTTGGCAGGGATCAGATGGTCACTGCACTTTGACCTCAGCCACAAGTGAATCCATTTCTTGAGTTTGTTCCTTTTCGTTTTGATTGTTGTATGTACAAAATAAAATGTAATTGTGTTCATAAGGAATCATATATAACTTTTATGTGTCTGTCATTCTGTTTATATATATATTTATATGTGTTCGTAGCACGTTGGACGACGGGTGACAAGCTCCCTGTGAGTGCGGTTCAATTCCACGGGCTGGCAGAAAAGCCACAGGTTTTCCAGATTCACGGTGTTCGTGACACCGAACTGAAGGGTTACGGTGTCTATGTCACCGAGCCGAAGAGCTGAAAGATCAAGTGCTTCTGGATCGGGAAAAAAATATATATATATTTATATACATGCATGACTTTTTTCGTCATTATAGACTGTCAATTGACAAGCGTGTTACTGTGACATCTTCTGAGTTTACGCTTGTCACTTTCTCTTTCTTTCAAGTTAATCCCTGCGTCTTATTTCAAAAGATTATGTGTTTGTTTGTGTGTGTGTGTCCAAATGTCCATCCGATCGTTTATTCATATATTTCATTCCCTCACCCACCAACACTAGACCCCCCAACCCCCAGCTCCCACAATTTATTAGAATATAAAGAAAATATAGATTATGTTCTCTTCTGTTGATAACACAAGTTGCCAACCCAAAATAAACAATTTAAAAAAAATGTTATAAATTGTGAATATCTTGTCTTCACAATTAACAAGAGAAATATCAGAGCCTGTATGAAGTACCATTATACGAGGCGCACTGGAGAGCACTTGCCACAACTCTTCCATTACATTAAGCAATGAAAGACACAATTTGAATAAAAGAAAGAAAGGAAAAAGAAAGTTTGATTTTTTATATCATCCTTAAACCACAGAACGATGAATAAATCAATGATTGGCATGCTTAATGTCGTCTTTTGAAGCAGGAATAAACTCTCTTTTGTTTATCTGTTGCTGTTTCTTGAAAGACTACATTTGTTACATAAACAGGGATTGTCGACCCTATACTAAAAGCTACAAAATGAACAACCATCATGCCAGTAACAGTTTATATCATTTCACACGTACACCCTAGTGTACATATCTATCTAGTGTACATACCTAGCAGTGTACATATCATCTAGTACATATCTATCTAGTGTACATACCTATCTAGGTACATATCTAGTGTACATATCTATCTAGTTACTATCTATCGTACATATCTATCTAGTGTACATACCTATCTAGTGTATCTCTAGTGTACATACCTAGCTAGTGTACATATCTATCTAGTGTACATATCTATCCGGTTTACATATCTATCTAGTGTACATACCTATCTAGTGTACATATCTATCTAGTGTACATACCTATCTAGTGTACATATATATCTGGTGTACATACCTATCTAGTGTACATACCTATTTAGTGTGCATACCTATCTAGTGTACATACCTAGCTAGTGTACATACATATCTAGTGTACATACCTAGCTAGTGTACATACCTTTCCAGTACATCTACCTAGTCAGTACATCTACCTAACCAGTACATCTACCTAGTCAGTACATATACCTAACCAGTACATCTACCTAGTCAGTACATATACCTAACCAGTACATCTACCTAGTCAGTACATCTACATAACCAGCACATCTACCTAGTTAGAACAGCCAAACGCTGGACGGAGAGCGAACCCAGTAAATGGACACATTTCTTCACTGCTTCTGTATTCTTTGCTTGACAAAGGCCTTTTGGTCGAAACGTCGCTGTATATTGTTTTGGTACTTTGTAAAACTAGAGTATTTTATTTTTACGTGTTTCGGCCAAAAATAAAACGGCTCCATCTTTGTTTATCACATTATTGATATTGCCGTTGACTCTACTATCTGGTGTTATTTCACTTCCAAGATATATCAATGTAAAGTACAATGTATTGAAAGAAATCATACTTTTTAAAAACCGCATCTTATTCCATTATGTCAGAAAGGTAGTCTGTTTGTTTGTCTGTTTGTTTGTTTGTTTTGTATCGGATTAAGCTTTTATACGACCGATGCACGCCGATTTCAACCTAAGACAGGTGCCTTTTTTGGTTATATCAGGGCGTATCGGCATTAAAGATATTCTGTTGTTTAATGTTGAGGATTCATAGTGAAGTCGGTTGTTGAACTAAGGCCAGTAACCATGATAATTCCAATTCAGGGGACACAATTATGAAATATAGTGAAGGAATCATTTTATTTTGCAGTTGTCGTTGCCGACTTATAATTGTGGTCTGTTACTATTGTTCGTCTTGCTTCCTAGTAGATGGGGTAGTCCACAGCCAGGCTCTAGCACAGGCCAAACAACTAGCCGGGCATTCCCTGACCTAGATACGAAAGGGGATCTGGAAATTACAGATGTTTGATAGAACATTGCACGCTTTTTTGCAATTTTACTCAATTCAGTGAGTCTATGGTTATTTATTGGTGAAAAATATTTATAATATTGATATTCCTTATTGTTAAACTTAACTTGTTGATAATATAACTTTGATTTAGCATTTTGTGTTGATTTTAAAATGAATTCGTCTATATACACCAATACTGGAATGCGAGGTCACGTGGTGTAGTTGGGGTCTGATTTCCCAAAATTCTTACCTGAGCCCTATGGCTCAGTAGTTTATAGTTGGCTCTGGGTAGTCTCAGTTCGATACAAAGTTGTAGTATAATTTTTTTTCCATTCACAAAAGTCTTTCAGGTCCACACAGTATCAATTAGGTACCAGAAAAAACACTATCGTGTGCCCCTGCTCAAAGAAATATCTGAAATCCTATAGGGGTGTCTGTGGCGTAGAGGTTAGGTTTGCATATCGCTCCAAAGGTACTCTGTTCGCTCTCTCGTCCAGCCATCGGGGTATTTTTTCCAGATACTCATGATCTCATTACAGGAGAGATCGAGTTCCTAGTCATAACATAGAAACGGACGATAAAACGTAGGTCCCGTATTATTTAAGTTGAGCAGGTAAAAGAACCCGCGGCAGCTCAAAATCAAGAAGAGCAGGTCGCACAGCCGCTGCCAGGACAAAATTCATTCTAAAAAATAGAAAATGATATTTCTACAAAATGTTTTCATCATCTTAAAATTGATATCGGTGACCCTCGCCGGTGCTACGGAGTTCGTGCATCGAGTCCGGATCTTGGCTCCCAAGTTTGATTTTGAAAACTATAGTTTTTGTAACATTCTCTTTATATTGAAGAAATCTAAATGAGTATGGCTGACTTCATTGTGCCTGGTTTGTGCCAAAGTCGGCGATACTAGGTCAGAAGGCGCATCAGAAACCATAGCATCACGCATCTAACGCTTATATATCTTTCTTTCTTTCTTTTGTCCTTCTCTGCTTTTTTGCCGCTAGGCGTAGCAGGTTTAACTGATGATCGGTTTCCGAGATAATGCACGCTCAGTCGCTTGATATGCTGTGGTATTGTGGAGTTTTAAGATGTCTGTAACTCCATCAACCCATCTTTTTCTTGGTCTGCCCTTTCCTCTTGATGATTCCATTTTCAGGTTGTACGCTCTTGCAACTGGTGTATTCGGGTTCATTCTGACCAAGTGGCCAAACCATTTGAGTCTCTGTTTTTCAATAAATCTAATAGCAGGTGTTGTTCCGACTTGATGCTTATATCGTCCGATAAAACTTATGCTGTTGATTGACCTACCAAGAATTGCTTAGTTAAGTCGCTACATACAAAACTACAGAGTATCAAAGATGAACTCCAGAGGAAAGTTGATTTAATCATAAGAACAAACCTGGCGGTATAATCATGCTTCTTCTTCTTCTTCTGCTTAGAACACTCCATATCGACCACTTGTTAACCACTCTTTGTGATTTGTATGTGATCCGAGCCTAAGAACGATTGTACGTTGTGCCAGTTATGCACATCCGATTTCAAGCTCTTTTTATTTACTAGGTAGTTTCCTAGGCCCTACCCCAGTCACCTCTTAGCATATGCGTTGTAGGTTGCAGTGTTTCTATTCTTTGCTCCCTTGCAGAGCCTGGCAACACACAGGTGGTATAATCATCCAAATAGCGATCGCGAGAAGAAGAAGTAGAATAGTACCTGGATTTCCTATATGGATCCGTAACTCTCTGCAGAAATGCCAAGAGCTTTATACACAGAACGAACTCCGTAGCTCCGACAAAAATCCTAAGAAATTTCCTTGAAGCAAATCCTCTCATAAACAGAATGACGCTGTTTGGATTCGAACCCGCGACCTTCAGAACGCAAGACAAACTCTTTACCTCTTCCTCACAAAGTTCCGGCTCTCTCTCATTTTTTTTCCGATCCAGAAGCACTTGAGCTTTCAGCTCTTCGGCTCGGTGCCATGGACATCATAACTCTTCGGTTGGGTGCCACTAACACCGTAAATCTGGAGAACATGTGACTTTTCTGCCAGCGCGATGAATTGAACCCGCACTCACAGGGGGCTTATCACCCGTCGTATAAACGCGCTACGAACACGCTGGGCAGATGACGCCCCTCTCTCACAAAACGTATTATTCGTTATTACGTCATGGATTGTTGCTAAATCATCAAACGTTTTGGTTGTGAATGGTTACATCCCCTTCATCAACGTCCAAATACATTGGAAAGATAATTAATTATTTGTATTACAAAAAGCAAAAACAGATCAAGGGAAACTATTAACAGTGAGCATGTACAACCACTTCGCATTGACGACGCTGGAGATGGATGCGGATGGAGACTGGCTCCGACACGAAAACTGCACTGAGATGGACTCCAGAGGGTAGGCGAAAGCGTGGAAGACCCAAGACGACCTGGAGGAGAACGATGGAGCAAGAATTGAAGGAAATGAATCATAGCTGGAACACAATACAGAGAAAGGCCACGAACAGGGAAGAATGGTGTGTGTTTGTTGCTGCCCTAAACGCCAAGGGGTAACAGGCTAAAGAGAGAGTGATGTACAAGTTATTGAAAAGTTTGTATTTGAACTGAAGAATGTAGATTGCTAAGCCAACTTTACAGACCTCCAGATTGTCCATACACATATAAGAATGTCTGATGAGAATGTTTGAATGTTTGATCGATTGTTTGATATCATCATTGCACTTCGGTGAGTAACCATGTGTGCTCTAATCTCTTTCTTAACAGGAAGATATCAGTTGCAGTGTATGAACTCCGTAGCACCGGCGAGGTTCCCCGATTAATTTTGAAGAGGATGAAGATATTTTTGTAGGAATTTTATTTGTAATCTTCTCTAATGAATTTTGTTCGGGCAGCGGCTTTCCAGCCTGCTCTTCTCGATTTTGAACTGCCAGATGTTATTTTAGGTGCTCAAATTGAACACGGGACCTACATTGTATCGTCCGTCTCCGATAGGACTAGGAACTCTATCTCACCTACACCGAAATATCTCTAGAAAAAATTCAGATGGCTCCACGAGGAAACGAACCTGGTACCTTTGCCACTAGAGCCGAGCAGCTAACCTCTAGGCAACAAAGACAGAATATGTGACAGAATGTTCATTCAGACACCCTGAACACATACTGTCACGCTGTCCAGCTTTAAATGACATGCGGAGATAAATCTGACCAGAGCTCTAACACCTGACGCGCTCATCAATATTCAATCTATGTGATTAACATTGCAAGTTATCGATGCTCTGATATCTCTCAACCTTGGCACAGAGACACATACGCTTCAATGTCCTCTTCATGTCCTGTTTGACACAAGATTTCATTGTTCTGCTGCATTTAAACAAATCGTTTCCCATCTTCTTCTTCTTCTTTTGTCGTCACACTGCTACTGGGTTGTTACTCAGTGTTGTGGTTTTCTGTTGTTGTCTTGCTCTGTTCTGGTGGTTTGGGTGATTGTTATTTTTGCTCTTTGACAAGATTCTACTATGCCATCTAACCATCTTTTCCGTGGTCTTCCTCTGCCTTCTTTCCTGATGTTCTGTTGTAGAAGACTCTGTATACTGTGGTGTTTGGATGTATTCTTATTAAGTGACCAAACCACTTCATTCTTTGTTTCTCATTGTAATTCAAGCAAGGTTATGTGCCAACTTTCTTTCTTATGCCGATGTTGGTGGCTCTGTGTTTTCTGAGTTTTTTTTTCTCATGTCATGTCAAAATCAATCAACTCACTTTTCATAGTTCTTCTCTTTATTTTCTTTGGATGTCCAGGCCTTTTCCTATCTGCTGTCCATCGTAGACCTGTCCTAGTCAATACGCCTATTGGCTTAAGACACATGCCGAATCCATCTTCGTCTTGTAATCTTCTTCTTCTCTTCCACCATTTACTTCTTTATTGAAGTGTTGGGGTGGAGGAGGGATTTAGTGTTCTTGCGTGTGTTTATTCTAATGCACTTTGTAAGCTGATCTTCATTTATCTTAGGGCTGTTCTTGATACCGTCGCTCCATCGTTTGCGTGGACTTCCTCTTACTCTGTACTCGTTATACTTGTTTCAGTGTTGTTCTCTGTTGTAGTCGATACCGTCTTTTAGTGATAGTCTCAAATTATGCAGTATGTTCGTTTCAGAAGCTGTTTATTTTCCATTCTATTTTACCATAAATTTGTTAAGATTCTACTTAAACATTAATTTTGGAATGTCTCCAACTTTATTATGATGTTGTGTGTTATATTTCATCACTTACTACTGTATAATAACACCCCCTCCCTCCCAGGACACTGCTTCTATATCTTTTACGTTTTGTTTTCTGATTTAATCCTATGTCGTTCCAGATCTTGTTGTGAATGGACGTATCGATTTGCTAATTGTAGATTTATATCTCAACATCCTGTTCTATGCAACTAACGTAAACCGTTACGGATTTGTTGAAATCTGACTATTAGTTCTTCTCATGTTGATATTTTTCCAGTCCATGAAGTTTAAGCTGATCATCATTTTCGTCTTCTCGTTTACCGTTTTGATTTTACCGGTTCTAGCAATGTATTCTTTTTCTTCTACTTTCGTTTCTCCAGCTGTGAATACAGGCTTAGTTATGGTTTCTAAGATGACGTCTCTAGCTGATTTTTGCGAGAAGATTTGCTTTCTCTATCGCAAATGTATTTCACAATTTAGGCGAGATTTACTCCGACTTCATCTCTCTTTAGCCCGTTACGCCCTTGGCGTTTAGGGCAGCAACAAACGCACACCATTCTTCCCTGTTCATGGCCTTCCTCTGTATTGTGTTCCAGCTATGATTCATTTCCTTCAGTTCTTGCTCTATCGTTCTCCTCCAGGTCGTCTTGGGTCTTCCACGCTTTCGCCTACCCTCTGGAGTCCATCTCAGTGCAGTTTTCGTGTCGGAGCCAGTCTCCATGCGCATCACATGTCCAATCCATCTCCAGCGTCGTCTTCGGATGATAGTGCCCATATTCTCTTGTTGGCATCGTGCAAGCAATTCTTGGTTCGAGATAGTAGTCGGCCAGTACACGTGTAAGATTTTTCGCAGACAAGTTGTATGAAAGGTGGAGAGTCTGGACATATCCTGTTATGTCATTCTCCAGCATTCCGATCCGTACAGCAATGTTGACAGCACACAGCTGTTATAGATACTAGTCTTGGTTCTGATGCTGTATTGGGCAGATTTCCAGGCGGTCTGAAGGTTCGACTTCATAGGTACTTGTAATTTAGATTCCCAAGTAAATGATCAGGGCCTCCTGTATTCCAATCACGTGCCATGTGTACACTGAAAACTGTGAGCTCAAGCTGGTCATGAACTCCGGAAATTCCACGAGACATGATCAGCGCAGCACGCTATCATCTTCGCTATCTGTCACTACTTATCTCTGTTGAAGTATCGTCGCAGCAACCATGTAAGTGATCTGAGGAGGACACCTTCAATCAACTGAAAAAGCCTGAACACCTATGTGATCCTGATTATATAGACACCGATTCGATAAAGTGGTACACTTTAAAATCCCATCCAAACAAATAAACATATCTATACAAAACGTCTCAGCCAATACTCTCCTCTCATCTTGTGTTCCATCCAACTGATTTATCTGAAAGCGGTGCATGTTATTGATTTTCTAGATAGATTACATTGCCTGGTGCTTGGGTGTGGTCTCTGCTTCCACTTACAATCTTGTACTCAAGCTGACAGATCGGTAATAATTAATGATCAACTTAAGAAACTATGGTCAGGAGATCCTGCTCTTTCCTGATTATTCCTTTCTTCTTCTTCTGCTCTCGACCGCTACGAATTCACACATATATTGAGATCAAGGATGTTTAAAAAATATTCAGATTGCTACACGAGGGAGCGAACCTGGTACCTATGGCATGCGAGATGAGCTCCTAACCTCTACGCCACAGAGATGCCCTTATCCGTTTTTACTCTGACATATTCCGGATAAGTTATGTGATATTTGTTGTAAGACAATCACACAGTATTGTTACTATTGAAGTCATGTGATATTTGTTGTAAGACAATCACACAGTATTGTTACTATGGAAGTCATGTGATATTTGTTGTAAGACAATCACACAGTATTGTTACTATGGAAGGCATGTGATATTTGTTGTAAGACATTCACACAGTATTGTTACTATGGAAGTCATGTGATATTTGTTGTAAGACATTCACACAGTATTGTTACTATGGAAGTCATGTGATATTTGATGTAAGACAATCACACAGTATTGTTACTATGGAAGTCATGTGATATTTGTTGTAAGACATTCACATAGTATTGTTACTATTGAAGTCATGTGATATTTGATGTAAGACAATCACACAGTATTGTTACTATGGAAGTCATGTGGTTCTATAGCGAAGTAGGTAAACTTGTGCTTGCGCTTGAACGCTGTGGTTTGCTGATTTGAATCATTTCTTGGCATATATTGTGTAAGACATCAGTATTTTCATGAGTTGATATTTGAAGACATTCACAGTATTATATAAGTCATGGATATTTGTTTGAATCACGTATTACTATGTCATGTGATATTGTGAACAATCCAGTATTATATGAATCATATTGATGAACAATCACACAATTTTAATTATGTTCATAAATAGGAAGACTTTTTGCTAACCTGTTGTTCAATTTAGACCAAGTCACATGTACAATTTTTTCCTGATCTATCTATAATTTCTGCTGGAGCTACTAAGTTCGTGTTTCATGCGTAACACATGTCACACTAATCACCTGCGTCTCTTTTGGGTAATTCTCCTATATGTCTCAGTTTTCAGCAACTTCCTTTCTAGATCTCAGCTTGTTCAGCAACTTCCTTCTAGATCTCAGTTTCAGCAACTCCTCTTCTACATCTCAGTTAGTTTTCAGCAACTTCCCTTCTAGATCTCCGTTTTCAGCAACTCCCCTTCTAGATCTCAGTTTTCAGCAACTCCTCTTCTAGATCTCAGTTTTCAGCAACTCCTCTTCTACATCTCAGTTTTATCATGACCTCATCACACAAAAATCGAAGTTACTAATAAGAGATAAAATCCCTCGACTCCGCCTCGTTACCCTCAACAAGAGAAGTCATTACGAGTACAAAAATTTAGACGAGTATCGGTAATAAAGCAAAAAACCGAAACAATTGTTCTTATCTTGCCTTCATCACATCTGAGTGCTCAGAGAAAAGTTAAATTTGTCCAAGATTCGTGTGGTCTGTAAGTAAGTATTTCAATATTATAGTGGAGCAGATTTCAATATATAGAATGAATCTTTTCGTTATCTTCTACCATTGTTGGGAGGGTCGGTGTGGATTGGGGTGGGAGGGGTGGGGGATCTTGTGTGTGCTTGTCATAAAACACTTTGAAACTTTTACTCATTTTCTTAAGTCTGTTCTCGATGCTGTCGCTCCATCTTTTGCGTGATCTTCCTCTTGATCTGTACTCACTATACTTTTTCAGTGTGGCTCACACAGAATGAACGAATAGGGAAATTCATGTTTTTATGATTTATTGAGTCTCTGTCTGTGTCTGTTTGTCTCTTCTTGTCTTATCTACGTGAGCCGTGAAGCACCGTGGGGAGTTTCAGTTTTCTACCCTGTGCTAGATATTTTGCATCTGTAGTTGTCGCTGGATACTGTGATATTATCTATCTATCGCGTTCTTGGTCTTCATCGGATTCCACGTCCTGGTTGTCGGTTGCTATAGGAGATGGTAGTCGATCTGGTTTCATTCTCATTAAGTGACTGAACCATTTTATTTATTATCTTCTAATATGTTGGATGCATGGTGTGATTTTAACAACATTTCTAATGTTCTCATTTCTCAATCTCTCTCTCTCTCGCGATCACCGCCCAGACCGATGTACCAGACCTCCCCATAAATTCTATTCATGTGGAAATCTGATTCATGCAGCCTTAGCATTGGTGTGTTTTACGTCAAATCTTCAGCACCATTTGGAGCTCTGTGCTTATCCTTCGGCGATGTGTCCGGTTTCAGCCAGCGTTTACTCGGTTCGCTCTTCGTTCTGTAACCATCTAGTGTTTTTTACGGTGTGGGGTAGCTAGCCCCACTCCCAACCTCCTAGTCGCCTCTTACGACTGCGTGACAGGTAACAGTGGCTCTATTCTTTACACTGGGCCCCGGTAACCATTCTGGCGATTTCCCAATCTATCACATCTTGTAACATTGAGGGTTTTTCCTAAACAGTTCATTTCACATTTGTGATCCTTCCATCTTGTGATTTAGTTAGAGATTATGTTTGATATTGATAACAGAGAGTTGGTAGAAATATACAATTTATCAGTTGTCACTTGACCATGTCTATGTTTGGGATTTGAGCAGTGGGGACAGCTGGTATGTTACTGCCATGTCTATGTTTGGGTGTTTGAGCAGTGGGGACAGTTGGTATGTCACTGCCATGTCTATGTTTGGGTGTTTGAGCAGTGGGGACAGTTGGTATGTCACTGCCATGTCTATGTTTGGGTGTTTGAGCAGTGGGGACAGTTGGTATGTCACTGCCATGTCTATGTTTGGGTGTTTGAGCAGTGGGGACAGTTGGTATGTCACTGCCATGTCTATGTTTGGGTGTTTGAGCAGTGGGGACAGTTGGTATGTCACTGCGATGTCTATGTTTGGGTGTTTGAGCAGTGGGGACAGTTGGTATGTCATCTACTTTTGGCTTTTGGCATGCTAGTCTGTATGTCCTGCCATGTATTTTGAGGGTTGAGCTAGTGTGAGTTGGTATGTCACTGACATGTCTTTGACTTTGTGTTTATTTCAATAAATGTCTGATTACTGCATTCATGATTGGATGATTTCTTGAGGCCCAGCGGTATTCACGCCATGTCTATGTTTGGGTGTTTGAGCAGTGGGGACAGTTGGTATGTCACTGCCATGTCTATGTTTGGGTGTTTGAGCAGTGGGGACAGTTGGTATGTCACTACCATGTCTATGTATGGGTGTTTGAGCAGTGGGGACAGTTGGTATGTCACTGCCATGTCTATGTTTGGGTATTTGAGCAGTGGGGACAGTTGGTATGTCACTGCCATGTCTATGTTTGGGTGTTTGAGCAGTGGGGACAGTTGGTATGTCACTGCCATGTCTATGTTTGGGTGTTTGAGCAGTGGGGACAGTTGGTATGTCACTGCCATGTCTATGTTTGGGTGTTTGAGCAGTGGGGACAGTTGGTATGTCACTGCCATGTCTATGTTTGGGTGTTTGAGCAGTGGGGACAGTTGGTATGTCACTGCCATGTCTATGTTTGGGTGTTTGAGCAGTGGGGACAGTTGGTATGTCACTACCTTGGCTTTTTGGCATCTAGTCTCGATATGTCTGTACATTGTTCCTGAGAAATTGAGGCTAGCCTGTTTGTTGTATTGCAAAAAAAAACGAACGATAAAAGTCATTTGAACATTTGTGTTTATTTCAATAAATGTCTGATTATTCACTTCACATCAGATCTGGATGAATTCGCTGAGGACCACCCAACGTATTCAGAATAATTCGCCCATGTTTTCGGAGCTCTCAAGAGGAGCAAGGAATAGTAACACTGCGACCGACACAGCATGTCGTACGTGGCAGTGAGTGCAGGAGCCTAGGAAAGCTCCATAGTAAATAAGAAATCGGATGTGCTGGTCTACTTGAAGGCACATAACTGACACAATGTACAATCGCTCTTAGGCTCAGATCACATACAAATCAGAAAGAGTGGTTTAACAAGTGGTCGATTTAAGGAGTGTTCGAACATGAAGTAAAAGTAGAAGATACAGAAGATTTGAACCAAAACAATTAAGCGACTGAACTCGCTCTCTAATTTTCAAGGAATTTCTGAATTTGTGTATCGCTAACTGTTGACAACATCGCCCACCGTTTGCCGTAGGGCAAAGACAAGGAGGAAGAGAGATGTTAAAAGGAAGGGGAGAATGGCTTAAAAGGGAGTGAGAGAGTGATGGTAAGAGGGCATGAAGAGTGGTTTTAGAAAAAAGGGATAAATGGATGGAAAGAAAGTGGAGAGCCGATATAAAATAAATGTGAAAGGGATGAAAAGAGAGTTGAGAGTGGACTAAGATAATGTGTGTGAGAATAGGACCTGTGGCAGGTGTAAATAGTAACTGAGACAGATGTAAAGAGGAAGGATGTGGAAGGCAGATGTAAAGAGGAAGTGTGACAGATGTAAAGGAGTGGAAAGAGAGTGTGACAGATGTAAAGAGGAAGTGTGACAGATGTAAAGAGGAAGTGTGACAGATGTAAAGAGAAAGTGTGACAGATGTAAAGAGAAAGTGTGACAGATGTAAAGAGAAAGTGTGACAGATGTAAAGAGAAAGTGTGACAGATGTAAGAAGTGGACAGATGAAGAGAAGTGTGCAGATGAGAGAATGTGACAGATGTAAAGAGAAGTGTGACAGATGAAAGAGTGTGCAGATGTAAAGAGAAAGTGTGACAGATGTAAAGAGGAAGTGTGACAGATGTAAAGAGAAAGTGTGACAGATGTAAAGAGAAAGTGTGACAGATGTAAAGAGGAGGACAGATGTAAAGAGGAGGACAGATGTAAAGAGAAGTGACAGATGTAAAGAGGAGTGTGACAGATGTAAAGAGAAAGTGTGACAGATGTAAAGAGAAGGGACAGATGTAAAGAGGATGTGACAGATGTAAAGAGAAGTGTGACAGATGTAAAGAGAAGGTGACAGATGTAAAGAGGAGTGTGACAGATGTAAAGAGGAAGTGTGACAGATGTAAAGAGGAAGTGTGACAGATGAAGAAGTGTACAGATGAAGAGAAGTGTGACAGATGTAAAGAGAAAGTGTGACAGATGTAAAGAGAAGTGTGACAGATGTAAAGAGGAAGTGTGACAGATGTAAGAGAAGTGTGACAGATGTAAAGAGGAAGAGTGTGACAGATGTAAAGAGAAGTGTGACAGATGTAAAGAGAGTGTGACAGATGTAAAGAGAGTGTGACAGATGTAAAGAGAAGTGTGACAGATGTAAGAGAAAGTGTGACAGATGTAAAGAGGAAGTGTGACAGATGTAAAGAGGAAGTGTGACAGATGTAAAGAGAAAGTGTGACAGATGTAAAGAGAAGTGTGACAGATGTAAAGAGGAAGGTGACAGATGTAAAGAGAAAGTGTGACAGATGTAAGAGAGTGTGACAGATGAAGAGTGTGACAGATGTAAAGAGAAAGTGTGACAGATGTAAAGAGAAGTGTGACAGATGTAAAGAGAAAGTGTGACAGATGTAAAGAGGAAGTGTGACAGATGTAAAGAGAAAGTGTGACAGATGTAAAGAGAAAGTGTGACAGATGTAAAGAGAGAGTGTGACAGATGTAAGAGACAGATGTAAGACAGATGTGTAAAGAGAAAGTGTGACAGATGTAAAGAGAAAGTGTGACAGATGTAAAGAGAAAGTGTGACAGATGTAAAGAGAAGTGTGACAGATGTAAAGAGGAAGTGTGACAGATGTAAAGAGAAAGTGTGACAGATGTAAAGAGAAGTGTGACAGATGTAAAGAGAGTGACAGAGAAGAGAGTGACAGATGTAAAGAAAGTGTGACAGATGTAAAGAGAAGTGTGACAGATGTAAAGAGGAAGTGTGACAGATGTAAAGAGAAAGTGTGACAGATGTAAAGAGAAAGTGTGACAGATGTAAAGAGAAGTGTGACAGATGTAAAGAGAAGTGTGACAGATGTAAAGAGAAAGTGTGACAGATGTAAAGAGGAAGTGAATGTGACAGATGTAAAGAGAGGAAAGTGTGACAGATGTAAAGAGAGAAGTGTGACAGATGTAAAGAGAAGTGTGACAGATGTAAGATGTAAATGTAAGAGGAGTGTGACAGATGTAAAGAGGAGTGTGACAGATGTAAAGAGAAAGTGTGACAGATGTAAAGAGGAAGTGTGACAGATGTAAAGAGGGAGTGTGACAGATGTAAAGAGGGAGTGTGACAGATGTAAGAGAGTGTGACATGTGGAAGTGTGACAGATGTAAAGAGAGAAAGTGGTGACAGATGAAAAGGGAGTGTGACAGATGTAAAGAGGAAGTGTGACATATGTAAAGAGGAAGTGTGACAGATTAAAAGAATGTGACAGATGTACAAAAGTGGACAATTAGAGGAAGTGACAAATGACATCTAGTGGATGTGACAATTAAATGGGACATTAGTGAAGTGACAAGAAAGTGGACATGATAAAGGACAGTGGACAGATAAAAGGGGACATCAGTGGACAGTGACATAAAGGACATTAGTGGACAGTGACAATAAGTGACATCTAGTGAAGTGACAAAAAGTGGGACATTAGAGGGAAGTGACATAAATGTGACATCTAGATGGAAACATAAAGAGGACATCAGTGGACAGTGACAATAAAGATGGACATCTAGTGGACAGTGACAATAAAGTGGGACATCTAGTGAAGTGACAATAAAGTGACATCTAGTGGACAGTGACAATAAATGTAGACATCTAGGGGAAGTGACAATAAAGGACATCTAGGGGAAGTGACAATAAAGTGGGACATCTAGTGGACAGTGACAATAAAGTGGGACATCTAGGTGGGCAGTGACAATAAATGGACATCTAGTGGGATAGTGACAGAAAATGGGACATATAGAGTGGACAGTGACAATAAATGGGACATCTAGTGGGATAGTGACAATAAATGGGACATCTAGGGACAGTGACAATAAAGTGGGACATCTAGTGGGACAGTGACAATAAAGTGGGACATCTAGTGGGACAGTGACAATAAAGTGGGACATCTAGTGGGATAGTGACAACAAAGTGGGACATCTAGTGGGATAGTGACAATAAAGTAGGACATCTAGTGGGACAGTGACAATATACTGGGACATATAGAGGGATAGAGACAATAAAATGTGACATCTAGTGGGACAGTGACAATAAAATGGGACATCTAGTGGGACAGTGACAATAAAGTGGGACATCTAGTGGGACAGTGACAATAAAATGGGACATCTAGTGGGACAGTGACAATAAAATGGGACATCTAGTGGGACAGTGACAATAAAGTGGGACATCTAGTGGGACAGTGACAATAAAATGGGACATCTAGTGGGACAGTGACAATAAAGTGGGACATCTAGAGGGACAGTGACAATAAAATGGACATCTAGTGGGACAGTGACAATAAAGTGGGACATCTAGAGGGACAGTGACAATAAAATGGAACTGTGAGGGTTTGAAAATAAATGTTCAATATCTGTTTGGCGATGAAACCAGAACGATTTAATGAGATGGAAAACGGTGGATTGAACCACAGAAAAAATATATAATGAGATTCCTGCAAGATACCAGACGTTGGAGGGGTAGAGTAAATGAAGGAGGGAAGGAGGTATGGCGAAGAGCCGTTAGCGCACGAAGCGGAAGTTGGCGAGATCTGGACACCGTCAGAAATTGTCCAAATCTGGACCCGGGTACAAGGAGTAAATTATATCTCTTCGATCTATCGGCTGTCACCATCCCGGGGTCTCGCTACAGAGGGAGGGAGGGGAGAGGGTGGGAAGTCGCTCTCACTCAAGAGGAATGGGACAGAAAATGAGTAAGTGGATGAGGAAAGACAGGGCTAGAAACTGGCAGTTCTCTTGAAAATTTCGGAAAAAAGGGGGCAGGAAATGTACCGTCTTGAGATTCCAAAGCTTCGTGACGGAGAGCTGATAGCATAGATGTCACTCGGATATCACAGATGTCATTCAGATAGCATAGATGTCACTCGGATAGCGTAGATGTCACTGATACGTAGATGTCATGATGCACAATGTCATTCAGAGACCCAGTTATTCATGACTATCATTGTAGCAGAAGATTGACATTTGATGACAGTGAATTATTCACATTATTAATACATCTGTGTACACTTTCAGATGTCATCTTAAATGTGCGTAACGAATTAAGTTGTCATCTGAATTGGTATTTCATACAGCCGGACACATAAAGAAGTATTTCAATCTCGTCAGGAATGTCTATGCAGTTTTTATTGATTGATTGAAATCAAATTTATGATTGAATATTAAGTGTGAATATGTGGGGTTTAATTATTGATTCATAGTTGAGGTACAATCATTCTTAATTTAATTGTGGTGTTTAATTAATGAATCCTTTCACACCGTTACTTTGTTGTTATCTCAGAGAGCATTTATAATGCAATGTATACTAAATGGGCGTCTGTAGCTTAAGCGGTAGTGTGCTCGATCACAACCTAAGCGTACCTGGTTCAAACTCCGAGCCGAGCAGTTTGTAAGCTTCTTATTTTTCTTCTTTCAAAGCTCCATATCGATCATGTGTTAAACCACTCTTTGTGATTTGTATGTGATATGAGCCTAAGAGCGATTATACGTTATGCCAGTTATGTGCCTACAAGTAGGCCAGCACATCAGATTTCTGCGATTACTTTTATTTATTAGGCTAACTTCCCTAGGCTCCTACCTTAGTTGCCTCTTACGACATGCCTTGTAGGTCACAGTGTTACTATTCGTTGCTCCCCGTGTATTGGCTTTAGGTCATCTTAAAAATACAGAACACCAGTATATCGGCACGGAAGAGCGAAGGGGTTAATGGCGTGTTATAGCATGCAATCCAATCGAGGTATGCATGACAAGGTGTACATCTGTTGGTTTGCCCGGTGTGCCATTGCGTCTGTTAAACCATGCATTCCAATCGTGGTATAATGACAAGACTAAGCATCTGTTGGTTTGCTCGAAGTGCCGTCACGTTCGTTACTCAATAAAAAAAAACTAGCAAGGTGCAACAGTTAGTTTTTATTTTCACGTTACTTCAGTAGTGCTTAGAAGTTTCTTATTTAGAGTAATTCAAATCTAGGTTCCAATCTAATTTGAATGTTTATCAAAATGATAAATTCAAATACGAATTATGACCGTTTTAAAAAGGAATGCAGCAAGACCAAATTCGTCAATTTTACAAGAGACAATATTAGATTAAAATTCGACAATTTTACAAGAGTCAACATTGCAACAAATTTGACAATTTTTACAAGCACATTGATAAAATCGATAATTTTACAAGAGTCAACATTTGCCAACAAATCGATAATTTTACAAGAGTCAGCATTTGACAAAAATCGAAATTTTACAAGAGATATATTGACAAAATCGTAATTTTACAAGAATATTTGACAAAATCATCGATATACAAGCAATCATTTGACAAAAATCATAATTTAACAAATCATTTGACAAAATCGATAATTTTACAGAATCATTTGACAAAAATCGATAATTTTTAAGTCAGCATTTGACCGCAAAATGACACTTTTACAAGAGATAATATTAGACAAAGTCTACATTTTTAAGAAGGAAAATAATGTTGATATAATATCAATCTGCCATCAGGCATATACTTCTAATCAGTATTTGAAATAAAATATCATCTAACATCCAACTCTATAAAGGACAACTCTTGTAACCACCCTTCATTTGTTACACTATTTACCAGTTTTCTATATTTATTCTGTGTCTTGCCATTCATACATTTATGTACACTTTTAATATATATCGTTCTTGCTAAAAGCCTTTTGGTCGAAACGTCCAACCTATCAATGTCCGTTGTAGAACTGAAATTCCTTTGTACTGTTTATCTCTTGTAGTCAAGATATGATACAATGTTGTTATTGTAAAAAAAATTATGTAATAAATTAACAAAATTAAGCACGTTTAATAATATAGATGTAACAACAGACAAATTGTAATATTGTTACAAGTGTTAGTAGGTTCTTTATCTCTCTCTCTGTCTCTCTCTGTCGCGATCTCTTCTCTCATGAGTGAGTTCAGCTGGCGTAGTTGGGCATAACTTCACAACACTCTACCCGTAGTACTGTTAGCCATGTCGGTTGTTGGTCGTCTTCTGTACTACTAGTTTACGCCGATACGTACTCTCTCTCTCTCTCTCTCTCTTCTCTTCTCTCTCTCTCTCTCTCTCTCTCTTTGTAATTTTCATTTTTCCCCATTATTTTTTCTCGTGATAGCATGAACTTTCTTTCCTACTATCTTTCTCTCCTGCCACGACATAATATTTTCCTCTGTAACTAGTATATGTCACACCCTCTCCTCCTTAATATTGGCCACAACAATGACTATCATTGCTTTATCTGTATGATCTCCTTCCTTTGTACCATAGATTTTACTAACTGTACTAGACTAATTAAAGTATGTCAGAACCGTAACGCAACCATAACATAACAATAACACAACAGTAACCTAACTGTAACGCAACCATAACATAACAATAACACAACAGTAACCTAACTGTAACGCAACCATAACATAACAATAACACAACAGTAACATAACTGTAACGCAACCATAACATAACAATAATACAACAGTAACATAACTGTAACGCAACCATAACATAACAATAACACAACAGTAACATAACTGTAACGCAACCATAACATAACAATAACACAACCGTAACATAACCGTAACGCAACCATAACATAACAATAACACAACAGTAACATAACTGTAACGCAACCATAACATAACAATAACACAACAGTAACATAACTGTAACGCAACCATAACATAACAATAACACAACAGTAACATAACTGTAACGCAACCATAACATAACAATAACACAACAGTAACATAACTGTAACGCAACCATAACATAACAATAACACAACAGTAACATAACTGTAACGCAACCATAACATAACAATAACACAACAGTAACATAACTGTAACGCAACCATAACACAACAATAACACAACAGTAACATAACTGTAACGCAACCATAACACAACAATAACACAACAGTAACATAACTGTAACGCAACCATAACATAACAATAACACAACAGTAACATAACTGTAACGCAACCATAACATAACAATAACACAACAGTAACATAACTGTAACGCAACCATAACATAACAATAACACAACAGTAACATAACTGTAACGCAACCATAACATAACAATAACACAACAGTAACATAACTGTAACGCAACCATAACATAACAATAACACAACGTAACATAACGTAACGCAACCATAACATAACCATAACACAACAGTAACATAACTGTAACGCAACCATAACATAACAATAACACAACAGTAACATAACTGTAACGCAACCATAACATAACAATAACACAACAGTAACATAACTGTAACGCAACCATAACATAACAATAACACAACAGTAACATAACTGTATTATATCATATGATATTTGATTAACATTACATTTTTATTACATGTGGATGTATTTTGATTATTTTTTTAAAACTAAACAGCAATATAATGTTGTAAAAAATTGTATCATTTGAATCTGTGATTTATAACTGAAACGCACTTTGAAATGTGATTAAAACATACACATACTTATAGTATAGTCCTCTTACGCTGTTATATGTTACATAGGACATGCAAACAATTTCTCCATACCGCTATATCCTGGACAACTCGTTCAATCTCTCTTATGGAATTAAGACCGATATTTCTCGCCTCTCTCAGTAAAGTTAGTGTAATGGTTTCTATATAGAGTCCTTCTTATCAGTTTCATTGCTGTCTGTTTTTAGTTGTTGGAGATTTTGTAAAGATATGTTTGTTATTTACAATATTTTCTTTATCCAACTTCCATCTCATGTTAGCAGTGAACCAAGACATTCAATACAGTTCACATTTTCTATTTCCTCTCCGTTGATCTTCTTCTTCTTCTTTGCGTTCGTTATTTACGACCAATTTTAATCACTCTGGCTACCTGGGCCCAAATTTGGGGTGTAAAGAATAGAACCATTGTTACCTGCCACGCATGTCGTAAGTGGTGACTAAGGAAGTTTGGTTGAAATCGGATGCACATGCCCTAAACGTGTAGAAGTCTGTGCGTTTAGGGGCCTACCAAACCAATGTGCAACATATACACGTTCTTGGCAAAGATCAAACATATCACAAAGAGTGATTAAAATTGATCGTAAAGAACGAACGCAAAGAAGAAGAAGAAGAAGTCCTATCGGAGACGGACAATAAAACTTAGGTCCCGGGTTCAAAGAACCCTTGGCAGTTCAAAATCGAGAAGAGTAGGCTGGAAAGCCACTGCCCAGGCAAAATTCATTAGAACAGATTTAAAAAAAAATTCCTACAAAAATATTATTACCGTCTTAAAAATTACATCGGAAACTACGGAGTTCATGTTCTGTTGCTGAGATCTTCCTGTGTAACAAAGAGATCTGAGTACGCACCGAAGTGCAATGATGATGGTCCAATCAATCAATCAATCCATACACTTTCGTTCGATTACGTTACGTCACCAATACGTCATACTCAATATTGCCATATTAGATTATGTGACGTCATTAACGCACGTCATATTGATGTTGACTATAGATTATGTACGTCATTAATCACGTCATATTGATGTTGACATAGATTATGTGACGTCATTAACACGTCATACTCAACGTTGACATGTTAGATTATGTTATGTCATCAACATGGAATCTCACTGCTATTATATTGGATTTTTTTGACACCAACACGTCATACCCACATTTGTCCCTTTTTGATTCTCCCATATCACCCAGCCGTCTTACCCAAAGTTGGTGTTGTAGATTCAACTAATTCAAACATATCAGTTGCATATTTAATTACTTTTTATCGAATACTCATCATGCTCCTAGATGTCAGTCTTGTTTATGTTCTGTCTGTAAACATAAGGATGTCAGGACCGGATGTAGAGTTACGATCAGTGAATTGATTCTGTTGTAAATGTAATAAATAAATTGACAAGATTCTTCAAAGAAAGTGTAAATGTCAGGAACATAAACATGTGTCTATTTGTGAACACAGTCTACAGACAGTTGTAAGTGCATTGTGCTTTGTGTGGAGTAGATTTCCTAGTTCATGCCCAGTAAGTGCATTGTACTTTGTGGAGTAGATTTCTAGTTCATAACATGTTTGTGAACACAGTCTGCAGACAGTTGTAAGTGCATTGTGCTCTGTGTGGAGTAGATTTCCTAGTTCATGTCCAGTAAGTGCATTGTGCTCTGTGTGGAGTAGATTTCCTAGTTCATGTCTAGTAAGTGTAGTATGCTCTGTGTGGAGTAGAGTTCATAGTTCATGTACAGTAAGTGCATTGTGCTCTGTGGGAGTAGATTTCTAGTTCATGTCTAGTAAGTGTAGTATGCTCTGTGTGGAGTAGAGTTCATAGTTCATGTCCATATTTGATCAAGTAGTAGCATGTCTTTTTGCAGGTTCTCGCTTTCATAACAGCCTGTCTGAAAAAGTGTCTCTAGCAAGTTCTCCAGTCTCCTCCAGCGTCATGTTCAAGGTTTCTTTGATGTCCTGCTGCCACCTTCGTCTTGGTTGTCCCTGCCTCGTACTTCAGGAACCATGCCTTTTAGTACAGTTCTCTCTAAACCCCTGTCACGTTTAATGTGGTCAAAATATTTCATCTTCCAGGACATGATGTTATTTATGAGCCAATGCTCCTTGATATGCAGGTCTTGTATGATGTCTTTGTTTTTCTCTTCTCTGTCCAGGATGTTCTAAGAACTTTTCTGTAACATTTTGTTTTGAAAGTTTCAATTTTGTTCTATAATGTTTATGTTATAATCCACGATTCACATCCATATGTTGATACAAGGAATATACATGTTCTCAGAAGTCTTACTTTTGTTTCTTTGTTTGTGTCGTGCCATAGTTTCTTCATACTGGAACCTCTGAAAACCATTGATAGTCCTTCTAACTTTTTCATACAATCTTTGCTTGTGTCGTGCCATAGTTTCTTCATGCTGACCACCCTCTGAAAAACCATTGATAGTTTTCTTCTAACTTCTTTCATACAACCTCCATTTATATTTGATTGTATGTTTTAATATGATCGTATCCGTTTCCTGGACTTTGTCACAAACTAAATTGTTATTTCTTGTATCGACTGTGTCTGTTGACAACGAACTTGTACGAGACTGATAGTGAGGTGGAAACATTTATTCTCTTCACGTAACTTTATAACAATGTTCGCCCTGGCACACGTTGAATATATTTGCTCAGCAAATCCAATCAAATAGGCAATATTTGCATCCGTTGAGTGTGTGTTCCAGGCAAGTAAGAGCTTGAGTTATTGTACAACAGTTGTTCCCGAGCGTGTTTATTTCACAAAATACAACTTTCTTCCTAGAGACATTTTACATATGTGTCTTTGATACAATATATAGACAATATTATTATTATTATATTTCTTTCCTACAGTTGGATTTTTCAATTTCTACATACCGCTCTATCCTGTACAACTCGTTTAATCTCTTCTATGGAATTGGGTCTGATATTTCTGATATTCCTCTCTGTAAAGTTCGTTTCAGTGTTTCCATAGAACGTCCTTTATTTCCTGGGTCCTTTGCCTACCATTTCATTATCTGCTTTGTGATTTTTTCATACTTTTCTTCTCACAATATGCCAAACATATCTCTATCTTCTCTTTCTTATAACAGTTGCTGCTAGTTGTTGACCAGACATTTCTCTGATTTCATCACTTTTCCTGAATTTGTTACATTTTATTTTCATTATTTTTTCGCACACATCTATTTCCAAATGCATTCAACTTACTTTCTATCTCTTGTATCATTTTATATATCTGTATATCTCTTTATTATTCTTATTGTATATCTCTGTATTATTATATTCTATATCATTGTACATTTTCTATATCTTGTATATCTCGTATTATTTTCTATCTAGCTAGCATATTTTAGGATTGATGCAAGATTAACATTTAAAATTCGTAATTTAGTTCTAAAACTACATAACTTGAGTCTCATATTTTATTTAGACTTTTAAAAGTTGATGTTGCTTTGACAATTTGTAAGATAATGGACCAATATTAAAGCAACCAGTTATAACAACAATAAGTACAACAAACATACACATGTCGTAAACAGGACAAACATAATCACGACATACGATTAAAATAGGGACGTTAAACAAAAACACTATAAACATAAGCACGAAAACATAAGCCTGACAAATACACGACACATAAGCAGGATAGACGTTAACACGACACAAGTATTCACAATAAACGTTAGAAGGACCAACGTTTGCACGACATAAACACGAACACCATAACCAAAACAAATGTTATCACTAAAACACAAACAAAACAAATTATATCAGCTAAAACACAAAACAAAGCAAATGTTATCACTAAAACACAAACAAAACAAATGTTATCACTAAAACACAAACATAAACAGACATATAACGACATCAAACACCTAAACATGCCACCATAAACACGACACATAACACGACACAAACACACACATAACACACACACTTACACACCATAAACACGCCACACATAAACATGACACATAAACATGCACACTAAACACACACATAAACACGACACACATAAACACACACACTAACGACACATAAACACGATATACATAAACACGACACACATAAACATGACTACACATAAACATGCCACACATAACATCGACACACGTAACACGATACACATAACACACACACGTAACAGATACACATAACATAAACAAAAACAGACACATAAACATGCACACATAAACATGACACATAAACACGACACACATAAACACGACACATAACGACACACATAAACATGACACACTAACACGAACACATAAACACACATACACACGACACACATAAACACGACACAGTAACACGATACACATAACACGAACACATAAACAGATACACATAAACACGACACACATAAACATGACACACATAAACACGACACACATAAACACGACACACACGACACACATAAACACGACACACATAAACATGACACACATAAACCGAACACATAAATCGACACGTAAACACGACACACATAACACTACACACGTAACACGATACACATAAACACGACACACATAAACATGATACACATAAACACGACACACATAAACACGACACACATAAACACGACACACATAAACACAACACACATAAGTACGACACACATAAGTACGACACACAGTTTTTACTTACATTTAAGTACTTAATGTGACATAAATTTAAAGTGTTACTATGGTAAAACTAAGTATTTTGTTTTTACATGCTTCCTTTGCGACATAGTTTTACTGCGGATAGACCTCACGTTCAGAAAACAATGGCAAACTACTGAACGTATAAGTGGTGCTTATAAAATCGACGACTCGTTTACTGTTGTTGATGGCTAAGTCCTGCAAAGGATATACTACGATTTTCATTTCATAGCATGAGATTTTCATTCCTTTACATCGGGGATCGCGAGAGTGAGAGAGAGAGAGAGAGATTCCTTTACATCGATAAGTTTCAATACAGAAAACGAGATGGAAGAATAAGGAAAAGAGGATAACAGAGGAGATAGAAAATAAATGCGTTGACAAATAAGATTAGTGGATCGAATTTCTGAAATTGAGATGTGCCCTGCCATGTTGCAGACAATGAAGAGTGGACGAAAGTTTCTTTCTCAAAGTTGAAAGGATATTTCTTGGATCGATTCTCCTAGATCATCTTCGATTCTGAACTCTACAAGAGAGGGATGTGATCACGGTTACAGCAGGTGTCTCAGGAACGTCTTGCGATTCTAAGGATTAACAAGTGTGAGTGTGTGTTGCAATGTCCACAGCAGCATCTTCAGTGTACACCGACCTCTTAACTCAAATAAAATGTTCAAGAAATAATGAGCACTTTGCAAGGTATCATTGAGCAGAGCCGTGTAAAGAAAGTGTCTGTCTGGTTCACCAACGCTGACAATACTTCTCGCTGTATTTCTGTTTTATTATTTTAAAAAATGTTCTTTTAGAAACATATAACAACATGAAACAATGAAGCTTTTTTAAAATGTACCCAGCTCGTCTGGTTGAAGCTGGAGTGTGTGAGCTGTGGCTTAGAAGCGGAATAAGTCAGAGCACACATACACATACAAACATACATAAACATTCACATGCTATAAAATATATATAGTCATGGAGATACTGCTATATGCTATAACATTTCTATATTCATGGGAATACTTCTAGATGCTATAAATGTTCTATAATACTTCTAGATACTATAAATGTTGTATAATACTTCTAGATGCTATAACAGTTCTATATTCATGTGAATACTTCTAAATGCTATAACAGATCTATAGCTATGAGAATACATATGTATGCTATAAAGGTTCTATAATACTTCTAGATGCTATAACAGTTCTATAATTGTGTGAATACTTCTAGATGCTATAAATGTTCTATAATACTTCTAGATGCTATGAATGTCTGATAATAATCTAGAGAGCTATAACATACATAATCAGTGAATACTTCTAGATGATATAAATGTTCATAATACTTCTAATATGCTATAACAGATCTATAGCTATGGAATACTATGTATGCTATAAAGGTTCTATAGTTATGTAATAGTCCATATGCTATAAAAGATCTATAGTTATGAGAATACTCTGTATGCTATAAAGTTCTATATTAGTGAATACTTCTAGATGCTATAACAGTTCTATATTCATTTAATACTTCTATATGCTATAACAGTTCTATATTCATGTGAATACTTCTAGATGCTATAACAGTTCTATATTCATGTGAATACTTCTATATGCTATAACAGTTCTATAGTCATGGATATACTTCTAGCAGACGCAGAAAGGAAACAGTGCAGTTAAATATATAGGAAGATATCTCTTGGACAACGTCAGGTTTTCCAGGCATGGCATTGGCCACAAAGTTCATCAATCTAGCACCACACATGAACTGACAGAAGAAGAAAAAAGGAAGAGGAAATCGGGCAGCCATGCAATCAAATTTTTGTTGGAAATATCATCATCATCATCAAGTAGATTGTGTCATCCGGAACCTGGCTTTCATGACAGCAGTCCTGAAAATAAAATATCTGTTCTGTGCAAGTTGACCGGCATCAGTAGCAGTCAATCTAAGATCGTCAAACGTCCGAGTGGTTACCGGGGCCCAAATTGGGGTGTAAAGAATAGAGCCACTGTTACCTGTAACGCATGTCGTAAGAGGTGACTAAGGAGGTCGGGCGTGTGGCTAGCTACCCCACATCGTAAAAACACTAGATGGCTACAGAACGGAGAGCGAACCGAGTGAACGCTGGCTGAAACCGGACACATCGCCGAAGGATAAGCACTAGAGCTCCAAATGGTGTTGAAGATGTGACGTAAAACACGCCAATGCTAAGGCTGTATGAATCAGATTTCCACATGAATAGAATTTATGGGAAGATCTGGTATTCGGCCTGGGCTGTGATCGCGAGAGAGAGAGAGAGAGAGAGAGAGAGAGAGAGAGAGAGATCGTCAACGACATCTTGCATCCATCTTCTTCTAGATTTCCTATTATTAAATATACGAAGATGAGAAATGTATCTATAGTTTAATTTTGTACTTTATAAAGCAATCTTACTTCTCACTTGTATTTATCTCTTGTCTGGTACTAACATAGTACATCGTAAGGAAGGTACTGGGGAAATGTTACTATAGTTTAATATTGTACTTTATAAAGCAATCTTACTTCTAAACTTGTATTTATCTCTTGTCTTGTACTAGCAAGTACATCGTAAGGAAGGTACTCGGGAAGATAACATTCTCGTTGTTGGGTCAAGTGTTGCATAATTTGTTGTGAGTCTACGCTCTCATAGATATTATTTGATAGTGTCTATCAATCTGTATGTTGGTCTTCCTCGCGCTCTCACGCCAGACCTTCTTCTGTGCCAGGCGCAAAGTGGTAGTTGATACAGCTTCATTCCCATTACTTTGTAGTATGTCCTTTGTTGAACGTAACTATCATCACAGTCTGCTGAAAAAAATACTCGCAGTCTGACAATGTCTGTCATTTCTTCCAACATCATATTCACGCTTTTTTTTTTTTAATGTCCTGTTTCCGCCGTTGTCTTTGTCGTCCCCTTGCCTTGTTTGTAATGCTGTTTCCCACACACTAACATTAACACTATACCAAGCACATGATCCTCTGACAGGGTTAACACATTTTCATCTTGGCAGTTCCACAGTCCATAACTTCTCTTATGGTATAATTTATTTATCAACTCTGACCCTGCAATACTTTCATTTTTCCAAATCCTTTTCTTTGGTGGGGATGAGGTGGGCGGGAGGGCGGTGGTGGAATGTGATTTAAAAACGAGTCATGAATCTTGCACACAAGAAACTATTACATTGTCTTGTAACATTAGTCCTGTACATTGTGAATTTTATATGTAAACATGTAATTTTCGTATTTATTTTGTTTTTCGTTTTTACTCATATATTTTCATTTTAGGACCGTTATCGGTTTATTGTCTAATTATAGTTATGTCTGCCATTTAAAAATGAATTTCTTCCTTCTGGTGTATCCTTTGCTTGATAAAGACCTATTGGTCGAGCCATCGCTGTGTATTTTTACTGTTTTTGTACTTTTTAAAACTATAGTACTTTGTTTTTACGTGTTTCGCCATCACGATTCGCGATGCTAACATTTGCGATCCCAATATTCGCGATCCCAACATTCGTGATCCCAACATTCGCGATCCTAACATTAGTGATACCAACATTCGCGATCCTAACATTAGTGATCCTAACATTAGTGATACCAACATTAGTGATCCTAACATTAGTGATCCTAACATTAGTGATACCAACATTAGTGATACCAACATTAGTGATCCTAACATTAGTGATCCTAACATTAGTGATACCAACATTAGTGATCCTAACATTAGTGATCCCAACATTCGCGATCCTAACATTCGCGATCCTAACATTAGTGATCCTAACATTAGTGATCCCAACATTAGTGATCCCAACATTAGTGATCCTAACATTAGTGATACCAACATTAGTGATCCCAACATTAGTGATACCAACATTAGTGATACCAACATTAGTGATCCTAACATTAGTGATACCAACATTAGTGATCCTAACATTAGTGATCCTAACATTCGCGATCCTAACATTAGTGATCCTAACATTAGTGATCCTAACATTAGTGATCCTAACATTAGTGATCCTAACATTAGTGATCCCAACATTAGTGATCCTAACATTCGTGATCCTAACATTAGTGATCCTAACATTAGTGATCCTAACATTAGTGATCCTAACATTAGTGATACCAACATTCGCGATCTTAACATTAGTGATCCTAACATTAGTGATCCTAACATTAGTGATACCAACATTAGTGATCCTAACATTAGTGATACCAACATTAGTGATACCAACATTAGTGATCCCAACATTAGTGATCCTAACATTAGTGATCCTAACATTAGTGATACCAACATTAGTGATACCAACATTAGTGATACCAACATTAGTGATACCAACATTAGTGATCCTAACATTAGTGATCCCAACATTAGTGATACCAACATTAGTGATCCTAACATTAGTGATACCAACATTAGTGATACCAACATTAGTGATCCCAACATTAGTGATCCTAACATTAGTGATCCTAACATTAGTGATACCAACATTAGTGATCCCAACATTAGTGATACCAACATTAGTGATACCAACATTAGTGATCCCAACATTAGTGATCCTAACATTAGTGATCCTAACATTAGTGATACCAACATTAGTGATCCCAACATTAGTGATACCAACATTAGTGATACCAACATTAGTGATCCCAACATTCGCGATCCTAACATTAGTGATACCAACATTAGTGATACCAACATTAGTGATACCAACATTAGTGATACCAACATTAGTGATCCTAACATTAGTGATACCAACATTAGTGATGCTAACATTAGTGATACCAACATTAGTGATACCAACATTAGTGATCCTAACATTAGTGATCCCAACATTAGTGATCCCAACATTAGTGATACCAACATTAGTGATCCAAACATTAGTGATCCTAACATTAGTGATACCAACATTAGTGATCCCAACATTAGTGATACCAACATTAGTGATCCCAACATTAGTGATCCCAACATTAGTGATCCTAACATTAGTGATACCAACATTAGTGATCCCAACATTAGTGATACCAACATTAGTGATCCTAACATTAGTGATCCTAACATTAGTGATACCAACATTAGTGATCCTAACATTAGTGATCCTAACATTAGTGATACCAACATTAGTGATCCCAACATTAGTGATCCTAACATTAGTGATCCCAACATTAGTGATACCAACATTAGTGATACCAACATTAGTGATCCTAACATTAGTGATCCTAACATTAGTGATACCAACATTAGTGATCCCAACATTAGTGATACCAACATTAGTGATCCTAACATTAGTGATCCTAACATTAGTGATACCAACATTAGTGATCCTAACATTAGTGATACCAACATTAGTGATCCCAACATTAGTGATCCTAACATTAGTGATCCCAACATTAGTGATACCAACATTAGTGATCCCAACATTAGTGATCCCAACATTAGTGATCCCAACATTAGTGATACCAACATTAGTGATCCCAACATTAGTGATACCAACATTAGTGATCCCAACATTAGTGATACCAACATTAGTGATCCTAACATTAGTGATCCTAACATTAGTGATCCCAACATTAGTGATACCAACATTAGTGATCCCAACATTAGTGATACCAACATTAGTGATACCAACATTAGTGATACCAACATTAGTGATACCAACATTAGTGATCCCAACATTAGTGATCCCAACATTAGTGATACCAACATTACTGATCCTAACATTAGTGATCCTAACATTAGTGATCCTAACATTAGTGATCCTAACATTAGTGATACCAACATTCGCGATCCTAACATTAGTGATCCTAACATTAGTGATCCTAACATTAGTGATCCCAACATTAGTGATCCCAACATTAGTGATCCCAACATTAGTGATCCCAACATTAGTGATCCTAACATTCGCGATCCTAACATTAGTGATACCAACATTAGTGATCCTAACATTAGTGATCCTAACATTAGTGATCCTAACATTAGTGATCCTAACATTAGTGATCCTAACATTAGTGATACCAACATTCGCGATCCTAACATTAGTGATCCTAACATTAGTGATCCTAACATTAGTGATACCAACATTCGCGATCCTAACATTAGTGATCCTAACATTAGTGATCCTAACATTAGTGATCCCAACATTAGTGATCCTAACATTAGTGATACCAACATTAGTGATCCTAACATTAGTGATCCTAACATTAGTGATCCTAACATTAGTGATCCTAACATTAGTGATCCTAACATTAGTGATCCTAACATTAGTGATACCAACATTCGCGATCCTAACATTAGTGATCCTAACATTAGTGATCCTAACATTAGTGATACCAACATTCGCGATCCTAACATTAGTGATCCTAACATTAGTGATCCTAACATTAGTGATACCAACATTCGCGATCCTAACATTAGTGATCCTAACATTAGTGATCCTAACATTAGTGATCCTAACATTAGTGATCCCAACATTAGTGATCCCAACATTAGTGATCCTAACATTAGTGATCCCAACATTAGTGATCCTAACATTAGTGATCCCAACATTAGTGATCCTAACATTAGTGATCCCAACATTAGTGATCCTAACATTAGTGATCCTAACATTAGTGATCCTAACATTAGTGATCCTAACATTAGTGATCCTAACATTAGTGATCCCAACATTAGTGATGCTAACATTAGTGATCCTAACATTAGTGATCCTAACATTAGTGATCCTAACATTAGTGATCCTAACATTAGTGATCCCAACATTAGTGATGCTAACATTAGTGATCCTAACATTAGTGATCCCAACATTAGTGATCCTAACATTAGTGATCCTAACATTAGTGATCCTAACATTAGTGATCCTAACATTAGTGATCCTAACATTAGTGATCCCAACATTAGTGATACCAACATTCGCGATCCTAACATTAGTGATCCTAACATTAGTGATCCTAACATTAGTGATCCTAACATTAGTGATCCCAACATTAGTGATACCAACATTAGTGATCCTAACATTAGTGATCCTAACATTAGTGATACCAACATTAGTGATCCTAACATTAGTGATCCTAATATTAGTGATACCAACATTAGTGATCCTAACATTAGTGATACCAACATTAGTGATCCCAACATTAGTGATCCCAACATTCGCGATCCTAACATTCTGGATCCTAACATTAGTGATCCTAACATTAGTGATCCCAACATTAGTGATGCTAACATTCGTGATCCTAACATTAGTGATCCTAACATTAGTGATCCTAACATTAGTGATCCCAACATTAGTGATCCTAACATTCGCGATCCTAACATTAGTGATCCTAACATTAGTGATCCTAACATTAGTGATCCTAACATTAGTGATACCAACATTAGTGATGCTAACATTCGTGATGCTAACATTAGTGATCCCAACATTCGCAATCCCAACATTCGCGATCCCAACATTGGCGATCCTAACGTCGTAAAACATTTAAAGTCGAGTTAAAGGTCGACTTTACGTCCAACTCCAAAGTCATGTGTTTTAGAAATTCCTCTCTTAAGAAGTTCCATAATACATCAAACAGATGACAGCACTGATACTGTCACTGGGTAGAGCTCGGGTTCTACAGGTAATTAGAAAACTCATGCATGATCTGTTGTAATCTTTCCAGACGTGAAACTGGACGCACTTAATAGGATAACACAGAACCAGTTAAGGGATTTCCCCAAATAGGACAAGTCTCCTGTTGAAGTTGTTGAATTTGTTTTTCTCGTTGACGATTCCTCTTGAAATCCTGTCCCCATGGTAATGAGATTTGTTGCTTTTCTAGATAAGGGTAGGGTGGTTTTTCTGGATGCTTAAACTTGTGTTAGGGAGTGGGAGTGAGTGGTGAACTTGCGCTTAGGAGTGGGAGTGAGTGGTAATGGAGAAGGTACGTGTGTGAGAATTGACTTTAGAAAAACAACTTATCTAGAGCGAGAATAGGGCAGACCAGGAAGAAGTAATGAGTCACTATAATAATGAGATGAATAATGAGACAAATAATGTTATAGATAATGAGATAATCATTGCTAGAGTATGAAACTGGGTATAATCATTGCTAGAGTACGAAACTGGGTATAATCATTGCTAGAGTACGAAACTGGGTATAATCATTGCTAGAATATGAAACTGGGTATAATCATTGCTAGAGTATGAAACTGGGTATAATCATTGCTAGAGTATGAAACTGGGTGTATGAATGATATTGGACACTTGAATAAGCCTTAAATAATGCAATATGTGTAAGGATCGAATAAGCATTTCAAAAGATGCAAATGCGGCTTCATTTCATGAGAAATATTGCACTTTAATTTGTTCAATTCTTATTGGTTCAATTCTTAGTACTCTACGTGTAGTCATATCTCATTGGTTCAATTCTTAGTACAGTACGTATAGTCATATCTCATTGGTTCAATTCTTAGTACAGTACGTATAGTCATATCTCATTGGCTCAATTTTTAGTACTCTACATATAGTCATATCTCATTGGTTCAATTTTTAGTACAGTATGTATAGTAATATCTCATTGGTTCAATTCTTAGTACAGTATGTATAGTAATATCTCATTGGTTCAATTTTTAGTACTCTACATATAGTCATATCTCATTGGTTCAATTCTTAGTACAGTACGTATAGTCATATCTCATTGGTTCAATTCTTATAAATAAGAAGGCAGCAGTAATGTAGCTGTACACAGCGTAGAAACAAGTTGCACCGACGTTTCTACCAAAAGGTCGTTGTCAAAAGGTTACAAGACACATTAACATACCAAAATAAGGATCCTAAACAAATAAGTTCTCAGGTTTATCACTTACAAACACTTCAGAACATTTTTGGCTTGTTCTGTTGTAATAACATAACATAACTCAGCGAGTCAGGGATTTGTTTACACCGGTAGCTGGCGACTATCAGGGCTGAATTTTGTTGAAAAGCTGCATAGTTTGGTTTATTCTCACACATCACAATCATGAGCTGCATCGCAACTGTCCAAATCAATACTTCAACGAAATACATATATACATTTTGTTTTCGAAGATTCGAATCAAATTCGACATTTTCATTCCAGATTGCGTTATAACTCGAATCCCTGATGTGCAATACATTGCGTGTGTTTTTTTACTCGTGTCAATATTTCCCGCCAAAATATGTCTGATCCGAGATTGTGTTGAGCTGCTAAAGTGTTATCGTCTGCACAATTTTGTTACACAATTAAACGTCTTCCTGACCACATCAACGTTACTCCTTGCATTTTGATGTGAAGTGTGCACGCTCACTTAATATCCACTGCTCTCCCATGTGGTCCATTAAACCTTCCGTTAATCAGTGGTTCTTAAACTACGCACTGCCGATCCCCACTATCACCAAGTGCTTTTTTTATTCTTACTACCAATTGGAATATCGCACTACAGCTGTCTCGCTTGGTTGAAATATACTTTGTGGCTTCTATTTTAGCTTTGTCAACGAGACTCCGTCCGCTCTTTTTGCCTCTTCTACAATGTTTCGCTTGAAATTCTTTGATTCCCTTAAATTCATCTTTCTATGTATTTTGGAAAAATAGGTCTGCAGGCAAGATATTGACTTAATTGTACCGGATTTTTGCCATATGACAAGTTACATCTCTACCGAAATGGCACGCTACTTACCGAAAGTATTACACAAAGCACGAACTCAGTAGCTTCTACCACAATCTTAAGGATCACTGAAAGTAATGGACATGTGAACAGAGTGGCGCACAGTGAAGTTGAGGATACAGGACAACTAGTTCGAACAACACAGTGAGAGATAGAACACAGCAACAACCCGTATCAAATATTATAAGGAAACGAAGGTGGAAATATTTAGGTCATGTTCTTAGATCAGATGAAAAGAGACTAAATCAACAAGTCCTTATGTGGTCACCAGTTGGGAAAAGAAAACGTGGAAGACCAAAGACCACTCTTCGAAGAACCATCCTACAAGAAAGTAAACTATTGGGATGTAAAACAGTACAAGACCTCAACTGCTAGCAATGAACCGCATTACATGGAGATCTAAAACCTCTGCCCTATGTGCCGCCTTTGGCACGAAAGGAACAAACTAACTAAGTTCCAGTATAAGAATCGAAGTTAAGACCGTTACTAATGCACTCAATTGTCTCTCTGGAACTCTGTTTACTGGGACCGTTGTTGTATCCAACTCTCAGTCAATGCTCCGGAAGGTCCAATATGGCAGGTGAATCGATGCAGCTATTTACCTCGACTGGTACGGTCAGTTGCTGGACGCTGTTGAAGTTATCCGTTGTACAAGTAGAGCTGGATGCCTGAGGAGCAGCGTCAGAAAAGTGTTTAACCAGCGAGCCAAGAGAACCATCGGTACGCATACTCTTAGACATATGCTGGAAGAAACTGAGCACCTATGTGTCTGCCCGAAGTGTAATTACATCGGTTCAATAACCAATAACCAATAAATTTATGGTGGGCGCTATTTTAGTTGCATAAGTTTGTCAAGTCCTCTCCACATGTCTTTACATGTTAGGTTGTGTTTATTGAGCGTTTTTATATTCAGATTGTGTTTTTCTAAGATAAGGGCGTTTAAACACTAAGATTGTGTTTGTCCTAATGCTAATTTTCACAACTAAACGTTATTCTTTTATAAATAAATCTAAATTTATTCCAATCAAAATGTATTCTACGACTAGAAACAACACACCATGGAACTGGTCTCTCTCACTATCTGTCACTCAGAGTATGACCTACACTACCAAGCAATGGGCTGTCTCTCCCTCTCTGTCACTCAGAGTATGACCTAAACTACCAAGCAATGGGCTGTCTCTCCCTCTCTGTCACTCAGAGTATGACCTACACTACCCAGCAATGGGCTGTCTCTCCCTCTATGTCACTCAGAGTATGACCTACACTACCAAGCAATGGGCTGTCTCTCCCTCTCTGTCACTCAGAGTATGACCTAAACTACCAAGCAATGGGCTGTCTCTCCCTCTCTGTCACTCAGAGTATGACCTAAACTACCAAGCAATGGGCTGTCTCTCCCTCTCTGTCACTCAGAGTATGACCTAAACTACCCAGCAATGGGCTGTCTCTCCCTCTCTGTCACTCAGAGTATGACCTAAACTACCCAGCAATGGGCTGTCTCTCCCTCTCTGTCACTCAGAGTATGACCTAAACTACCCAGCAATGGGCTGTCTCTCCCTCTCTGTCACTCAGAGTATGACCTAAACTACCAAGCAATGGGCTGTCTCTCCCTCTCTGTCACTCAGAGTATGACCTAAACTACCAAGCAATGGGCTGTCTCTCCCTCTCTGTCACTCAGAGTATGACCTAAACTACCCAGCAATGGGCTGTCTCTCCCTCTCTGTCACTCAGAGTATGACCTAAACTACCCAGCAATGGGCTGTCTCTCCCTCTCTGTCACTCAGAGTATGACCTAAACTACCAAGCAATGGGCTGTCTCTCCCTCTCTGTCACTCAGAGTATGACCTAAACTACCAAGCAATGGGCTGTCTCTCCCTCTCTGTCACTCAGAGTATGACCTAAACTACCCAGCAATGGGCTGTCTCTCCCTCTCTGTCACTCAGAGTATGACCTAAACTACCCAGCAATGGGCTGTCTCTCCCTCTCTGTCACTCAGAGTATGACCTAAACTACCAAGCAATGGGCTGTCTCTCCCTCTCTGTCACTCAGAGTATGACCTAAACTACCCAGCAATGGGCTGTCTCTCCCTCTCTGTCACTCAGAGTATGACCTAAACTACCCAGCAATGGGCTGTCTCTCCCTCTCTGTCACTCAGAGTATGACCTAAACTACCCAGCAATGGGCTGTCTCTCCCTCTCTGTCACTCAGAGTATGACCTAAACTACCAAGCAATGGGCTGTCTCTCCCTCTCTGTCACTCAGAGTATGACCTAAACTACCCAGCAATGGGCTGTCTCTCCCTCTCTGTCACTCAGAGTATGACCTAAACTACCCAGCAATGGGCTGTCTCTCCCTCTCTGTCACTCAGAGTATGACCTAAACTACCCAGCAATGGGCTGTCTCTCCCTCTCTGTCACTCAGAGTATGACCTAAACTACCCAGCAATGGGCTGTCTCTCCCTCTCTGTCACTCAGAGTATGACCTAAACTACCCAGCAATGGGCTGTCTCTCCCTCTCTGTCACTCAGAGTATGACCTAAACTACCCAGCAATGGGCTGTCTCTCCCTCTCTGTCACTCAGAGTATGACCTAAACTACCCAGCAATGGGCTGTCTCTCCCTCTCTGTCACTCAGAGTATGACCTAAACTACCCAGCAATGGGCTGTCTCTCCCTCTCTGTCACTCAGAGTATGACCTAAACTACCCAGCAATGGGCTGTCTCTCCCTCTCTGTCACTCAGAGTATGACCTAAACTACCCAGCAATGGGCTGTCTCTCCCTCTCTGTCACTCAGAGTATGACCTAAACTACCCAGCAATGGGCTGTCTCTCCCTCTCTGTCACTCAGAGTATGACCTAAACTACCAAGCAATGGGCTGTCTCTCCCTCTCTGTCACTCAGAGTATGACCTAAACTACCCAGCAATGGGCTGTCTCTCCCTCTCTGTCACTCAGAGTATGACCTAAACTACCCAGCAATGGGCTGTCTCTCCCTCTCTGTCACTCAGAGTATGACCTAAACTACCCAGCAATGGGCTGTCTCTCCCTCTCTGTCACTCAGAGTATGACCTAAACTACCCAGCAATGGGCTGTCTCTCCCTCTCTGTCACTCAGAGTATGACCTAAACTACCCAGCAATGGGCTGTCTCTCCCTCTCTGTCACTCAGAGTATGACCTAAACTACCAAGCAATGGGCTGTCTCTCCCTCTCTGTCACTCAGAGTATGACCTAAACTACCAAGCAATGGGCTGTCTCTCCCTCTCT
The DNA here is from genome assembly GCA_020796225.1 of Arion vulgaris. Classification (NCBI taxonomy): domain Eukaryota; kingdom Metazoa; phylum Mollusca; class Gastropoda; order Stylommatophora; family Arionidae; genus Arion; species Arion vulgaris. The sequence continues at coordinate 73,843,114 of CM036757.1, forward strand.
GTCACTCAGAGTATGACCTAAACTACCCAGCAATGGGCTGTCTCTCCCTCTCTGTCACTCAGAGTATGACCTAAACTACCCAGCAATGGGCTGTCTCTCCCTCTCTGTCACTCAGAGTATGACCTAAACTACCCAGCAATGGGCTGTCTCTCCCTCTCTGTCACTCAGAGTATGACCTAAACTACCAAGCAATGGGCTGTCTCTCCCTCTCTGTCACTCAGAGTATGACCTAAACTACCAAGCAATGGGCTGTCTCTCCCTCTCTGTCACTCAGAGTATGACCTAAACTACCCAGCAATGGGCTGTCTCTCCCTCTCTGTCACTCAGAGTATGACCTAAACTACCCAGCAATGGGCTGTCTCTCCCTCTCTGTCACTCAGAGTATGACCTAAACTACCAAGCAATGGGCTGTCTCTCCCTCTCTGTCACTCAGAGTATGACCTAAACTACCAAGCAATGTAGGCAGAAGTTAATCTATACTATTCCATGATACTATATTGATCTTATGCTTCTTAGTACTTTCTCTTCCCATGCTTTATAATCTATATGGGTATATGTTGCATGTATTACATTCTTATGCTTCTTAGTACTTTCTCTTCCCATGCTTTATAATCTATATGGGTATATGTTGCATGTATTACATTCTTATGCTTCTTAGTACTTTCTCTTCCCATGCTTTATAATCTATATGGGTATATGTTGCATGTATTACATTCTTATGCTTCTTAGTACTTTCTCTTCCCATGCTTTATAATCTATATGGGTATATGTTGCATGTATTACATTCTTATGCTTCTTAGTACTTTCTCTTCCCATGCTTTATAATCTATATGGGTATATGTTGCATGTATTACATTCTTATGCTTCTTAGTACTTTCTCTTCCCATGCTTTATAATCTATATGGGTATATGTTGCATGTATTACATTCTTATGCTTCTTAGTACTTTCTCTTCCCATGCTTTATAATCTATATGGGTATATGTTGCATGTATTACATTCTTATGCTTCTTAGTACTTTCTCTTCCCATGCTTTATAATCTATATGGGTATATGTTGCATGTATTCAAGTTATATATTTACTAGATGTTTCATTGTTTCTTTTCTATTTCTAGTTTTTATGTGTGTTTTTGTGTTACATTTATTTCGTTATTCGTTTTTATTCCAGATTTTCCTTAGATACGTTGGTATTTGGTCGTCCATTTGTGTTTCATTTTAATTTGTCACTCCTGTTTGTTCGTTTGCTTGATAAAGGCCTTGTTGGTCGAAACGTTGCTGTTTATCGTCACTGTTTATGTATTTTGTAAAACTATAGTACTTTGTTTGTACATGTTTCACTATTTACCAAGTTTTACTGCAGTCTTCCCCTATTTCGATACTATATTGATTGCATGATCATATCAAACTGCAAACATTGCGTCATATTTCTATTTTTAGCGCTGCTGTATCGCTGGATAACATAAACAACATTTCAAGGCGTTAAAACCATCTCCAAAAATAAGACTTAATTCTTGTATTTATATTTGAGGATTTTCTCATGTGGTAATCTTCAAGTTCAGTATTGTGTTACTTTTTATTCTTTAACATATCTGTTGAACATCACGCATGATCCACTTCATGTGATATTTTAATATTATGTTCATTATTATTGAATTTTTAATTTAAAAAAACAAAAACCCAATATATATATATATAGAAAGTAAGTTGAATGCATTTGAGAATAGATGTCTGCCAAAAATAAAGAACATACAATTGGAAGAATTCAGGAGAAGTCTTCTTCTTCTTCTTGACACGCTCCATATCCACCACTTGTTAAACCGTTCTTTGTGATTTGTGTGTGATATGAGCATAAGAGCGATTTTACGTTGCGCCAGTTATGCGCCTACAAGTAGGCCAGCACATCCGATTTCTGCGGCGCTTTTTATTTAATAGGGTAGCTTCCATAGACCCTACCCCAGACGCCTTTTACAAGATACCTTTTAGGTGGCAGTGTTATAATTATTTACTCCCCTTGCGAGCCCTGGCAACACACGTGCGAGGAGAAGTGATGAAATCAGAGAAATGTCAGGTCAACTACTAGTAACAACTGTTATAAATAGGAGAAGTGATGAAATCAGAGAAATGTCTGGTCAACCACTAGTAACAACTGTTATAAATAGGAGAAGTGATGAAATCAGAGAAATGTCTGGTCAACCACTAGTAACAACTGTTATAAGTAGGAGAAGTGATGAAATCAGAGAAATGTTTGGTCAACCACTAGTAACAACTGTTATAAGTAGGAGAAATGATGAAATCAGAGAAATGTTTGGTCAACCACTAGTAACAACTGTTATAAGTAGGAGAAGATTGAGATGTGTTTATATACTATTATTATGTGTATACAGTGTATAGCAGTCACACAAGAAAACTAAACCACTTCCACACAAGCTGTCTACGCAGAATACTAAAAATAAGCGTGCACGACAAAATTCCAGATACCGAAGTCCTCACAAAAGCAGAGATGCCAAGCGTCAACACCCTGTTGCAGAAGGCCCAAGTAAGATGGGCCGGTCACGTTGCTCGGATGCCTGATAAACGCATCCAAAAACAGTTGATGTATGGCGATCTTAAAGGGGGCAGACGTTCTTCTGGTGGACAGAAAAAACGCTTCAAAGACACTCATAAAATGTCTCTGAAATGCTTCGATATAGACACCACGTGCTGAAATCCCTTGAGCAAGATAGCCAAATGTGGCGCTGTAACACAAGAGGAACCCACTTAACTGAGAATCATCGTGTTGTTGAGACACAAAGAAAACGAGCTGCTCGAAAAGACAGAACACACAATATGCACATGTCCAACCTTGATCATGTATGTCCTACCTGTAGTAGGGGAATGTGTTCTAGGATTGGACTCTACAGTCATCTCCGCACACACCAGAGAGGTGCAGCAGCACACGTCTGAGACGGCTAGTATATTATAGTAATCCCGTAACGTTATATGTTACAAAGAGCCTGCAAGAAATTTGTCCATACCGCTCTATCCTGGGTAATTCGTTCAATCTCTTCTATGGCATTGAGTCGGATTTCTCTATACTAGAACAGTAAAGTTCGTTTGATGGTTTCTCAAGCGTTTCTTTCTTGAACCCTTTGGCTGCATATTTAACGTCTGCTTTTTGACACTCTTATCATTTCTTCTCATGGTGTACTCAACCGTGACCTCCGATAACATACGGTCGGCGGGCTCGGGTAAAAATTCTAGGGAAAAAAGATCACAACTATCGCATGATCCTCGCATTCTAGTGTTGTTATATATAGACTAATCCATTAAAAAATAAACCCTAACCCAACATGCTAAATCAAGGTTATATTATGTTACAAATTCAGTTGAAAGTTAAGGAATATCACTATCAGTTTTCATCAATAAATAACAACGAACGCATAGAATTAAGTAAAATTGAAAATAAAGCGTACAGTGTTCTATCAAACATATACAAAAATCAGCCCCATTAAACAGGAATTTTCGATTTCCCGTCTGAGCTAGTCGGCCTTCCGTTACCGGGGCCACAGCTCAACATATCTCCATCTTCTCTTTCTGATAAAAGTTGTTACTAGTGGTTGACCAGAAATATCTCTAGTTTAATCACTACTTCTGAAATCGTCCCATTGCATTTTATGTTCATTATTTTTGCTGATCTATTGTCAATGCATGATTTGAATTAAAAGATGAATAACATGGAAGTGAAATTCAAAATTTTATTTTACTAAAAAGAGTTATTGACATATTACAATTACAAACAGGTAAAAATTAGAATGACTCAAATCCTTATTTTTATCTTATATTTAATGTATTTTCATAAACATGGACAATGGACAAGAAATATAAAAATAATTATACATTTGACATAGTGCTGAAGCAATTTCTATAGTTTCATGGACAACCGACAACCCCTATGGAACTAGACTAATTTTGCCTCTGTCAGAAGTACAGGTTCTTGGATAGTACAATTTGACATTAGTTGTTTGGTAGTTATCATTCTTAAAGGTGCACACCATGATAAGAGTTTACTAGAGGAAGTTGACGGAGACCAGACCAGATAGACGCTGAAATAAAAGGAAAATTTGAAGAAATGGCAGTATATAGTTGCACGTGTGAAATAACGGGCAGGTGCTTGGAGTATTTATGACAATTGCACAACCTTCGATGTGGAGACGGCACCTGATGATGATGATTTTTGCTGACATCTATTTTCCAATGCATTCGACTTACTTATATGTAAGATTGATATAACATTGAAGTGAATATTCATAATTTAGTTTACAACTAAATAACTTGGAGTTGTGTTGCACATTTATTAGCGAATTAAACAACATGATGTGGCAGAAATAAGTTTCTCCCCCTTTCCCCTTCTCCTCCCACCCCCACTGCTCTATTTTCCATCTTGAAAAATATTTAAATTGTCTTCACTTACCAACTTTGCGAAACTTCCAATCGGACCACGGAATAGAAATATATAATAATAATAATTATAATAATTCCTCTCGTTACATAGTGCCTGCAAGCAATTTATCCATACCGCTCTATCCTGGACAACTCGCTCAATCTCCTCCATGGAACTGAGACTGATATTTTTTGCCTCTGTCAGCAAAGTTCATTTCAGGATCTCCTTGGATCGTCCTCTCTTTCTTGAACCCTTTGCATTCCACTTCGATGCCTGCTTTGGTATTCGTTGATCATTTCTTCTCAAGGTGTGTCCAACATATCTCCATCTTCTCTTTTCGATAAGAGTTGTCACTAGTGGTTAACCAGACCACTTGACCAGTATAGCTTTGCTGTAAATAAAAACCAAAAATTTGATCAGAATGCGCTGATGTAAATTTAGCACAGATTTTACATGAAATAATCCTTGGCGCAGTGTGCGGCAGTTGGGTTATTTTAATAGACAATCTTGACACAACATGCGGCAGTTAATACGGAATGCGTTAAATATATACAGATAAATAGATAAACAGACCGTGTTAATACAGTACCACATAAATAAAATAAAACCAGACAGTGTAATTATATTACCAGACATAAACAAAAACAAACAGTGTAATAGGAACTACGAGAATCGGCTAGAGCAAGACAAATCAAGCAGTGAAATTGAGGAAATGAGTTCCTCTGAGAAATGTAAATATGTCGTTTTGGTCTCAGTGTATCAAATATAATGAACATAGAAAAGTGAACATTTAGAAAGGGATTTTGTGACAACACAGATGGTATAACTACAGTGTATATCGATGGTATACTAAGCGTATATCATTAGCTAAGTGGTGTATATCGATGGTATAACTAAAACAGTGGTGTATATCTTCAAGTTGGATATTGAAATATTTCTGAAAGTTGGTGATTAGTCTCACGCGAGGGACAAGGGAGGAGACGTTCAAGATGGCGGATAAGATTCTAGTCATTACAGAAATGGACTTGTTGTCTGAACTGGTACATCTGTCACGTGCTTGTTTGTTGATTTGTTGTCTGTTCGTTTTCATGGGTGTATCCATGTTTGCTAGTATGCCCACTTATCTATTCATATATATATATATATATATATGACTTTCTATTCAACTAATTTCCAGCAATCTATTGAAACTGTATATCTATGCATATATTTATGTATATATTTATATATATATCTAGGTATGCTTCTCTCTCTCTCTCTCTCTGTTTACATATATATATATATATATTCATATCGTACCGTTTTACGTTACATATGGCATGCAAGTAATGTCTCCATACCGCTCTGTCCTGGGCTGCTCGCTCAATCTCTTCTATGGAATTACGTCCGATATTTATTGTCTCAGTCAAGTTCATTTCAGGGTTTCCTTAGAGCGTGCTTTCTTTCTTGAACCTTCTGACTCGCATGTCAATGCCTGCTTTTATTTTTGATCATTTCTTTTCAGTGTATGCCCAACATATCTCCATCTTCTCCTTCTTATAACAGTTGTTACTAGTGGCTGGCCAGACATTTCTTTTCAGTGTATGCCCAACATATCTCCATCTTCTCCTTCTTATAACAGTTGTTACTAGTGGCTGGCCAGACATTTCTTTTCAGTGTATGTCCAACATATCTCCATCTTCTCCTTCTTATAACAGCTGTTACTAGTGGCTGGCCAGACATTTCTCTGATTTCATCACTCCTCCTGAATTCGTCACATTTTATGTTTATTATTTTTCACAGAGATATATTTTCAAATGCGTTTAACTAACTTTCTCTCTCTCTCTCTCTCTCTCTCTCTATATATATATATATATATATAGTTTTTCCTCATTAAACCTTTTTAAAAATAAATTTATATTATTTCTCAATTTTGAATTTACCATCGTTTGAAATAAAAATGTCGTTTAGAGCTGCAGTATTTTAGTTGTTTTACTGTACAAATAATTCTGATTTATTTGTTTTTTCTTTCTCTCTTCATATAGAAATGGAAGCCACTTTTCGACCAGGTAATAATCACATGTTTTTATTGTACTTGAGTGTGTTTCTTTTGCATCAATATTATTTTATTTATATAAATTAAAAGTAAACAGCCAGTGGAAGATCATGAAGAAAATGAGAATATCAAACAAGTGAATCAGTATGACTCGATTATGAATAAAAGATACATTTAAAATAATTATATATAAAACAGAAAATTACAGCTATTTCAAATAAGGATGGGAGGAAAACAAGTTGATGTGCTGTCTCCAGCTTTACTAAAAACACAGCACTGGGAAAAAAAAATAAAGAAGGTACAAGATAATGGTGATGAATATTTGTTTACGCGGGGAGTCATAGATGTGGTACAAGATAATGGTGATGAATATTTGTTTACGCGGGGAGTCATAGATGTGGTAGAAGATAATGGTGATGAATATTTGTTTACGCGGGGAGTCATAGATGTGGTAGACGGTAATTAACAAGCAACCATGAAAACATTTCAGTTTCAGTTTGAATGGAATATCTTCATTGCACTCCGGACATGTCCATAGATGCTCCGATCTCCTTCACAAGATCTCCAACAGCTGACATCGACTTACCGTACCAGTTCGATTTTGATTAATGAGCTTACTGATATACATATTGTGCTGTTCTTTTTTGCGCTTAACGTGAGAACATTCACACCTTAATAAAACCTGTGACTAAATATCGGTCTAGACAAGACATAATATAGGATAATAACAAGATATGGCATGAAAAATAAACCTGAACATACAAATAGATAAAAAAACTGAATACATACAAATAGATAAAAAACTGAATACATACAAATAGATAAAAAACTGAATACATACAAATAGTAAACTGAATACCTACAAAAGATAAACTGAATACATACAAATAGATTAAAAACTGAATACATACAAATATATTTAAAAACTGAATACATACAAATAGATAATATAAAAATTAAAAGAACAAAAATATGTAAGTACTTGGGCATAAACTTCAACATGCTCTTCATAATAAGAGAAGAAATCAAATCTAGAATACAATCAAGGAAGAATGTATACTTTGCCATACAACACCTGCTAAAATCTTAGTGTCTACCCAGCAACATTAAGATCAGAGCCGTGCCGTGCTATGATACAGAGAGGCGGCCGCATCAGGCGGCCCCATAAGGTGGGGAGGGCGGCTAAGCAGCGAAATCAAAATCACAATTGAAGGTTATTTTAAAGAAAAAATATTTAGGGGGCATTTTCGTAGACTTGCATCATACTGAGAAAATATACGGCACGGTCCTGATTAAGATCACAATATGCACCAATCAAGACCAGCTCAATCTTTCTCCCAGTTGATAGCAGTTATTATGCTAGCAATGACAAACTAGGACATTGACATCAAACGATAGAAGAAAACTAGTCACGACAGAGACTCTACGAAGAATTTTGGAAGTATCAAGAAGAGACTGGTTTAGAAATGAAGACATCAGGAAAAGTGGATACAACATCAGTACTGAACTTCATCAAGAAACAACAAATTAAATGGTTCGGTCACATAAGCAGATTAAAAACAGAGGGAGCTGCTCATATTCACTAAACACAATGCAAATGCTCGTCCACTCAAAATATGAATCGCATAAATAGCAGAAGCTATGACAGCCACAATGTATGAAGCGAACACAAGAGAACGTTCTAGAAATCTCTTCTTATTAATGAGGCTGTGAGACAAAACAAGATTAGAGAAAAAAGAAGAACATCAACTGTTCTATCTGGATTCTAAACCTTGAGCACAACAAAACAAGATGGAACCGTCAAGGGAAATAATCAGATGAACTTTAACAACCATTTTCAACTTATCGAACTTTGTTGTCTAGTGAACAATTAGCATTGTACCTTCCTGACTCATGATATATATTAATCTCTCTCTCTTTTTCTCTGTCGTTGCCTTTTTTTAACCCGGATAGGGATATAGACCTTCAACCAACTCATGCCAAGTCTTCCTATCTCTAGCTATCTCCTGCAGCTCCCTCCAGCTCTTCTTTATATTGTTGATCTCTGCCTCAAAATCACGTCTCTGTGTATTTGTAAACTTCCCTTTCTTTCGTTGTCCCTGTTGGTTCCAGGAAAGGAACCTTCTTGTTATATTCCCCTCTGGTTTACTCAAAGTGGGTCAAATCCAACGCCAGTGTTATTTTTAACCTCTTGGTTCACTGGAATCTGTCTTGTTCTCTCCATAAGTTCCTCATTTATGACCCTATCATATCATATCAGTCCTTATATTCGGTGCAGACACAAGTTAGTGAATGTTTGCAATTTATGCGCTATTATACACAATAATAATTGTACAACCAGAGCCAAACATGGACAACAAGCAAATCACAGCCTCCAAGAAATAACTACATTTGAAATGCGATGACTACGAAAGGTTACAAACAACACCAGAAAAGACAGTCACAACATCAGGATAAAAAAGAAAGTTCAGACAGAACCTTGCTTGAAATACATTGAGAAATAAAGAATGAAGTGGTTCGTCCACTTAATAAGAATTCGCTCAAACTTCACTGTATAATGTAGTCTTCTACAACAGAACATAAGGAAAGAGGAGGAGAGAGACAGACCACGAAAAAGATGATTAAATGGCATAGCAGAATCCTGTCAAAAAGCAAAAATAATAATCACCCAAGCCACTAGAGCAGAGCAAGATAAAAACAAAAAACCATGACACTGGGTAGCAACCCGGTAACAGTCTGACCACAAAACAAAAGAAGAACAACAAATTATTCCATATCCGCACTTTCATTGTTAACATTGCTATCCAGTTCCCCCTCGTCCTCATGTGGTGAGTACTAACTATAACAGATCAACGATTATCTAACATTGTATGTGAGAGTAACATATGTGGGAATAGAAATAAATAAAAATGAATAAATGTTCTTGTTACGAATTGTGGTTATCATACTTTGATGTTATCAATCCTACCCAATTCATAATTAAATATTCTTGATATATTTTCAAATCAATGATGAATCCATGGATTGTTACTCAAATGTTTCTTTGTGTATCCTGGCACAGTACGACCCATACCGACGAGGTGAGATAGCCATAGAGGACTTCATGTTTCTTTTAAGGCATCCTCAAATTAGGCTGAGCTAGACCTCACCCTGACCGTCTAGAGTTAAAGCTGCAGACCTCTAAGAAACTCAGTCAGTTATCAAGAGTTTGTCAACATGGTACGTAACTGTTTGTTTGTCAACATGGTACGTAACTGTTGTTGTCAACATGGTACGTAACTGTTTGTTTGTCAACATGGTACGTAACTGTTTGTTTGTCAACATGGTACGTAACTGTTTGTTTGTCAACATGGTACGTAACTGTTTGTTGCAACATGGTACGTAACTGTTTGTTTGTCAACATGGTACGTAACTGTTTGTTTGTCAACATGGTACGTAACTGTTTGTTTGTCAACATGGTACGTAACTGTTTGTTTGTCAACATGGTACGTAACTGTTTGTTTGTCAACATGGTACGTAACTGTTTGTTTGTCAACATGGTACGTAACTGTTTGTTTGTCAACATGGTACGTAACTGTTTGTTTGTCAACATGGTACGTAACTGTTTGTTTGTCAACATGGTACGTAACTGTTTGTTTGTCAACATGGTACGTAACTGTTTGTTTGTCAACATGAGTACGTTTTAACTGTCTTGTTTGTCAACATGGTACGTAACTGTTTGTTTGTCAACATGGTACGTAACTGTTTGTTTGTCAACATGGTACGTAACTGTTTGTTTGTCAACATGGTACGTAACTGTTTGTTTGTCAACATGGTACGTAACTGTTTGTTTGTCAACATGGTACGTAACTGTTTGTTTGTCAACATGGTACGTAACTGTTTGTTTGTCAACATGGTACGTAACTGTTTGTTTGTCAACATGGTACGTAACTGTTTGTTTGTCAACATGGTACGTAACTGTTTGTTTGTCAACATGGTACGTAACTGTTTGTTTGTCAACATGGTACGTAACTGTTTGTTTGTCAACATGGTACGTAACTGTTTGTTTGTCAACATGGTACGTAACTGTTTGTTTGTCAACATGGTACGTAACTGTTTGTTTGTCAACATGGTACGTAACTGTTTGTTTGTCAACATGGTACGTAACTGTTTTATTTCATTGTCATATTCTTCATTTTATCTGTCTTATTGAAACTGAGTTTCCAATACTTCTTCTTTATAATGTTTTGTGTTTTAATTTCTTTGTATTTCTCTTAATGTCTCTTTCATTGTCTAGAATAGTCTAGATCAGTGTTTCCCATAGTGGGCGTACCGCCACCCGCCCCCCCGCCCCAGTGGGCACTGAAGCGTTCTAGGGGGCGATAGTGGGTTCAGAAGAATTTTGGGGGTGTTCAGGCGATTAGGGTCGGTGGCTCCTTAAAGAATAAATTAATAATATATATTTTTAAATAAATTATTTTCGTGATTTTGCGATTGAATAATCATTTAAAATTTGAACTCTGCATTTAAATTCATCTTATGCCCGTCTTACACGATCCATTTTTCATTAATTTTCTATTTCATGCATATAATCATTTGAAAATTGACCATGTATGACAGAAATATATATTGATTTTCTATGTCAAAGAGAAAATATAGCATGCATATATATATATATTGTGGGAGGGGCGTTCGCAAATTTTTATAATGTGGAGGAGGGTGTTAAAAAGTTTATGTCGTGCAAAGTGGGTGGTGGGCTGAAAAAGTTTGGGAATCTATGTTCTAGATTCTCAAAGATAAATACGAAATTAAACTCAGTGATGCAGAGTTTGTTTGAATTACATTGAGAAACAAAGAATGAAGTGGTTTGGCCACTTAATAAGAATGCATCCAAACTCCACAGTATAGTTGCGGCTTGTGATCCTTTTTGTTGGTGAGGCCAGACACACATTTTCGGAGAAATCATGGTTCTGGATTAGGTTATATTTTAATTTATTAAATAATAAATGCACGTCACACATTAAGTTGATGGGGCTGACCCCACTGGCTATTAATGACGAACCGCCACTGCCACAGTATACATGGTCTTCTACAACAGAACATCGGGAAAGAAGGCAAGAGGAAGACCATGAAAATGATCTGGCGTAGCAGAATCCTGTGAAAGAGCGAAAATAACAATCACCCAAGCCACCAGAACAGTGTAAGACAAAATCAGAAAATCACGACACAGGGCAACTACCCGGTAGCAGTGTGACGACAAAAGAAGAAGAAGAAGGTGCAGAATGCGTTCAATACACAAGTGTAATATGAAACTACTGGAGTAACTGGCTGAATAGATTAGAGCGCGGGATCCCATACCTGGAGACCCGTGTTCAAACCCCGGTAAGTTCATGACGTATTTTTCTGTTGGGGGCATAAATAAAAATCCTAACCTGAACAGTTCCACGACGGCTGCTATGCGGACATTAAATTCCACAGTCACATGTCGCTCCTGTTCTATACCGCTCTAAAAACGGTATTAAAGGCAGTAACAAAAGTAAATATATATAGCTCAGATTAGCAGGATGTGGTCATCATTTGTTGACATGTCATGAGATGGGAGTTGCTACGGTATATTGGGACAACACAGAACATCATTTGTTGACATGCCATGAGATGGGAGTTGCTACGGTATATTGGGACAACACAGAACATCATTTGTTGACATGCCATGAGATGGGAGTTGCACATGGTATATTGGGGACAACACAGAACATCATTTGGGAAATACAAAATCATCGCCAGCATCATCATTGCCCGCTTGTGCTCCAATATCTTTCTTACACAGAGAAAAAATAAGGCTGAAGTGGCACGAATCCAGTACACCGGCTACTGTAGCACCGGCTACTGTAGCACCGGCTACTGTCTCCAATATAATTTTGAGGCTGGTGAACATTTTTAGGAATGTTTATTTTAAACAGAGAACGAGTGGTTGAATAGTTAAACGGAGGGGGAATAGTGAGGGTATCCTGACGGACACATTCAGTATTCGTCGTCTCGATATGGTCAACAATTTTGTGTTTTTGTTAAGGAAAATAAAACAGAGTATTAGATTGTGCGGGCGACAGCCTCGGGATAACGCTCTTAATTTATCTTCCCTATAGATCTTACCAGCGTAATCTCACAGAATGAGAACAAAACAATGTCAGAATAAATTTATTTCATTTACAGTTTTTTATGATTTCGTTCTCGGGCTGCAGATTTCCAGCCTACTCGTAACGATTTTAAACTGCTACGGGTTCCTATACAAGCTCAAGTTGAACACAAGATCTACGTTTAAAGTCCGTCTCTAATAGTATTATGAAGTCCTAATACTTGAACAAAACGTCCGATCTCTCCTCGCGGGAATATAACCTAATACTTTTAGAGCAGGAAGCGAGTATGGTATCTCAACGACACAGCGCACTATGCATGAAAGAGTATCTCAACGCCACAGAACACTTTACATGAAAGAGTATCTCAACGCGACAGAACACTATACATGAAAGAGTATCTCAATGTCACAGAGCACTTTACATGAAAAAGTATATCAAAGCCCCAGTGCACTATGCATAAAATAAAATTCCGCCATGCCATTTGTCCCTACCAATATTTTTGCCGAATCTTGAAGTAGAATTGCAAGTCTATAACACAACATGCTGGAAATCGATTCCGTGTCATTATCAACGTTTGATCTTAGAGTACACACCGATAAAGTGGAGCAACTAACAATATGCTGCTGTTCATGAAGTATTGATCAGGGACAGGTCTCATGACACTTAACGGATAGTCCAGCCAGTACGAACTAAATATCACGCTAGTAGTGTTCAATCAATCGACATTTATTATGAGATAAGTCTCTGACTAGGGAACGTATCTCTCCAAACATGGACACATTCTGTGTGGAAAACTTGCAATGTTTACAACAAGATGAATACAATTTGATGAAAGGAAAGAGGAGTAGAAAGCAAATGGTAAGCAATATAACTAGTTGTATGTGTTCATCAAAATGTGTTTAGTATATCTATCTGCTTTTTGTTTGTTTTCTGTTTTGTTGCTCTTTTCCCCCCAACGATTATGTAATGTATGTTGATTTATTGAAAGAACGGATTATCGTACTGCATAAACGTTTGCCTATCCACTCGGATAAAAGAGGGTTGAAGGTTTAATCCCACACTTGACGTTCCACACGTGAGGAAAGGAATTAGCCTTCCTACCTTCTTCATACTTGGGTCTACAAATATGAAGTGACCGGCACTAGATAACATAATGTTTGAAAAGACTACGATAAATTATATTTTATTTGTTTATGCGGATTTATTAATTCTTCTTCTTCTTCCAACGTTTTATATCGATCACTTGTTAAACCACTCTTTGTGATTTCTATTTGATTTGAGCCTAAGAGCGATTGTAAGGCGATAATATAAATTTATGTAGTTCCATTTATCTCTAGTTTTACTAAAAGAAAAGTGAACAATTGCATTGATAAAGTGAAGTATTGACAAGAGAAGTGAAGAATTTCTTGATAAAGTGAACTATTGACAAGAAAAGTGAAGAATTTCTTGATAAAGTGAACTATTGACAAGAAAAGTGAAGAATTTCTTGATAAAGGGGACAATTGTCGCATAAAAGTGAAATATTGTCCTTAAAAAGTTTAGTATTCTTGTAAATTATTGTCGTGATAAAGTGATTTTTGTTGTCTCAAACATTAACGAATTGTCGACAAGAAAATGACAAGTTGTTGTGACCAAGTGACAACTTTCAATAAACACGTAGCAAATTGCAATACAAAAGTGACGGATGGCTATAAGAAAATTGTCAACTTTGAACTTATTCTTGAAATTATTCAAGGGAAGTCATAGTATCCTGGATAACAGATCTAACTTGTAGAAACAATTAAGAAGAACGTCTCATGAGGAATGTTTGAGTTGTCATGCACAAACTAATGGCAAACTATCAATAACAGAATCTTGTATGAGGCACGACTGTGCTTGCATTCATGAACTAGAAATAATAATAATAATTCCTCTCGTGCCGTTATACGTTACATAGGGCCTGCAAATAATTTCTCCATAGCGCTCTATCCTGGGCAACTCGCTCAATCTCATCCATGGAACTGAGACCGATATTTCTTGCCTCTCAGCAAAGTTCGTTTCAGGGTCTCCTTAGGTTGTCCTCTCTTTCTTGAACCCTTTGCATCCCATTTCAATGCCTGCTTCGATATTCGTTGATCATTTCTTCTCAAGGTGTGCCCAACATATCTTCATCTTCTCATTCTTATAACAGTTGGTCACTAGTGGTTGACCAGATATATCTCTCATTTCATCACTTCTCCTGAATTCGTTCCATTTTATATTCATTATTTTTCGCAGACATCTATTTTCAAATGCATTCAACTTGCTTTCTATATCTTTAGTCATTTTCCAACTCTCGCTGGCATATGTTAGGATTGATACAACATTTGAATTGAAAATTCATAATTTAGTTTTAATACTATATAACTTGCAGTTTCATATTTTATTTAGAATTTTAAAAGCTGATGTTGCTTTGCCAATTCGTATCATAATTTCTTTTTAACATTTCCTGTGCAATCAAAATTGCTACCTAAATTAGAATGAACTAGAAATACAAAATAAGAAATATAAACGTGCAGGGTGTGTGTTTGTTTACATCAAAGTGTAAGAGAAGGCTTAATATCTTTTAGATTCGATGTCTCTACAAGATTATGAACATAGGGGGCACAACAATATAACCAACTCTGAAGTACTGCAACGTTGCAAACCTGCCAGCCAACATGAACATACTCAACAGTAAAAGACTACGATGGCCAGTGGCGACTCGTGGTCAGTTTTGTTGGTAGGGCCAGACACAAATTTTCGGAAAAATCATAGTTTTTGGAGTATTTACTATTATTTGTCTATTCCGGAAAGTTATTCTCCTTTCGATTATTGGTGGGGCCGGTCCCCACTGGCCCTCAATGTCGAGCTGCCCCTGGCAATGGCTATAACATATGAGAAGGATAGAAAATAACCTCATACCCCAACAGTACTACTCTTTGAGCTTTCGGAAAGGACGATGTTCCAAAGCAGACGACTGTTCAGATATTAGATACTGCAAGACTTCAATGATACTGCAAGACTTCAATGAAGAACTCATTTTTCGGTTGAAACAAATGGGAAAAAACTTGCTGATTATTGAATTAAATGGAAAACAACATTACGGGAAAGTGCAGAATCGTTTGAATACAAATTCGCGCATGAAAGCAAGCAAAATATAGACAAACTCAGAAGTTGTCAGAGTAAAACACTTGCCAAACGACCATCTGTTAAGACGAAAAAGGTCATATACACCAAAGTATTGTGGTAGACAGTCATTAAAAAACAGCTCACCAAAAGCGTCAGATTACGGCAAGAAAATAATGTCAATTAATCTGGAATTGAATTGCAATTTTTTGAAAAATATATAATGTTGGACAAAATGTAGGGAGGGAAGTGGAAGGGAAAGGGGGAGGGGGAGAAGAGCTCTATGGTAAAAATTATGAGCATGTATGAAAGAGTTCTGTTTCCGTTACAGAAACTAAACTTAGTTAATAAATTACTGACGTAGTATTCAGGAACAATTTCAGCAATTTTCCTTCTTTGTTCACCCTGCACAAAGCATACTCGTAGCAATGAGAACAAAGCACTTTCAGATAAAAGAAATAAAAAAACTCTTTCTGTCAGTGATCGTCCAATGAGGATGATGGTTACAAATTATGTAACGACTGTAGTGCGGCGTATGACCTCCGCTGTATTTTGCATTTCGAAAGCTGAATCAGAAAATAAATGCATATGGTTAACAAGTTGGCAGCCCTATGTTCCAGTGGAAACGAACTTCAATCAGATAGAAGAGAGGATGTTTTCATTTGTTAATGAATAAGATAAGATGATTTGATTCGCTAATAAATAAGAAAGGACGTTTTGATTGGTTAAGGTAGATCTATCCTCAGGAAGGCTATAATCGTTAATATAGTTCCCAGCTTAATTTAAACCACACAGTTACACTTAATATGGTTTACAAAATGATCTGATTAAAAAAAATTTTTCTTTAATATGCAAATTAGATTCCAATATGGCCGCCGTTACTAAAAATAGATACTTTTTTCAAACAAGATTACTCAGGAGCCAATTGTTTGAAAGCCTTCATTTTCAGCATACATGTTCGCAACAGTCAGTTGGTTAATGTGAAGTAAAATATTTGAATTTCATAAAGAACTTTTTTAAAATGAATTTAAATGATATACCACTCCCAAAAGTGGTAAAATTTCCATTGATCAAACTTGCTTAAATTGAAGAAAATATAGCTATTTTTATTGGTTTGAGATTATATTACTTCAGATTAAGCATTGCATATCTAAGAATATATGTGCCAAATTGCAAGTCAATTAGACAAAAATTGTTTGAGATATCATGTTTGAAAGTTTGACAACAACACAAAAATTACAATTGACGGGAAACTTGAAAAAACAAAAACTTTCCACTATTTTACTTGCCAGAGTGCTGCTAATGACCACCTGTTGTGTACATATCTCCTTCTCTGGCTTCTGTGGTATCTAGGAAGCCTTTTCTGATGGCTCTCAGTGTTTTTCTTCTTTTCTGTGTTGCTTTTATTCAAATTTATTCGAATGGTGTCCTTGATTTTACAGCTTTCCACAGAATAGTATCCACTGGGAAGCCCAAGTTTAGAAAATCTCGTGTTTCTTCCTTGAATATTTGTTGCCACAGAATCTTCGTTTATTTGATCTACCAGACTTCTGTTTGTTACCCATTCTACTTTTAATTAAATATGAATATCTAGCTAGTATAATTTACTTTCCAAACAATGAATCAACGTTCGTTTCAAATGACAAAAGCAATGCCTCAAAAGTTTGAAAAAATATTTTTACATTCAGAAATGTCCAGTGGTTTCATTTAGTCTCCATGAGAACTTTAGCGGGAATCTAACATTATTAGAGTAGTGTCCCTTAGTGGATATGTCATCGTTCTTGTTATAAATCAATTTTCATAATTAAATCGCATTTTATGTGAGGGGGGTGGAGTGTAGAAACATAGTAACTAAGTGTAAACAATGGTTGCTAAGGAAAATTGTGAGGAGGGTGATCACATAAACATGCATGTAATGAAAACACGAAGGCTTTAGACGTTCAAAACAATTTGAAGTTGTAGTCAAATGCATGTAGTTTCTAAAAATGCAATTAACTAAAAATAGCAAATGTCATTATTTTTCGTCATTTGGCAAGGATAGATCTACCTTAATGAATAAGAAAGGACGTTTTGATTGGTTAATGAATAACAGAGGACGTTTTGATTGGTTAATCAATATGAACAACGAACACAAACTTCAACAACACATAAATATGACATGCGAAAAATATGACATGAAAAAATGTTATATATTGGATTCTCCGAAAGGAGTTAATTCTTATTTTTCATGTTTGTTGGCCTACACGCTCTGATATAACCAATAAAAGGTTCGCCTTAGGTTGAAAGGGGCGTGCCTCGGCTTAAAGAGGCTTTAATCCCTACTAAACAAACAAACAAACATGACATGAAAATTAACACCTCCAAAACAGAAGTCATTACAATAAGTAGGTCAACAGGTCAACTAAATATACACGTGCATAATGTCAAAATACAACAGACTCCAGAATTCAAATATCTCGGGAGTATATTCACAGCAGATGAAAAGATGGACAGAGAAATCGAGACTAGATGCCAGAAGGCAAATGCAGTGACATACCAACTATCACCACTATTAAAACATCCAAGCATTAATATGGCAGTCAAACGACAACTGATAAACTGCATATTTATTCCAACTTTCTGCTATCAGTGCCAAACATGGCCCCTGACTAAGACACAAGAAAGAAAGATTACAACATGTGAAATGAGATGTCTACGAAAAGCTGTCAACGTTACAAGGAGAGATAGAGTGAGAAACGAGAATATCAGAAGCATCGTTGGTACTATACCATGCATACAGTACATCGAGAAGCAAAGAATCAAGTGGTTCGGCCATCTAATGAGAATGGAACCACATTTACTACCATCACGTGCCTACAATAATCGACACTCAGGGCGTAGAGCATGAGGCAGGCCAAGAACACGATGGATAGATAACATCTCAGAGTCCCTGCGAAAGCATGGACTGACAACGTCAAGCGCAACACACCTGGCACAAGATAGAAAACTAACTTTCCCTACGACGCTTCACGGCAAATGTGTTAGTAGATAAGATAAGAAATGAATAAGAGAAGACGTTTTGATTGTTAATGAATATGAAAAAGACGTTTTGATTCGTTAATGAATATGAAAAGACGTTTTGATTCGTTAATGAATAAGAGAAGACGTTTTGATTCGTTAATGAATATGAAAAGACGTTTTGATGCGTTAATGAATATGAAAAGACCTTTTGATTGGTTAATGAATAAGAAAGGACGTTTTGATTCTTTAATTAATAAGAGAGGACGTTTTGATTCTTTAATACGGTTAGGAAATATTCTTATCAGATTAGTGCTTGCCCCTTCCAGGTCTGTATACATTTTTGACCAGCAAAGTCTGTCAAGAGCTGCTGCAATTGATGGTATTTATGGCTAAGTGGGTAGGTCGTTCCATTACGTTCCGTATGTCGTGGATTTGAATCAGGACCAAATGATGTACAGAAACCTGCAAATCTGAGGTGGTCGGACCGGATCCGATGAGATCTGGAGAAAACCGTGTGGAGGCTGCAGTAATACTGAAAAAGGGGTGATATAAATAAGGACAGTTATATTGTAGTATTACGAAAGCAAAGAAAAATCGATAATTAAATATGTAAAATGACAACAATCGACGTTTCGGTCATATGCCTTCACCAAGAACACATATTTTAAATATATATATCGTTACTGCATGTAATACCGCTATTTAATGCGGTGTAGGACAGGAGGGACGTGAGACTGAGGAATTTAATGACGTCATAGCTAGAGCAGTCGCCACGAAACTGTTCAGGTTAGAATTTTTCTTTATGCAAACCCTCCCCCACCCGCCAGAGCGAACAATAAATACTTGGACTTACCGTGGTTTGAACATGTGTCTCCAGCATGGTAGCCGCGCTCTACTCCATACGGCCAGACCTAAAACATAGATCTTCCTCCTCCATATCTCATCCAGGCTTGGAACCGACAATGGGGGAGTTAATAATACTAATTGAATATAATACAATTATTTTGCAGTAAAACGTTTCAAAATTCAAATTTATTTTGTATTAAAGAAACGAAACAAATTAATCACGCTGTCTAAAACAATAAACCTGACGCTGTTAATTGAGCGTTCCTATTCTGTTATTTTTGTCAAATTGTCTAGTCAGATATTAAAAAAACATTCACGAATAAAATAATTGACGGAATAAAATGTATATAATTCATCAAATAATATCTGAACATTATAATGAAACATTAGAATGAAAGACAAGATGAAAAATACACAATTGTGTTCGTACGGCCTTTCCGGAGTCTAGTTATTTTTTTTTAGAGAACTGATCTTTGGCATTATCTTTCTATATGCATATCTGTCAAGCGTGGACGTTCATCTGAATAATTGATCTCTTCTAGCTACTCACATCGTTGGGGGAATTCCACGTTGTTGTCGTTTTATTGCATGCTGGATAATGGCAAGCTCGGTCGGTATTCTATGAGTAAATTAATTATCTCCATAATTTGTTTCGTATACGATGACATGATGTCAGTTTGAGTTTTTTAAATGTCTTATTTTCAGAACCAGAAAGGCGTAAATGATCCTTCTATCTGACAAGCAGAAATGTTGATGTGAGAGTAAACATAAGGTTGAGATGGTGGGAAATGCAAGATCATGCATGAAAGAGAAGTGGATGATTGTGCTTCAGACAACTTGGCAATAAGTGTACGCAAGTTTACTTCAAGCTTAAAGCAAGGCTCTTCGTGCAAATAATGCGAAGAGGCGGTTTAGAATATTTGGTGACAACGGGTAAAATTCAGGGAAGGAGAGATCGTGGAAGACAGAGGAAGAAGATGTTGGATGGTCTGACACTGTGTTTCGACAAAAGATCGACGTCAGAACTGATTAACTGCAGCAAGGAGAGAGAGAGAGTTGTGGAGAGACATGATCGACTACACCGGCAGGCATGACACTTGATTGATTGAAGTTTACAAAATGTAATAGATTTGACAAAAGGTAAATAATATAATCAGACAACTACCCGCCGCCAGTGTCAAAAATGAACTCTCAATTTAGACGAAAATGTACACAAATTGTCATGACGTTAACGCGATATCTGTTGACATCACTCAGCAAATTAGTTCATGAATTGACACAACTAATAATAAATAAGGCAGCAGGGATAGATGGTATAACAACAGAAATGTTACTTGCGTGTAAGACAACAGCAATAACATGGCTGACCAGAATTTTAACATAGCCTGGGAGGCACAAGAGGCTCCAGATGACTGGCAGAGAGCTATTATAGTCCCAATATGGAAGAACAAAGGTGACAAAAAAGAGTGTGAAACATACAGGGGTATCTCTCTTTTGAGCCATATAGGAAAAATGTTTGCAAAAATATTGGAGCGAAGAGCAAGACATATATTAGAGCCCCAGTTAAGCAATAGCCAGTTTGGGTTTAGGAGGGTAAGAGCTGCACAGACGCAATATTTACACTAAGACAGATCTGCGAACAAACAATTGAATACAATCAAAGTAAACAGCTTATATTTATAGACCAAGAAAAGCCATTCGATAGAGTAAACAGGTGCAAACTATGGAAGATCCTTGAAGAATATGGCGCCAGGGACAACTATTAGGTAATATCATGGCCTTATATCAAGATAGCCAGAGTACAGTAAGAACAACAGAAGGAATGGCCGACTGGTTCTCCATTACATCAGGTGTTAGACAAAGTTGTGTCCTCTCACCACTACTCTTTATTGCATATATGGATAAAATAACTCAAGAGTCAAATTCAGATAATGATGAAATAAATGAACTGTTGTTTGCAGATGATCAGTGCCTGATACATCAAAATGAACAAGATCTACAACATCATATTGACACCTTGAACAAAAATTGTGTAAAACATGACATGAAAATCAACAACACTAAAACAGAAATAATGAATATGGGAAGAAAACATAATAATCTAGACATCCATATCAATGGCACTAAAATAAACCAAGTGAAATAATTCAAATACTTAGGAAGCATATTCACAGAAGACGGAAAACTGGATAGAGAGATAGAGGCTAGAGTACAAAAGCAAATGCTGTAACCTACCAGCTAGCCCCATTGTTAAGGCACCCACAAATTTCACAGGCAGCTAAGCAACAGATGATCACCAGCATTTTTATACCTACTTTGTGTTACCAGAGCCAAACATGGACATTGAGCAAAGCGCAGTCACAAAAATAACTACATGTGAAATGTGTTGCCTGCGAAAAGTTATCAACACAAGAAAAGACAGAATCACCAACATCAGCATAAGAAAGAAAGTTGGCACAAAACCGTGCTTGAATTACATAGATAAACAAAGAATGAAGTGGTTTGGCCACTTAATAAGAATGCATCCAAACTCCATAGTATACAGAGTCTTCTACAACAGAACATCGGGAAAGAAGGCAAGAGGAAGACCACGGAAAAGATGGTTAGATGGCGTAGCAGAATCCTGTGAAAGAGCAAAGATAACAATCACACAAGCCACCAGAACAGCGCAAGACAAAACAGAAAACCACGACACTGGGCAACAACCCGGTAGCAGTGTGACGACAAAAGAAGAAGAAGAAGAATTATCGAATAGATACACCAGAATAGAGGGACTAAGATGGTTTAATAGTCACAAATGAGGAACTTACGGTAGAACAAGACAGATTCCAGTGAACCAAGAGATAATAGTCACAAATGAGGAACTTACGGTAGAACAAGACAGATTCCACTGAACCAAGAGATAATAGTCACAAATGAGGAACTTACGGTAGAACAAGACAAATTCCAGTGAACCAAGAGATAATAGTCCAATGAGGAACTTACGTAGAACAAGACAGATTCCACTGAACCAAGAGATAATAGTCACAAATGAGAAACTTACGGTAGAACAAGACAGATTCCAGTGAACCAAGAGATTAAAAAAAAGACGTTGGCGATGGGTAGAACATACTTTGCGAAAACCTGAGAGGAATATAACAACAAAAGTATTTACCTGGAACCGGCAGGGACAGAGAAACAAAGGGAGACCTAGAAATACATGATGACGAGATTTGGAGGCAGAGATCAACAATATACAGATGAGCTGGAGGGAGCTGCATGAAATAGCTAAAGCTATGAAGACTCGGCATGAGTTAGTTGAGGACCTATGTCCCTATCATGGTTTAAAGGCACATGAGAGAGAGAGAGAGAGAGAGAGAGAGAGAGAGAGAAAGAGGATACAGTCAGTAATTATAGAAAATTAACTTGCTGTATAGGAAAGTGAATATTAAATAATACAACCCATGTACTACATCATTAAATAAAAACTTCTGTAGACAAAAATTAATGAGTACATAACAACTGAACTAAACCAATCTGGACCGCATTTTTCTGTTCATGTGTGCATTTTTTTCAAGCGATCCCTTGAATTAATATGGGGTTCATCCACTGTGCAATACTCTCGGTAAGTGACGGGTCATTTTTCCGAGAGGGACGAATCATTTGGGGAAATCGAGTGCAATGAAGTCAATCCTTCATTTTTAGATCTCCCTTAGATTATATTAATGGATTATTCTTGCTAGAAATCTGTCAATTTCTTTATTTCTTGCATGTATTGTATCATGTCTTATTTTAGGTCAATCAGTTCTAGTGTCCACATTTTTTCATGCTATGATCTGTTATTGTATATACGTTTATTTTTTATATCTATGATTTTCTCTTTCTGTCACTATGTTTTTGACTTTTCTCTTCTCACAACTAATCACTCAATTCGTCCTATTCCAAAGATTCCATCTTTATGAGGCATGCAATAAGCTTCTATTGTACTTTTTCTGCCCTCGGCACATCCTCGTTGTTTGTTCTAGCGCATAAATCGATTGTTGTCTCATTAACAATTAATGATGCTTCATGATAGTCTTTTATCATGCGTGAGAAACTAACATTAGACACAGCGAAATATGACAACCAGGCTACAATCTATAACAAGAGGACGCTAATCTATAACAACGAACTTGAAATCTATAACACAAGAACTACAAAATATAACAACGGACTTGAAATCTATAACACAAGAACTACAAAATATAACAAGACTGCATATATAATACAAGAACTGCAAAATATAACAACGGACCTGTAATCTATAATACAAGAACTACAACAACGGACCTGCAATCTATAACGCATGTACTACAAATTATAACAAACAACATGCAGTATGTAACACTGTGAACGGTGCTACGAAACTTGTGCTGACAGCTTCTGTGCAAGAAAGATATAGGAACATGCAAGGTTATTCAACGATATGCGATGGTGATGGTCCTAGCAGTCAATCAATCAATCAATCAATAATTCAATCAAGCGATTAACAACCTATATCCGAGATTTTCACCTATCTCTCTCCCCCCCCCGCCCCGCCCCACCATCCCAACTACTTCAGCTCGCGTCAACACCTATCGTAACTTTCCCCACTTATCTTGTTTTCCCGTCAGAATACTTGAAACTGGCTTCCCACCCTCAGACTACATAATATCGACCCCCTCCAGCTAGTTTCTCGCTCGCTCGCTCAATCAAGTTACCCCCCAACAGCTGGTATGACAAACTACCTCATCTCAACCCTCCAAACTGCTTTACGTTGTCAATCCCGCCCGCCTTTCCTAGCTACCTCACCTCAACCTTCCCCAACTCTTTACATCGTCTACTCCGCCCGCCTTTCCTAGCGACCTCATATCGCACTCCTCCTTCACCATCCACCTCACCCTCACGAACCACAATCAAGATAGGGGAATAAGAAATTTTAAGAATCCCAGGAGAAGCACCAGAGCCAATGATGAGAATCTCGAGCATCAGAGCAATGATGAATCGGAAGCACCAGAGCCAATGAATATGATCGCCCGTCTGCCCAGTGTGTTCGTAGCGCGTTGGACTACTGGTGACTATCCCTCTGTGTGTGCGGGTTTAATTCCGCGGGATGGCAGAAAAAGCCACAGATTCCCCAGATTTACGGTGTTCGTGGCACCGAACCGAAGGGTTACGATGTCCATGGCACCGAGCCGAAGAGCTGAAAAGCTCAAGTGCTTCTGGATCAGAAAAAATGAATATGATCAATAAATAGACAGTCCAAAGGCGAAGACTTCATTACACCGGGTTTCCTCATATAGCTCCGTCCCTGTCGGGAGAGATGGCATGCCATCTGCCGAGAGCATTGCGTAAAACACGAATTCCATAGCTCCGGCAACAGTCCTATGGATCTCATGGAAAAACTGTACATGTATCTCGGTCTGGATTCGAACTTACAACTTTCAGTACGACATTAAGACCCCCAACATGGACAGTCAACAAGTATTAAGGGACGTCCGGCACAAACAAATTACCAAACACAGAACTCAAACTACAAACCTTTATTTCTTACGGCACCCATCGCCTAGCCCTACAGACGAGCGTTTTTAAGAACAGTCAGATAGCTCTGAACATTAAAATACACACAGACTGTCGAATTATATCGATATAAGGAAAGACTGCATCATAAACATGTAGCAAAATGATGTATATTGCTTCTGTACTTTATAAAACTATATCAATTTGTTTTTACATGTTTCGCCATTGAATTCCATCCAGTTCTTCCTCTTCTTCTGTTGTTGTGTTCAAGATTTATTGAATTTCTTATTGCCTCACCGTTGTGGTGTTGGCCTGTCCTCAGCCTCATCTTCCTGAAACCATGCCAACCCTTCTCCTCCATTATTGCTGACTCTAAATCACTGTGACATTTAATCTGACTGAAATATCCCAACACCAGAGATACACAATATTGTTTATGAGCCAATGTTCCTAAATCTTGATGTATTATAGGATGTCAATTTTTTTTTCCATTGACATGGACGTTTTTTCAATATCACTTTATTTCGAAGAAATCAATTTTCTTCTTCTCCTGCTTATTTTATTGTCCATGATTCACATCCATATGTTTCCACAGGAAAAATGTCTCAGAAGATTTATATTTGTTTTCTTGCATGTCTTGTACTGTGTGTTCATCGTGACCTCCGATAACATGCGGCCGGCGGGCTCAGGTAAATATTCTAGGAAATAAGACTATAATCGTCGCGTGACTTCGCATTCCAATATTGTTGTATAAAGATGAATTCATTTTCAAAACACCCACAACGTGCTAAATAAAGATTATATTATGTAACAAGTTTAGTTTGACAATAAGGAATATCAGTATTATTAATATTTTTAGCAATAAATAACTATGGACTCAAACAATTGAGTAACATTACCAAAAAGCTCAGTGCTCTATCAAAGATATACAATAACTAGCCACCATTAAACAAGAATCTTCGTTTTCCCGTCTAAGCTATTCGGCCTTATGTTGCTCGGGCCCACGGATCATCGTACTAATTACTATCTGAACTGACTTGGCAGTTATTTTTCTGGTGTCTGCTATACAGTATAGAGCCAAGATATTCAACTATTTGTAACATTTTAAATGTCTTACTTTTTTATGAAAACTTTAGACAGAACTCGACCGCATAAGTAAGTGATGCGGGGAAGCAGGAGCATTGGTCAACCCTACAAAAAGAATGAAGACATGGTTCTCTTTGAACAACCGTATCGCGTATACTTCAACAAAAACTGTGGTTTTGTGTTCGAAAGTGGTGGAGAGATATCTGGTAAACATTTTGTTAACATTTTAAAGTCTTCCTTTTATATAGTAATGTTTGGTGGAGATTTGTTTTATTATTCTGCTTCTTCTTCTTTATCTTTTAACTTCCAACGGAGCACAGGTCTTCAAGATACTTCTTCCAGCTCTTCCTCTCTCTCTCCTGCCATTCCTTCCAATTCTTTCCATGTTTTACTTATCCTTTTCATATTAGTCTCCAGCTCACTTCTCCAGGTATGTCTAGGTCTTCCAAAGCTTTTCTTTCCCTGCAGGTTCCAAAACAGTGTCTGTATTGCAATGCTTCCTGTCGGTCTTCTCAATGTGTGTCCTAACTATCGTCAGCGTCTCTTCCTTAGCTCATTATCCACTGGTATCTGCTTGGTTCTTTCTCTGAGTTCCTCGTTTGTAATCTTATCATACCATCTCAGTCCTTCTATTCTACGTAAACATCCATTTATGAAGATCTGTAGTTTTCTGGTGGTTTCTTTTGTTGTCCATGTTTCCGAGCCATAGAACAGCACTGACTTTACGTTAGCGCAAAATAACAAAGACAGTTAATGGTACTACTTACGAAGCGCACAAAAAAAACCCGTTCTTGAAATCTTTTCTTATCCTGACGCTGTGAGGCAAACAAGGCAGTGGAAAAACAGAAATGTAACTGTGAATATAAGTGTTACAGAAGAGTCATCCGTCTATCATGGACAGAGAAGAGAACAAATAAATCTATCCAGAGAAAAGCTCAAAATCAAATAAAACTGGTTAATGCTACAAATAAGAATGAGTAAATTAAAGTATTTTGGAAATATAATGAGACAAGAAGGCTGAAGACCATCATGGAAGGACATACGGCAAATAGAAGAAAGGAAGACCATCATGAAGAGCATACGGTAAATGAAGAAGAGAAGACCATCATGGAAGAGGATACCAGCAAGAAGAAGGAAGACCATCATGGAAGGATACCAGCAAAGAAGAGAGAAGACCATCATGGAGGAGGCATCCAGCAATAAGAGAGAAGACCATCTGGAAGAGGCATACCAGCAAATAGAAGAGAGAAGACCATCATGGAAGGAGGATCCGGTAAATAGAAGAGGAAGACCATCATGGAAGGAGGATACCAGCAAAGAAGAAGAGAAGACCATCATGGAAGGAGGCATACGGTAAATGAAGAGAGGAAGACCATGAAGGAGGCATCCAGCAAGAGAGGAAGACCATCATGAAGGAGGCATACCGGCAAATGAGAGAAGACATCATGGAAGGGGCATACGGTAAATAGAAGAGAGAAGACCACTGGAAGAGGCATGGTAAATAAAGATGGAAGATCATATGGAAGGGGCATACGGTAAATGAAGAAGAAAAACCATCATGGAAGGAGGCATACCGGTAAATAGAAGAAGAGGAAGACCATGAAGAAGATGGATTCCGGGTGTAACTGATGATTTGGGTAAGACGGCTGCAGATGCGGGGCATCTGGCCTATGAGAGATAGAAATTCAGAAGGACTGTTACGTTGACAAAGTTCTGTTCAGGACAAGCTAGTTGATGAAGATGTGAGACAAAACAAGATTACAGAAAAGTAGAAGAAAAAGAGAGTCAGTTATCAGAGAAACGTAATAGATAACTATCACCTGAATCTTGTACAAATAGCAGATAGCATCACTACAACCACACATTGCGCAGCAACAAACACTGCAACTTATGAAGTTGCACGCGCAAACGTAAGTCAGATGAACATTACAAATACGTTCGTATCGATTAGTTGAAAAATACGGTATATACGTTTTATAAATATGACTATTTCTGTTGGCATTAGTTGGTATCGAGTAGTCGCCAAATCGATAAATCGATTGTACGATATCAGTATTTGTTAGAATTTCTAAAACAGCTCTAGGCATATGTGGACCACTTATGTGGACCACTTATGTGGACCACTTATGTGGACCACTTATGTGTCGTGTGAAGAAAGGTTAAATGTTTATAACAGATGTCACTGACATCTCTAAGAGTTCATGTTGGATATGTCTTTTGTTGTCAACACTGTTACGGAATTGTTGCCAAGTGTCTTGATTTTCTACGTTTGTCTTGTGCTTCTCTAGTTGCTTGAATGATAGGTATATTCAGTGGCGGCTCGTCATTAAGGGCCAGTGGGGCCGGACCACACCAAAAAGAAAGTGTAACGTATATTTATTACTTTATACATTAAAATACATCCTAACCGAAACCATGATTTTTCCGAAAATTTCTGTCTGGCCCCACCAACAAAAATGATCACAAGCCGCCACTGGGTATATTATTTTTTTTTGGACAGATTTCTGATTTACCATCTATCGGATGCATGTGTCCGCCAGGGAATGCTAACCCGAAACAAATGCTTGCAGAAAATAGATGCACCAGGCCGTAAGGCGCATAACATGGTGCAATGACCCTCACAATGAGGAATGGGATAACGGATTCTTCGGTCGCCAATCTGCCTCTGAGATATAGCCACACAGTAAGATTGTCAGGCCTACCATCACGAGGGTGGCCAAAACTTACTGCGGGAAGAGGTCGGCACAAACAGGGAAGCAGAAATCATAGGAATTCTATCCTACAGAACTGCCCCCATTATACAGACTTGAGAAGAAAGAGGTAGCCCACTTCACTAACTTCCAAGACAAACTGTATGGCGTGCTGATAATCTGAGACAGACGGCTGCCTTTATTAGAGAATCCGAAATCCCAATCTAGTGAGAACGCAGAAGACGAACTGTATGGCGTAGCTGATAATCTGAGACAGACGGCTGCCTTTATTAGAGAATCCGAAATCCCAATCTAGTGAGAACGCAGAAGAAGAAGAAGATATATCATCTATCTATATTTTTTGTGGTTTACCTCTCGCCTTTTTCCATGAAGTTGGTTGCATTCTTATTAAGTGGCCGAACCACTTCATTCTTTGTTTCTCAATGTAACTAAAGCAAGGTTCTGTCCTAACTTTCTCTCTTATACTGATATTGGTGACTTCTTCTTCTTCTTTGCGTTCGTTCTTATGACCAATTTTAATCACTCTTTGTGATATGTTTGATCTTTGCCAAAAACGTGTATACGTTGCACATTGGTTTGGTAGGCCCATAAACGCATAGACTTCTACACGCTGAGGACACATGCATCCGATTTCAGCCAAACCTCCTTAGTCGCCTCTTACGACATGCGTGGCAGGTAACAGTGGTTCTATTCTTTACACCCCAAATTTAGGCGGTATTGGTGACTGAAGACCACGGAGAGGATGGATTTAGTATGTAACTGATGATTTGAACATCACGACTGCAGATGATGGGGAGGAGGGAGGGGGGGTGTCATCTGGTATATGAGAGAGAAATTCCGAAGGACTGTTAGGGTGGCAACGTTTGCTAAGACAAGCTATTTTATATGATGATGATGACAATTGTGTTGGAATTATTTTCTAAAATTAATGTTAATGGTTTTTGCACGAGCTTTCTTCTTCTTGATGCTTCATATTGACCACTTGTTAAACCCTTGTGATCTGTATTGATCTGTAGTGATCTGTATGTGATCTGTATGTGATCTGTATGGATCTGTATGTGTCTGTATGTGATCTGTATGTGATCTGTATGTGATCTGTATGTGATCTGTATGTGATCTGTATGTGATCTGTATGTGATCTGTATGTGATCTGTATGTGATCTAAGTAGGACTGTTGATCGATGTGATTGTATGTGATCTGTATGATCTGTATGGGATCTGTAAGTCTGTATGTGATCTGTATGGGATCTGATGTGATCTGTATGTGATCTGTAGGATCTGTAGAGATCTTATGGATCTGTATGAGATCTGTATGTGATCTGTATGTGATCTGTATGTGATCTGTATGATCTGTATGTGATCTGAGTGTCTGTATGATCTGTAGAGATCTGTAGTGATCTGTAGTGATCTGTAGGATCTGTAGTGATCTGTATGTGATCTGTATGGGATCTGTATGAGATCTGAACCTAAGAGCGATTGTACGTTGTGCCAATTATGTGCCTAAGAGCAGCACCTGATTTTTGCGACGCTTTTTATTTAATAAGTAGCTTCCTGGACCCTCTACCTCAGTCGCCTCATTCGACAATGCTCGTAGGTCGCAGTGGTACTATTTTTGCTCCCTTGTGAGCACCGGCAACACGGGCTGCACGAACAGCAACTCTTCAGCCACCTATAATCGCTATTGAACTGTAAAGACTTGTGTGTGTGTGTTTAACTTGAAAATGGGGCCTACGTTTTATCCCTCGTCTCCAAAATGACTAGGAACCTGATCTCACCTACACTGAGATCATAGATCACCACAGCTCCACATGGGGCATGAATGAAGAACTTTTTTAACGTATAGCTTGCACCGAACCACAATTTACAGAAACCCATTGAAATGTGCCACCGTCAGTTACACCATCTTAACCTTCTCTCTCCAAGTTCGCCATTTTGTGAGATCAAATGTTTTGAATCAGTGAGAACAATCCGAGGGAAATCTATAGAAATTACTGCAGGCTGGGCTATAATTTTATCACCGCACAAAACGCACAAGTCTACCTCAATAAATATATGCATTTTCTACTAGTAATTTAAGTTATATATAACTCCCACCACTTGAATTGCTTTTAAAAATAGTATCAACATTTGGCTAGCAGACGCCAGGTTCGAAGACAACTTTTAAAAATCAATAATTTTAAATATATTTTCTACGAAACGAAATATATTTTTCAACACGAGAATTCGTCTTATCCACTTTTGTTCTTTCTGTACTAGAAATAAGTTGGACATTCGTAAACAAAATATTTAGTCATATTTTAGACAACATATAGTTCTTTAGTGTCGTTTATAATTAATATAGTTTCCTTCAATATTTGGAGAGTTGAGTTATGTATCTAATATTTGAAGCCGCGTACATCAGAGAAATGTTGCCGACATATTCCATTGGTAAGTATTGGTTTTATTTCTAAAATTAGAAAAATACATATTTTTGTTTTCTATTGAAAGAAGTGGTTATAAAAATAATGAAAAATTATGTTACTTTTGTTGCGTTATAAGTTACTCTATTTTATAACATTCTACATTAAACCAAACGATGTTATTGAAGTTTTGAGTTGTCAAATATGTGTCATATTCTTCCATGATTTGTATTTACCTTCTAAGACGTTGACGGTTGTTGTTTTTGTTTATACTGCACGACAGTGCTTTGTCGTGTTTGTATTTTGATCCACTTGTTTGAGATAGGCGTTATCAACGAAACGTTGATTTAATATATTTTTGTATTTTGTAAAACTAGATTACTTCATGTTTTTGATAATTTGTCTATTTTAATAATGCCTCTATCGTTCTTCAGCTTTAGTAAACTAACATCTCAAAGTGAACTAATGTCTCATATTGAACTAATATCTCATATTGAACTAATATCTCATAGTGAACTAATATCTCATAGTGAACTAATATCTCATATTGAACTAATATCTCAAAGTGAACTAATATCTCATATTGAACTAATATCTCATAGTGAACTAATATCTCATATTGAACTAATATCTCATATTGAACTAATATCTCATATTGAACTAATATCTCATAGTGAACTAATATCTCATATTGAACTAATATCTCAAAGTGAATTAATAACTCATATTGAACTAATATCTCATATTGAACTAATATCTCATATTGAACTAACATCTCATATTGAACTAACAACTCATATTGAACTAATATCTCATATTGAACTAATATCTCATAGTGAACTAATATCTCATATTGAACTAATATCTCATAGTGAACTAATATCTCATATTGAACTAATATCTCATAGTGAACTAATATCTCATATTGAACTAATATCTCAAAGTGAATTAATAACTCATATTGAACTAATATCTCATATTGAACTAACATCTCATATTGAACTAACAACTCACAGTAAACAAATGTGACTGTTCAAACATCATTCATATTATTAACTCTAACAGTAACATTGAAGAGTTTCCGCATTCTGTCTGCTTGTAGTAAGTCTTCGCTAGTTATTTATACGATTTTTTGTTCTCTCTAAAAACGCTGTTTTATTTTGTGTCACAACTTCAACTTGTAACTGTCAAGGGGGTCCTTAATCTGGACAAATTACATAACAGACCTAAATGTTTTTTCGTCCATCTCCGATAGGACTATGCTCATAACCTCCCCTACCTAGAGCTCATGGCCTCTCAGTCTCCGGTCGTTTACTGTAATGTTTGTTTCAGTTTAAGATGTACCGGTAGAAGTTGGTTGGTACATTATTTCAGTTTCCTGAGAAATTATTGCAAGCATAAAGGTGAAATGAATAAAGATATAGAAAGTGAGTTGAATACATTTGAAAATAGATGTCGGCAAACAATAATGAATACATAAAATAGGACGAATGAGCAGATGAGCAAATGAGCAGACATTCAAGTGGGAGACACAGGGTTCAAGAAAATGAGAACGCCCTAGGGAAACACTGAAACGAACTTTGCTGAGAGAGGTCAGAAATATTGGACTCAGTTTTATGGAAGAAATTGAGCGAGTTGCTCAGAACAGAACGGTGTGGAGAAATTACTTGCAGACCCTAGGTAACGTATAACGGTGCGAGAGGAATATATATATACAGGGTGTTCAAGATAATTGCAGCCCGTGAATGGAGCTAATCTGGCATATATGTATGGAAATTGGAAGGTTCAGTTATGACGTGGTATAGGTCAAGGTTGTGTGACGAATTGTAGTGCAGGAAGAGGCGATGAATAAATGTGACGTAGGACGAGCTAGTCAGAACCGGTTTAAATAGTAAATAAACACAACTCAATTTGTACCTGGCAATTTCGAATTGTCAATGGGGCTGCAATTATCTTGAACACCCTGTATATGAAGCTGAAGTAGGCTGTGTAGAATATGTCAACGTTTTTTTTTTTGTGCTGCAAATTAGCTTCAGTGCTGTCATTGAAAATACTGTCATCTGCTAATATGTCAATGATGGTGTGTAACTTAACTTTGGTTGTTGTTGGAAGCCTCTGTAGGTTACACAATTAATCATCGATACATTAGCAGTCATCGATTCATATAACACCGTTCCCTGAACGCATCAGTCAACATAGCATAGAACATGACACTGAACAGAATCCGAGCAAGTACACAGCCGTGTTTTATTCTGTTTGAGACAGAAACTTGTTATGATAATTTTGCAATTTCTCGAATTATATATATATCTTCCCGTCATATACTCATCGTGATGGATGTCAATATTGGTGCAGCCCGAAAAGAACGACATACTAAATATGCAAAGAGATTGATTAATCAACATCGAACTGGCGTGTTGGGCCGCTGGACGCTGCTGGATTTGCTGAGATCGGAGCACCTATGGACATGTCCGGTGTGCTTTGATGATAGTCCTCATATAACTGATAACCAGGGCCGTGCGGTACATTTTCTCAGTATGATGCAAATCTTCGAAATGCCGCCCCTTAAATGTTTTTCTTTAAAATAACCTTCATTTGTGGTTTTGATGTCGCTGTATATGCCGCCCCCATTACGGTGTCGCCTGATGCGGCCGCCTCTCTGTATCATAGTACGACACGGCCCTGCTGAAAACTTATTGTGATAAATTTATTTGGGTCGCCGTATTTTCCTATAATTCTCCAGAGACATTTTCTATCTAATAGGCACATCAAACGCTTTGATGATGCCGTTTAAAGCGTAGAATACTTCACAGTTCTGTTATTTGTGTGTTTATTGAAGCTGGCTTGTAGCAAACATGGAATGTGACGGATATGAACGTCTGCTCTCTGTGATCCTAAGTTCTTTTCTTCTTATTTTCTTTTGCGATCACTTTTATGCGCTCGTTCTACATTATGAGATGGGTTGTCTCTATGCTAGCTGGGCGTCAGTTCCCCGAGAGTTCCCCATAGCATGCTCTGTAAGTTTCGTTCACGGTGCCATGTTTCGTTTCATTAGCGTAGGTGTGATTCGCAGGACTGTATGATGTGTTCTGGAGTCTGTGTGTCCGTCTGACATGCACACTGTGCAGTCTGAGCATGCTTTATTCTGTCACACGGCGGTTGTGTGCAGTCTGAGCATGCTTTATTCTGTCACACGGCGGTTGTGTGCAGTCTGAGCATGCTTTATTCAGTCACACGGCGGTTGTGTGCAGTCTGAGCATGCTTTATTCAGTCACACGGCGGTTGTGTGCAGTCTGAGCATGCTTCATTCTAGCACACGGCGGTTGAGCCTGCAGTGTCTCGTTTGAGAGATATCCTTAAGTGCTGCTTTCTGTGAATCTGCCGATTGGATCATGTGGATATTTTCTGTTTGCTTGTTCCGTTTATGATTGTGTATTATATCATGAAATGTGAGAATAAACAAGCTGACTAAGGAGAGGACAAAGATGATACAACCTAAACATCAAATGTGTCACTTCCAGAGATCAAGGTCTCCGTATCAAGAAATATACAAACGTTCTTATCTTTAATCCACACTTTAATGGCCTCTAAATACAAAGTACTGGTTTCATCACATCAGGTTTTACAATTTATGATTTGGTCTCTCTCTGTAGAAAACATACCTCATACCAAAGCATGAACTCCGTAACTCCGACAACAATCCTAAGAGTCTATTGAAAAACATGCACTCGTGAACAGAACGACCCGTTCCGGATTCGAACCTACTATCTTTAGAACGCAAGGCAACGGCTTAACCAAACCGTGTCCAGAACAATTGAAATCGGACGCAAGAACGAATAGAACTAAATCAAAGGGAGCTAATTCATTGTATCTCTGCTGTACATAGTTTATATTTTTGTGTCTTTCAGATGAGCAACAGACGAAATGACAGTTTTCGATTAGCTGTAGAGAGCAGAGAACAGGATCAATGGGGAAGACCCTTGTGTCTTAGTGATGCTACCTACCTCACGTGCTTCCAAAAAATG
This sequence comes from Arion vulgaris, assembly GCA_020796225.1. Classification (NCBI taxonomy): domain Eukaryota; kingdom Metazoa; phylum Mollusca; class Gastropoda; order Stylommatophora; family Arionidae; genus Arion; species Arion vulgaris. The sequence goes on from CM036757.1 coordinate 73,878,390, forward strand.
GTACATTATTTCGATTACGATTCTATGGTTTGAGTAATTGAGCTGTGAGAAATGTGGTGAGAGTGAGCCACGGAGATGTGATGTGTGGTGTGTTAGAACAGTGGGTGACCAACAAAAGTGTGCATCGGATAATAGTTCATAGTTCATAAGTACGGTTCCAACTTCCCTGCAACGGGTCACCCCATAATTGCTCCGTTCCTGTGCCAATGAAAATCACACGAAATACTAACAACTGTGAAATGTTTCCTGTGTGAACTAATTCCAGAATGAAACAGCCGTGTACCGCCACAATAAGAAACCTGCACCGCATAAAATGCATATGGCCGTCGCTAATGTAGCAACACAAAACTGTTCATCACTTGAATTGCAATTCTTGTCGAAGGGAACATCAATCATGACAAAATCCAGTTTTCTGCACTCGCAATATAACTGCATACGGCAGATTGAGCTTGTTCGTCATAACCGCTGTCCGCCATTTTCTGAATACACACAACAAACGTACGGTTGACACAGCAAAAGCATTCCATGTAACAGTCATAGCTCACAGCGTTGCTCAAGCACTAACTCAGTAGCTCGGCAAACGAAACCGGAAAATACCCGACCAAACATGGCGAAAATGCGCTAACAAAGTCGTGTTCAGAATCAAACAGTTCAGATTCTGAATGGTCCTCCCGCATTCCGCCATTGCTGGCCAGACATCGGATAATGATAGTATTAACCCTTTTGTTCCGTTTTTTTAAACCGCCGGACACATATTGCAATGTTTACTGAATTAGCCGATATACTGACTTGGCGTCACATTAACAAATATCACTAGCCAGTATTGGTTCGGCAGAGCGAATGGGTTAACTAATAATAGATGGAATAATGATGCTGATAACAATTTGTAAACAGGATAATGACTGATGAACACGATAACTGTAATTATTGCATGGTGAGTGTAATAATATTGTTGCTAAAATATACACAGACAAAATATTAGTAATTACACGAGGAAGTGTTGGAGGATTGTATACTTCTTCTTCTTCTTTGCGTTCGTTCTTTACGACAAATTTTAATCACTTTTTGTGATATGTTTGATCTTTGCCAAGAACGTGTATACGTTGCACATTGGTTTGGTAGGCCCCTAAACGCATAGACTTATATACGTTTAGGACACATGCATCCGATTTCAGCCAAACCTCCTTAGTCTCCTCTTACGACATGCATGGCAGGTAACAGTGGTTCTATTCTTTACACCCCAAATTTGGGCCCCGGTAACCACTCGGGCGTGGAGGATTGTATAGTATTTTGTAGATAACTACGGATATATGATGCAACAGCGATAAAGTACAGATTACATTTTGTTTTAGTAGTAGTAGTGAGGAGCGTCTGACCGAGTGAATTACAGCGTGGCACCTATGCGGGAGACCCGCGTTTAATCCACGGTAAGGCCAATGATTTGTTTCTGTTCTGGGCATAAATGAAAAATCATAATTTGAACAACTTCGCGACGACAATAGTCATGCGGCCATTAAATTCCTCAGGTTCACGTTCTACCTGTCCTACAATGCCCTAAACAGCGGTACTACGGGCACAAACGACAGTTTTAGTAGTAGTAGTTGTAGTTGTAAAACATTAATGGTAGGTAGTGTGGTTAACAAAATCCGCATACAGAAGATCAAGACTGGTTGTGTACAAAGACACTGGATGCAATTCATACAAAATGCGACAATCCAGACACTTACCTTCATCTGTCTCAAGTCAGTCTATGGTGAAGCTCGATGAGAGAGCGGATGCACTGGCGAGCAATGCTGCGATCGAAAATGGGTCTTCTATGGACAAAACCCAGGTAAACAATGAGAGAAACCCATGTAGATACGTCAACTAGCACAGAACGGGAATTATTAGTTCTAAACCATAGGTTACCAAAGTGGGCGGTATATCCCCCGCCACCCCGCCACCCCAGTGGCGTTCAATTAAAATGTTGATGCGAGAGAAACGATTGTTTGAAGCGGTATGTAATAAATATATGGTAGTCACAATAGCATGGTTGTTCACTGTGATAATGTGTTGGTTGATCAGATGCCGGCAAGTTCCGTCCGATAGGAGATGATTAATTTTAGTTCATGATCCACAGGTCAGACGTATTGCCAGAGAGTTCTTGACGGACGATGCTGACCGCCAATTTTATGCTGACAGATATACATGCTGTCCACCACCATTGTTCATACCTATCATTACGCTTCTAGAGGTATGTGTATGGGCTTTTTATCTTATGTGTGCATGTGCATTTTAGTCTTTTGTATATATGAGATCTTAATGTGTTGAGGTCACAGAGATGGAGGTATGCAGAAAAATCTTAAGAGTACTATAGACTGCTGAAAGTACTAATGTTGGTATGCCGTGAGAAGTAAATGGATAAAGAAAACTGCTAACAAACATTAGAAGGGAACATTAATATTTCTGGGTGCATGTAATTCAAAGTCAGAGAATATAACATATTGTCATGGTCGTCCATATGTTAAATCAAGTATGGAAGGAAGTGAGGGGGCCCTGAAAAATGATTTTATAATAAGAATCTAATCGTTCTCCATTGCCACGTAATAACCTACTAACAGAAATGTTTTTATTCATTCCCCGCTCCTTCCCTCCTGGAAAAATGTATGTCGACGCCCATGTATATTGTAACAATGAAAATAATTGCTGGGAAAGAATTGCTAAACTAAAACAGCAGTTGAATTTATGAATCATCTATGAACTTTGTATTCATTCTTTACAGATTGGGTGCTTTGTTTACTACTGTTTGGAGTCACGGATGTTTACTTTTAATGAGCCAGTTCCTGTAGCCAGCATCTTCGTCTACCGACCTGACAGGCGGCTTGAACTTTGGAGATTTGTCTTGTACATGTTAGTGCATGCTGGGTACGGTCTGTTGATATCTCCTTGCCAGTCATTGTTTGTGTCTATTTTATAACTAACCATTATTTCAGATTATCAATAGCAAAGACAAAGGTGGTATACTGTCTTCAAAGTGACAGTAGTAGCGATAATCTGTTCTGAAATATAGGATAAATGGTTATCACTTAAGAACGATCTTATTAATGACGACTAAACAATTCATGCGAAACTTATCAGGAGGCTGGATGAATTTGGAACAAAATTTAGCAGGAGTCAGCATGTGCATTTGTAACTTGATTTATTGATTTAGTGATTGTTTGATCAATCAAGCAGCAAATATAACTGCTAATCGATTGGTTAGACAGTCTGTACACCCGCTAATTGATTGATTGGTTGATGGACTGATTGATAAAACAACAAGTACATCTGATGACTAATACTCAACTTATTCTGTTATTCATATATAAACATATCTACGAATCAAGAGCTGCACAAGTTTTGGCTTGTATAGAAACTATTGTTTAACTAGAGAAAAGTATCCAATGTTATAGACAAGTGGTCAGATCTGTAGACATTATAAAGCTATTCTTCAAGAAACTGTCGAAAACAATAGTCAAGGAACGACAACATAAAAGAGTGGATGGTCTTAATATAGATGATATTAAAAACAACTTTCCATAGCACAACGCCTTGGAAGGATTAACATGGAGATGATTATCACAAGCATCCATGACAATTCAACAGAAATGTTAATATACACAGATAAAGATGATTTTCTTCGTTTAATATGTACGAAGGGAGTGCGTACAACATCAAGAAACAACACATTAAATAGTTTGATCACATAATCAGATTTCCAACAGACAGTGTACCTCAAAGACCAATGCTACTCCAATAGAGTAGATACAAGCTGCTGCCCTGTAGGTTGGCTGGGGACAGCAAAGGCTAACGGAGAGCGAACCTAGTAAACGCTGGCTGAAATCAGACACTACACCGAAGAATAAGCACTAGAGTTCCAAATGGTACTGAACGTTGTGACGTAAAATTGCGTTCTTGGCAAAGGCTGTGTATATATCCCAATTAGAATGATAAACATGGCCGAAAAAGAACGAACGGAGAGAGAAGAGAGAGAGAGAGAGAGAGAGAGAGAGAGAGAGAGAGAGAGAGAGAGAGAGCAGATACTAAGCAAAAGGCCATCCACGCAAAATGTGGACCTCAGAAATAACAGAGGCGGTGAAAAAAAACACTATTCATGAAGCTCACACAATAGCCTGTTCTATACATATTTTCTTATCGTGGCGCTGTGAGACAAAATAAGATTATAGTAGTCAAGAAGAAGAAGATAATTCAGTTAACTGTTTAGAATTATGAACCATATATCCAAGAATGAACTCTGCTTCATTTCATCTCTTCTATGTTTCAGATATGTACATCTGCTGTTTAACATCATTGTACAAGTAATGGTGGGTACACCACTTGAAATGGTGCACGGTCCTTTTAGGATAGCATTGGTGTACATGGCAGGAATTTTAGCAGGTATTTATGAATGGTTTCTGATATGTGAGAGTGTGTTTAAGAGTGTGTATGATAGTAGAGGGAGTAGCAGAAAGAGAATAGTTGACCCAGAGATGGAAAGTGTTGATCTGATCTGGGACACTCTGCAAAGGATGGCTACGGACATAGAAAGCTAGAGAGATTATATTGTTGTCCTACTAGATGTTACAACACATGTCGGTCAATGACCGTTTTGACACAGTCCATGTGCAAAAACAAAGTACATACACATAAAATGGTTTCTTATTTTTATCTTATAGAAGAACACAAAATCATATTTGTCTGTTGTCTGCATACCTCAGAGATAGTGTGATAACCTTATGACCTAATTAGACAATGTCCAATAATTTACTGATGACTTGTCTATTACAGGTTCTTTGGGCACTTCCGTCTTTGACATGGACGCGTTCCTAGTGGGATCTTCTGGAGGAGTCTATGCTCTACTGGCAGCACATTTAGCTAATGTATTGTTGGTTCGTAATTATTTCATGTGATAGGCCAATACAAATTTGATCATACTAAACAGCTTAAAATATAGTTTAAATTATAAAGAAACAAATAATTTGTAACTTGTTTTTGTGTGTGTCAACTTAAAACATTTGCCATGCTCAACAAAATCTGGAAAGTCACAGTATTGAATCTTAAAACAAAACTTAAAATATAAAGAAGCTGTGACCTGGGAGTATTATGCGGTAGTGAGTGCTGAAAAATGACCCAAAACTTCATACACAAAGTTGGAGACATTTCAAAATAATGTTTCGTAGAAGAATCCTGCTAATATGCTGGTAAAATACAATAACAAATGTCAAGCTTTTAAAACGAACAAAATGTGTGTTATTGGATACCATCGTTAAAAGGTGAAGGTGGAGTTTGATTGGTCATGTTTGATATACGCCAGTATATTGGCTAGACCAGTTCTTTAATGGACAACGTGTGTTACTGGGCTCACAAGGGGAGCAAAGAATAGTAACGCTGCAAACTACAAGGCATGTCGTAAAAGGTGACTGAGGTAGGGACCTAGAAAAGCTACCCTAGCAAATAAAAAGCCTTGCAGAAATCGGTGCTGGCATACTTCTAGGCGCATAACTGGCACAAAGTACAATCACTCTTAAGCTCAGAACACATACAAATCAGAAAGAGTGGTGTAACAAGTGGTGGCAATGGAGCTTTCGAAGAAGAAGATGATGGACAGTGGATGGGAAAAGAAGACGTGTAATTCCACAAGAAACGTGCAGAAGAATTATGGCCTGACATGGAAGACAGTTGATAGTATTATCGATATACGGAAATCTGCGGTAAAACTATGTATCGAAATAGGTGAAAGACTGCAGTAAAACTTGGTAAATAGTGAAACACGTACAAACAAAGTACTATAGTTTTACAAAATACAGAAACAGTGACGATAAACAGCAACGTTTCGACCAACAAGGCCTTTATCAAGCAAACGAACAAACAGGAGTGACAAATTAAAATGAAACACAAATGGACGACCAAATACAAACGTATCTAAGGAAAATCTGGAATAAAAACGAATAACGAAATAAATGTAACACAAAAACAGGAATAGAACGGAAAGAAACAATGAAACATCTAGTAAATATATAACTTGAATACATGCAACATATACCCATATAGATTACAAAGCATGGGAAGAGAAAGTACTAAGAAGCATAAGAATGTAATACATGCAACATAAACCCATATAGATTACAAAGCATGGGAAGAGAAAGTACTAAGAAGCATAAGAATGTAATACGTTGAGCCCGCGTGGTCGCAAGGTACCATACAAAGAAATCAACCGATTCTCCAGAGCAAATCTACTACGATCATCAGAGGAACATGATCGGATGGCTGTGACCTGGACATCGCAAGCTCCTGAATGGCCAGTATCATTGAAATGGGTAGCTACAGGGTCACAGAGCATTGGCGTATATCGCGCAAATGTTGGGCGAATCGGTCACTGAGTCTCCTGCCGGTTTCCCAATATAGGCCTTGTTGCACCGCTTGCAGATAATGGCATAGATAATATTACGGGGCTTGTTGTGACTCTTTACCATTCTCTCAACTCTTGCGCCTTCGTCGCCTCTGTAGCGAGGACGACGATTTTCTCGATAAAGCTCACGAGATGCTGGATTTCTTTCGTAAGCGCTTATACCCGGATAAGTTGCTTGCTTCTGCTATGCGGCGCGTTCAGCAAATTTCTCGCCAGGAGGCTCTCTCTAACCAACATAGAACTTCCAATTCTGACAGGGTGAAACTTGTCTTAACTTTCCACCCTCATAGTTCCCTTGTGAAGAAAGTCTTATTCCGTCATCTCTCCATTCTTCAGTCTGATCCTGAGACACGTTCAATCTTCCAACACTATCCTTTGGTGGCGTACAGACGGACAGAAGCCTTAAGGATATGTTGGTTCACAGTCGACTCAAGCCTAATATCCATAGTTATTTTGGCACCATCCAGTGTGGCCGTCGGCGCTGCAACACTTGTGCTTATGTAATACAGACCCGCACGGTGTCTTTTCCTAAAGCCACGTTCGTTGTTGAAGACAGTTTCACGTGCGAGTCCGTAATATTATCTATGCCATTATCTGCAAGCGGTGCAACAAGTCCTATATTGGGGAAACCGGCAGGAGACTCAGTGACCGATTCGCCCAACATTTGCGCGATATACGCCAATGCTCTGTGACCCCTGTAGCTACCCATTTCAATGATACTGGCCATTCAGGAGCTTGCGATGTCCAGGTCACAGCCATCCGATCATGTTCCTCTGATGATCGTAGTAGATTTGCTCTGGAGAATCGGTTGATTTCTTTGTATGGTACCTTGCGACCTCGTGGGCTCAACGTATTACATTCTTATGCTTCTTAGTACTTTCTCTTCCCATGCTTTGTAATCTATATGGGTTTATGTTGCATGTATTACATTCTTATGCTTCTTAGTACTTTCTCTTCCCATGCTTTGTAATCTATATGGGTATATGTTGCATGTATTCAAGTTATATATTTACTAGATGTTTCATTGTTTCTTTTCCGTTCTATTCCTGTTTTTTGTGTTACATTTATTTCTTTATTCGTTTTTATTCCAGATTTTCCTTAGATACGTTTGTATTTGGTCGTCCATTTGTGTTTCATTTTAATTTGTCACTCCTGTTTGTTCGTTTGCTTGATAAAGGCCTTGTTGGTCGAAACGTTGCTGTTTATCGTCACTGTTTCTGTATTTTGTAAAACTATAGTACTTTGTTTGTACGTGTTTCACTAAAACTATGTAGCAATGGTAAAACACGTAAATACTAAGTACTGTAGTTTTACAAAATACAATGACAACATACAGCAACGTTTCGACCAAGGCCTTTTGATAAAGACCTTAGTATATGTACACAAAATTAAATTGTTTAGGTCCTGTGTAATTCCTGTACTGACCTACGGTTGTGAAAGTTGAAATCAACAAACAAAATTGATAAGAAACTGGATAGCTTTGAAAATAAATGTCTCCGAAAATTACTAAAAGTAAAATGGAATGATTTCGTTTCTAACAACACAGTGAGAGATAGAACACACCAACAACCCGTATCAAATATTATAAGGAAACGAAGGTGGAAATATTTAGGTCATGTTCTTAGATAAGACGAAAAGAGACTAAATCGACAAGTCCTTATGTGGTCACCAGTTGAGTTGAGAAAAGAAAACGTGGAAGACCAAAGACCACTCTTTGAAGAAAAATTCTACAAGAAAGTAAACTATTGGGATGTAAAACCATACAAGATCTCCAACTGCTAGCAACGAGCCGCGTCACATGGAGATCTAAAACCTCTGCCCTATGTGCCACCTTTGGCACGAAAGGAAGAAACTAACTATTAATTTCTCAACGTACTAATGTAACATAACATATATTAAGACAACATATGCATGACTCAATGTGTTATTGTTCAGTTTGTGAAGTGTGTTCAGTAGTGCAGCTATTCTCATCTGTTGTATAGATTGATAAATTCGTGTGCAACCATCTGATGTGCATCAGATACAAAATGCTGAATTAAGATGCAGACTACAATTTGTTGCATAAGCGCATCTTGGTGTCTCTGGTTTCTGGTGGGGTCTATGGGCTAAATGGTTACGACGTTGTCTGTGTTCCAAATGATGTATTTTAATCCGGGCCCCACTGTTCTGTTAACGAGTGCATTTTTAAAAACAAATATTTGATTTATTTCTTTCTAACGAGAGATTCCTAGGATTGTTACCGGAGCCACAGAGATCGTGCTTTGTGCAATACTCTCTGCAGGTGTCTTGCTATTTCTGCGGAAAGAGGCCGAGCCACATAGGCGGAAACCATGACATGAAGTTAATCCTTCGTATTTAGTGTTGATTTCATTGGTTACAAGTGACCTAGTTACACAAAAATCTAGCTGAGAAGTGCTGCATTAATAAACATATTACTATATGTATCAGTGCATATATATATATACATGTGTGTGTGTGTGTGTGTCTGTCTGTTTCAGAATGAACCTTTAAATATTGTCTTGACAGAAACTGTACTGCTTTTTTTAAGATTATAAAATAATGATTCTTTCTCTTTCTTATCATCTATACTTTCTACTATTCACTTTTTTATTATAATGTTAATGTTTTATATGTGTATTCATTTATTGTAAATTGTTGTCTTTCATTTCAATCTTGGCTTTTCTTTCTGTTCCCTCTGTGTTATGTTCTATATCTCGACTTTTGTTTATGTTCCCTCTATTTTATGTTCTATATCTTGTTTCTGTTCCATCTATGTTATGTTCTATATCTTGTTTCTGTTCCCTCTGTGTTATGTTCTATATCTCGACTTTTGTTTCTGTTCCCTCTGTGTTATGTTCTATATTTTGTTTCTGTTCCCTCTATGTTATGTTCTATATTTTGTTTCTGTTCCATCTATGTTATGTTCTATATTTTGTTTCTGTTCCCTCTATGTTATGTTCTATATTTTGTTTCTGTTCCCTCTGTGTTATGTTCTATATCTCGACTCTTGTTTCTGTTCCCTCTATGTTATGTTCTATATCTTGTTTCTGTTCCCTCTATGTTATGTTCTATATCTTGTTTCTGTTCCATCTATGTTATGTTCTATATCTCGACTCTTGTTTCTGTTCCCTCTATGTTATGTTCTATATTTTGTTTCTATTCCCTCTATGTTATGTTCTATATCTTGTTTCTGTTCCCTCTATGTTATGTTATATATTTTGTTTCTGTTCCCTCTATGTTATGTTCTATATTTTGTTTCTGTTCCCTCCATGTTATGTTCTATATCTTGTTTCTGTTCCCTCTATGTTATGTTCTATATCTTGTTTCTGTTCCCTCTGTGTTATGTTCTATATCTCAACTTTTGTTTCTCTTTCCTCTATTTTATGTTCTATATCTTGTTTCTGTTCCCCTATGTTATGTTCTATATCTTGTTTCTGTTCCATCTATTTTATGTTCTATATCTTGTTTCTGTTCCCTCTATGTTATGTTCTATATCTCGACTCTTGTTTCTGTTCCATCTATGTTATGTTCTATATCTTGTTTCTGTTCCCTCTGTGTTATGTTCTATATCTCGACTTTTGTTTCTGTTCCCTCTATGTTATGTTCTATATTTTGTTTCTGTTCCATCTATGTTATGTTCTATATTTTGTTTCTGTTCCTCTATGTTATTTCTATATTTTGTTTCTGTTCCCTCTATGTTATGTTCTATATTTTGTTTCTGTTCCCTCTGTGTTATGTTCTATATCTCGACTCTTGTTTCTGTTCCCTCTATGTTATGTTCTATATCTTGTTTCTGTTCCATCTATGTTATGTTCTATATCTCGACTCTTGTTTCTGTTCCCTCTATGTTATGTTCTATATTTGTTTCTATTCCTCTATATTATGTTCTATATCTTGTTTATGTTCCTCTATGTTATGTTCTATATTTTGTTTCTGTTCCCTCTATGTTATGTTCTATATTTTGTTTCTGTTCCCTCTGTGTTATGTTCTATATCTCGACTTTTGTTTCTGTTCCCTCTATGTTATGTTCTGTATCTTGTTTCTGTTCCCTCTGTGTTATGTTCTATATCTCGACTTTTGTTTCTGTTCCCTCTGTGTTATGTTCTATATTTTGTTTCTGTTCCCTCTATGTTATGTTCTATATTTTGTTTCTGTTCCATCTATGTTATGTTCTATATTTTGTTTCTGTTCCCTCTATGTTATGTTCTATATTTTGTTTCTGTTCCCTCTTTGTTATGTTCTATATCTTGACTCTTGTTTCTGTTCCCTCTATGTTATGTTCTATATCTTGTTTCTGTTCCCTCTATGTTATGTTCTATATCTTGTTTCTGTTCCCTCTATGTTATGTTCTATATCTCGACTCTTGTTTCTGTTCCCTCTATGTTATGTTCTATATTTTGTTTCTATTCCCTCTATGTTATGTTCTATATCTTGTTTCTGTTCCCTCTATGTTATGTTATATATTTTGTTTCTGTTCCCTCTATGTTATGTTCTATATTTTGTTTCTGTTCCATCTATGTTATGTTCTATATCTTGTTTCTGTTCCCTCTATGTTATGTTCTATATCTTGTTTCTGTTCCCTCTGTGTTATGTTCTATATCTCAACTTTTGTTTCTGTTTCCTCTATTTTATGTTCTATATCTTGTTTCTGTTCCCCTATGTTATGTTCTATATCTTGTTTCTGTTCCCTCTATTTTATGTTCTATATCTTGTTTCTGTTCCATCTATGTTATGTTCTATATCTCGACTCTTGTTTCTGTTGCCTCTATGTTATGTTCTATATCTTGTTTCTGTTCCCTCTGTGTTATGTTCTATATCTCGACTTTTGTTTCTGTTCCCTCTATGTTATGTTCTATATTTTGTTTCTGTTCCATCTATGTTATGTTCTATATTTTGTTTCTGTTCCCTCTATGTTATGTTCTATATTTTGTTTCTGTTCCCTCTGTGTTATGTTCTATATCTCGACTCTTGTTTCTGTTCCCTCTATGCTATGTTCTATATCTTGTTTATGTTCCCTCTATGTTATGTTCTATATCTCGACTCTTGTTTCTGTTCCATCTATGTTATGTTCTATATTTTGTTTCTATTCCTCTATATTATGTTCTATATCTTGTTTCTGTTCCTCTATGTTATGTTCTATATTTTGTTTCTGTTCCCTCTATGTTATGTTCTATATTTTGTTTCTGTTCCATCTATGTTATGTTCTATATCTTGTTTCTGTTCCCTCTATGTTATGTTCTATATCTTGTTTCTGTTCCATCTATGTTATGTTCTATATCTTGTTTCTGTTCCCCTATGTTATGTTCTATATCTTGTTTCTGTTCCCTCTATGTTATGTTCTATATTTTGTTTCTGTTCCCTCTGTGTTATGTTCTATATCTCGACTTTTGTTTCTGTTCCCTCTATGTTATGTTCTATATCTTGTTTCTGTTCCATCTATGTTATGTTCTATATCTTGATTCTGTTCCCTCTATGTTATGTTCTATATCTTGTTTCTGTTCCCTCTATGTTATGTTCTATATCTCGTTTCTGTTCCCTCTATGTTATGTTCTATATCTCAATTTGTTTCTGTTCCTCTATGTTATGTTCTATATCTTGTTTCTGTTCCCTCTATTTTATGTTCTATATCTTGTTTCTGTTCCATCTATGTTATGTTCTATATCTCGACTTTTGTTTCTGTTCCCTCTATGTTATGTTCTATATCTCGTTTCTGTTCCCTCTATGTTATGTTCTATATCTTGACTTTTGTTTCTGTTCCCTCTATGTTATGTTTTATATCTTGTTTCTGTTCCCTCTATGTTATGTTCTATATCTTGACTTTTGTTTCTGTTCCCTCTATGTTATGTTCTATATCTTGTTTCTGTTCCATCTATGTTATGTTCTATATCTTGTTTCTGTTCCCTCTATGTTATGTTCTATATCTCGACTTTTGTTTCTGCTCCCTCTATGTTATGTTCTATATCTTGTTTCTGTTCGCTCTATGTTATGTTCTATATCTCGGCTCTTGTTTCTGTTCCCTCTATGATATGTTCTATATCTCGACTCTTGTTTCTGTTCCCTCTATGTTATGTTCTATATCTTGTTTCTGTTCCCTCTATGTTATGTTCTATATCTCGACTCTTGTTTCTGTTCCATCTATGTTATGTTCTATATTTTGTTTATGTTCCCTCTATGTTATGTTCTATATTTTGTTTCTATTCCCTCTATTTTATGTTCTATATCTCGACTCTTGTTTCTGTTCCTCATTTTATGTTCTATATTTTGTTTCTATTCCTCTATGTTATGTTCTATATCTTGATTATGTTCCCTCTATGTTATGTTCTATATCTTGTTTCTGTTCCCTCTATGTTATGTTCTATAGCTTGTTTCTGTTCCCTCTATGTTATGTTCTATATCTTGTTTCTGTTCCATCTATGTTATGTTCTATATTTTGTTTCTGTTCCCTCTATGTTATGTTCTATATTTTGTTTCTGTTCCATCTATGTTATGTTCTATATCTTGTTTCTGTTCCCTCTATGTTATGTTCTATATCTTGTTTCTGTTCCATCTATGTTATGTTCTATATCTTGTTTCTGTTCCCCTATGTTATGTTCTATATCTTGTTTCTGTTCCCTCTATGTTATGTTCTATATTTTGTTTCTGTTCCCTCTGTGTTATGTTCTATATCTCGACTTTTGTTTCTGTTCCCTCTATGTTATGTTCTATATCTTGTTTCTGTTCCATCTATGTTATGTTCTATATCTTGATTCTGTTCCCTCTATGTTATGTTCTATATCTTGTTTCTGTTCCATCTATGTTATGTTCTATATCTCGTTTCTGTTCCTCTATGTTATGTTCTATATCTCGAATTTTGTTTCTGTTCTCTCTATGTTATGTTCTATATCTTGTTTCTGTTCCCTCTATTTTATGTTCTATATCTTGTTTCTGTTCCATCTATGTTATGTTCTATATCTCGACTTTTGTTTCTGTTCCCTCTATGTTATGTTCTATATCTCGTTTCTTCCTCTATGTTATGTTCTATATCTTGACTTTGTTTCTGTTCCTCATATTATGTCTATATCTTGTTTCTTTCCTCTATGTTATGTTCTATATCTTGACTTTTGTTTCTGTTCCATCTATGTTATGTTCTATATCTTGTTTCTGTTCCTCATGTTATGTTCTATATCTTGTTTCTGTTCCTCTATGTTATGTTCTATATCTCGACTTGTTTCTGCTCCTCTATGTTATGTTCTATATCTTGTTTCTGTTCGCTCTATGTTATGTTCTATATCTCGACTCTTGTTTCTGTTCCCTCTATGATATGTTCTATATCTCGACTCTTGTTTCTGTTCCCTCTATGTTATGTTCTATATCTTGTTTCTGTTCCCTCTATGTTATGTTCTATATCTCGACTCTTGTTTCTGTTCCCTCTATGTTATGTTCTATATTTTGTTTATGTTCCCTCTATGTTATGTTCTATATTTTGTTTCTATTCCCTCTATTTTATGTTCTATATCTCGACTCTTGTTTCTGTTCCCTCTATTTTATGTTCTATATTTTGTTTCTATTCCCTCTATGTTATGTTCTATATCTTGATTATGTTCCCTCTATGTTATGTTCTATATCTTGTTTCTGTTCCATCTATGTTATGTTCTATAGCTTGTTTCTGTTCCCTCTATGTTATGTTCTATATCTTGTTTCTGTTCCATCTATTTTATGTTCTATATCTTGTTTCTGTTCCCTCTATTTTATGTTCTATATCTTGGCTCTTGTTTCTGTTCCTCTATTTTTGTTCTATATCTTGGCTCTTGTTTCTGTTCCTCTATTTTATGTTCTATATCTTGATTCTGTTCCCTCTATTTTAGTTCTATATCTTGGTTTTTGTTTCTGTTCCCTCTATTTTATGTTCTATATCTTGATTCTGTTCCCTCTATGTTATGTTCTATATCTTGTTTCTGTTCCATCTATGTTATGTTCTATATCTTGTTTCTGTTCCCTCTATTTTATGTTCTATATCTTGGCTTTTGTTTCTGTTCCCTCTATTGTATGTTCTATATCTTGATTCTGTTCCCTCTATGTTATGTTCTATATTTTATTTCTATTCTCTCTATTTTATGTTCTATATCTCGACTCTTGTTTCTGTTCCCTCTATTTTATGTTCTATATCTTGATTCTATTCCCTCTATGTTATGTTCTATATCTTGATTCTGTTCTATTTGTTCTATATCTTGATTCTGTTCCCCTATGTTATGTTCTATATCTTGATTCTGTTCCCCTATGTTATGTTCTATATCTTGATTCTGTTCCCCTATGTTATGTTCTATATCTTGTTTCTGTTCCATCTATGTTATGTTCTATATCTTGTTTCTGTTCCCCTATGTTATGTTCTATATCTTGTTTCTGTTCCATCTATGTTATGTTCTATATCTTGTTTCTGTTCCCTCTGTGTTATGTTCTATATCTCAACTTTTGTTTCTGTTCCCTCTATGTTATGTTCTATATCTTGTTTCTGTTCCATCTATGTTATGTTCTATATCTTGTTTCTGTTCCCTCTATTTTATGTTCTATATTTGTTTCTCCTTTCTATATTTAATTTCTGTTCTGTGTCTTCTTTCTCCTTTTAAATTTATCTTTATTTCTTGACTCTTGTTTCTTTTATCTCTGTTATTCTATTTTCTTATCTCTTGTAATTTTGTTCCCTGTCCTTCTATCTCTGTTTTATATGTGCAACTATTTATATCCTTGTTCCTGTCCTTCTTTCTGTTTTATTTGTGAACATTTCTATCTGTGTTCCCTGTCCTTCTATCTCTGTTTTTATTTGTGACATTTCATCTGTGTTCCTGTACTACTATTTCTCTGTTTTATTTGTGAACATTTCTATCTGTGTTCCCTGTACTACTATTTCTCTGTTTTATTTGTGAACATTTCTATCTGTGTTCCCTGTCCTTCTATCTTTCTGTTTTATTTGTGAACATTTCTATCTGTGTTCCTGTACTCTATCTCTCTGTTTATTTGTGAACATTTCTATCTGTGTTCCTGTCCCTACTATCTCTCTGTTTTATTTGTGAACATTTCTATCTGTGTTCCTTGTACTACTATTTCTCTGTTTTATTTGTGAACATTTCTATCTGTGTTCCCTGTACTACTATTTCTCTGTTTTATTTGTGAACATTTCTATCTGTGTTCCCTGTCCTTCTATCTCTCTGTTTTATTTGTGAACATTTCTATCTGTGTTCCCTGTCCTTCTATCTCTCTGTTTTATTTGTGAACATTTCTATCTGTGTTCCTGTCCTTCTATCTCTCTGTTTTATTTGTGAACATTTCTATCTGTGTTCCTTGTACTACTATTTCTCTGTTTTATTTGTGAACATTTCTATCTGTGTTCCCTGTACTACTATTTCTCTGTTTTATTTGTGAACATTT
The DNA here is from genome assembly GCA_020796225.1 of Arion vulgaris. Taxonomy (NCBI): domain Eukaryota; kingdom Metazoa; phylum Mollusca; class Gastropoda; order Stylommatophora; family Arionidae; genus Arion; species Arion vulgaris. The sequence goes on from CM036757.1 coordinate 73,894,219, forward strand.
CTATCTGTGTTCCCTGTACTACTATTTCTCTGTTATATTTAATTTGTTCAGTCATCTCCTTTGTGCAACTTTTTTTCTTGTTTATTTCTCTATTCTTTTATTACCTTTCTCTACTTTATTTGTTTCTATCTTATTACTTTCTCATATTTATATTTTCTCCCTTCGACACTTTCTCATCCTTCTCTTCCCCTAGTTCTCTTTATTTTTACCTTTCAATCTCTATTTTTTTTTGGCATCTTATAATATAACAACAATATTTTGTCTCTATTTATTGTTATTATTATGTATCTTTTAATATAACAAATATGTTATCCTCTTCTCCTTCTCCTTCTCTCTCTCTCTCTTTATTTAACTTTTATCTTATGATATAACAAATATGTTATTTCTATCTTTATCTTTTATCTCTTTCTCTTCTCTCTCTCTCTCTCTCTCTCTCTCTCTTTCTCTCTTCTTTCTTTCTTGTTATTTCTGTTTTATTATATAATATATAAAAATGTTATTGTTCTCTCTCTTTCCTCTCTGTCCATTCTGTCTCTCTTTATCTACACTTTATTTTATCAAGCATTAAATTGGTTATTCTTTCTGTGCAGAATTATTCCCACATGGAGTTAGGCATATTAAAGTTAGCAGCTGTTCTCATTATTGGTAAGTCATTTTATTAATCATATCTTCAGACAGTTGGTATTTTATTAATCATATCTTCAGACAGTTGGTATTTTATTAATCATATCTTCAGACAGTTGGTATTTTATTAATCATATCTTCAGACAGTTGGTATTTTATTAATCATATCTTCAGACAGTTGGTATTTTATTAATCATATCTTCAGACAGTTGTATTTTGTTAATCATATCTTCAGACAGTTGTATTTTGTTAATCATATCTTCAGACAGTTGTATTTTGTTAATCATATCTTCAGACAGTTGTATTTTGTTAATCATATCTTCAGACAGTTGGTATTTTATTAATCATATCTTCAGACAGTTGGTATTTTATTAATCATATCTTCAGACAGTTGTATTTTATTAATCATATCTTCAGACAGTTGTATTTTGTTAATCATATCTTCAGACAGTTGTATTTTGTTAATCATATCTTCAGACAGATGTATTTTGTTAATCATATCTTCAGACAGTTGATATTTTATTAATCATATCTTCAGACAGTTGGTATTTTTTAATCGTATTTCAGACAGTTATATTTTGTTAATCATATCTTCAGACAGATGTATTTTGTTAATCATATCTTTAGACAGTTAATTTTGTTAATCATATCTTCAGACAGTTGTATTTTGTTAATCATATCTTCAGACAGTTGTATTTTGTTAATCATATCTTCAGACAGTTGTATTTTGTTAATCATATCTTCAGACAGTTGTATTTTGCTAATCATATTCTTAGACAGTTACATTTTGTTAATCATATCTTCAGACAGATTTTATTTTATTAATCATATCTTCAGACAGTTGTATTTTTTAATCATATCTTCAGACAGTTGGTATTTTATTAATCATATCTTCAGTCAGTTGTATTTTGTAATCATATTCTTCAGCAGTTATTTTGTTAATCATATCTTCAGACAGTTGTATTTTTTAATCATATTCTTTAGACAGTTAATTTTGTTAATCATATCTTCAGTCAGTTGTATTTTGTTAATCATATCTTCAGTCAGTTGTATTTTGTTAATCATATCTTCAGTCAGTTGTATTTTATTAATCATTTCTTCAGACAGTTGTATTTTGCTAATCATATCTTTAGACAGTTACATTTTGTTAATCATATCTTCAGACAGTTGGTATTTTATTAATCATATCTTCAGACAGTTGGTATTTTATTAATCATATCTTCAGACAGTTGGTATTTTATTAATCATATCTTCAGACAGTTGTATTTTGCTAATCATATTCTTAGACAGTTACATTTTGTTAATCATATCTTCAGTCAGTTGTATTTTGTTAATCATATCTTCAGTCAGTTGTATTTTATTAATCATATCTTCAGACAGTTGTATTTTATTAATCATATCTTCAGACAGTTGTATTTTGCTAATCATATCTTTAGACAGTTACATTTTGTTAATCATATCTTCAGTCAGTTGTATTTTATTAATCATATCTTCAGACAGTTGTATTTTGTTAATCATATTCTTAGCATTTTACATTTTGTTAATCATATCTTCAGACAGTTGTATTTTGTTAATCATATCTTCAGACAGTTATATTTTGTTAATCATATTCTTAGACAGTTGTATTTTATTAATCATATCTTCAGACAGTTGTATTTTATTAATCATATCTTCAGACAGTTGTATTTTTATTAATAATTCTTCAGACAGTTGTATTTTGTAATCATATTCTTAGACAGTTGTATTTTGTTAATCATATCTTCAGACAGTTACATTTTGTTAATCATGTCACATTAAATCATATTTCATATCACTCTTATATTTGGCTATTACCAGCATCAATAATGACAGTCATTAAACATACTGATCATAATGATTAAACAATTATCTAGCGGTCGTTGTTAACTATCTTTACTATCTGTAGCATCGCTTATTAGGGCGGTGTAGGACGGGTGAGACGTGAGCCTGATGAATTTAATGGCCGCATGGCTAGTACAGTCGCCGCGAAGTTGTTCAGGTTATGATATTTATTTTATGCCCCCAACAGAAAAAAGCATTGGCCTTACCGTGGATTGAACACAGGTCTCTCGCATAGGAGCCGCGCTCTAATCCATTCTACTAAACGCGCCTCATATAGCAGTCAACTGTGATATATTCATACCTAGGACTGCAACACATGTTATTATTGAACTGTAACTCACCCGTGTCTTGCTGGGGCTCACAAGAGGAGCAAAGAATAGTAACACTGCGACATACCAGGCATGTCGTAAGAGGCGATTGAGGTAGGGGTCTACGGAAGCTACACTAGTAAATAAAAAACGTCGCAGAAATCGGATTTGCTGGTCGACTTGTAGATGTATAACTGGTACAATGTACAATTGATCTTAGGCTCAGATCGCATACACATCACAAAAAGGGGTTTAACAAGTGATCAATATGAAGCGTTCAAGGAAGAACAAAAGAAGAACCTACCTGCCTACCTGTCCTACCTGTGCTGCTAGAGAGAAAGACCCCAATATGTGTAAAATTAGTGATATATAAAAAGTGTTCAGACCACCAGAAGAGTCACATTAAGAGGTACAGACATAAGAAAAAATTGTGTAACTATATCTGCCCTAATAAATGTGTAGAGACAGACAAAAAAATGATTTGAAAGTCTTATGAGAATAAATGTCACTCAATCCTTACTTTGATGTATGTCGTATGCCAGTGGGGGGCATTGGCTTGAACAGCTCTCATATGGACATCGTATGGGAAGAGAAGGCCAGGACGTCCAAAGGAAACATGGAGAAGAACGGTGGAGAGAGAGTTGAAGGAGTGTGGTCTGACGTGGGAGACGGCTGGTAGAAATGCAGCAGAACGGCAACCGTGGAAGTCTCTTGTGGAAGCCTTATGTGTCAATCGGGACACGATAGATAGAATCCTTACTTTGGGGGGGTCATTGAAAGAGAATTTAATAACACTCTGTGCTAGTGACCTAGTGACCTAATGACCTAGTTGAACTACATGAGACCCTGATCCATTACTTGAGGATCTAATGTACAAGTACCTCTTAAATCGGAGTAATGTTTGCCTGAATAGAGAGGGACACTTGTGATAATGAAAGTCATCCTTCACGCAAAATTCCGTCTTAGACAGAATGTCAATGCCTGAATTAAGAGCAGGATTTCAAAAAACAAATTACTGAAACGTTTATCTTCTTCTTGTTTCAACGTTCCATATCGACCACTTGTTAACCACTCTTTGTGATTTGTATCTGATCCGAGCCTAAGAGCGATTGTACGTTGTGTCAGTTATGCGCCTACAAGTAGGCCAGCATATCCAATTTCTGTGACGCTTTTTATTTACTAGATCAGCTTCCTTAGACCTCAACCTCAGCCGCCTCTTACGACATACCTTGTAGGTCGTAGTGTTACTATTTTTTACTCCCCATGCGAGAGAGCCGCAGTAGCGCAGTTGTTAGTGAACTCGCTTCTCAAGGCTGGTGGTCTGGGTTCAGCGCCCGCAATGCGCGTGGAATTTTTCCCGACCGCGACGGCTCTCAGGTCGACCCAGCCTCAACTGGGTACCAGATATGCTCTGGGAAAGTAAAGGCGGCCGGCGTGATGCTGACCACATCACCCATCGTATGCCGACGGTCAATGAAAATACAGGCTAACACTGTATTGACCTATATACCACGAGGTATGAAAGGGTTCCTTTACTTTTTTTTTTTTTACTTACTCCCATGCCAGCCCCGGCAACACATGGGTTGACACGATTGTCTATGTATACTTGACTGTGTCTTACGCAGGTTACTCCTGACTCTCCCTCTTTTTCTCCGCCTGACCTTATCATGAGTTCTGCCCCTGTCCTTATCCACAGATCTAGGTTTAACCAGTCTGCCATACTTAATTTATTAAAACGCATGAATCCATCAACTTGTGAACACACATTAATTTTCTGTACATCTTTTACAGCTAGTGCTGATGTTGGTTTTGCAATATGGAACCGATACTCCCACAAAGAACCATCACCTCCTATTGGCTACACTGCTCATCTGGCAGGAGCACTGGCAGGCTTAACTGTGGGCTTGGCTGTCCTTAAGAACTTTCAGCAGAAGCTCCACCAGCAGTACATGTGTTGGGTAGCTATGGCTGTGTATCTGGGATGTGTAGGATTTGCTATATTTTGGAATGTTTTTTACTACTGATATTGTAAAACGGTTTCACAAGAGATGTGAAGTTATTTCTAAGAAATACTTGCATAATACTGTAAACATAAGTGAACAGAACAATACCCAATAAATGTTCAGAGAAACAGTATGAATATTTCATATTTGATCGTACAAAAGTGAATAAAAATGTCAAGTTTTACCACATAAAATGGTGTGCAAACTGGAATTCACATGTTGAATAGAACAAAATTAGTGTGAAGAACAGGACTATTCACATGTTGAACAGAACAAAATTGTGTGTAAACTGGAATTCACATGTTGAATAGAATGAAATGTGCACAAGACTGAACAAGTATTGGAAAATACAATTTCATAGAAGAGTTCATTGACTTGCAAATATTTCATAGACAGGGGATGTGAACATAGAGATGTACGAATCACAAACTTATATTCTTCCATTTGGCTTACGATGCATGTATAAATAATGTACAATGTTTACTCTTAATTTCTATGTTTATATTAATCTTGTACAGAATGTATGAAAATCTAAACCAATTAGGTCATTTTCATTGTAAACATTGTTTCATTTGCCAGCTTGTTACACTTAATATTAATTTGTGTAAATCAAAAATAAAAGTAATTAAAGCGATGGTTCTTAATTTGAATTTTCTACAGAATAGCAAATCAAAACATATTAAAATTAAATTATCGCTTCCTTTTTCTTCTCTTATCCCAATTTGTCTAACGGTGTGAGGATAAGCGATTTCTAGAACGGGTTCTTGTGTGCATGGTGTCTTTCACTGTCTATGTAATTTTTGTGGTAGACCTTATGCTTGTCTTGTATCCACTGTTTCTGAGTAGGATTGACTTTTTAGGTAGTCTGTCTGTTGGTAATCTATGTCACCAAACAATTTAATTTGTTGAATCTTGATGCAGATAATACTGATGTTATACCAAATTTTACCCAGATGTCTTCATTTCTAAATCTGTCTTTTCTTGCTACACCAACACTCGGAGTAGATACTTCATCTTGGTCGGGATTAGTTTTCTTCTGTCATTTGATGTCACTGTTCATGTGTCGACATGCTGCCATTTCAAAACTAGTGTCATTTGATGTCACTGTTCATGTATTGACATGTTGTCATTTCAAAACAAGTGTCATTTGATGTCACTGTTCATGTGTTGACATGTTGTCATTTCAAAACTAGTGTCATTTGTCTTATGGTTTGTCTTACATTATTGCATCTATGTTGGATTTGATTAGTTATTGCAACCATTTGCTGAAAAAAATGCTACCTAGAAATATAAAACCTTTAACTTGTTTGAATCGATGTTTGTCTATGAGATATTGGTATCATTTTCCTCTCTAGTAAATTATCACTAATAATCATAATAACATCAACATGAGGAGGAGTGTCTGACAATGAATTAGAGTGTGAGCTCCTGGTTCAGGAGACCCGGGTTCTATCCCCGGTGCCCGCCTGCCCAGCGTGTTCGTAGCGCGTTGGACAACGGGCAACAAGCCCTCTGTGGGTGCGGTTCAATTCCGCTGGCTGACAGAAAAACCACAAGTTCTCCAGATTTACGGTGTTCGTGGCACCGAACTGAAGGGTTACGATGTCCATGGCACCAAGCCGAAGAGCTAAAAACTCAAGTGCTTCTGAATCGGAAAAAAAATTAAACAACCCCCGGTATGGTCAAGGAGTTTTTTCCTGTCGCTGGCACAGACAACACAATCTAACCTGAACAGTTTCGCAGTAAATGCAGCCATTAAATTCCTTAGACTAATGTCACCCATTTTCTACATCGCTCTAAAAACATCGATATTATTGCAGGCAGTCAAAACTGATTCAAACATATTCAAAGGAAATTATTACTAATAATCATAATAATAATCTGAATGTCATCATCTTTTTACTTAGCTAAGCATCTTGTTCTTATACGGATGGTTCGGTGATTCGACTTGTGCGGCGCTACTGGGCTTTCACTGCTCAGGTCGGAGGGGATGTTGTGAAGAAAGACAGTGGTCGTTTTGCCGTGACTACGAGCAGTCTCACTATGGAAATCATGCGGTTACTAAAGCGATGGTTTGGCTGGAATCACAGACTTTTATCCATGCATGTTTTCTCAGTGACTCAATGAGTTGCTCAGGAAGATTGAAACAGGATGACTAGGAGACATTGTATGGAGTCGCTGGGGAGGTCTAAGCTGACAAAGATCAGTTTTATTTTTGTACCAGGGCATGCAGGTGTAAGGGCGGAATGAACTTGCGGATAGGCTTGCAGGTATGGTCGCTGTACAAAGCGGGCGAACAATGGACCAGGCTGATATTGTAAATTATCTAAGGAAGAGAGAACGTGTACAAGATTCACGTAATAGCGGTAAATCTACAACACTAACCAGACTGCAAGAACTCCAAGTTAAGTGTGGTGTAGCTAGACAAGAACGCTATACTGGTAGCCACAGAAGAATAGGAAACCAACCAAGAACCGGTGTCGTTAGTCACCACACGCTGATGGGAATACTGAGGGGGAGATCGGAGCACTTATGGACTAATTGGTTCGACGTGCAGTGATGATGATCCGACAACTAAACTAAACTAAACTAGCATCTTGTACTTAAGAAAGAGCCTTTCGTAAGCCGTCCTCTTATGTGTGTGTGAAGGCTTATTTTTAGATGATGATGTTGGACCATTTTAATGACCTCGGTACACCTCATGTTTTGCAAAAAAGAACTGCCTTTATTTTTTCGTCGTTCTCATCGAACCAGTCATGCTTTTGCTTACAGTGTGTCATATAATAATTATAATAACAGGTAATGGTCAACTTTACTTGTATTTGAACAACTGTGGTGATGCTCGTCCATCACGGGTGATGATGACCACACAAATTTTCATCCAGGGGAATGTAGTTGCGCTGTGTTTTGTGTGCATAGATGATTAGTGAGCTCAATACGGGCTTGAAATGTTCGTGTACAGTGAACAACTGTGGTAATATACTTCTAGTGTACATGACTTTTTAAACTGTACGCAACACTATTTTAGCGTTGTATCATCTATTTGTATATGATATGGAATTTTGTAATTTTTATTCAAATTTTATGGATTAAAAGTTTGACGATCTTACCAATGTTATCATTTATATACTGTTTCTTTAAACAAGTATCAGTTAGGAACAACTAATTTGTGTTTGAAATTTGTCAAATATAAATGGAATCCAACAAAATGTGAGTTTAACACGATTATTGAATTGACATCCATTGAGCCATCTAAAGTGACTTGATTTTTTATTTGATAGCATTCTATTAGTTAACCACATTTCCCAGTTACATTGTTTGTTAAGTGGTGCATTAAGCCTCTATGTGGCCCAGACATGACATTTCAGCCTAATACTGATGTCTTTTTTCGTTCTTCTTCTTCTTTGCGTTTGTTCTTTAATTTCGTAATTTTAATCACTCTTTGCGATATATTTGATCTTTGCCAAGAACGTGCATACGTTGCACATTGGTTTAGTAGGCCCCTAAACGCATAGATTTAGACACGTTTAGGACACATGCATCAGATTTCAGCTAATCTTTTTTAGTTATGACATAGTATGTTGGCCTTTTGTCTTGGTGTGGGCTGGGACTAGTCCCAAAAAGACTTTGTTGAGTGTTGTGTTCTGGTATGTGTGTGTCGTCTTGAGAAGAACTTTTGTTATTGATCTGGATGTTGTTACATCAGTTCTAGTCTGTGCATTTATATTGTATAATTAGTTTAAACCAGTTTTGTTACAAGCCTCAAGTGCAAGAAACATTCAACGAATTATGGTTTTGAAATAATGTGCATTCTTGTGAATAAGTTGAAACTTTGGCATATGATATAATTGTATGTTGTGTGATGAATGTTGCTACAATAGATTTTCCTGCATTGTGGTAAAAATAAAAGTGCAATTGATGACAATACAAACATAAGTACTGCAACATTGATTTCTTGCTATTTATTTATTGTTCATCTTTAAATATGCTGATGTGTAATTTGTAGTGGCGGCTCCTGGTCATTTTTCTTGGTGGGGCCAGACACAAATTTTGGATAAAGCATGTTTTTTTAGTATTTACTTCTTCTTCTTCTTTGCGTTCGTTCTTTACGACCAATTTTAATCACTCTTTGTGATATGTTTGATCTTTGCCAAGAACGTGTATACGTTGCACATTGGTTTGGTAGGCCCCTAAACGCATAGACTTCTACACGTTTAGGACATGTGCATCCGATTTCAGCCAAACCTCCTTAATCGCCTCTTACGACATGCATGACAGGTAACAGTGGTTCTATTCTTTACACCCCAAATTTGGGCCCCGGCAACCACTCGGGCGTTTGTATTTACTATTCCGGGAAGTTATTTCCCCTTTCGATTATTAGTGGTGCCGGGTCCCACTGACCCTTAATGACGAGTCGCCCCTGATAATTTGTAAAGAATTACATCAGCGATGATGTTATTCCATTTGTTCAAGTGTTTTGTTTCAGTTTCAAATATCTTTATTACACTCTGGACATGTCCTTAGGTACTCCGATCTCCTTCGCAATATCTCCAACATCATCTAGTGACTGACCATACAAGTTCAATGTTGATTGATGAGCCTACTTGTATACCTGTTGTACTGTTCTTCTTGCGGTTTTCTTTCGTTCATCGTTATCATTTTTCTGTGTTATGTCCATTTTTATTTTGTCTCTGGTAATGAGATATCTATGGTTGTGCTTTTATGGAAGTTTTTCGAACTTTAGCACCAAACTGGGTGTAGCCAGACAAGAGTGCTAGGCTTGAATCAAACAAAGAATAATATACCAACATAGACCTGATGTCGTTTGTCGCTACACGCTGAGGGACATACTGAGGGACATACTGAGGAAGAGATTGCATCACTTATGGACTAATTGGTTGAATGTGTGGTGATGATGATCTGTCGACTAAACTAACCTGATCTTTTTGGTGTTTGTTTTCTTCTTCTTGTTGTATTCAATTTCGTGTTTGGGAATTTTCTCTTCTGGCTCTCTGTGGTATGTATATGGTTTTTTTTCTCAGAAACCAAATCTATGTTGCTTGAAGTAATTTCTCTTTCTATTTATTCCTTGTCTATGACTGACATCAAGAAAACATTGCTGGTTCTGTACAACAATGTCAAACTTCTCACTAACATTGAAGAAACTTATGTGTATTTATAATAATAATAATTTCTCTCGTACCGTTAAATGTTACATAGATCCTGCAAATAATTTCTCCATACCGCTCTGTCCAGGGCAACTCGCTCAATCTTTTCCATGGAATTGAATCCGACATTTTATGCCTCTCTCGACAAAGTTTGTTTCATGGTTTTTCTAGGATATCGTCTCTTTCTTGAACCCTTTGCCTTTCAATACCTGCTTTGATATTTTTTGATTATTTCTTCTCAAGGTATGCCCAACATATCTCCATCTTCTCCTTCTTATAACAGTTGTTACTAGTGGTTGACCAGACATTTCTCTGATTTCATCACTTCTCCTGAATTCGTCACATTTTATGTTCATTATTTTTAGCAGATATCATTTTCAAATGCATCCACCTTTCTTTCTATATCTTTAGTAATTTTCCATCTCTCGCTGACATATGTTAATATTGATACAACATTGGAAATGAGAGTTTTTAAATGTATTTTTATTCTGCTTTATTGCCCGTCTGCCTAGCGTGTTCGTAGCGCGTTGGACCACGGGTGACTATCCCTCTGTGTGTGCGGGTTCAATTTCACGGGATGGCATAAAAGCCACAGATTCCCAGATTTACGGTGTTCGTGGCACCGAACCGAAGGGTTACGATGTCCATGGCACCGAGCCGAAGAGCTGAAAAAGCTCAAGTGCTTCTGGATCGGAAAAAAAAATTCTGCTTTATTATGGGCTATTATCCTAAGGTGGGCTTGTGTAGCATAAGTGGTAGGAAGCTCGACTACCACCCAAGCGTAGCTGGTTCAAACTCTACAGCAGGCAGTTTGAAAGCAAATTCGGTATGAATGTTTATGTTAAGTTATAAAAAGACCTCACTTTTCAGAAAGCAATGGGAAACTACTGCTGCACAAATATTGACGCCCATCTCTGGTCAGCGAGTGGGATTCCCAACCCTGAAACTCCTCTGTTTGGAAATACTCTCTCAATGCGTTAAGAATGTCATTTCGGTCCCTGGCAGCTCCCTCTGATACTGTAGCCAAGTCAGCTATTATGGAGTGATAAGGTTAAGCTTTTGATATTATTTTTATCATGCTTTTATCCGAATGTCGCTTTTGAATGTGACATTATCTTTTGTGAAAGTTTATTATGATATGTTAATTGTGTATGTGGTTTTTCTGGTTGTTTGTGCCTATCTGTACACATACTTGTCCTATTGAACAATATGCAAGTACCATCTGTGGTTGTCAAGCAACAAGAAGGATATATTCTAGATCCAAGAATAGAGAATTAATGTGTACAACTTATGGATGACTGTAACCAATTTTTAAGACTCAGTGATTCAGGGTGTGATGATCATTGAGGTTTAAACATATGAACCTAGGCAGGGCCGTGCCGGGCTATGATACAGAGAGGCGGCCACATCTGGTGGCGCCGTATGGGGGCGGCATAAGCAGAGAAATCAAAGTACAATTTAAACCATTCAATAATTACAAATATTTACGCAACACTTTTGACTATGTTGGTCTATGTTATTCAATATTGATGTATATCATTTAGGATTGATCGTACGCCTCTGCACGCCTCTGCACGCCTCTGCATTAAGCGTTTTCGCTACCCTTTGATTTCGGTTGTTTCTGGGGCGGCATTTTGAAGACTTGCATCACACTGAGAAAATACACCGCACGGCCCTGAACCTAGGCCTAGGCTATAACTTTTGAATAAGTGCTGCTCTGAGCTTGTTTAAGTGTATAAGAGTGTGCCTTTTGACTTTATGAAGGCTCTCGCCCTCTGGCCGTGATCAAACGTTAGGCACTGCACTTTGATCTTAACCAAAAGGCTTCGAGAACATATTCTATTGATTCATGTAGCATTTATAACCTTTTTTTTGTAATGCAGTACAATTTTGCATATCTTCTTCTAACCAGGGCTGCGAGTTGTCATTCTTGAGCAGTTTGTTGCATTTAAAATTTATATAAATCAGATTGTAGTTTCTTGCTATTTTATTTATACTCAACTCACATTTATAATCAATTTGCAACAATTTTTTATAAATATTTCAATCAATATAAATATTTAAAATACTGTTTAAACAAATTACACAATTTTTGTTTTGGTTTTACAATCATTTTCATTTCTTTTTCTATTGAGTGTACAATTGTTTTTCATGGTTTTTTTCTCCCTTTAAATATAACTTTGAACTAGTATGAGTGTTGTTGAATGACATTGTACTTGTTAGTTGCTGGTTCTGTTACATCATGTTTATAAATTGTGTTGTGAATTTGGATATTTTACTGCTGTATTCTTGCAGAAACAAAGAAAGAGGAAATGTTTATGTCACAAACATGGGAAGTAAATTCAGAGAGAAAGGGAGATAAATGAAAGAAAAGAGATGAATGGCAAAATGGCAAACAAACCTGAAATTAAATTTATATTTTACAGGTCACTTGTATTTGTTGATTGAATATGATGGTTTAGAAGGGTGATGCATGCTGGTTTAGTACAGGGCTGCACGATGGTTTAGTACAGCGCTGTTTGCTGGTTTAGAACAAGACTTTACAATGGTTTAGTACAGCGCTGTATGATGTTTTTATATATTGGAGTGTGAGTAATGACTGTAGAGACCCGGGCGTCGTGGGACAATTGCGATAATAACAATAGTAATAATAATCATTATGTAATATTATTAATAACAGTAATAAACACAAAGACATATGAGTCTTGTAGAAAAAATGGAGTTCACTTCTCGGACTTGTGGCTAAGATCAAAGTATATTGACCACTTGATCGCGGACAAGGGGTGGGAACCTTCATAGAGTCAATATGCAACTAAACCAAATTTAAAAATTCAGAGCAGTTCTCGTACGAAAGGATGTCGACGCTCCGAATTTCCCACGTTTAAAACGTGATCGGGTACCACCAGCTGAAGCACTAACGAATAAGGGCACAACACTGATTTTAAAAAGGCCAAAGTGTGGGAGCCGTCATTTATCAGAAAATGGCAAAATAAAACAACTTAAACAAACTCCGAGCGTTCTCATTCGAAGGAATGTTGATGCTTGAAGTTTTACACGTTTTCACGTTCACTCGTACTGGCTCCATCTGTTGTGACACTTCCGGGTAGGATCATAAATATTTCTTTTTTAAAAGATCAAAATATAATACACACTTGATCGCGTCCAAATGGTGGGAGCCTTCATGGAACTAATCGTCAACTAAATTACACAAATTCCAAGTACCGTTCGCTGTAAAGAATGAAGACGCTCGGATTTTGTACACGTTCAACCCTAACTGAGTCCACCCTCTGCGGCACTGCCTGGTAAAGGCCCAATTTTAATTTAAAAAATTTTGAGTAAAAAAATTGATCAAACGCTTGTTCGTTGCCAGAAGATGGTAGCTTTATCAAGCCAATAGGTAGAGGGATCGCGAGAGAGAGAGAGAGAGAGAAGCCAATAGGTAGCGGGATCGCGAGAGAGAGAGAGAGAGAGAGAAGCCAATAGGTAGCGGGATCGCGAGAGAGAGAGAGAAGTCAATAGGTAGCGGGATCGCGAGAGAGAGAGAGAGAGAGAAGCCAATAGGTAGCGGGATCGAGGAGAGAGAGAGAGAAAGCCAATAGGTAGAGGGATCGCGAGAGAGAGAGAGAAGCCAATAGGTACACTCTTATACATTAAACCACACTCCAAGCAGCTCTCTTCGAAAGGATGAGACACTCAGAATTCAAGCGTTTCACACGTCCACTCGTTGCGGCACTACAGGGATGGACCCAACTTTTAAAAATGTATACCCAAACTTTATGAATTGTGCAAAAACTAGAAACTATAGGAGCTGCAGTGTAATGGCTCTGCTGCTGGCACTTTTATCTAGCTGAAAGGGACTGGACATCTATGGAGGCGACTGAATCCATAGATGTTGCTTCTATATGCTTTTCTAGATGTCAACTGCATGTTCTGCATGAAATACAAGTTTGTTTGTTGTGTAGGGTATTAAAGCCTCTTGTGTGGCCGAGGCCCTCCACTTTCAAACTTGTATAATATATTTCTGTACAATATTGTTAGGACAACTCTAGCGACGGTTTTAATGCAAGATATTTTGGTTATTTCCCCTCTTCCTTAATTTAGTTTTGAAGTCGGCCTGAGCCAACTATAAAGTTCTCTAAAGTTGGCTGTGAGTCGTATCATTCCTCACTATCGAGCCAAGTAGTCCATAAGTGTTCCGATCTCCTCCTCAATATTTTTCTCAGCGTGGGGCAGCTAACGATACCGGTTCTTTGTTGGTTTACTAATCTTCTTTGATTTCCAGTAATGTAATAGCCGTACATCGCAAGCGATCACGACAACAGTCTCAGATGTGTGCTGCTGTACCTCTCTGGTGTGTGCGTAGGGACTGTAGAGCCCAATCCTAGAACACAATCCTCTACCATAGGTGGGGCATACATGATCAAGGTTAGACATGTGGGTACTGTGTATTCTGTCTTTTCGCACAGCTCGTTTTCTCTGTGCCTCAGCGGGACGACGATTCTCAGCTTTGCGAGTTCCTCTTGTGTTGTTACGGCGCCACATTTGGCGATCGTGTACAAGGGATTCCCAGCACCTGGTGTCTATATCGAAGCATTTCAGAGACATTTTATGAGTGTCTTTAAAGCGTTTTTTCTGTCCACCAGAAGAACGTCTGCCCCCTTTAAGATCGCCATACATCAACTGTTTGGGATGCGTTTAGCAGGCATCCGAGCAACGTGACCGGCCCATCTCAGTTGGGCCTTCTGCAACAGAGTGTTGACGCTTGGGATCTTTGCTCTTGTGAGGACTTCGGTATCTTGAATTTTGTCATGCCAGTGTATCTTTTAGTAATCTGCGTAGACAGTTTATGTGGAAGTGGTTTGGTTTTCTTGCATGTCTGCCATACACTGTCCATGTCTCGTTAGGCTACAGCAGCGTGGTTAGAGCTATGGTCTGGTAAACTTTCAGCTTTGTGGCTACGCTTATCCCTTTTCGCTCCCACACAGTAACACGCAGCCTTCCGAACGCAGCACTGGCTTTGAATATCCTGCTGTTGACCTCAGAGTCTATGTATGCCGATCTGGACAGAATGCTGCCAAGATAGACAAAGTTGTCCGCTGACAGGAGACGCTGATGTTTAATATTGATGACTGGATCATAGTACTGCTCTCTAGTGACGGACTGCAACATGACCTCTGTTTTCTTGGTGTTAATGTTGAGGCCAAACTTATCACAGACCATTGAAAACTTGTCCATGTAAGTATGCATTTCTTCTTCAGAGTTGGTTGCGAGGGCGCAGTCATCAGCAAACAACAGGTCTGAGATAGTTGATTCTTGTACCTTGGGGGAAGATTGTAACCTCCCAAAATTGAATAGATTACCGCCTGTCCTGTATCTAACCTTTACCCCATGTTCATTGCCTTCATAAAAGACATCCATGAGCACGGCAGCAAACATCATGCTGAAGAGTGTTGGGGCCAGTACAAAGCCTTGTTTGACGCCTTTGGTGACATGGAAGGCATCCGACAGCTTCCCTTCATCAAGTACACGCTGGCTTCCAGTATAGTGTTTTTGTGTAGCTATCCTACATTTGACTTGGTATTATTGCAGAGTCTGCTTAGAATTATAGATTCACCACTATAACTTGAATCATTAACACATCATTTCCTCCTTAGGGTATTTAGAATATCAGTCAGGTCTATTGCCAGCCCACTTTTTTTTACAGCAGTCATACCTGCAAGCCTATCTGACCGTTCATTTTCCCATTCACCTGCATGTCCTTGGAGCAAAATAAAACTGATCTCATTGGTTAACTTCAAAAAACAAGATGAATGGAAACATACTGATCGACAACAGGAAATATACTCCGTAATTCCTTGACCTGGGACCTGGATTTGCAACACCAACAGCTTGCATCCGACTTTACAGTTACAAAAGAAGCTGAGTAACATATATCCATCTTTAAATCTCTTTGATCTATCGGAGCTGAAAGTGGCTTACTATACTTTTTTATTTTATGAACCCTGAAACATATAAGCGCCCGTATGGTATTAGTTGTTTTAATGGAACTATTTTAACAAACAATGGGAACATACTGCAGATGTTTGTGTACCGTCTGTGTAAAAGCGTCTATAATGTGATTATAGAATCAGTGGCTGCACAAGTCAGATTTAGTACATACAGAGCATACAACAGTGTTCTTAACTCATTAAATGTTGTTAACCATTATAGTGGCAAAAATGTGTGTGCCGATTGCACCATTCGCTGCTATAGTGGCTTTCAGATGGGGTACTACCTTTCACATCGTAGTAAACCTTTCAAGCATGTTGGTCTCTGTGGGGTACTACCTTTCCCAGTCCTCAGCATTTTGTAGATACCTTCTTCAGAACTCAGCATGTTGGTCTCTGTGGGGTACATAGCTAGGTGCTCGTCTCTCGTTTCAAAGGTACCAGGTTCGTTCTCTCGTGGAGCCCTCTGGATATTTTTCCAGAGATCCATGACATCAGTGTAGGTGAGATCGAGTTCCTAGTCCTATCGGAGACGGACGATAAAACGTAGGAGCCGTGTTCAATTTGAGCACGTAAAAGAACCCTTGACTGTTCAAAATCGAGAAGAGCAGGCGGGAAAGCCGCTGCTTGGGCTAAATTCATTATTAAAACAAACATTCCTACAAAAAATAGCTTCACCGTCTTCCAAATTACATCGCGTACCCTCGCTGGTGCTACGGAGTTCGTGCACAACAGCTGATATCTTCCTGTGTAAGAAAGAGATCGGAGCACACATGATTAGTCACGGAAGTGGAGTAATCCAATCAATCAATCAATCAATCAATCAATCGTTGTAAAAAAGCAACAACAAAAACAACAAATGTATATATCAATAGTAAATCAGAGTATATATTCTCTTTCTTTCTCTTATTTTCTGGAATCCTGTTTTGTCTCACAGGATAAGAAGAGATTTCTAGAACGATCATATATCAGATGATATGCCCGCCTGCCCAGCGTGTTCGTAGCGCGTTGGACTGCGGGTGACAAGTCCTCTGTGAGTGCGGGTTCAATTCCGCGGACTGGCAGAAAAGCTACAGAATCTCCAGATTTACGGTGTTCGTGGCACCGAAGTGAAGGGTTACGATGTCCATGGAACCGAGCTGAAGAGGTGAAAGCTTCTGGATCGGGGAAAAAAAAATCAGATGATATATGTTACTGTGATATCTACTGCAAACAATGTAAACACACAAAGATAACAATTATGGTGTCGTAACACAAGTGTGGCGTCTGTGGCTTAGTGGATAGTGACTAGGTCTATTAACCCAGACGTTCTGAGTTCGAATCACGCTGCGGACAGTTTGGTTGCAAATTGTTTCGAAATTTTACAAGGACGATGGCGCACCTGTTCAGAAAGCAATGCAAACTATTGAACGTAATAATCCCTGAAATCACAAACAGCGATAAAGATGGGTTGATTCGCAAAGTCCTGTAAAGGATATGCAATTAACTTTTTAACACAAGTGTGGTCAAAGATATAAGAACCATCAGCAGGGTGAAACTATCTATTATATCTCACTACCTGTTTTAACGTTAGAAACACGTCAGACGTTGCAGATTTGTACATTTTACAAAGCATAATAATTTTCTAGAAGAAGAATGAGAGGAAGACCTAGAAGACGATGGGTGCAAGATGTCATTGACGATCTGAGAATGACTGCTGCTGATGCCGGTCAACTTGCACAGAACAGAGAGTTTTTCAGGGCTGGTGTCATGAGAGCCAAGTTCCAGAAGGGACAAGCTACTTGATGATGATGAATAATAGTCTCTGTGTATGTGCGCGCGCGCGTGCGTGCGTTCGCGCGAGCGTATGTGTGTGTGAGTGTGTATCTGTGCGTCCTGTGGTTCCTTGGCGCTTAGAGAAGTAGCAAATGTTCACTATGTTTATATGTTCCTTGTTGTCCTGTGTATTGTGTTCTAGATCTGATTCATTTCTTGCAGTTTTTGTTCTACTGTTCTCCTCCATGTCGTTTTGGGTTATCTACATTTTTGTAGTTTCCTTTCTGCTTTCACCCCTTCCAGTTTTAGGAGTCGATGACTCTTCTGGCAGCCATTCGTGTCCGTGAACAGGCAGTGTCTTCATTGCTGTTTCCGTAATTCTTGCCTTTCCTCAGTGACCTGCCTGACCTGGATGACAGTGTCAGGAGCATAAGTTCCCGCAGTCACAGCTCACTGTATTATTGGAGCAAATAAAACTTGATAGAGACACAAAGTGTATCATCATCATGTGTCAACCATGAGCCCAATGTAAGACCAGACATAACATAACTACTGTCTTAAAGGTTGCTAAAGATGAATGAAAATTGTTGTGCATGATAACTGATTGATAGGACCATCATCATTGCACTTCGATGAGTAAACATGTATGCCCTTATCTCTTTCTTGCACATGAAGATCTCAGCTGCATTGCACGATCTCCGTAGCACCGGCGAGGGTCCCTGGTGTAATTTTGAAGATGGTGAAAATATTTATATAGGAATTTTATTTTGAATCTTTCCTAATGAAAATTTACCCGGGCAGTGGCTTTCCAGCCCGCTCTGATTTTGAGCTCCCATGGGTTCTTTTACGTGCTCAAATTGAACACAGAACCTACCTTTTATCGTTCGCCTCCGATAGGACTAGGAACTCGATCTCACCTACACTGCGAACAGGGATCTCTGGAAAATTATCTAGATGGCTCCACGAGCAGACGAACCTGGTACTTTGGCAGGAGAGACGAGCACTTAACTTCTACGCCACAGAGATTCCCAAATAATGTTAAAAATCAAATAATGTTAAAAATCAAATAATGTTAAAAATCAAATACTGTTAAAAATCAAAAAACGTTAAAATCAAATACTGTTTCAAAATTATTATCAGAAACAATCTCTTTAACTCTTTCCTCCATATTTTGTTCCCTGACTCACTTATATTGTAAGATATACTGAATTAGCCAATGTACTAGCTTTGCATCTTGGTTAAACATACCGCTAGCCAGTGTATAGGCTCAAAAGAGCGAAAGCGTTAAGAACATTTAAATACGAGTTGTTGTGGGGGTCTCTGTGGCTAAGTGGTTAAGCCCTTTGCCTTGTGAGTCGAAGGTCGTGGGTTCGAGTCGGACCGCGCCGTTCTGTTTACAAGTGCAGTTTTTTTAAGAGACCCCTAGGATTGTTGCTGGAGCTACGGAGTTCGTGCTTTGTGCAATACTCTCGGCAGGTGGCGTGCCATTTCTGCGGAGAGGACCGAGCCATATGGGGTAAAATCCGGTGCAATGAAGTCAATTCTTCGGCTTTAAAACCCTTTAAATACGAGTTGTCGATGTATTTCTGCAAGAAGTTTCTTGATTGATTTTGTACATCAGTGGATACACCTGAATTGAGAGAATTCATTTCTTCTCCAGTGATGGCAGCAGCTACTGGAGCAACTCAATCATCCACTGTCTTGCAGAGAAGTCATTCAACTATTGACCAAGCAATACACCTCAAAATAAAAGTCAGATATGGAATTATATAACAAATCAAATTTATTCTACCAACTTCAAAGTACTTAGTTGATCCTATATTGAACATGTTGCCTTGCAGGACGGCTGGGAACAGTCAAAGGATGACGGAGAGCGAACCCAGTAAACGCTGGCTAAAACCGGACACATCGCCGAAGGATAAGCACCAGTGCTCCAAATGACGCTGAAGATGTGACGAAACCCACTCATGCTAAGGCTGCATGAATCAGATTTCCACATGAATGACATTTATGGGGAAATCTGGTACATCTGTCTAAGGGTAATCGAGAGAGAGGAGAGAGAGATGATGATATTTAGTTTGAGAATCAGCTATTGCAGACTTTAAAAATCATTTCTAACGACTCGATGCCCGTGTGCTGCCGCGGCCTGCAATGAAGCAAACAATAGTAACACTGTGATCTACAAGACATGTCGTAACATGCGACTAATATATGGTTCGCATTGAAGCTGACTATATTGTTTAGTAGGAAAGTTTAGCTACACAATACAGTCATCGAGTCTAACTTGGCATGTATTTGTTGATAGTCTATGCTCAAACCAGTGCTAAATAATCACAAGAAAGAGAACGATGCGCTACATACACAAATGAATATCCGTGTCAAACTGACACAGATCAATGTAGGTCAGGACTTCCAGGTTGCAATCATCCAGAATGTGCAGAGCTATAGCAGGAGTTATTAGATCGACTTTCTAAAAAACACCAACTTCGACATTTAATGAGAATGAAATACAACCAACCACCAATAACAGCATACAATAAAAGAGATCGGGTACTAGAGCTAAGGGAAGACCAAGAAAAGATGGATAGACAATATCAAGACCACACTACATAAACACGGATATAACACAACAAGGGCGACCCATCTGGCCCTAGAAAGCAAATTAACTCCTAGTGGACCAAGCGCCACGCTAAGTGGCGTTTGAAGTGGACGCGTTTTTACATTCCGCCACGCTAAGTGGCGTTTGGTTATCAAAACGTGAAAGCGCTTGTAAAAACGTGACTTTTGCCCTGGTCCACTAAGAGTTAAAGCTCCCATCCCTACGCTTAGCGGCAAGAGTGAACAGCCTGGGAATAGACAATAGACCAACTTCGAACTTATTTATTCATTATCGTTTTAAAATTGGTCATGTCCGTCAGTGCCGCAACGAGTGGCCTCAGTACGGTTGAACGAGTGAACTCCAAGTGTCTCACCATCCTTTTGGATGAAAGCTGCACGGTGCTTGTTTCAGTGTATAAGAGTGTACCTATTGACGTTTATGACGGATCACATCGAGCGTTGGGCACTACATTTTGATCGTAGCCAAAAGCCGTGAAGCAACTATTATTACACCGGCAGCCAGGACCTGGAGAAGACTGGACTACTTCTTGGCGATAGATCTTCTTCGAACACTCCATATCGACCACTTGTTAATCCCCTGTGTTATTTGTATGTGATCCGAAACTAAGAGCGATTGTGCATTGTGCCAGTCATGTGTCTATAAGTAGGCCAGCACATCCGATTTCTGCGACGCTTTTTATTTACTAGGGTAGATTCCTTAGATCCCTACATCAGTCGCCTCTTACGGTATGCCTTGTAGGTCACAGTGGTAATATTCTTTGCTTCCCTTGCGCTCCTGGACACCACACGAGCGCTATCTAATAATATAACATGACCACATATCTGAACGCAGAACTGCAGTGGTATGATGTGAAGAAATCCATTTTAATGTCAATCAATTGAAATTAATTAAAATTAGTCTCTTTGATCCCTGAGTGAATAAGCTAGTTTTTTCTTCTTTTCTTTTCTCTAACTCTGTTTTGTCTCACAGCGTCAGGTCAAGAAGAGATTGCTAAAACGGGTTCTTGTGTGCGCTTCGTAGGTAGTGTCTTTCGTCGCCTTTGTTATCTCTGAGGTTCATCTTTTGCATGACCGGCCTTTTGCTTTGTACCCATTGTATCGGAGCAGCATTGCTCTTTGAGGTGCACTGTCTGTTGGTAATCTGCTTATGTGGCAGAACCATTTAATTTGTTGTTTCTTAATGAAGTCTAGTACTGATGTTGTACTCACTTTTTCCTGATGTCTTCATTTCTCAACCAGTCTCTTCTTGTTACACCCAGCATTCTGCGTAGACACTTCATCTCTGTTGTGACTAGTTTTCTTCTATCATTGTTGTCAGTGTCCAGGTTTGGCACTGATATCATAATATGGGGAAAAAGAATGTGATGAACATTGCTCTTTTTGTGTTCATGGTGACATGCTTTATTGCATCTGCGTTGAATTTCATTAGTTATTCTTCCGGTTGCTGAAAAATGTTCCCAGGTACGGGAAGTCTTTTACTTGTTTTAATGGGCGATTGTCGATGGAGATATTGGTAGCGCTTTCCTCTCTGGCGAATGTCATTACTTCGGTTCTGTCGATGTTTATTCTCATGTTGTATTCATTACATGCTAACTGGAGTCT
Organism: Arion vulgaris; assembly: GCA_020796225.1. Taxonomy (NCBI): domain Eukaryota; kingdom Metazoa; phylum Mollusca; class Gastropoda; order Stylommatophora; family Arionidae; genus Arion; species Arion vulgaris. The sequence goes on from CM036757.1 coordinate 73,916,145, forward strand.
GTTGATGTGTTGTTGTAGCTGTTCTACTGTAGTTGATATGATTGACTGATCATCTGCAAAAAGAAATTTGTTTATTAAGCTAGTGTACACGTAGTATTGACGTCTCACGTTGTTAGACAAATTACTTCCCTTTAAAAATATATATGTGTTATGTCCCTTCATTAAAAAAAAAAAAAAGGAATGAGCAATAATTAAAAAAAAAAAAAAAAATTGAGACCGTGTTCTTTTTCGTCTTGTAACAGACATTTGCCTTGCTAAATCATCTCGTTCCCGGTCGCTTCCAGGTCCGGGCGACAACCTCAAAGCTCCATCATGCCCTCCCTTGTAGCTGATAACAGCGTCGCGATGATGGCTTTTATGAAAGTTGCATATCGATGTTGTTTCGTTTATGTGCATGTATATATTGGTTAACTAATATAATCTTTCTCTCCATCTCAAACATGAGGACTGATCTCGCAACATGAAGGCTGATCTCGCAGTTAAGCAGCTGATAGAAGATAATGCAAGGGATGATGATGTTGTTGTATATACCGATGTGTCGGTTCAACGTGGTGAGAAATCCGGCTGGGGTTTCTTGGCTAATGCGCATGGTAGGGTTGTTGCAGAACGAAGTGGGGCATACAGGACAACTACTTCTAGTATGAGGATGGAGGTTGAGGCCGTTACTGCTGCCTCCATTGGATTTCTGGGACTTCATTTACTGGGGCAGTTGTTGTATCTGACTCTCAGTCGATGCTTCACAAGATCCAGAAGGGCAGGTTTCGGTATGAGTGGATGTTGTCTATAGAAGTTTCTAACCTCCAGCGGCTTACGTGGATATACTGTCCTGGGCATGCGGGTGTTTACGGTAATGAGAGAGAGACAGGCTTGCATGAACAGCATCGATTGTTGGGGAGTTGAAGATGGATAAGGGATATTCTTCGGTCTCTTCGCGACTGTCTGTTGGATGAGGACACTAATATCGATGTTGAATCGATCAAGCGATTTAAGCAGTTTGGAGTTACCCGTCGAACTGGATGCCTGAGAGGCAGAATGAGAGGTGTGTTTAATCAGCGAGCCACAGGAACCATCAGTATGCATACTCTTCGATATCTGTTGGGGAGACTGAGCACCTATGGGTCTGCCCAGAGTGCAATGACGTCAGTTTAGTAACCAATAACCAATAACCAATCGTAACCGAAAAATGACAACCTGTTCTTCTCTATTTAGTTGGTGATATGCATCATCCTGTTCATGGCCTGGGTGATCTGTCAACCATTTGTTCTTGTAGACCATCTGTATCCGTACTGTTGCTTCCTCATATGTCATACTGGTGTCTGCCTGTGGTAACATGCTGCCTGCTTTTTCCAATGAGTCATATTGTTTGAGCTGCTTTAGAAAATGTATCTATTTTCATTTGAGAATCCTTCGTATCGACTGACCAAAAGACCAATATCATCAGCATAATCCAAATCTTCTAGAACTGATGTAAGTGTCCATCGAATGCCTGTGTTGTTATCCATTATGGTATCTTATCTGCCAGTCTATGGCAAAGTTAAACAGGAATGGTGAAAGAATACATCCCATATCTAACTCCTGTTTTGATCTTGAAGCGCCCTTTCAGATGGGTGTTGTAAACAACTTGACATTGAAAGTCTGCATATAATGCTTTAATTAAACTAACTATTTTTGTTAGTATTACATAATGACGTAGTATCTTTCACAGAGATTCACTGTGCATGATTACAAATGCCTTTTCAATATCAAAACACAATATATACGAGGGGAAGTCAATAAGTAAGCCACAAAGTTATGTGAGATGGTAGGTAAATGTAGTTGGTGTTTTCTAAAAGTGTCATTAGGTGACAGCAACATCCAACTTTATTTTCCCCGTTCGCCAGGTGGCGCTATATGTCTCATGCGCATGCGCAGAGCATAAACAAAATGGCGACTGTACTTACGGAGAGTACAACCAAAGAGCAACGTGCTGTTGTACGTTTTGTGGGCAAAAGGACTGCCTGCAAAGGACATTCATAAGAAAATGCTTCCTGTTTATGCTGACAAATGTTTGTCCCGTAAACGGTGCATAGTTGGGTAGAAAAATTTTCTCAAGGACGCTCTAAAATTGTTGATGAAATCCGATCTGGTCGTCCTGTTGAGATTGCAACAGAAGCATCAGTGCAGCGGGTGGAGGAGATGATTAGAGGTGACAGACGAGTAACGATAGACTCTGTAGCATCTGCAATAGGGTGCTCACATGGTTCAGCATACAGCATAATGCATGATCGATTGAAATTTAAGAAAGTGTGCTCAATGTGGATACCCAGACAATTGAAAGAGGAACACAAAATGAACCGATTTGGCCTGTCCTTACATCATCTCTGTCGATACGAAGATGAAGGAGAAGAAATGCTGAACAGGATTGTTACTGGGGATGAATCATGAATGCATCACTACCAGCCCGAATCAAAGCGTGCTTCAATGCAGTGGAAACATCCTTCTTCGCCTTGTGTCCAAAATTCAAGGTTACGCCATCAGCAGGGAAGGTTATGTTGACGGTGTTCTGGGATTGTCAGGAGTGCTTTTAACCAATTTCATGAAGAAAGGTGACAAAGTGAATTCCGAATCGTACTGTGAAGTTCTATCAATGCTTCATGATGCAATTCGAAAAAAACGTCCAGGGTTGCTGACTACAGGAGTGTTGCTTCTTCATGACAATGCCAGACCACATACGGCTCGATTAACTCAGGAGAAAATTAACCAACTAAGGTGGGAAGTTCTGGAACATCCACCTTACAGTCCCGACATAGCCCCTAGCGATTTCCACCTCTTTGGTCCACTGAAAACCCACTTTGGCGGGAGACATTTCGTGAATGACGCCGAAGTTGAATGTGAAGTGAAAACGTTGTTTAGAAAACAGAGCCCGAAGTTATATGCAGCCGGTTTGGGAGGATTGATAAAACGATGGGATAAGTGCATCACTGTTGGTGGAAATTATGTTGAGAAATAAAGGAACAATGTATGTATAAAAATAAACTGGTTTCAAGTTGTTATCATGTTTAGTTATTTTCTACATCCATTTGTGCTTACTTATTGACTTCCCTCGTATAATGGGACTATTACATTCATTGCGTTGTTCAGCTATTTGGCGTAGTGTAAAAACGTTGTCTATGCTTGATTTTGCTTTCCTAAAACCTGCTTGGTGGCGTCTGTGGCTTAGGGGATAGTGACTCGGTCTATTAACCCCGATGTTCTGAGTTCGAATCACGCTGCGGACGATTTGGTTGCAAATTGTTTTACGTGGACTTTTACAAAAGGACAATGGAACTACCCGTTCAGAAAGCAATGGCAAACTACTGAACGAAATAATGCCTAGAAAAATCAGAAACAGAGTTAAAAAGCTGGGGTTGATTCGATAAGTCCTGTAAAGGATATGTAATTAACTTTTTAAAAACCTTCTTGTTCTGTCCTAATTCTGTTATACAATTCTTCTTTCATTCTTTGAATGAATCCTCATTTTCATCTCACAAACGTTTATATTTACAGTATTTTTAGTAACACTTCATTCAATCATTCTTCTTCCTGCATCTACCCTCTATGACTTCAGGCGTAGTTATAGCTCTAGTTTAGCGTTCCCGACTTATTTTGCGTCAAGACTTTTCTTTTATGATTATCCCCGCCTTACATGCGTGCTCTCACAGACTTGAGTGATATATCATACAATATATTATTTAGTTAAATATATTTGTGTTACAATGTTAGCTAAGATAAGAACTTTGAAAGTTAACTACAAAGAGGAGGAAAGTAATAAATGCTAAAACCCAGTATATTGGATGGTGGTGTGATTAGCGCTAGTTTGTACTCTTCTTTAGTGACCGACAGTATGTATTGCGTTAAATATAAATGATTCATATTAAATATATGTCTTCTCTCGTATGGATGTGCCATGGGGACATTTATGTATAGATCGAACTTCAAAGGGCCCACAACATGCAGGAGGCTGGTTACTACTGCCATAGCTGAACCAACTCTGATGTGCCCTACCGCATTAATAATCAGTCTTGTGGCAGCAAATTCCTGAAATTTGGAGAATGTTTGAAATAACCCCTACTCACGCCTTTCAGTTCATGCCAGTTCATGGGCATGTTTGATTCGAAACTGCCTCCCATCCCACTCTTCGACCCTTTCTTCACGGTAGATCGATCAGGATGCGCTCAAATGGGCGGGCTACTCGTGGCAGGTCGAGTCTTATCTAAAAGTGACAGCTTTCATTAACTCCCCTTCTGCTTGGTGATTTCTCTTCATCGATAACAGTATCTCTCTTGATTATAAAATTGTGTATATCTGTAAGTGCCTTTTTTCCAAATAAATATGTGAATACTCATCGACTGATGTGTTTACTCACTGAGATGACGGTTTTAACAAAAATTTAATTCTGTTCAAATATTGTATTTTATTATTGATAAACGTGTTTCCAAACATTCGGTATTAACCCCTTCGCTCTTTTGAACCGATATATCGGCTCGTATTATTTTCTAAGATAACGTCAAGTCAGTATAGTGGTTAGTTTAGCATACATTACAATAGAAATGCGTCCGGAAGTTAGAAAAATATGGAATGAAAGAGTTAACCAAAAGTGTACATTTCTTTAGAAGATTTAGTGTCTCTTAGATTTATGTACGCACTTTTTCTTCTTCTTCTTTTCGAACGTTCTTCACGGCCAATTTTATCATTATTTTTGTAATATATAATTGGTCCTTTGACAAGAACGGAGTGATCTACATGGGTTGATTATGCGCCCATGGTGACTAGGCCCGCCCATCCGGTTTCAGCCAGCTTTTAATTTACTAGGGTGAGCTTTCCCTAGGGTACGATCCTTTCTGCCGACTATTTCGGCCCGGATCTTCGCCTTTTCGATCAGCTTTGCCGTATAATGCACTTATTTGAATAACTTGCACATATTTCTCAACATTGTAGTAATGTGTACGTGTGAGCACTAATTAACGTCAATATGCACATTAAACAAGCTCCGAGCAGCTTTCATTTGAAAGGATGGGGCACTCTGAGTTTATTCGTTCTGTAACAGTGTTCACTGTCACTTAGAAGCAGTGGGTAATAAATGTTTGAAACTCTGGAACTTTAAAAAAAATAACAAAACGATGAATGAGATAAATATATGAACAGGACTCATGAACATACCAGTGAGCATGAACATATCAGTGAGCATGAACATACCAGTAAGCATGAACATACCAGTAAGCATGAACATACCAGTGAGCATGAACATACCAGAGAGCATGAACATACCAGTAAGCATGAACATACCAGTGAGCATGAACATACCAGTGAGCATGAACATACCAGAGAGCATGAACATACCAGTAAGCATGAACATACCAGTAAGCATGAACATACCAGAGAGCATGAACATACCATAGAGCATGAACATACCAGTGAGCATGAACATACCAGTAAGCATGAACATACCAGTAAGCATGAACATACCAGTAAGCATGAACATACCAGTAAGCATGAGTTCTATTCCATGTTCATGAGCGAATACACTGTAGGGCGGGGGTCGCAGTTGATAGCGACATTCGAAGGCAGTTCGGAAGAGTATGGGAAGACTATGGGAAGACTATAGGAAGACTATAAGAAGACACCGAAAGAATATAGTCTCCATTTCATCTGTTGTTTTGTATACTTTGCGTGATAAAAGCCTTTTGGTGGAAACGTCGGTTTATCTTGTCTTTGTACTTTGTAAAACTCTGCTGTTTTCCCTTATATCGATAATACGAGCAGCTGACTTTGCTTGTACGTGTTTCGACTTTTGTAACATGATAAACAGAGAAATAACATCAATATAGATGGAGACTGCAGTCTAAATAGCTGACTTTGTTCGTGTTTCGACTTTGTAACACGATAAACGGAGAAATAATGAAAGAAATGGACTTTCCGTTGTTACATGCAACACAGTTAACATAAATGCAATATATAAAGCAGCAACATTTAGTTGTATGAATAGATGGTATAAGACATCTGGTTAGTTTGATATGAAACTTGTAGAGCCCGCCAATGCTGCACACTGTTGGGTGTTTGTAGAGCCCGTCAATGCTACACACTGTTGGGTGTTTGTAGAGCCCGTCAATGCTACACACTGTTGGGTGTTTGTAAAGTCTCTCAACGCTTTATATAAAGAATGACTGTTGTCTGCTGGAGTCATTCTTTTCACTAAAAACACAATGTTGTCTTCCAGGAAGAAATATCAACAGACACGTTGCAGAAGGTATTTGACAGTATGAAGAAACGTGTACTGACATATCATGAAGCCCCTGGTGGATATTTCCAACATTCTGTTATAATGAATAATTCATTGGTTCTTTCCAGTTTACCTAAAACAACAGTAGACCATAGCAGTAACTGTTGTAACTAATTTCACTAGTTGGTTTTAGCACTTTTTTAATGTCATCACGTACTTAATTTTTCAAACTTTACAAACACCACCCAGTATTGAACGTGTGCACTGAATATATATATATATATATATCTCACTCTCATGATCGTTCTTTTTCGGCCATTTTTATCATTCTTATTGTAATATATAAACAGCCTCTGTCAAGAACGTGTTTTACGTCACAATATTCAGTTCCATATATATATACACAATATTCAGTACCATTTGGAGCTCTAGTGTTTGTTGTTTGTCCTTCGGCGATGTGTCCGATTTCAACCAGCGTTTACTGGGTTCGCTCTCCGTTAGCCTTTGACTGTCCCCAGCCTACCTGCAAGGCAGCAAGTTGCTATTTTGTGTTAGGGTAGCGACCCTTAGACGACCTGCCCTCCCGGGTTGTTGAGCGTCATCTGTCCAGGAAACTTGTCTTTTTCTGGACTACTTGGTTTTCCTGCCGTCCAGTTTTGTTTACGGTTAACTCCGCTAGCCTTTGATTGTCCCCAATCAAACTACATGGCAGTAGTAATTCCTTGTGAGCGGAAAAGTGCACTGGATTCAACCTCTGCTGGGCTTTCCGATTTGTTTACAGTTTTGGGTGGTCCGCTCACCCTCTCGCCTCCCACGCCGTATCAGCGCCGCGCAGTCTGTCCACCGGTGGGCCACTCGTGCATCGTCCGCTTGCGTGCTTGCTCTGCCCTGATGTATGCCCCTCCATCTCCAACTGTTCTCACCGTGTTCACATTTACCATGTCTCTAGGCTGTCCGGACACGGGGCTCAACTCGGGCCCCCAACTCATGACTCCGAGTTTCGCCTATGTCGGCCCCGTGCAACTCATCTCGGGCCTAAATTTTGCTCCTCGCAGGTCACGTCTCTTCTCTGGATGCACCTCTCATCCCTTGTTGTTTATCCGTCCAGCTTTTCCCATCGGCCGGGAAAGACGTGCATTAGTAGTCACTCTGGGATTTCGCTCGTCTGTGTTGAGAGCGGATCTCATCCAACGTGACTACGTCTACATCTCTACTTATGCCACAGTATCTGTCTCTCGATCCCTACCCGCTTAGACAGACAGGAACCAATGTCTGCTACCAGGGTTACCACGTGGAGGTGGGGAATGATCTTGATAAGAACCAGCTCACTAATTATGGCGCGACGTTGTCCCCACGCGCCTTTGACCCCACTGAAAATATAGTGCGACACGTTCGATATGAAATGAGTAATGTCATCTTTACCGGCTATGAAGCTCTTCGCCCCTACTGTCCATGGGATCATATCCCCCAGCTGTATTAGTGACTATTGAAGTCACCGTTCACTATAAGTCTTTCTTGTCTTGAACTTGAAACCAGCGCCAGTGAGCGGTCACTTGGGCAGTAGTAGTTGAGTAAGTTAAACTCTGTACTTGCTGACCTGAGATGAAGCATTATTGTATTCTTTTCCCTCCATGTACTCCTCAAACTGACATGTACTGATATTGTTTCTCACAAGTGTTAGTACTTCATCACAACCACCTACTCAGATCTTTTCGGTCGGATCGGTTGCGTTGGCAGCCTCTGGCAGACCGTGAAGGCTATCTTCATTTAGATCGGTCTCTTGCAAACATTAGGTCTCTTGCAAACTGTAGGTCTCTTGCAAACAGTAGGTCTCTTGTAAACAGTAGGTCTCTTGCAAACAGTAGGTCTCTTGCACACAGTAGGTTTCTTGCAAACAGTAGATCTCTTGCAAACAGTAGGTCTCTTGCAAACAGTATGTATTTACTTGCTCTTCATTCAAGATGTTTTCTTGCTCTACTTGTTTTAAAAAATGCTATAGCTATCTCTCTTGCTGCTCACAACCTCTTGCATTATTTTAAGAACTTGGCCACTTGCTCTATTCGCATTCCTCCTGACTCTACATGGCAACTGAGAAAGATATCTAGTAGATGTGGTTGGGGTCGAGGTAGAGGCCCGACTCTGCCCCTGCCTGGGAATCCATCACATTTAGATAATATAGCCATGCTCATGCTGCGTTCGTGCGAGGCAACCTGACTGTTCTAGTGAGCCTCTTGACTAGCTGGCTCCGGCTAGAGCAGACTGTAGTCTAAATAGCAGTTCTGGAAAGTTGTAATAGAAGTTGAAGATGGGACAAGGAAATGATGTCATCCTCAAGAGAGAGAATGACTGTCATTTATCCAGAGCTGGGAGAGGTGAGCCGGGCATTCACTGGTCGTGGTTCTGTCTTGTCACCATAGAGTTTCTGCCTGCATTTATGACATCTACCACTGGTCGGTGGGTTCTGTCCCTTTTCACCTTATAGAGTTTCCCTCTGCTCCTCGCTATTTTATAGACATCTACCACTCGTCGGTGGATTCTGTCCTGTTACCTTATAGAGTTCTCTGTCCTCCATTTATAGACATCTACCACTGGTGTGGGTCTGTCTTGTCACCTTATAGATTTCTCGCTCGCATTTTAGACATGCTGACATAGCCTGAAGGTATCTATGGTTCAGTGGTTAAGCATGCCTTGCGTTCTAGGGTCGTGGGTTTGAATCCGGGCAGAGCCGTTCCGTTAACGAATCGAGAGACCTCTAGGATTGTTGCAGGAGCTACGGCGCTCGTGTTTTGTGCAGCACTCCGCAGGTGGCGTGTCATTTCTGCTGAGAGGGACCGGGCCATATGGGGTAAAACCTGATGCAATTAAGCTAATCCTTCGGCATTAGAGCCTTTAGCCTGAAGGATCATCAAGACATACAAACCCTCCAACAACGATAAGGTAGTCTAATGTGGAGGGCATATATCAGAAAATATGAATGCTACAAGCCTAGGATATATGTTATATGCTTATGTGAGATAAGCTACTTATACAGAGCATAGTTCAAAGTTATGTTGTTGTTTGTATCCTTCAATTAAGAGTCCTGAAAGTGGTTGATGATGACGTTCTAGGGGCGTGGATAACACTAATGATTAAACCGTTTTGTATTTTTGTATACACTGAAAAAAATTGTAGTTTTGTTTGGTGGAGTGAAAGTAGAAAGGAATGGGTGGGGTAGGAGGGGCATGGGGACGAAGGAATAATTATTTTAATTGATGTGTCGTAATTTTATTTTTTAAAGTCGTGACCCTCCAAATTACGTTGCAGTTACGCGCAGCAGTGCGGGTTTTTTCTCCCACTGTGAATATGTGGGTCTTTAATATAATGTTACGGCGCTCATCGTGTCGTTTCGTATTTTTCCCAACGTTTATCTTCTCTCTCTCTCTCTCCCTCTCTCTCTCCCTCTCTCTCTCTCTCTCTCTAAACTATTATCTTACTCTGTCTCTTTCCTATACGACCACCTCTGCAGAACGTCCCCACCCTTCCCTCTACCGTTCGCTGAATTTTTAAGTAAACTATAGCCAAACTTCATCAAAGCCTGTATATCCTAATATGCATAATTTCAAAGACCTTTGAAGTGAAGCCATTAAATGAATTTGGTCGTCCAATCACCTCAACAGCTGAGGTTGCCTGCAATTTCCCCTGACGGGCCGCTCGGGTTTCCCAGGAGCTAGGAGAGAAAATTGAGGGGGTGGGGGTGTTACATGAAAGGAATGCACCCCCCCTCAAACCCTCACAAGCGAGAGTTTAAATTTTTATTTTATTTTATTTTAAAAATCTACTTTAGAATTAACAACGAGAAGAAATAGTGAACTTCGTAAACGGAACATTACCAGACATGTTTTCGAATTTCCGCTACCCAAGTCAAATTGAAGTGGTGGGGATGGGGGAGGTATAAAATTGGCAAAAAATGTCACTAATTCTATAGTAAACTTAATTTTCATCACCCATTTTTGATTAAAAGGAGTACTTTGGAGTGGTTGGTATTTTTGTAATATTATGTGTCCACGTATGTGAGTGTGTATATATATGTGTGTGTGTGTGTGTCTGTGTTAGTGTGTGCTTAATATGTTTCTGTATATCCAAATATAAATATATGTGCATGGGTATGTGTGTTTGTGTGTTTGTTTGTGTGTGTGTGTGTGTGTATATATAGATGTGTTTGTTTGTGCCTGTGTTAGTTTGTGTATATGTTGGTATATATATATAAATATATGTATATGTGTGTGTGTTTGTGTCTGTATATACAGGGCCGTCCCGTGCTATGAGGCTGAGAGGCGGCCGCAACAGGCGGGACCGTAAGAGGGGCGGCATAAGCAACCAAATCACAATTACAATTGAAGGTAATTTTACGGGAAAAACCATTTGAGGGGCGGCATTTCGAAGACTTGCATCATACTGAGAAAATGTACCGCACGCCCTATATTTATATATATATATATATATATATATATATATATATATATGGGTTTTTGTGTGTGTGTGTGTGTGTGCTTATGTATGTGTTTAAGTGAGTTTCTAACTTGTGTTAGATAGAGCAAACATTGGAAGCCACAGAGATGTGGTTTTACAGAAGAATGTTGAAAATTCCATGGACAGCAAAGAAAATAAATGAGGAGGTTTTAAATCAAGCCTGCACACAAAGAAACCTTATCAAAAGAATAAGAATCCGACAATCAAGGTTCTTCGGGCATATAATGCGAAGAGAAGGTTTAGAACATTTGGTGACTACAGGTAAAATTCAGGGAAGGAGAGATCGTGGAAGACAGAGGGAGAAGATGTTGGGTGGCCTGACATCATGGTTCGACAAAATATCGACGGCAGAACTGATTACATGCACCAAGCAAAGAGAGTTGTGGAGAGACATGATCGCCTACGCCGGAAGGCACGGCACTTGATTGATTGAAAGTTAAATAGAGAGAAAAAATATCAGCGATAATTATCATTAACGTGGATTTATCATAATAGGTTTTATTTTCTGTATTTAAAAAAAAACTCCATTGAGTATTTGTGTTCTTTTTCTACTTTGAACGATATTTATCGATATCAGAATGGTTAACCACTCTGTTTGATTTGCATGTGATCTGAACCTAAGAGCGATTGTACGTTGTGTCAGTTATTCGTCTACAAGTAGGCCAGCACATCCGTTTTCTGCTACCTTTTTCTTTTTAAATTAGGGTAACAATCTTGTTAAATAAATTACACTCACGAACAGATCGACGTGGTTCACCAGTGTGTTGCCGGTGCCCGCAAGGGAAGCAAAGAATAGTACCACTACGACTTACAAGGCATGTCGTAAGAGACGACTATGGTAGGGAGCTAGAGAAGCTACCCTAGTAAATAAGCTGTCTCAGAAATCAGATGTGCTGGCCTACTTGTAGGCGCATAATTAGCACAATGTACAATCGCTATTAGCCTCATATCGCATACAGATCACACAGAGTGATTAACTAGTGTTCGATATGCAGCGTTTGAAGAAGAAGAAGAAGAAGAAGAAGAAGAAGAAGACGAAGAAGAAGAAGAAGAAGATCGACGTCGTTCGGATTCGAACGGAACACATATATATATATGTAGAATGGATTAGCGTAATGCGTAAAGCGCTGACCTACGACTCAGACAAAATAAGGTTGTGGATTCAATCCCCTACTTAACGTTCCACACGTGAGTAAAGGAATTGACTCTCCTACCTTCTGCACACTAAAGCCTAGAAATGTGAAGTAGCAGACACTTCAGACCCTACGGTCAGAAAAGACTATGGGAAATTATATATATATATACCTCATAGACCGTTACAGCAACCACAGACGATGTAATTCAGAACAGAACAAAATGCATGATGCAAAACTTAGTGTCTCTTAGCTCAGAAAGGATGATGGTGATGATATATAAGTGTATATACTACCCGACTTCGTCCGTCAAATGTCATATTTTAATATCATCAACACGAACTGTCTCCACATCATAGGTTGGCTGCAATGAAACTACAATATCCTCTGTCTATTTTCTTGATATTGCACTTATATTTATTATAATTGACGAAATAATTAAAACTTGCCTAACGCAATAATTTTATTTTGTTTATGTCGTACTTGGAGCCTCACCCGGTAGTGTTGCATCGGGGGGTCCCAGGTACGCTTTAAAGGTGTAAGAACTCCGAGCGTCGTCATTCTTTCGGGTGAGAGCGGCTTGCAATTTTTGTTTAAATATATTTAGTTGCATATTGGCTAAAGCTCCCACCCTTAGGCAGCGATCAAGTGTGCTCTTTGATCTTAGTAGAAAGGCCGATTAGCGCGGGAAATGAATGTGTCTAAACTCACTGTAAGTTCTATGTTTAACGTTTAAGATATCTATCAACTGTGTGTCTATTCTAAACTTCACTTAAGTTCTATGTTTAACGTTTAAGATATCTATCAACTGTGTGTTCTATTCCCCAAATAAAATGAATCACTTTGACAACTGTATCGCCCGAGTGGTTACCGGGGCCCAAATTTGGGGTGTAAAGAATAGAACTACTGTTACCTGCCACGCATGTCGTAAGAAGCGACTAAGGAGGTTGGGATGAAATCGGATGCATGTGTCCTAAGCATGTAGAAGTATATGCGTTTAGGGGCCTACCAAACCAATGTGCAACGTATACACGTTCTTGGCAAAGATCAAACATATCACAAAGTGATTAAAATTGGTCGTAAAGAACGAACACAAAGAAGAAAAAGAAGAAGAAGACAACAGTATATTGTAGATTTAAACTGGCCAAGAGTCTGTATATGTCATATTTGTCAATCAAAGATAACAGCAAATAGAAGACAAAATATATTTAGTGTACAGACATATGTACTTGCTCGTATCAAACAAGGAATATAACTCTTAACATCAATCAATTTGTTAGTTCTTTCTGTAACAGGTTATTCTGGTCATTCATATTGATAGCCTCTTATTTTATCAACAAGTATAGCACTATCAGTCCGACTAAAATTATTTTCAAAGAAAACTTATCTGTAAAACATCCTTTTATATCCTCTAGTCTTTTCATCTATATATTTTCAGACTGAATTTATTCCCCACACTTTACAAAGATGCAGTAAGAAAAAAAAAATGTGGACACAGTTAGCTTTTATTTGTATAACTTTATCCCCTCTCTAAACTAACATAACATTGCTTTTACAGTAACTTAATCAATAAATATTGTCAAATAAATGTTTGAAATTACAAAACTATTTTCTAGTACATGTTATAATTTTTGATTTCAATCATTGTTGTGAACTGCAGAATTTGTCAGAATTTTATGGGAAATTTTAGTCCTAGAAAGATGAATTAATCGAGTTTTATTGGTAACATTATTTAAGGCTTGAGTTTGAAGTCAGTTTACATTTAAGGCTTAATGAAAATGAATGACATAAACGATAGTTGAATGTGACATAATCCTTCTATTTTTTACTTCTGTTATTGTCTTAGTCGTCCTAAAGCACGTTGCATCCATTTTAAGAGCATGACAACTTTCCTAAGGGATGGAACGGATCAAAATAATTCTTTCCTGCAGCGTCGTCTCTCGTCACATTTTACCCGGATTAGCTTTGATACTCAGAGATGAAAATACTTGAAAAGTATCACCTAAGGACCTAGAGAAAAGTGTTATTTCTTAAGTCCTCTTGTATTGCGACATTGGAAGAGTAGGAGGGAGGCTTTCACCTCTCCATGTTCAAGACTAGACTCTTTTCAAATGTGGAAATCTGAACTTGTCTGCAGCTCGAGCTGTTATTGATCTGACGTCATCAAATTTAATGACACCGAGTCGCGAAGACACTCGGGCCCAGGAAGTCATCCTCTAGAAACCAATGGCTCGAAATGAAGACCTTTTCATTGAAGTAATGCAAAGCAGACTACTCGAAAAGTGTCTGAACAATTAATTCGAAAATGAAACATTACATCAATAGAATCCTTCTCATTTTGTTATGTTATATCTTTCAGAGTTTGATTGAAAGAGAGATCTTTGACGACATGGAAAACAAGAGCTCCCTGAGTATGGATCTGAAAGATAACATAATTGATGATCCAGTCTATATCTTCGCTGGTACATGCCCAGTATTCATCTAGGATTATTGAAGGGACAAAATTTAACACTTACAATGTCTTTGAAGAGAATGTAACAGCTGTTATTATTATCTATGCCAATTGATGATTATTTTATCTATTCTCATATTAGATCTTTTATATAATTCCTTTTTGACCTTTGATAAATATATATGTTCCCATGTTATGCTTTGATGTATATATTTTCATCTTAGATTTTTTAAAATATATTTCTATCTTGCATTTGATTATTGTTCAGTTTCGGGTTTTAATATATGTATTACCTCTGAAGTCATCAGAGAAAGTGCACCTGTATGGCGGGGTCACTGATAATAAGGAAAGCAGACATTCGCGCAAAATACCAAGCGCCATAGCAGGCGCACAGATTACGTATGAATTCATAGTGGGCGAATGTCAGAAAACGAAGAAGATGCTAGCGTATCAAACCAAAAATATATCAAATCTAATATAACAATCATATGTAAAAAAAAAAGAAAAAAATACAGCATAAGTGATATGATAAAATTACTGCTTCTACGTGGTGGAAAAAATGTACAGGGTGGGCCAAAAATAATGGGAGCATCGCGTAACATGCGCGTTTTTTAAAAAATGTTATTTAATTTAATTATGTAGTTTCATGTAATTTTGTTGGCCAAGTATTTAGCTAATCAAGAAATCATGTTCAATTTTTCTAAGCATCGACGCCACTCGTTTAATCAGAATACGGTCTTCCGCAGTAATTTTTGCCATTCTTGGTAACAAATTTAAACCTGCAGATGTAAACAATTGGCATATTAAAAATCAAAGATTGTGCACGCAAATTGTCGAAATAAAAACATCATATAGCTAAATAGGTAAGTAAATAAATGAGTAAACAATTGAAGCTATTATGGAACAGTTACAATTTTGATGTCATTATATTACTTTTTTACGCAATGTTCTCATGTTTGTTGGCCCACCCTGTATGTATAATGTTGTTAGACTTTGCTTATTGCTTATTCTGGAAAATATATACTGGACGATTTGGATTTTGCAGATGTTGTTTTTTTTCTTCAAACGTTCCCTATCGACTACTTGTTAACCACTATTCTGTGTGATTTGTACGTGATCTGAGCCTAAGAGCGGATGTACGTTGTGACAGCTGTGCACCTACAAGTAGGCTAGCACATCCGATTTCTGCGATGCTTTTATTTAACTTCCTATCTCCTACATCAGTCGCCTCTTACGACATGCCTTGTAGGTCGCAATGGTACTATTATTTGCTCCCTTCGAGCACCGGCACCGCACGGGCGATGGATTGTGCAGAAGATATTAACACGTTAAGAAAAGAAATATTTAAAACAAACGAGATATGCAGAGAAAAACAGACAGCTCTCCATAGCATCAAAAGTTGGACTGCAGATAAGTAATGAAAAGACAAATATAATGAAGATACCTATGACAAGTAATGCGGATATCACACTGGAATCGAAAATGATATAAATAACTGAGAAGTTCATCTATTTGGGAAGCAATTTTGATTGCACGGGAGATACTAAAAAGAACTTGTGCTACGAAAAGACAGAACACACAACTTTGATCTGCCCCACCATGTAAGGATTGTGTTTTAGGATATGACTCTACAGTCACCTCCGCACACACCATAGAGGTGCAGCAACACACGTCTGAGGCTGTTGTCATCATCGCCTGCGATGGGTGGCTATTATTACTCATTTTCTAATTCAGAAGTTCTTGAAACGCCTAAATACAC
The DNA here is from genome assembly GCA_020796225.1 of Arion vulgaris. Lineage (NCBI taxonomy): Eukaryota > Metazoa > Mollusca > Gastropoda > Stylommatophora > Arionidae > Arion > Arion vulgaris. The sequence goes on from CM036757.1 coordinate 73,932,236, forward strand.
TCTGCAAACTCTGCCTTACATATGTGACACTTTCCATCAAAGTCTCAGAGCCAATAAGTGCAGCAAAAGTCTCACAATATTGTCTCACGTCCATTTCTCATTTTCCTGACTAATTCTACCCAGAAAGTCTAACTTGTTTTCTATTCAATCTTTCCCAAAAGCTGCAACTACTGATGCAGCTCCTCTCATATTCACGTCCTTTCTTCCCTACAGCTGCAAACGTTCTCGATGTCAAGTCCTCTCGTGATATCACATCCTTTCTTCCTACAGCTGCAACCGTTCCTCGTATGTCAGCTTCTTCTCATGTGATATCACATCCTTTCTTCCTACAGCTGCAACCGTTCTTCGTATGTCAGCTCCTTCTCATGTGATATCACATCCTTTCTTCCTACAGCTGCAACCGTTCTTCGTATGTCAGCTCCTTCTCATGGGATATCACATCCTTTCTTCCTATAGCTGCAACTGTTCCTCGTATGTCAGCTCTTCTCATGGATATCACATCCTTTCTTCCTACAGCTGCAACTGTTCTTCGTATGTCAGCTCCTTCTCATGGGATATCACATCCTTTCTTCCTACAGCTGCAACTGTTCCTCGTATGTCAGCTCCTTCTCATGGGATATCACATCCTTTCTTCCTACAGCTGCAACCGTTCTTCGTATGTCAGCTCCTTCTCATGGGATATCACATCCTTTCTTCCTACAGCTGCAACCGTTCTTCGTATGTCAGCTCCTTCTCATGGGATATCACATCCTTTCTTCCTACAGCTGCAACCGTTCTTCGTATGTCAGCTCCTTCTCATGGGATATCACATCCTTTCTTCCTACAGTTGCAACTGTTCCTCGTATGTCAGCTCCTTCTCATGGGATATCACATCCTTTCTTCCTACAGCTGCAACCGTTCTTCGTATGTCAGCTCCTTCTCATGGGATATCACATCCTTTCTTCCTACAGTTGCAACCGTTCCTCGTATGTCAGCTCCTTCTCATGGGATATCACAACCTTTCTTCCTACAGTTGCAACTGTTCCTCGTATGTCAGCTCTCTTCTCATGGATATCACAACCTTTCTTCTTACAGCTGCAACTGTTCCTCGTATGTCAGCTTCTTCTCATGGATATCACAACCTTTCTTCCTACAGTTGCAACCGTTCCTCGTATGTCAGCTTCTTCTCATGTGATATCACATCCTTTCTTCCTACAGTTGCAACTGTTCCTCGTATGTCAGCTTCTTCTCATGGATATCACACCTTTCTTCCTACAGTTGCAACCGTTCCTCGTATGTCAGCTTCTTCTCATGGGATATCACATTCTTTCTTCCTACAGTTGCAACCGTTCTTCGTATGTCAGCTTCTTCTCATGGGATATCACAACCTTTCTTCCTACAGTTGCAACCGTTCCTCGTATGTCAGCTTCTTCTCATGGGATATCACATTCTTTCTTCCTACAGCTGCAACCGTTCCTCGTATGTCAGCTTCTTCTCATGGGATATCACATCCTTTCTTCCTACAGTTGCAACCGTTCTTCGTATGTCAGCTCTTCTCGGATATCACATCTTTCTTCCTACAGCTTGCAACCTGTTCCTCGTATGTCAGCTTCTTCTCATGGATATCACAACCTTTCTTCCTACAGTTGCAACCGTTCTTCGTATGTCAGCTTCTTCTCATGGGATATCACAACCTTTCTTCCTACAGCTGCAACGGTTCCTCGTATGTCAGCTTCTTCTCATGGGATATCACATCCTTTCTTCCTACAGCTGCAACCGTTCCTCGTATGTCAGCTTCTTCCATGGATATCACAACCTTTCTTCCTACAGCTGCAACCGTTCCTCGTATGTCAGCTTCTTCTCATGGGATATCACAACCTTTCTTCCTACAGCTGCAACCGTTCCTCGTATGTCAGCTTCTTCTCATGTGATATCACAACCTTTCTTCCTACAGCTGCAAACGTTCTCGTATGTCAGCTCTTCTCGGATATCACATCCTTTCTTCCTATAGCTGCAACCGTTCTTCGTATGTCAGCTTCTTCTCATGTGATATCACATCCTTTCTTCCTATAGCTGCAACCGTTCTCGTATGTCAGCTTCTTCTCTGTGATATCACATCCTTTCTTCCTAAGTTGCAACCGTTCTCGTATGTCAGCTTTTCTCATGGATATCACATCCTTTCTTCCTACAGCTGCAACCGTTCCTCGTATGTCAGCTTCTTCTCATGGGATATCACATCCTTTCTTCCTACAGCTGCAACCGTTCCTCGTATGTCAGCTTCTTCTCATGGGATATCACATCCTTTCTTCCTACAGCTGCAACCGTTCCTCGTATGTCAGCTTCTTCTCATGGGATATCACATCCTTTCTTCCTACAGCTGCAACTGTTCCTCGTATGTCAGCTTCTTCTCATGGGATATCACAACCTTTCTTCCTACAGCTGCAACGTTCTTCGTATGTCAGCTTCTTCTCATGGGATATCACATCCTTTCTTCCTACAGCTGCAACCGTTCTTCGTATGTCAGCTTCTTCTCATGGGATATCACAACCTTTCTTCCTACAGCTGCAACGGTTCCTCGTATGTCAGCTCTTCTCATGGATATCACATCCTTTCTTCCTACAGCTGCAACCGTTCTTCGTATGTCAGCTCCTTCTCATGGGATATCACACCTTTCTCCTACAGCTGCAACCGTTCCTCGTATGTCAGCTTCTTCTCATGGGATATCACATTCTTTCTTCCTACAGCTGCAACTGTTCTCGTATGTCAGCTCCTTCTCATGGGATATCACATTCTTTCTTCCTACAGTTGCAACCGTTCTTCGTATGTCAGCTTCTTCTCATGGATATCACATTCCTTTCTTCCTACAGCTGCAAACGTTCTTCGTATGTCAGCTTCTTCTCATGGGATATCACATCCTTTCTTCCTACAGTTGCAACCGTTCCTCGTATGTCAGCTCCTTCTCATGTGATATCACATCCTTTCTTCCTACAGTTGCAACCGTTCCTTCGTAGGTCAGCTTCTTCATGGGATATCACATCCTTTCTTCCTACAGCTGCAACCGTTCCTCGTATGTCAGCTTCTTCTCATGTGATATCACATCCTTTCTTCCTACAGCTGCAACCGTTCTTCGTATGTCAGCTTCTTCTCATGGGATATCACAACCTTTCTCCTACAGCTGCAAACCGTTCCTCGTATGTCAGCTCTTCTCTGGATATCACATCCTTTCTTCCTACAGCTGCAACTGTTCTTCGTATGTCAGCTTCTTCTCATGGGATATCACAACCTTTCTTCCTACAGCTGCAACCGTTCCTCGTATGTCAGCTTCTTCTCATGGGATATCACATCCTTTCTTCCTACAGCTGCAACCGTTCTTCGTATGTCAGCTCCTTCTCATGGGATATCACATTCTTTCTTCCTACAGCTGCAACCGTTCTTCGTATGTCAGCTTCTTCTCATGTGATATCACATCCTTTTCTTCCTACAGTCTGCAACCGTTCTTCGTATGTCAGCTTCTTCTCATGGGATATCACATCCTTTCTTCCTACAGTTGCAACCGTTCTTCGTATGTCAGCTTCTTCTCATGGATATCACACCTTTCTTCCTACAGTTGCAAACCGTTCTCGTATGTCAGCTTCTTCTCATGGATATCACATCCTTTCTTCCTACAGCTGCAACCGTTCCTCGTATGTCAGCTTCTTCTCATGTGATATCACATCCTTTCTTCCTACAGCTGCAACCGTTCCTCGTATGTCAGCTTCTTCTCATGTGATATCACATCCTTTCTTCCTACAGTTGCAACTGTTCCTCGTATGTCAGCTCCTTCTCATGTGATATCACATCCTTTCTTCCTACAGCTGCAACCGTTCCTCGTATGTCAGCTCCTTCTCATGTGATATCACAACCTTTCTTCCTACAGCTGCAACCGTTCTTCGTATGTCAGCTCCTTCTCATGTGATATCACATTCTTTCTTCCTACAGCTGCAACCGTTCCTCGTATGTCAGCTCCTTCTCATGTGATATCACAACCTTTCTTCCTACAGCTGCAACCGTTCTTCGTATGTCAGCTCCTTCTCATGTGATATCACATTCTTTCTTCCTACAGCTGCAACCGTTCCTCGTATGTCAGCTCCTTCTCATGTGATATCACAACCTTTCTTCCTACAGCTGCAACCGTTCTTCGTATGTCAGCTCCTTCTCATGTGATATCACATTCTTTCTTCCTACAGCTGCAACCGTTCCTCGTATGTCAGCTCCTTCTCATGTGATATCACAACCTTTCTTCCTACAGCTGCAACCGTTCTTCGTATGTCAGCTCCTTCTCATGTGATATCACATTCTTTCTTCCTACAGCTGCAACCGTTCTTCGTATGTCAGCTCCTTCTCATGTTATATCACATCTCTTTCTTCCAGTCTGCAAACTGTTCCTCGTATGTCAGCTTTCTTTCCATTGTGAATATCACATTCTTTCTTCCATAAGTGCAAACTGACTTGTAGGGATCAGTTACTTTTGATGTCATTATATTACTTTCTTCCAATGTTGCAACTTGTTCCTCGTGATGTAGCTTCTTCTCTCATGCGGGGATATCAGATTTTTCTTCCTCATTCAAACGTCCTCTATGTCAACTCTTCTTGTGATATTACATCCTTTCTTCCTACAGTTGTAACAGTTCCCTCAAGTAGTCTAGCACATCCTTCTCGGATGTTTTATTCACTTGGTAACTTCCTTCTCCTACAGTGCAACGTCCTCGTAGCAGCCTTCTGGTCGATATGGACAACTTTCCTCCTACAGCACGCAACCTGTTCTCGTATGTAAAGTTATTTTCAAGAGATATCACAACCTTCTTCCTAGCTCAAACTGCTCTTTCGCTATGTCAGCTCCTTCATAATGGGATATCACACCTTTCTTCCTACAGCTGAACGTTCTCGTATTGGAAAGATCTTTTGCACGGGATATCACAAACTTTCTTCACAGCAGACAACACGTTCCGATGTCAGCTTGTCTCCCCCATTGTACAATTCTTTCTTCCTACAGTCTGCACAACCTGTCCACGATGTCAGCTTTTCTCATGGGGATATCACATCTCATTTCTTCCAAGTTCGAAACGCTCGTATGTCACTTCCTTCTATGGATATCATCTTTCCCACATCAAACGTTCCTCATGCAGCTCTTCTCATATTGATATCACTCCTTTCTTCCTCAGCTGCACTTAATTCTCGTATGTAGCTTCTTTCAGGTTATATCACATCCTTTCTTCCTACAGCTGCAACGTTCTCGTATGTCAGCTCCTTCTCATGTGATATCACATCCTTTCTTCCTACAGCTGCAACTGTTCCTCGTATGTCAGCTCCTTCTCATGTGATATCACATCCTTTCTTCCTACAGCTGCAACGGTTCCTCGTATGTCAGCTCCTTCTCATGTGATATCACATCCTTTCTTCCTACAGCTGCAACCGTTCTTCGTATGTCAGCTCCTTCTCATGTGATATCACATCCTTTCTTCCTACAGTTGCAACCGTTCTTCGTATGTCAGCTCCTTCTCATGTGATATCACATCCTTTCTTCCTACAGCTGCAACTGTTCCTCGTATGTCAGCTCCTTCTCATGTGATATCACATCCTTTCTTCCTACAGTTGCAACTGTTCCTCGTATGTCAGCTTCTTCTCATGTGATATCACATCCTTTCTTCCTACAGTTGCAACTGTTCCTCGTATGTCAGCTTCTTCTCATGTGATATCACATCCTTTCTCCTAAGTGCAACTGTTCTCGTATGTCAGCTTCTTCTCATGTGATATCACATCCTTTCTTCCTACAGTTGCAACTGTTCCTCGTATGTCAGCTCCTTCTCATGTGATATCACATCCTTTCTTCCTACAGTTGCAACTGTTCTTCGTATGTCAGCTTCTTCTCATGTGATATCACATCCTTTCTTCCTACAGTTGCAACTGTTCCTCGTATGTCAGCTTCTTCTCATGTGATATCACATCCTTTCTTCCTACAGTTGCAACTGTTCCTCGTATGTCAGCTTCTTCTCATGTGATATCACATCCTTTCTTCCTATAGCTGCAACTGTTCCTCGTATGTCAGCTTCTTCTCATGTGATATCACATCCTTTCGTCCTACAGTTGCATCTGTTCTCGTATGTCAGCTTCTTCTCATGGGATATCACAACCTTTCTTCCTACAGTTGCAACTGTTCCTCGTATGTCAGCTCCTTCTCATGTGATATCACAACCTTTCTTCCTACAGCTGCAACTGTTCTCGTATGTCAGCTCCTTCTCATGGATATCACATCCTTTCTTCCTATAGCTGCAACTGTTCCTCGTATGTCAGCTCCTTCTCATGTGATATCACAACCTTTCTTCCTACAGCTGCAACCGTTCCTCGTATGTCAGCTTCTTCTCATGTGATATCACATCCTTCATCTTCCCCTTTATAGCTGCAAACTGTTCTCGTCATGTCAGCTCCTTTGCCATGTGATATCACATCCTTTGTCCTACAGTGACTGTTCCTCGTATGTCAGCAGTTATGCGCCTACAAGTAGGCCAACACATCCTATTTCTGCAACGTTTTTTATTTACTAGGGTAGCATCCCCAAGCCCCTACCTCAGTCGCCTCTTACGACATGCCTTGTAGATCTCAGTAGTAGTATTCTTTGTTTCCCTCTGTAGGCCCTTGCACCACACATGCGATTTTGGTCACAAATATCATTGCCGTATTAATTGTTGTTGGTTTCAATATTTGATAATCGTTCACAGCTTCAGAAAACAGTTTACTTCAAACACAATATATTTAATCTAGATGTTGGTGTAAAGAATGAATGCAGAGTTATGACTACTAAATGAATATTAAACATCTGAAAATTGATGGTTCAAGTGAACGCAAACGTCTATCCATGCAGGTTGTCGCTCGGTACTTTCTCTAGTGAAAATCACACATAGGTCACAAAGGGTGGTCAACTGGTAGTTGTTCTAGAGCACTCACGGAAGTGGCTCTCTGGACGTACTCACTGTAATCAAAAAGAGATGTTTTTAGAGCTTCTACTGCGCTAGAATTGGGAGAATACTGCAGTGATGATCAATAGACCCTACCTGAGTAGGAGTCTCTGCAGCACTAAGTTTAGCACTACACGCCTGGGGTTGTTGGAGTTTCTGCAGCACTGAGTTTAGCACTACACGCCTAGAGTTGTTGGAGGTTTCTGCAGCACTAAGCTTAGCACTACAAGCCTAGAGTTGTTGGAGGTTTCTGCAGCACTAAGTTTAGCACTACAAGCCTAGAGTTGTTGGAGGTTTCTGCAGCACTGAGTTTAGCACTACACGCCTAGAGTTGTTGGAGGTTTCTGCAGCACTGAGTTTAGCACTACACGCCTAGAGTTGTTGGAGGTTTCTGCAGCACTAAGCTTAGCACTACACGCCTAGAGTTGTTGGAGGTTTCTGCAGCACTAAGTTTAGCACTACAACCATTAGGCTTCTCAGAGTTTTGCTTGAGGAAGGTTTCTGCAGACTAAGCTTAGCACTACAAGCCTAGAGTTGTTGGAGGTTTCTGCAGCACTAAGTTTAGCACTACACGCCTAGAGTTGTTGGATGTTTCTGCAGCACTAAGTTTAGCACTACACGCCTAGAGTTGTTGGAGGTTTCTGCAGGACTAAGCTTAGCACTACAAGCCTAGAGTTGTTGGAGGTTTCTGCAGCACTGAGTTTAGCACTACACGCCTAGAGTTGTTGGATGTTTCTGCAGCACTAAGTTGCTAAAGTTACTCACACGCCCTAGAGTTGTTGGAGGTTTCTGTCAGTGACTAAGCCTTAGCACTACAAGCCTAGAGTTGTTGGATGTTTCTGGTCTGCATGACAGCCATGTACTCTCCCCAACGCAAGATATAAGGGAGAAGGGTGAAAACTCATCATTCCTGGAGTTCGATAACAACAAGAAGAAAAATCGTAGTTATTTAACCGTTAACGAGAGTACCTTGTTGTTACTCGTTTAACCATTGTTACAAAGTTTTACTGCAGTCGTCCCTTATAACGATAATGTTATCGTAATCCAAAAAGCACACATATCTGCTTCAGAGTTGTTCTCGTTGTCAATAAAGGTACAGCAACACGCATGGCATTTTTACTTATAAGCCTTAAATAATGGCCTGTTAGACTTTGATAACACGGTTACAGTAAACAAGGTCGTGTGTAGCAGCTATAAGAACACACAAACACACAATGCGTACATTAACGTCACACAGAATAATGCGCATGTGCAGAACAAATATCAACAATTACAAGGCAGTTGCTACTAATATTATATTCTCTGTAGGATTTCTCAACAAAAGTACTAATTAAGATACTAAAACATTCACTGGGTAATCCAGTCTCTTGGTTGTGAACGAAATACAAGAATCGAGTTTCAGTTTCAGTTTCAGTTTGGAATAACTTCATTGCACTACGGACATGTCCATAGGTGCTACGATCTCCTTCGTAATATCTCCAACAGCGTCCAGCGACTGACCGTACCAGTTCGATTTTGATTGATGAGCCTACTCATATATCTGCTATGCTGTTCTTTTCTTGCTACTCCAATCTTCAAACCCAGCTCCTGCAATCTAGTAGTTGACGTGGATTGGTTTAAATGAAAATCTTCTTTGCGGCCACACTATATGAGGGCGTTCAATATGTCAGCTCTATCCATTGGCTGGCCCCCTGATATGGTGGCAGAGCCTGCGAGCCTGTATGCTCTCTCATTGCCAACGACACGCATGTGCTCTGGAACGAAGATAAGTGTAATTCTGCAAATTGTTGACGATTGTAGTGATTCATTCTATTGCCTTCACATCGAACCAGACTCCACCTTTCGGATCATACTCAATGAATCACTCAGAATGCACCCAGTAGGTTAGTTCTGGGACTCCAGCTATAGTAGTGCCTTAGTCACCGTCATTACCTCCATTGTCATGCTGCGTGTTGTCATACTAAATGCAACAAGAAGTGTATATGTAGAGAGCTCTGATAACCCCTACGGAAGCACCAAGCATTTTGGTTCAGTGCCATATAGTATTTATGGCAGTGGCGGCTCGTGATAATTTTTGTTGGTGGGGCCAGACATTTTTCCAGATAAATCATGGTTTTGGGTTGCTATATTTTAATTTATAAAATAACAAATACACGTTATACATTATTTTTGGTGGGACCTGGCCCCACTGGCCCTTAATGACAAGCCGCCACTGGTTTATGGTATACATAGCATTGAAGGACTGTGATGTCTGTGGGTTTCTGACATCAAGCCCTGACAGGAGCCAGAACTGAACTGATCTATGTACAAGAGGACTAGGACATTTGTGGAAGTCTTGTCAAATTAGAATATTTAAATTCAATGTTAAATGCGTTCTGATGTAAGGGTCACAAACACGGAGAACAAGTCAAACAGTAACTAATAAATTGCAAACATACATCAACTGTTGTCTGGACAAAGTAGAGCAAATGAGACTCTACGATAGTGTCACACAAGATAAGCTTATTGAGAGAGCGAGACAGATCCCAGTGAACAAAGGGAAGCTTATTGAGAGAGCGAGACAGATACCAGTGAACAAAGGGAAGTTTATTGAGAGAGCGAGACAGATTCCATTGAACAAAGGGAAGCTTATTGAGAGAGCGAGACAGATCCCAGTGAACAAAGGGAAGCTTATTGAGAGAGCGAGACAGATCCATGAACAAGAGCTTATTGGCGAGACAATCCAGTGAACAAGGGAAGCTTATTGAGAGAGCGAGACATATCCCAGTGAACAAAGGGAAGCTTATTGAGAGAGCGAGACAGATCCCAGTGAACAAAGGGGAAACTTATTGAGAGAGCGAGACAGATCCAGTGAACAAGGAAGCTTATTGAGAGGCGAGACAGATCCCAGTGAACAAAGTGCAACAATGAAGCTGACTCTTGATATGACACACCTTGAGATAATTCCAAAACAAAAAGAACCCTGTCCTGGAACCCGCAAGGAAAGTGAAAGAGAGGAAAGTCTAGAAAAACCTTTTTGCGAAGAGGTTAAGACGTCTGCTGTCGTTATGAAGGTCAGTGGTTCAAATCCAGACCGACTCACATGTGTCATTTTTTTCATAAGATCCCTAGAATTGTTGCTGGAGCTACAGAGTTTGTGCTTCGTGCAACACTCTCGGCAGATGACTTATCATTTCTACTGAAAGGAACGGATCCATATAGATCATAGATTCCCAATCTTTTTCAGCCCACTGCCCACTTTGCACAACATAAACTTTGTAACGCCCTCCACATTAAAACAGTTTGCCAACGCCCCTCCCACATATGTACATGCTCTATTTTCTCTTTGACTTAAAAAATTGATATATATTTCTGTAATACATAGTCAATTTTCAAATGATTATATGCATGAAATAGAAAATTAATGAAAAATGGATCGTGTAAGACGGCATAAGATGAATTAAAATGCATAATTCAAATTTTAAATGATTATTCAATCGCAAAATCACGAAAATAATTTATTTTAAAATATTTATGATTAATTTCTCTCTAAGGAGCCACCGACCCTAATCGCCTAAATTACCCCCAAATTCTTCTGAACCCACTATTGCCCCCATCCCAAGAACGCTTCAGCGCCTATTGGGTGGCGGTACCGCCCACTTTGGGAAACGCTGGTAGATAAACCTGGTGCAATGAAGCCAATTCTTCGCTTGTAGATTATTTTATACACTTTTTGTTGACAATTCCTAACATATAAAAATGACATCGAAATAAGAAAAACAACAAAGATAATATAAATATTTGTCTATATTAATTTGTCCACGCACTTTCGTCCATCGGGTCACTTAATCAAAATCCGAATTCTATGTCCAGTTTAATATGACTTCCCTGCTAATGCCACTATTCTGAATGCTCTCTCATGCAAACTACAATGAGCATCAGTCTCAAATTGACCCTAGTAAGCGGACATTACACGTTATTAAAACTGGTTGTCATCTCCTCCAGACATAACAGAAGATGTTCTGACAGCTAAAATTGCTTGATTAGATGTCTGCTATAAGAGAGAACAGCAGACCAAGCAATTTTTGTTCAGTCTGGGACCAAACTAACAGACGGATGAGAATAATCCTTTCAATCAACTCTAAATAATAGTAATGTTAATCAGCAGAGCAAGAATCTGTTCCGGTGATCTAAACCTAGTCTCCACAGCTTCTATGCTGTCTTGCTAATACAGAACTTATCCAACTCGTTTCTAGAAATTGCAGGATGAAAGCCATTATTAGTTTTCTTTATCTTTCTTGTCAACAGGCGTCGACGATCATGTCTCTCAGCAGTCACCTGTTCCTAGTTTATGTTAGCAAGTTAGACTTGTGCAGTAGATTTGTTATAATCTCAAATTTGTTGTTTGTTTATGTTGTACTTTGTTTTAGATTCTAAGTGCTGGATTATCATCAGAGATGTCATCAGAATTAGTCATCAGAGATTAGTCATCAGAGATTAGTCATCAGAGATTAGTCATCAGAGATTAGTCATCAGAGATTAGTCATCAGAGATTATTCATCAGAGATTAGTCATCAGAGATTAGTCATCAGAGATTATATCAGGTTAGTCATCAGAGATTAGTCATCAGAGATTAGTCATCAGAGATTAGTCATCATGGATTAGTCATCAGAGATTAGTCATCAGAGATTAGTCATCAGAGATTAGTCATCAGAGATTAGTCATCAGAGATTAGTCATCAGAGATTAGTCATCAGAGATTAGTCATCAGAGATTAGTCATCAGAGATTAGTCATCAGAGATTATTCATCAGAGATTAGTCATCAGAGATTATATCAGAGCTTAGTGATCAGAGATTATTCATCAGAGATTAGCCATCATGGATTAGTCATCAGAGATTAGTTGTTGTTGTTCGTTTGCCAGCTATAAACTCAAGTTTAGTTATAGCACAAATAAAGAACTTCTGACTTATGTGTGCTTAAAGACTAGCTTTCCTCACCAACAGTGTCCCTCACTATTCAGGCGAAACTTATTCCGTCCACCAAGGTACTTGTAATTTAAATCTTCAAGTAGAAGATCATGATTTTATATCGTCCAGCCAAGTGTGCAGATCAAGAATTTTTGGCCTAAGCCAAAACAATGGCCGTAAACCTCGGAATTTCCACGGCACGGTGTCACTAGTGCATGGTGCTAAGATCTTCTATATCTGTGAATCCTTTAGAGATTAGGGATGATCTTGGTCACTTCACTACTGACATGGTCAAATGGGTGCTAAGATCTAGTCTTCAACATTTCTATCAGCATAAAGGGTCTGAACACTCCAGTTCTGAATTGATTAATCAAACCGTCCCTTGCGTTGTCGGGGCTCGCAAAGGGAGCAAAGAATAGCAACACTGCTCCCTAAAAGGCATGTCGTAAGAGACCACTAAGGTTGGGGGTCTAGGAAAGCTAGTCTAGTAAATAAAAAGTGTAGCAGAAATCGGATGGGCTGGCCTACTTGTAGGCGTATAACTGGAATAATGTGCAATTGTTCTTAGACTCGGATCACATACAAATCACAAAGTGGTTAACAAGTGGTCGATATGCAGCGTTGGAATAAGAAAAAAAAAAGATGTATGTAGTCTAGACAAATGTCTAAATACCCTCCTACCAAGGAGCAATAACAACAAACACCTGACCAAGAAAAGTCTAGTTAAATAGACAAGCCTGAGAGACGTTAGCTATTGGTCTCTGGGTGAAAGTTTTCCCGGTCTACACAACTGAGAAGTGGGATTGGCCTGTGTGTTCTACGGGTTATCATTAAGACACTAATTTTCATTAGTCGTCCTTCCTAAAAAAAAAAGGCCAGCTGACACCAACTCTGTTACATGCATGATGCTCGTCCCTCATGGTGATGATGACCACACAAATTTTCATCCAAGGGAATAGGATGGATGAAATGGTGACTTGCGCGATGATTTGGTTTAAAGTGAGAAAGAGTTGCGCAGTTCGTCGATCTCACTCTCTCGCCAAATTCCTTCTGTGTCCAGTGGCAGGACAAAGTCGAGACGGCTGGAGAAGGATCTGGGTGCAGCGGATGACCAGGGCGTTCTACGTGCCTGGCCGTGCTCACTACGCTTCGCAGCGCGTTGCTGGCAGACGCCTTCTTGTCCTTTGAACCAGAGTATAGTTTCTTCCGCACAATCTGCCTAGTCCAGTCTTCACATGCAGGGTTGGCATACCCGGATTCACCGATTGGTTTAATACCGAATCGGTTACCCGCGCCTGGTTTAGCCGGCCTGTCACAGCCGTTGCCTGGGGGGGTGGCCGCTGTTGCATGCTGACAACTACTAGGAGCCACAGGCGTAAGCTGGAAGTCAGGTTTGGACCAAAGGGGATGGGCCTAAAAAGGGCGTGACAGCCATCCTCACCAGAGGTACTACCAATCCTAACTCCCAAACCCCCAAGGATTAATACATGCATAGTCAGGTGCTGAACACACCTTGCAAACCGTTGATGATAAATTTTTTCAACTCTATTTACCTGACACTTCAGAACTTCTGATGCTTCATCTTCACTTTCTTCACCTTTCAGCTCCCAACGGAGCACAGGTTTTCAACAAATTTTATCCAGCTGTCCTCTCTCTTTCCATCCTTTCAATTTTTTCCATGTATTATCCTTTTAATATGACCCCAGCTCTCTTTTCTATGTATGTCTAGTCCTCCCCTACTTCTCTTTCCCTGCGGGTTCTAAAACAGTGCCTGTCTGCTATGCTTCCGGTCGGTCTTCTCAATGTATGTCATATCCATCGCCAGCGTCTCTTCCTGAGCTCTTTCTCCACTGATATCTGTTAAGTTTTTTTTCTCTGAGTTCCACGTTCGTAATCGTATCATACCATCTCAGTCCCTCTGTTCTACTAATGTGTGTCCTATCCATCCTCAGTCAACTATTTTACCAACTCTGATATTTTTCTTTGCTTCCCTCAGATTATTTTTGCCAGTAACGTGTCTCTGGTTACAAGGTATTAACGCCTTCTTTTCTGAACGATTATATCATTTATGCTTGATTATCTTACATTAACTTTAGTTAGTTTCTATTTTATTGATGTTTATTTACTGTAATACTTCTTATCTTTGACTTTGCCGCTCATAAAATCATCAGAATTCTTTTCTGCTGTTAATAAACATATTTAATATTCATGATTTACATTTTACTTTACATCTATTACTTGTTCGGTTACATTAAAATCGTAATATAACAAGGAGACTATTTGATTGATATTTCTTAATATTACCACGTACCTTATAATAAAAGTAAACTTTGTTCTGGAACCTAGTTTCAAACCTGACATTGATAATGCGGTCAGACACTGAGTCCAATCCCATCCGATTTTTGATCGCTTCTTTGGATAGCAGCAGGGCCACGCCAGCGAAGGATCATCTTCGTTTTCTTTGCCTGGGTAGAGCAGCGTTTCTCCCGTCTGGAGTCGTGTTTTCCCAACGGCGTTCCATCTTATTTCATATAATCCCATGACTGTGAGCTTGTAGTGATGCATCTCTTTCACCACTTGTGCACATCTTCCTGTCTCTAGCAGTGTTCTTTCATTCAACATCCCTATAAAGGTGGGTTTCTTCAAAATCGAATGTCCAAGAGGATGCCCTAAACAGACCTGGAGACGACATTCTTCTTGAGGAACTGAAGAGTGCTCGAGTATCCTGGGAGACCATACAGAAAACTGCCAGAAACCGAGAAAAGTGACTAACAACTGTTACGGTCCTATGCTCCACGAGGAGCGTAGAGGAGTAAGTAAGTAAGTAAATAAGTAAGTAAATAAGTAAGTCAGTAAGTCAGTAAGTAAACTTCGTACGATCAAATTTTTAGTCAAAATTTGTGGAGTTTAAAAAAAATATTATTTTATTGAACCTTTACGTTCACTCTAGCAAAACCATTTTGAGATGTGAGTCACATCAATAGGTAGACTCACCATGTGAATAGAAAACCGCGATTGTATAGTGGTTAGCACACTTTCTTCTTAGGAGTGTGGTCGCATGATCAAATTCTCCAGTGGGAGTGGAACTGTTTCCTACCGTACAGCTCGCTTTTCGTCCCGATTAGTGGGTGTACCAGGAAAACACTCTCTCAACGTGATGTGACTCATCGTATGCCGTAGGTCGCTTGTGTGTTCAACGGGAGCAAAGAATAGTAACACTGCGACCTAAAAGTCATGTCGTAAGAGGCGACTGAGGTAGGGGCTTAGGAAGCTTCCTAGTAAATAAAAAAGTCGCAGAAATCGGATGTGCTGGCCTACTTGTAGGTGCATAACTAGCACAACTTACAATCGCTCTTAGGCTCAGATTACATACAAATCATAAAAAGCGATTAACAAGTAGTCGACATGGATCGTTCAAAGAAGAAGAAGAAGAACTCACATGTCTCTTGTGTCCGGGTCGATAGTCGAACTCTTTTTCATTACGCTAATCCGCCCCACCACCACATATGACTCAGGTAAGAATTATGGGAAATCAGACCACAACTACACCACGTGACCTCGCATTCCAGTATTGTTGAATATAGACCAATCCATTTTAAAATCAACACAAAATGCTAAATCGAAGTTATATTATGCAACAAGTTAAGTTTGACAATAAGGAATATCAATATTATGAATATTTTTCACCAGTAAATAACCATAGACTCACAGAATTGAGTAAAATTGCAAAATAAAACGTGCAGTATTCTATTAAACATCTATATTTACCAGCCCCCAACTTAAACTAGGTCAGGTATTTTCCAATCAGTTGTCAGGCCCAGTTAGAGTTGGTTGTGGGTAAGCTCACTAAAGTGCACGACGAGCCTTTCATGCTTTTTCCCAGGAAAGCTAAGACAACTCCGTCTTTCCTCACAGCAATTAGATTTGTGTATATCTTTTTGGTTGAGAGTTGCCCTCCATAGTCCGTGTCAGCCTCCACGCTGTTTACATGGCAGCAACTGTAGTTCCTCTGTAATGATGATGTCGCCTACGGCGCAGCCCCGACATCAATAAGTTATTTTCTCTGGAAATGTGTTACTATATCGAGAGTGTTACCCATGTGCCCCTTTTTGGGGTTCTGTATAAACAAAATGTCAAATAATTGAAACACTACAAGTTAACATTCTTTAAGAAAGAAACAAATATTAGGTTTTTTTAGCACACGTTGAGAATGTATTTTTTGTTAATTACAAATGTTACCATTATTATTATTAGTATTATTGGACTATAACAAACCACCAATAACAGCATACAATAAAAATAGATCAGGTACCAGAGTCAAGGGAAGACCAAGAAAAAGATGAATAGACAATATGAAGACCACACTAAATAAACACGGATATGTGAATCAACAAAGGGAAACTCATATGGCCCTGTTGCGCAAATTAAAGCTCCAACCCCTACGCTTAACGGCAAGAGTGAACAACCAATTCCATTATCCACCTGGGGATAGACAATAAACAATAAACAATGGACTATTATTATTATGTATGATTTATTTATTAGTTACTGCATATTTATATCAATATATTAGTTTTTAAGGCATTTATGCGAACCAAAAGTACAGTTTTATAATTTTGCATCTTCCCATCTATGACCATCTTGCCAAATTTCAAGTCCGTAGGATGTCCAGATAGCTTCAATTAAAGTCAACAAACATTATATATATATATGTTTATATGGGAAGGTACGCAAAGTAATTGTGAAGATAATAAAAATTGTTGAATGACTTTTATTTTTATTTTGAAATGAAATTTGCTCTGGCAGAAGCTTTGCAGCCAATGTTTGTCTGTCTCTTGACGACTTGTTGGATGAGAGCACCAAATTTGATGTTGAATCTATCCAACGATTTAAGGAGTTTGGAAATACACGTAATACAAGTAGAACTGAATGTCTGAGAAGCAGAGAGAGAATAGTGTGTTTAACCAGCGAGTAACAGGAACCATCAGTATGCATACCCTTCGACATCTGTCGGGGAGACTTATCACTTTTATGTCAACCCGGAATGTTATGACATCGGTACAGTAACCAATAACCAATAACCAATAACCAATAACTTGAACTACTTTGTTATTGTTCTTTGAACATCCTGGAGAGGGAAGAGATTGATTTATTGATTTATAGGACCATTATCATTGCACTTCGGTGAGTAACCATGTGTGCTCCGATCACAGGAAGATCTTACTGTGATCGGACACCTGTTGTGAGACATGGACCATTGACAAAGCAGCAAAGATCATTGTCTTTGAATGAAAATGCTACAGAAGAGTACTTAGAATATCATGAACAGAGAAAATGATTCTGTTCTGCAACAGTTTGATATTAAAGAGAGTTGACTATTAAAGAGAATAAAATCAAGGAAAATTAAATATTTCGGATACATCAAACGACATCAGTGGGTAATTTTGGAGGGAATGATGCCTGGAAGAAGAATCAGAGGAAGACCTGGAAGACGATGGGTGCAAGATGTCATTGACGATCTGAGAATGACTGATGCTGACGCCGGTTATCTTGCACAGAATAGAGAGTTTTTCAGGTCAGCTGTCATAGGAGCCAAGTTCCGGACGGGACAAGCTACTTGATGATAATGATGAACTTCAATACCTATTGTGAAATTTCTTTATACATGTGAGACATATATTATCTCCCTCTATTTGAGAATGGCATATTTATTTCTGCAGGAACCGCCAACGTCTGACAAGTCGTGCATGAACTGATTTTTCGCTTCCAAATTTTGGGGGCGGGATTTCGTCCATGTTTAAAATATACGGGAGTAAAACTGCGCATGTTTCCAGAACGAATGTGTCTGCGCGTGCATGACTTAACTCACCCTGGTACAACACAGAGGCAGTGCTTGAAGTCGTTGGCCAAACATCAAAAACATGGCTGGAGAAGATCAAAGAACTGCTAAAGATAGAGAGACGCAACTCTACTCTTACTCCCTCCCCTTTAAGTTCTTATCATAAACACGATCCGAGCTTCGAATGCAGCCAGCCTCCGGGTTACAGTCAGCGAGATCTTGTACTGGGCCTAGCGGCCTGGCAGTTTCACCGCTAGGTCAGCCCCAGACAACAAGCTTAGCAAACTGTGTAGTAGGGGCTTGATTTTTGGTACGGGTAAGAGGGAGACTTCAAAGTAGAAATATTTATTCTGTTACTTTAGCGTACGTTCGTTAAATTTAATGAAGCTTTGATAAATAAAATAAAAAGTTCCCAACCTTTTTTTTTTTGTCATTGACTAGGAGAACATCTTCTCCTTACAATATATCTCCGTCTCTCCTTCTCTATTCCTTTCTTTCTCTCTCTCCTTCCTCTCTCTCTCTCTCTCTCTCTCCTCTCTCCTCTCTCTCTCTCTCTCTCTCTCTCTCTCTCATCACAGCTCAACCTCCTCCCCTTCTCTCTGTTCGCTTCCCTCTAATTATGCTTCTCTCAGTTTCTGCCCGTATCTACATCTAAATCTTGTATCCTCTGTCAAGCCTGTGTGTTGTAGGGGCTTGCATGGGGAGCACAGAATAGTAACATTGCGACTTACAAGACATGTCGTAAGAGGCGACTGCGGCAGGGGCCTACGGAAGCTACCTTAGTAAATAAAAAGCGTAGCATAAATTGGATGTGCTGGCCTACTTGTAGGCGCATAACTGGCACAACATACAATCCTCTTTGCTGAGATCACATACAATCCCTCTTTGCTGAGATCACATACAATCCCTCTTTGCTGAGATCACATACAAATCACAGAGAGAGTGGTTTAACAAGTGGTTGATATGGAGCGGTCGAAGAAGAAGATGAGGATGATCCTCTGTCCCTTTCTCATCTATTTCTCTCTCTCCAGCTGTTTTATTTCTCTTGTTCTCTCTCTCTCTCTCTCTCTCTCTCCAGCTGCTTTATTTCTCTTGTTCTCTCTCTCTCTCTCTCTCTCTCCAGCTGTTTTATTTCTCTTGTTCTCTCTCTCTCTCTCTCTCTCTCCAGCTGCTTTATTTCTCTTGTTCTCTCTCTCTCTCTCTCTCTCCAGCTGCTTTATTTCTCTTGTTCTCTCTCTCTCTCTCTCTCTCCAGCTGCTTTATTTCTCTTGTTCTCTCTCTCTCTCTCTCTCTCCAGCTGCTTTATTTCTCTTGTTCTCTCTCTCTCTCTCTCTCCAGCTGCTTTATTTCTCTTGTTCTCTCTCTCTCTCTCTCTTTCGCTTTATTTCTCTTGTTCTCTCTCTCTCTCTCTCTCTCCAGCTGCTTTATTTCTCTTGTTCTCTCTCTCTCTCTCTCTCTCCAGCTGCTTTATTTCTATCTCTTTATCTCTTCTTCTCTCACACTCTCTCTCTCTCCATATATTTATCTCTTCTCCTCTCACACTCTCTCTCTCTCCATATATTTATTTCTTCTTCTCTCACATCTCTCTCTCTCCATATATTTATCTCTTCTCCTCTCACACTCTCTCTCTCTCCATATATTTACCTCTTCTTCTCTCACTCACACTCAGTCCTTTTGTATCTCTCTTCATCTCTTTCTCTCACTCTCTTGTATCCCCTCATTCTTGCTCTCACTGTCTACCTCCATATCTCTATTTCTGTATCTCTTTCTCTGGTTGTATCTCTGAATACAAACATAATGTGACTAGAGCATAAACGTACATCAGAAACTAAACGTCAACTGCATTCAGTTCAAACAGCTAGACACCCTCTCTCTTCTTCTTTATCCTTCTTCTCATAGATAATGTAGATAAGATAGATAAGATAGATAAGAAAGACAAAATAGATAAGATAGATAAGTTACAAGATTTCTAGAATGTTGTCTGCAACAAGCCATTACACCCTGGTATTGAGCTTCCTGCTGTAGTTTTCATTCTCATTTCGTCTTGCTCCTGCTCTCTCTCTCTCTCTCTCTCTCTCTCTATCTCTATCTCTCTGTCTCTCTATCTCTATATTTTCTCTTTCTTTCTCTATCTCTCTCTGTCTCTCTATCCCCCTCTCTATTTCTTTCATTCTATCTCTCTCTTTCTTTCTCTATCTCTCTCTGTCACTTTATCTCTCTCTCTATCTATCTCTATCTCTTCTCTTCTTCTCTCTATCTCTCTCTATCTACATCTCTATCTGTCTCTCTATCTATCTCTATCTCTCTCTGTCTCTCTATATCTCTCTCTATTTCTTTCATTCTATATCTCTCTCTATATCTCTCTCTGTCTCTTCTCTGCATCTCTCTCTGTCTCTCTCTCTATATATATATATATATGTGTGTATGTGTGTGTGTCTCTCTCGCTATATTTTCCAATCTAATAGTTGTTTTGTTTTTATTGTTTGTCTGATGTCGGAAGTTAGAACTCTCCACCAATGTCTGTCCTCATGTTGTGCGTTTGTATGTCCTCATGTTGTGTGTGTGCGTTTGTATGTCCTCATGTTGTGTGTGTGTGTGTGTCCCCATGTTGTGCGTGTGTGTGTGTATGTTTCTGCTCATATAATCATCTTAAGTTTTAGTCTTAATCTTATTATTTTAATCTTATTGCTGTTAGTATGTTGTTTATGAGACTCAAACATATAACATGTACAGAATATGTTATTTCATCATCATCATCAACCATTAACTTAAATTGAGCAGATCTGTGTCACACTAGAAGTCCGAAATCTCTCCCATACGTTTGACCATGATGGTTGAGAAAGGCGAAGCAAAACAACTAAATGTTTCATTAGAAAAGATGAATTGATAAATTAATAAAAAATGTAGTGATAAATTGTTCTTATATTTTATTAACAACGGAAAGTAATACGAGGATAGAGAGAAAGATAGAGAACAAGAGAGTGTGGGAGAGATAGAGAGGGAGAGAGAGAATGAGATATTCGAACAGAGAAATAGGCGGTACAAGATGTTAATATTAACAGTGATAAAAGGGCGTGAGAGAGAGAAGAAGAGATAGAGAGAGATAGAGAAGAGAGAGATAGAATGTGGGACATTCAGATACAGAAATAAACGGTTCAAGATGTTAATATTAATAGTGATTAAAAGGCGCAAGAGAGAGAAAGAGAGAGATAGAGAGAGGGAGAGAGAGAAGTGAGAAGAGAGAGAGAGAAAGCATGAGGCTTTCAAATAGAGAAATAGGCGGTACAAAATGTTACTATTACCAGTGATAAAAGGCCCAAGAGAGAGAGAAAGAGAGAGAAAGACAGATAGAGAGAGAGACAAAAAACAAGAGACATTCAAACAGAGAAATTGGCGTTACAAGAAGTTAATATTAACAGTGATAAATGGTGCATGAAAGATATATGTATATAGAGAGATAAAGAGATATAGATAGAGAGATAGAGATATATAGATAGAGAGAGATAGAGAAATAGATAGCGATAGAGAGAGATAGAGAGAGATAGAGAGAGATAGAGAGAGATAGAGAGAGAGAGAGAGATAGAGAGAGATATAGATAGAGAGATAGAGGGATAGGGAGATAAAGAGATAGAGAGATATAGATAGAGAGAGATAAATAGATAGCGATAGAGAGAGATAGATAGAGAGATATAGATAGAGAGATATGGAGATAAAGAGATATAGAGATAGATAGAGAGATATAGAGAAATAGATAGCGATAGAGAGAGATAAAGAGAGAGAGAGATAGAGAGATAGAGAGAATAGAGAGAGATGAAGAGAGAAAGAGTGAGAGATAGAGGCAGACACAGAGAGATAGAGAGAGATAGAGGGAGATACAGAGAGATAGAGATAGAAAGAGATAGAGAGAGAAAGAGATCGAGAGAGATAGAGGGAGATACAGAGAGATAGAGAGAGCATGAGACACTAAAACACAGAAATAGATGGCGGTACAAGATGTTAATATTACCAGTGATAAAAGGCTCAAGAAAAGAGACAGAGGGAGAGAGAGCAGAGACAAACACAGGAAAGGTACAAGATGTCATGATAAAGCATAGAGACAAAACATACACAGAAATAGACGGCGGTACAAGATGTTAATATTACCAGTGATAAAAGATAGCAGAATTATGAACATTGCATCATGCGAAGATACAACAGGAAGAAATGATGAAGAACTTCCAGCGTGATCATCTCTAGAGAGACACAATCATCAACACTCTTGGGAACATTGCATGTTGATAATCACATAAAAGCACTTTGGCGGTTATCTTCATCATTGTTATCAACATCTGTTGTCTTTAATCTTCATGACGTATACATGGCTACGCCTCTTCTCTCCTTCCTTGTCCGACAACATATTTTCTGTTATTAGTTCATTAGATATTATTCTCGTAATGTCATATATTTGATTGTTATCAATACATCTGTTATTCTCAATTGATGTTTAATTCACTTATTTGTTAGTTTGTATTGTCATGTCTTTTAGAAGACATACATTCGGCATGACACTTCCCTGATTAACCATACCCCGCCCGAGTAGTTACCGGGGCCCAAATTTGGGGTGTAAAGAATAGAACCACTGTTACTTGCCACGCAGGTCGTAAGAGGCGACTAAGGAGGTTTGGATGAAATCGGATGCATATGTCCTAAACATGTAGAAGTCTATGCGTTAAGGGGCCTACCAAACCAATGTGCAACGTATACACGTTCTTGGCAAAGATCAAACATATCACAAAGAGTGATTACAATTGGTGGTAAAGAACGAACGCAAAGAAGAAAAAGTAACCAAATTAGAGGGTAAGATTGTGGGCAAGCGGGCAATAGTAAGACAAGGATATAAGTGGGTGGAAACAACTAATAGATAAAGGAGACAATGGTTGAATGTATCATGGAGTCACGAGATAGAAAATGTTGGAGATCTATTTCAGCCATTTCCAGCTAACACTCGGTGTGAAGACGACACTTGATATATTCTGATATTTAATTGAAGAGAATAAGGAGTTTGAATAAGGAACCCAAGGAAAAGCATCGGAGCCAATGAATATGATCAATAAGTAGAGACTGAACAAGTATTAGGGTATTCCGAACAAAAATTAAATTACTAAACCATAAACTGACCACCGTGTAAGATAACTAACCACTTAGCTAATGTGACTTTAGTTCCATTTTGTGTGCGCCAGGTATCTAGCCTTATAATATAATAAATAATAATAATTCCTCTCATACCGTTTTACCTTACATAGGGCCTGCAAGCAATTTCTTCATACCGCTCTATCCTGGGCAACCTGCTCAATCTCCTCCATGGAACTGAGGCCAATATTTCTTGCCCCTCTCAGAAACGTTTGTTTCAGGGTCTCCTTAGATCGTCCTCACTTTATTGAACCCTTTGCATCCCACTTCAATGCCTGCTTTGATATTTTTTATAATTTCTTTCACGGTGTGCCCAACATATCTCCATCTTCTCTTTCTTATAACAGTTGTTACTAGTGGTTGACCAGACATTTCTCTGATTTCATCATTCTTCTCAATACGTCCCATTTTATATTCATTATTTTTCACAGACATCTATTTTCAAATGCATTCAACTTGCTTTCTATATCTTTAGTCATTTTCCGTCTGATCGTATCTGACCTTAGAGAAAACATCATTTTCATGACATCATAAAACGTTTAGCACTAGAAGGGGTATGGGTCAACAGTTTGATGATAATGTTTTATATACACAGCTGCCATTCTGGGATGTGTTGTCGTTGTGTTGAGTTCATTTGATTACTATGAGAAGTGTATTGTCGCTGTGTTCAGTTCATTCGATTACTACGAGAAGTGTGTTGTCGTTGTCTTCAGTTCATTTGATTACTATGAGAAGTGTGTTGTCCTTTTCAGTTCATTTGATTACTACGAGAAGTGTGTTGTCCTTTTCAGTTCATTTGATTACTACGAGAAGTGTGTTGTCGTTGTCTTCAGTTCATTTGATTACTATGAGAAGTGTGTTGTCGCTGTCTTCAGTTCATTTGATTACTACGAGAAGTGTGTTGTGTTCAGTTCATTTGATTACTACGAGAAGTGTGTTGTCGTTGAGTTCATTTGATTACTACGAGAAGTGTGTTGTCGCTGTGTTCAGTTCATTCGATTACTACGAGAAGTGTGTTGTCGTTGTCTTCAGTTCATTTGATTACTACGAGTAATGTATCTGTTTCAGAGTATGAAGAAAATAATTGATTTCTTCGTGTACGATGGGTGATGTTGCTATGTGATTCTAAATGGCGATATGTCTGTAGATCTCTCTTGTAGTGTCCAATATGCTCCGTCTATTCAATCAAATTTCTTTCATTGATGTTATAAGCATATGTTTATTCAGTGGCGGCTCGTCATTAAGGGCCAGTGGGGCCGGCCCACCAAAAATAATGTATAACGTGTATTTATTATATTAAATACTAATTTTTCTGAAAATATTACCCAACAAAAATCCATGATTTTATCTAAAATTCTTTCTGATATTTCTTATCCGATCTTATCTTTTATCACTGTGTTTATCATATAAATCTAACTTTTCTTTCTGATATTTCTTATCCATCTTATCTTTTATCACTGTGTTTATCATATAAATCTAACTTTTCTTTCTGATATTTCTTATCCATCTTATCTTTTATCACTGTGTTTATCATATAAATCTAACTTTTCTTTCTGATATTTCTTATCCATCTTATCTTTTATCACTGTGTTTATCATATAAATCTAACTTTTCTTTCTGATATTTCTTATCCATCTTATCTTTTTATCACTGTGTTTATCATATAAATCTAACTTTTCTTTCTGATATTTCTTATCCATCTTATCTTTTTATCACTGTGTTTATCATATAAATCTAACTTTTCTTTCTGATATTTCTTATCCATCTTATCTTTTTATCACTGTGTTTATCATATAAATCTAACTTTTCTTTCTGATATTTCTTATCCATCTTATCTTTTATCACTGTGTTTATCATATAAATCTAACTTTTCTTTCTGATATTTCTTATCCATCTTATCTTTTTATCACTGTGTTTATCATATAAATCTAACTTTTCTTTCTGATATTTCTTATCCATCTTATCTTTTTATCACTGTGTTTATCATATAAATCTAACTTTTCTTTCTGATATTTCTTATCCATCTTATCTTTTTATCACTGTGTTTATCATATAAATCTAATCTTTCTTTCTGATATTTCTTATCCATCTTATTTTTTTATCACTGTGTTTATCATATAAATCTATCTTTTCTTTCTGATATTTCTTATCCATCTTATCTTTTATCACTGTGTTTATCATATAAATCTATCTTTTCTTTCTGATATTTCTTATCCATCTTATCTTTTTATCACTGTGTTTATCATATAAATCTAACTTTTCTTTCTGATATTTCTTATCCATCTTATCTTTTTATCACTGTGTTTATCATATAAATCTAACTTTTCTTTCTGATATTTCTTATCCATCTTATCTTTTTATCACTGTGTTTATCATATAAATCTAACTTTTCTTTCTGATATTTCTTATCCATCTTATCTTTTTATCACTGTGTTTATCATATAAATCTAACTTTTCTTTCTGATATTTCTTATCCATCTTATCTTTTATCACTGTGTTTATCATATAAATCTAACTTTTCTTTCTGATATTTCTTATCCATCTTATCTTTTTATCACTGTGTTTATCATATAAATCTAACTTTTCTTTCTGATATTTCTTATCCATCTTATCTTTTTATCACTGTGTTTATCATATAAATCTAACTTTTCTTTCTGATATTTCTTATCCATCTTATCTTTTATCACTGTGTTTATCATATAAATCTAACTTTTCTTTCTGATATTTCTTATCCATCTTATCTTTTTATCACTGTGTTTATCATATAAATCTAACTTTTCTTTCTGATATTTCTTATCCATCTTATCTTTTTATCACTGTGTTTATCATATAAATCTAACTTTTCTTTCTGATATTTCTTATCCATCTTATCTTTTTATCACTGTGTTTATCATATAAATCTAACTTTTCTTTCTGATATTTCTTATCCATCTTATCTTTTTATCACTGTGTTTATCATATAAATCTATCTTTTCTTTCTGATATTTCTTATCCATCTTATCTTTTATCACTGTGTTTATCATATAAATCTAACTTTTCTTTCTGATATTTCTTATCCATCTTATCTTTTATCACTGTGTTTATCATATAAATCTATCTTTTCTTTCTGATATTTCTTATCCATCTTATCTATTTATCACTGTGTTTATCATATAAATCTATCTTTTCTTTCTGATATTTCTTATCCATCTTATCTTTTATCACTGTGTTTATCATATAAATCTAACTTTTCTTTCTGATATTTCTTATCCATCTTATCTTTTTATCACTGTGTTTATCATATAAATCTAACTTTTCTTTCTGATATTTCTTATCCATCTTATCTTTTTATCACTGTGTTTATCATATAAATCTAACTTTTCTTTCTGATATTTCTTATCCATCTTATCTTTTTATCACTGTGTTTATCATATAAATCTATCTTTTCTTTCTGATATTTCTTATCCATCTTATCTTTTTATCACTGTGTTTATCATATAAATCTAACTTTTCTTTCTGATATTTCTTATCCATCTTATCTTTTTATCACTGTGTTTATCATATAAATCTATCTTTTCTTTCTGATATTTCTTATCCATCTTATCTTTTATCACTGTGTTTATCATATAAATCTATCTTTCTTTCTGATTTCTTATCCATCTTATCTTTATCCTGTGTTTATCATATAAATCTAACTTTCTGATATTTCCATCTTATCTTTATACGTGTTATCATATAAATCTAACTTTTCTTTCTGATATTTCTTATCCATCTTATCTTTTATCACTGTGTTTATCATATAATCTAACTTTTCTTTCTGATATTTCTTATCCATCTTATCTTTTTATCACTGTGTTTATCATATAAATCTAACTTTTCTTTCTGATATTTCTTATCCATCTTATCTTTTATCACTGTGTTTATCATATAAATCTAACTTTTCTTTCTGATATTTCTTATCCATCTTATCTTTTTATCACTGTGTTTATCATATAAATCTATCTTTTCTTTCTGATATTTCTTATCCATCTTATCTTTTTATCACTGTGTTTATCATATAAATCTAACTTTTCTTTCTGATATTTCTTATCCATCTTATCTTTTTATCACTGTGTTTATCATATAAATCTAACTTTTCTTTCTGATATTTCTTATCCATCTTATCTTTTATCACTGTGTTTATCATATAAATCTAACTTTTCTTTCTGATATTTCTTATCCATCTTATCTTTTTATCTATCTTGTCTATGAGATAACGGATGAAGAAACAGAAAGCTGTTTATGAGATCACGCAAAAGATGGACATCAGAGACAACAGAGGAGATGAAAAACACAGTTTATGAAACGCACACAAAAATCTGTTCTAGAAATCTCTTCTTATCCTGACGCAGTGAGGCAAAATATGCTTAGAGAGAAGAAAACGAATATGTTTGGCTGTGTGAAGGTCTGTTGTTGTTATAAGTTTCTGTTTTAAAATGTTATTTTCTTGCTTGTTTGTTTATTATTTCAGTGTAACATGGGTCAGATCTGACAGCCTCTCTATGACCAACCAGATCTAATACCACGTTACAGTATAACACTGGATGTGGTACTTTGAAGTTGAGGTTTTTCTATCTGTAAAATCTTACAGTTATCTGTATGTACAAATGTGTGCCATGTTGGATAATAGGCATATACATTGGCTGTCATTGTGATGTATATATTCTACATGCCGTAAAGGGCTTCTAGGGCGCAATGTACTCATGTTTTCAGTGCAAACAACACAGATCACAGAGAGTGGTAAACTTTTTTCCATAACATGAAAGTTACTGAGTTATAACCTTAGTTGTAATGAGATCATAATTTGTATCACCACACAAACTTTTGTGTTTACATTGTTTGTATTAGGTCAGCGTCTGTAGCTCCACCGGTAGTGAGCTCGATCATAAACCAAGCGTACCTGTTTCAAACCTACGGTGGGCAGGTTTGGAAGCAAACTCGTTTCCGTGGTATTTTTACAAAAGGTAAAAATAGATCTCACCGTTCAGAAAGCAATGGAAAACTACTGAGCGTATAAGTGGTGTCTAGAAAATCAACGAATCGTTTACTGGGGTCGATGGCTACGTCCTGTATAGGATATGCCACGATTTTTATTTTCATTAGGCCTTACATTTTATATGTATATATATATATATAATTCAATATCAATAAATCAAGTGTTATGCCTGCCCGTCTAGGCGATCATGTCTCTCTCCAACTATATCTCCCTCTCTCTCTCTTTGCCTTTTACCCCGGATTGGGGCATAGGCCCTCAACCAACTCATGCCAAGTCTTCCTATCTCTAGCTATCTCCTGCAGCTCCCTCCAGCTCTTCTTTATATTGTTGATCTCCGCCTCCAAATCTCGTCTCCATGTATTTCTCGGCCTCCCTTCTTTCGCTGTCCCTACGGGTTCCAGGCAAGGACCCTTCTTGTTATATTCCCTCCGGTTTTCGCAAAGTGTGTCCTATCCAGCGCCAGCGTCTTTTTTAACCTGTTCGTTCACTGGAATCTGTCTTGTTCTCTCCATAAGTTCCTCATCTGTGACCCTATCATACCATCTTATTCCCTCTATTCTGCGCAGACACCAGTTGATGAATGTTTGCAATTTATGCGCTATTGTTTTAGTTGATCTCCATGTTTCTGACCAATACAGTAGAACTGCTTTAATATTAGAGTTAAATATCCGAATTTTTGTTCTAGATTTAATTTCTTTAGACTTCCAAATGTTTCCCAGTGCAATGAAAACTCCTCTTGCCTTCTGTATTCTTATTTTAACATCTCTATCTGTTCCACCCTCTTTGTCTACGTTGCTGCCCAAATATGTGTATGATTCTACCTCTTGAAGTGGGATTTCACTTAGGGAGATCGAGTTGTCTTTTACTTGGTTAATTCTCAATATCTTTGTTTTTCCCCTTATGAATGTTCAGCCCTAGTTGCTGGGACCTTTGATTCAATGTGTTTAGCTTATCCCGCATCTGATTTCGTGTATGTGACAGAAGGGCTATATCATCAGCGAAGTCCAGATCATCTAGTTGCTCTGTCAGAGTCCATTGGATTCCATTTCTGGTGTTAGTTACTGTGGTCTTCATAATCCAGTCTATTGTCAGTAAGAACAACAAAGGTGGTAGAAGACATCCCTGACGCACTCCTGTTTCTATTCCAAAAGTGTCTGTTAGTTTACCTTCATGAAGAACTCTACATTTCATATCGGTATATGTTGCTTTTATTAGGTTAATAATTTTCTGTGGGATTCCATAATGCCTCATTAATTTCCAAAGGGTTCCCTATCAATACTGTCAAAAGCCTTCTCATAATCCACAAATCCGATATAAAGTGGGAATTTCCATTCAATACTTTGCTCTATTATTATGCGTAATGTGGCTATCTGGTCAACACAGGATCTATTTGGTTGGAAGCCTGCCTGTTCATCTCTTAGCTTTGTATCGATGGCATCTCTCAGTCTCTCCAGGATGACTCTGCTTAGTATTTTCCCAGGTACTAACAACAGCATTATTCCCCTATAGTTTTAACACTTCTAAAGGTCCCCTTTCTTTGGTAGCTTCACCAGGTATCCTTCTCTCCAGTTTGCTGGTATTTCTTCGTCTCCCAGATTCTGCTAAATAATTTATACAGTATTTCTGTGGAAGTGTTTATGTTGGCTTTAACCGCCTCCGCTGGAATACCATCTGGACCGGCCGCTTTCCCATCTTTTAAAAGTTTAATGACTTTACTAATCTCCTCCTTGGATGGTTTCTCACAGTTGATGTTCAAGTCAATTTCTGCCAGTTGGATATCTGGGGGATTTGTAGGTGCTGGTCTGTTCAGGAGTTCCTTGAAGTATTCCATTCATCTTTCCATTTGGTCTCTAACATTAGTGATAGTTTCCCGCTACTATCATCTATCTCTCCCTGGTGCAATTAATCAGTACTGACGTCGATCTCATGTCGAACCACGATGTCAGACCATCCAACATCTTCTCGCTCTGCCTTCCACGGTCTCTCCTTCCCTGAATTTTACCCGTTGTCATCAAATGTTCTAAACCTCCTCTTCGCATTTTGTGTAGAAGAACTTTGATTGTCTGATTCGTATTCTTTTTATAAGGTTTATTTGTGTGCAGGCCTGTATTAAAACTCATCGTTTGTTTTCTTCGCTGTCCATATAATTTTTAAAAAAAGGGTGGAGACTGCAGTTTGTCGAAACGTTGCTGTTTATCGTCACTGTTTATGTATTTTGTAAAACTGTAGTACTTTGTTTTTACGTGTTTACCTATAATTTTTCAGCATTCTTCTGTAAAACCCCATCTCTGTGACTTCCAACGATCTTGTTGATTCCTTGTTTATCGTCCATGATTCGCTGCCATACATAGGTGTTGGTTCAATATAGCATTGTGGTATTCGTGGCCGCAGTGTCAGTGGTATGAAATTGACACTAGTGTGTTTTCATCTTCATAAAGCTGCTTTCCTTGATCTATTCTACTTATAATCTCTGTTCTACATCTTTCATCTGATGTTAGGAATTTTTCTAGATACTTGAATCGGTGAACTTGTTTCAGTGTTGAATTGTTTATTTGTCCAGATACTTGAATCGGTGAACTTGTTTCAGTGTTGAATTGTTTATTATTATATTGCATTCGTTAGTTTAATATATTTCTTTTACTATTTATAGAAAGGATAAAAACTTAAAAAGGTTGGTACAGCTTAGAATGAGATGGTATGACAGGGTTGTAAACACAGACTTGTGGATAAGAACAGAACAGGAACCCATGATGACCCAGGTTAAGACGAGAAAATAACGATGTGTTGGGCATACTATGCAGAAGACATAGTCGAATTGAGATTTTGAACGTGGGACCATGCGTCTATGCAGCAAGAGTACTACCAACTACACTATCGGAGTTCTCCCAGAGAATTAAACAGACTGAAAGTTGTGATAGAATGATAATTGGAAAAGTGTATACCTCTAGCAGATTTACATCGATCTAGTTTGTTCCTAAGTAGGGAGGGAACAAATTATTGTAAATCATCATCATTATTATCAATGTGTAGAGATGCGAGTAGCTTGGGCGATCAAATCTCTTCACGTGTCCCAATCAATAATATTTTTCTTTATTTTCTCTTGTTGACATTTTACAACATTATAATGTTAAACTCAATTGTTGTTTCTATCTCTGTGTTTTTCTCACTAATTTCTTCCCATCATTTTTTTAATGTGTCTCCCACGATACATGATTTCACTGCATGTTATCACTTGATAAACATTTTCTAAGCGGAACTATTTAATAATAGCTGAGCATTGAGAAACAAAGGATTATAAATAATATCATAGTCTGGAAAGTAACATATTTTCATCAAATTAAATGTTACATTGACTTAGTTAGAGCACTACGCAAGAGCACTACCAGAGGGCATTATATGTTATGTTATGTTATGCGATCGACGTCATGGCACATTAGGCATTCCCATTCATGCTCTGTCCTCCGTTGCAGCAGCCATAGCAAAGTCCATTTGCTCCGCGTACCCATGAGAAGTTGATTACTATATCTTCTCTCTACCACGAAGACGACACTGTCTGGCATGTCCAAACTTAACACCTAATTCTCGAACTCGTTCCAGTGTCTGAGACCCGCCCATGTCACATAATTGAGAGCGTACCACATTGATGATATCGGCTCTGTCTATACTTCTGCCCGTTTGAGTCGGGGCATTGTTTGCAAGAAAGCACGCTCGCTACCCTGCACTCCAGCACGTCCAGGTGTGTACAGCCAAGTCATTTCTGGAGATGTGATCTCCGAATGCCGTCCACCCATTCCACGCGCATACTTCCATAGAGCATTATATTAGTATAACAGTGCGCCTCAAAGATCAGAGTTACTTCGATACAGTGAATACAAAGCAAAACACCGTTCACGTAAAAGGTGGACTGCAGAGATAACGGAGGCTATGAAAAACACAGTTTATAAAACGCACACAAAAGCTTGTTCTTCTTCTTCTTTGCGTTCGTTCTTTACGACCAATTTTAATCACTCTCTGTGATTTGTTTGATCTTTGCCAAGGATGTGTATACGTTGCACATTGGTTTGGTAGGCCTCTAAACGCATAGATTTCTACATGTTAGGACATGTGCATCCGATTTCAGCCAAACCTCCTTAGTCGCCTCTTACGACATGCATGGCAGGTAACAGTGGTTCTATTCTTTACACCCCAAATCTGAGCCCCGGTAACCACTCCGACGAAAAGCTTGTTCTATAAATATCTTCTATCTACCTGTGAGATCACAACAAACAAGAATTGAGAAAGAAAAAGACTCATCCTCTCATACTGTTCATTATGTTACATTAGTGTTATATGTTAATTAGTTGTTATATGTTACATTAGTTGTTATATACATAGTGTTATATGTTATTAGGTTATATGTTACATTAGTTGTTATATGTTCATTAGTTATATGTTAATAGTTGTTTTATGTTACATTAGTTGTTATATGTTACATTAGTTGTTATATTCATAGTTGTTTTATTAATTAGTTGTTATATGTTACATTAGTTGTATATGTCACATTAGTTGTATATGTTACATTAGTTGTTATATGTTAATTAGTTGTTTTATAGTTACATTAGTTTTATATGTTACTTAGTTGTTATATGTTACATTAGTTGTTATATGTTACATTAGTTGTTATATGTTACATTAGTTGTTATATGTTACATTAGTTGTTATATGTTACATTAGTTGTTATATGTTACATTAGTTGTTATATGTTACATTAGTTGTTATATGTTACATTAGTTGTTATATGTTACATTAGTTGTTATATGTTACATTAGTTGTTATATGTTACATTAGTTGTTATATGTTACATTAGTTGTTATATGTTACATTAGTTGTTATATGTTACATTAGTTGTTATATGTTACATTAGTTGTTATATGTTACATTAGTTGTTATATGTTACATTAGTTGTTATATGTTACATTAGTTGTTATATGTTACATTAGTTGTTATATGTTACATTAGTTGTTATATGTTACATTAGTTGTTATATGTTACATTAGTTGTTATATGTTACATTAGTTGTTATATGTTACATTAGTTGTTATATGTTACATTAGGTTCTGCAAGAGATTTCTTCATATCCTGGACAACTCGCTTAATCTCTTCTATGGAATTGAGTCTGCTCTTTCTTGACTCTATTAGTAAAGTTTACTTCAGATTTTCACAAGGCGTCCTTTCATTCTTGAACCCTTTGCCTCCACTTCCATCTCTGCTTTGTTATTCTTTCTTAATTTCTTCTCAGAATATACTCAACATATCTCCATCTTCTCTTTCTTATAACATCTGTTACTGGTGATTAATCAGACATTTCTCTGATTTCATCACTTCTCCTGAATTTGTCTTATTTTATGTTCATTATTTTTCCCAGACATCTATTTTCAAATGCAATCAAAACAGAGGGTACGGTTTCTGTAAAATAAAACATGGAATGACCATGAAAATGATGGTAACAGGACATTAGTAAAACTTTGAAAACGTCAATGAACAAGAAGAAAGAACTGGATATGACTAAATTGATGTGTTACATGAAGAATTTAGTCATGTCAGAACAAAACTCTAGACACTCATCAACAAACGTCTCCACTGTGTGCCCTGTATCAGATGACATGAAATTATAACAAATATAATGTTGAGAAAAAGAAAAGGCATAAACTAATACTGCTTGAGATTAAATAAAGAAAATTGTAATTAATTGTACATATTCTCATGAAATAGCTGCATAAAATAGCCAGATTTGTGCTTGACTTGAGCCCACATGAAGATAAACGTGGACACGTTAAATTATATTTAGTTCAAAACAGTAGATGCGAAAGTAGAGAGGTATGGGTATCACGGGTAGATCTCAAATAATAGTCCATAATATATCTTGTTGGAGAGCTAATTGCATCCCTATGCTCCACTGGTAACAAGTAGTAGTAGAACAGTAATAGTAGAAATATTAATATTAGTAATAGTATCAGTAGTAGTAGCAACAGTAGTAGTAATAGTAGTAGTAGTAGTTTCAGTAGTATTAGTAATAGTAGCAGTAACCGTAGTATTAGCAGTAGTAATATTAATATTAATATTAGTAGTATTAGCAGTTGCAGTAGTAGCAGCAGTAGTAGTAGTAGTAGTAGTAGCAGTAGTAGTAGTAACAGTAGTAGTAGTAGCAGTAGTGAAGCAACAGTAGTAGTGCAGGTAACTGCAGTAGTAGTATAGATATTAGTAGTATAGGTATTGGTAGTAGTATTAGCAATGACAGTAACAGCAGCAACAGTTGTGACATTTTAGTAAAAGCAGTAGTAGTAGCAGAATCAGCAGTGGTACAGGTAATGGTAGCAGCAGTGGTAGTAGAAGTAGTAGTAATAATAGTAGCAATGATCGTCTGTAGCTTAAGAGGTAGTCAGCACGATCGCAACCCAAGCGTAACTGGTTCAAACTCCGTGACAGGCAATTTCGAAACAAATTCGTTACCGTCGGATTTTTACGAAAGGTAAAAATAAACCTCGCAGTTCAGAAGGTAATGGAAAACTACTGAACGTATAAATGGTGACTAGAAAATCAACGACTAATTTACTGTGGTTGATGGCTAAGTCCTTTAGGATATGCCACGATTTTCATTTCAATAGTAGCAATAGTACTAGTAATAGTAGTGGTAGTAGTAGTAGTAGTAGTAGCAGCAGTTGCTCTATATAAACGCCAGTAATAGTAGTAATAGTACTAGTAATAGTAGTAGGTGAGTAGTGAGTAGCAGCGTTGCTGCTATATAAACACAGCAGTAATGTAGTAATAGTACTAGTAAGTAGTAGTAGTAGTAGTGCAGTTGCTGCTATAAACACAGCAGTAATAGTAGTAATAGTACTAGTAATAGTAGTCGTGGTAGTAGTAGTAGTAGTAGAGCAGTTTGCTGCTATATAAACAGCAGCAGTAATAGTAGTAATAGATGTGATGTACTAGTAAGTAGTAGTGGTAGTAAGTAGTAGTGCGCTATAAACAGCAGCAGTAATGTAGTAATAGTACTAGTAAGTAGTAGTGGTAGTAGTAGTGTAGCGCAGTTGCTGCTATATAAACAGCAGCAGTAATAGTAGTAATAGTGCTAGTAATAGTAGTAGTGGTAGTAGTAGCAGTTGCTGCATATAAACAGCAGTAAGTAGTAATAGTACAGTAAGTAGTAGGGAGTAGTAGTAGCAGCAGTTGCTGCTATATAAACAGCTAATGCAGTAATAGTGTAAGTCAGTAAGTAGTAGTGGTAGTAGTAGTGGTGCTGCATATAAACACGCAGTAATGTAGTAATAGTACGTGTAGTACTGTATAGTAGTAGTGAGTAGTAGTCAGCGTTGCTGCATATAAACACAGCTAAGTCGTAATAGTAGTAGAGTAGTAGTAGTAGTAGGCATTGCTGTACCGTAATAGTAATAGGTAGTATGTAGTATGGTAGTAGTAGCAGCAGTTGCTGCTATATAAACAGCAGCAGTAATAGTAGTAATGCGCTAGTAATGTAGTAGTGGTAGTAGTAGTAGAGTAGCAGCAGTTGCTGCATATAAACAGCAGTAATAGTAGTAATAGTAGAACTCATGCTCAACATTTTCTAAAAGATTATTCTCTTGTAGCAGCATTGTATCAATCTCTCTCTCTCTCTCTCTCTTCCTCTCTCTCTCTCTCTCTCTCTCTCTCTCTCTCACGTGATCCCCGTATCAATATCTAAACTGTTCAGGAAATTTATCATATTATTCTTAGAAAACTGAACTTCAATGGCTTCCTGTATTTGTCCAGATTTGCAAGCGTGCACAGATATATATATATATATACAACAAACACCTGACGTAGAAACATCACACAATTGAAAATGGATAGACATCTTGAAAAATCTGGGTGTAATATAAACTGGCGTTGTTCTCTGACACAAAAAGTTTCCTGAAGATTATTTGGTCCCACTAGATTTCTGCGCCACACTCTTTTGGTAAACAAAGCAGGATGTAAAAAGAGTTAGTTGCTATGGTAACATGTAGACTGCGCATGCGACAATTATCCCAGGATTTGATTTCAATGATTAAACTTGACATCAGATGTCCCCCGTGTGCTGTCTGGGCTCGCAAAGGGAGCAAAGAATAGTACCACTGCGACCTACAAGACATGTCGTAAGAGACGAATGATGAAGGGGCCTAATGAAGCTAAACCTAGTAAATAAAAAGCGTCGCAGAAATTAGATGTAGTTGCCTACTTATAGGCGCACAATTGGCACAACGTATAATCGCTCTTAAGCTCAAATCACATACAGATCCCAATGAGTGGTTTAACAAGTGGTCGACTTGACTATTTTGAAGAAGAAAAAGAAATTAGTAATAAATGAGATAGATTAAATATCAATAAAAAATATCAGATATTATTTAGAAATACCATAATGTGTATCGATGTTGTCTTTGATAAACCGTTTGAAGATACTAAAAGACATACTCGAAATTTTCAATGAATGTTGGAAAAAAAAGTTCTAGAAAGAAATAACATTTTATATATAATCATGTGTGTGTTTATACGTATTGGACACAATAAATAATTAATTAATCACTTAAATAAATTATTAACTAATCAAATAAATAAATAATTAGCTAGTCAACTAAATTAATAATTAACTAGTCAACTAAATTAATAATTAACTAATCAACTAAATTAATAATTAACTAATCAACTAAATTAATAATTAATTAATCAACTAAATTAATAATTAACTAGTCAACTAAATTAATAATTAACTAATCAACTAAATTAATAATTAACTAATCAACTAAATTAATAATTAACTAATCAACTAAATTAATAATTAACTAATCAACTAAATTAATAATTAACTAATCAACTAAATTAATAATTAACTAATCAACTAAATTAATAATTAACTAATCAACTAAATTAATAATTAACTAGTCAACTAAATTAATAATTAACTAGTCAACTAAATTAATAATTAACTAGTCAACTAAATTAATAATTAACTAATCAACTAAATTAATAATTAACTAGTCAACTAAATTAATAATTAACTAGTCAACTAAATTAATAATTAACTAGTCAACTAGAAAATAATTAATAGTCACTAATTAGTAGATTGCAAGTCAAGATAATATATATATATATACAACAAACACCTAATAGATAACTATCAACAATTGAAAATGGTAGAATCAAAAATCTAATAACTAGCTATCTTAACTAAATTTAAATTAATTGTCAACTAGAATTTAATTAAACTAAGCAAGTAAATTAATAATTAACTAGTCGCATCAAATTAATAATTGATTTAATCAAAATTGACATAATGTACCCTTTGTCAACAGAGCAAGAATTAACTGTCAAGCTTAATTAGAGAATGATGAACTATCAAGCTAAATTAATAAAAGCAGTCGCAAATTAGATGAGTTGCACTATCACTTAAACTTAATCTTAACTAGTCACTAAATCAATGAGTGTTAACTAGTCGACTAATTGAAAATAACTTAGTCAATAAATTAATAATTAACTATCAACTAAATTAATAATTTAGAAATCAACTAAATTAATGATTAACTATACTAAACGTTTGAAATTAACAGTCAACTAAATTTAATAATGTGAAAATTTCTAAAAAATAATAATATAACATAGTCATACTAGACATAATAATTAATAATCAAAATAAATTATTAACTAACAACTAAATTAATAATAACTAATCAACTAAATTAATAATTAGTAATCAACTAAATTAATAATTAACTAATCAACTAAATTAATAATTAACTAATCAACTAAATTAATAATTAACTAGTCAACTAAATTAATAATTAACTAGTCAACTAAATTAATAATTAACTAATCAACTAAATTAATAATTAACTAATCAACTAAATTAATAATTAACTAATCAACTAAATTAATAATTAACTAGTCAACTAAATTAATAATTAACTAGTCAACTAAATTAATAATTAACTAATCAACTAAATTAATAATTAACTAGTCAACTAAATTAATAATTAACTAGTCAACTAAATTAATAATTAACTAGTCAACTAAATTAATAATTAACTAGTCAACTAAATTAATAATTAACTAATCAAATAAATTAATAATTAACTAATCAACTAAATTAATAATTAACTAATCAACTAAATTAATAATTAGATAATCAACTAAATTAATAACTAACTAATCAACTAAATTAATAATTAATTAATCAACTAAATTAATAATTAACTAGTCAACTAAATTAATAATTAACTAATCAACTAAATTAATAATTAACTAATCAACTAAATTAATAACTAACTAATTAACTAAATTAATAATTAACTAATCAACTAAATTATTAACTAACTAATCAAGGTGCGTATACTTTACAGGACGTTGCTCTCTTTGCAGCACATCTGAAATTCACTCTGTCTCTTGCCAGTTCACCCACTTCGTCGATGAGTGGTTTCTTTAATATCTTGTAGCCATCTTCTTCTTGGTCTGCCTCTGCCTCTGCGTCCTGGGACCCTGCCCTCTAGTATTGTTCTTTCCAGGCCATCGTGACGCTTGATGTGACCAAAGTATGTAATTTTTCTGTATAGTATGTTGTTTATCAGCCAATTCTCTTTAACATTTAGTTCTTTCAGGACATCAGTGTTCTTTCTTTTTCTGTCCATGGTATTCGTAGGATCTTTCTGTAGCATTTAGTTTCGAAGGACTGGATTTTCGTTCTTAATTTTTGTGTAATAGTCCATGATTCACAACCATAAGTAGCAACTGGGAAAACGCATGCTCTCAATATTTTTAATTTTAGTATTTTGCAGGTGCTTTGCCACATGTTCTTCATTGTGTTTAACTTCTTGATTGCTATTGCCAATCTTCTTGAGATCTCTTTGGAGCAGTCACCGTTATTGTTAATTATTGAGCCCAGATATTCGTAGCTCTCTACACGTTGGAGTTCTTCATTGTTTTCTTGGATGTTAGGTGAGCCTTTTGCTTTGTCAGTTGACATGATTTTTGTTTTTGTGTATTCAAATATAGATGTTGGTCTTCACTATGTTTCTTGGTCATCATGATTAGGTTTTCCAAACCTTCTTTGCTGGTGGGTAATAATACTGTATCGTCTGCGTATCTAAGCTCTGGTATGCATTTGCCGCTTATAGTGAGAGGGTCGTAATTCACATAGTTGGCATCGTCTTTACATTCCTCATGATGTTCTCCGCATATATGTTGAATAAGTATGGTGACAAAATACATCCCTGTCGACCCCTTTTGAATCTCGAACCATTCAGCTACTTCACCTCCTATTTTAATGGTTGCCTGTTGTTTGTGGTATAGAGATTCTATGAGTTGTATTATGTGTGTTAGAAAGTGCATGTCTTTCATGATGTTCCACATTTTCTGGTGTTGTATAATAACTAACTAATCAACTAAATTAATAATTAACTAATCAACTAAATTAATAACTAACTAATCAACTAAATTAATAATTAACTAGTCAACTAAATTAATAATTAACTAGTCAACTAAATTAATAACTAACTAGTCAACTAAATTAATAATTAACTAGTCAACTAAATTAATAATTAACTAATCAAATAAATTAATAATTAACTAATCAACTAAATTAATAATTAACTAATCAACTAAATTAATAATTAACTAATCAACTAAATTAATAATTAACTAGTCAACTAAATTAATAATTAACTAATCAACTAAATTAATAATTAACTAATCAACTAAATTAATAATTAACTAGTCAACTAAATTAATAATTAACTAATCAACTAAATTAATGATTAACTAATCTACTAAATTAATAATTAACTAATCAACTAAATTAATAATTAACTAATCAACTAAATTAATAATTAACTAGTCAACTAAATTAATAATTAACTAATCAACTAAATTAATAATTAACTAATCAACTAAATTAATAATTAACTAATCAACTAAATTAATAATTAACTAATCAACTAAATTAATAATTAACTAATCAACTA
Source organism: Arion vulgaris (assembly GCA_020796225.1). NCBI lineage: Eukaryota > Metazoa > Mollusca > Gastropoda > Stylommatophora > Arionidae > Arion > Arion vulgaris. The sequence continues at coordinate 73,972,184 of CM036757.1, forward strand.
AATTAATAATTAATTAATCAACTAAATTAATAATTAACTAATCAACTAAATTAATAATTAACTAGTCAACTAAATTAATAATTAACTAATCAACTAAATTAATAATTAACTAGTCAACTAAATTAATAATTAACTAATCAACTAAATTAATAATTAACTAATCAACTAAATTAATAATTAACTAATCAACTAAATTAATAATTAACTAATCAACTAAATTAATAATTAACTAATCAACTAAATTAATAATTAACTAATCAACTAAATTAATAATTAACTAATCAACTAAATTAATAATTAACTAGTCAGCTAAATTAATAATTAACTAATCAACTAAATTAATAATTTATTAATCAACTAAATTAATAATTAACTAATCAACTAAATTAATAATTAACTAATCAACTAAATTAATAATTAACTAATCAACTAAATTAATAATTAACTAATCAACTAAATTAATAATTAACTAATCAACTAAATTAACTATAGGAGACCCTGATCCCTTACTGGAGATCTAAATTGCAAGTACTTCTGAAATTGAGGTGTTTCTGCAAGTGATTAAGAAGTTTGCATATCGTTCGAAGGTGTGCGTTCAGATACAGGTGCAAATTGAGAATCCTAGGATTCATGAGAACCCTAGGATTATTGCTAGAGCTACGGAGTTCATGCTTTGTGCAACACTCTCGGCAGGTGAACTCTTCAAGTATTTTTTATATCTGTTAATTATTCATTAGATATAGAAATATTAATGTCTTTTGTGAAAATTTTTATTTTTATTTTAAAAATCTTCAGGTTGGTTGTGAAATTATTGACCTTTAAGATAATAGTAATGAAACAATGAAAAATAAGAAATCCAGATATCTCTTATCCTATTGTAATCCTCAGACGTTCATTCCATTCAAATTAAATTTGCTGATCTGGCATGCTGCGTGAAGTTATTGTAAAATGTGTCAAATGTCTGTCTGCTCTTCAGACATCAGAGGGAACTGTGCAAAGACATTGAACGAGCAATTACCTTATTGATTAGCTGCCATTTTTCCTTCTGCTGTTAATGTCTCCGTGGTCGTTTCAGCTTACACAAGGAGATAATGAAGTCTAAAGTGTAGGCAGATTCAGTGAAGACAGAGACAAACTTTGATTGATTTGACCTGTTCCATCAATGTCAATTCTAACTAGAACATACACAAATCAGACAGTCATTTTCCGTTGTTAGTCATATATTTTCATTTGAAGTCCGTTAGAGATTTATTGTCTAATTGTATATATCAGCCATATAGGAAGTCTGAATTTCTTTACTTCTGATGTATTCTTTTCTTCTTCTTTTGTCGTTGAAGGCTCCATATCGACCACTTGTTAAACCACTCCTTGTGATTGGTATGTGATCGAAGCCAAAGAGCGATTGTACATTGTACCAGTTATGCTCATATTGTAGGTCAGTATATACGATTTCTGCGATGCTTCTATTTACTAGGTAGCTTCCTAAAACTCTACTTCAGTCGCTTTTTACGACATGCCTTGAGTCGCAGTGTTACTAGTCTTTGCTCCTCTTGTAGAGCCCCGCAGCACAGGCCGTTCAACTATACAGACACGGAGATTAACAAAACAAACAGAATGTTATCAACTATACAGACACGAGATTAACAAACAAACAGAATGTTATCAACTATACAGACACGAGATTAACAAAGTAAACAGAATGTTATCAACTATACAGACACGGAGATTAACAAAACAAACAGAATGTTATCAACTATACAGACACGGAGATTAACAAAGTAAACAGAATGTTATCAACTATACAGACACGGAGATTAACAAAGTAAACAGAATGTTATCAACTATACAGTTTCAGAGATTAACAAAACAAACAGAATGTTATCAACTATACAGACACGGAGATTAACAAAACAAACAGAAAGTTATCAACTATACAGACACGGAGATTAACAAAACAAACAGAATGTTATCAACTATACAGACACGGAGATTAACAAAACAAACAGAAAGTTATCAACTATACAGTCTCAGAGATTAACAAAACAAACAGAAAGTTATCAACTATACAGTCTCAGAGATTAACAAAACAAACAGAAAGTTATCAACTATACAGTCTCAGAGATTAACAAAACAAACAGAAAGTTATCAACTACACAGACACAGAGATTAACAAAACAAACAGAAAGTTATCAACTACACAGACACAGAGATTAACAAAACAAACAGAAAGTTATCAACTATACGGTCTCAGAGATTAACAAAACAAACAGAATGTATCAACTATACGTCTCGAGAGATTAACAAAACAAACAGAAAGTTATCAACTATACAGTCTCAGAGATTAACAAAACAAACAGAAAGTTATCAACTACACAGACACAGAGATTAACAAAACAAACAGAAAGTTATCAACTATACAGTCTCAGAGATTAACAAAACAAACAGAAAGTTATCAACTACACGGACACAGAGATTAACAAAACAAACAGAAAGTTATCAACTACACGGACACAGAGATTAACAAAGTAAATATAAATAAAGAAAATTTCAAGACTCTGACAATAAGAAACAAAGAAACAAAAATGTAGAAGTAATATATAGACATCAAAGAAAGGAAGTTGATACGATTAAACGGTCAATTAAAAAAAAAAAAACCTCACTGCTAAAGAGACCTTAGAAAATAGATATTGACTCTAGCAATGACCAATATTATAATTATAACTGTGTGTTTCTTGAAGAACAAGGTATTTCTTCTTCTTCTGAGTTCTCACTAGATTGGGATTTCGGATTCTTTAATATAGGTATCCGCCTGCCTCAGATTATCAGCCACGCCGTACAGTTTGTCTTGGACGCTGGTGTAAGTGGGCCACCTCTTTCTTCTCAAGTCTGCATACTGGGTGCAGTTCTTTAGGATATAATTCCTATGATTTCTGCTTCCCCGTTTGTGTCGACCGACCTTTTCAGCAGTAAGTTTTGGCCACCCTCGTGATGGTAGGTCTGACATTCTTACTGCGTGGCTAAATCTCAGAGGCAGATTGGCAACCGTAGAATGCATTATCTCATTCCTCATTGTGAGGGGTCGTTGCACCATGTTATGTGCATTACGGCCTGGTGCATCCGTTTTCTGCAAGCATTTGTTTCGGGTTAGCATTCCCTAGCGGACACGTGCATCCGATTTCAGTCAAATCTCCTTAGTCGTCTCTTACGACATGCCTGGCAAGTAACAGTGGTTCTATTCTTTACACCCCAAATTTGGGCCCCGGTAACCACTCGGGCGAAACAAGATATTAAGGATATTATAGTTATTACTGTGTCAAACTAGAAGAACAAAGTACTAAGAATATTATAGTTATAACTGTGTCATTCTAAAAGAACACGATCATGAGAAATACTAGAAGAACAAGGTACTAAGAATATTATAATTATAACTGTGTGATTCTAGAAGAACAAAGTACTAAGAATATTATAATTATAACTGTGTGACTCTAGAAGAACAAAGTACTAAGAATATTATAGTTATAACTGTGTGATTCTAGAAGAACAAGGTACTAAGAATATAACCAGAAAACAAAACAAAAATTAAAAAAATAACGACAGGTATATTAATTTCCAAATAGAAATATTACGTGACTTTAATTGAAAAAAAAACAACTAATATATATAATACAATAATAGGATGGAAAATGTAGAATACAGCATTGATAGAAATAAGAGATCAAAGAAGATTTGGAAGAAAATGTCTTGGTTAATACATAACTCTTTATGAAAGAAATGAAAATGAACAAGCAAGAAATAAATCATATTATAATTTAGCCTAAGATACATTAGTACTTGGACTGTAGTTGAGACTAGAGCCAAAGTCTAGCTCCTGGCCACATGATTATTCAGCTCTGTTAGTTATAAGACTGAGGCGTTGTCTGGCATAAAACAGAACGTCTTCTCAAATTCAGGAAGCGCTGGAGGCATCCAGACGAACTTCAAAGAGCTTTCCTGATTCGTTTGGAAACTGTAGACATCGTAAGGAAAAGTTCAAAGGATTAGTGTTTCCACTTCTTTCTCTCCCCCATCCGAATTTTTCTTTCTTTCTTTCACTCTTTCTATCTCTCTTTAACTTCTCTTTTCTTTTCCTGAGTTCTGTTAAGAAATTGTCAGTCGTGGATTAATTCTGTAAAACTTGTAAAATAATGTGGTCTAAAATCTTTGTGAGAATGCAACTCTATATGCATAAATGTCAACAAACTGTGCTTATCTGCGGTCACATGAACCTTCTCTTTCATGTGTTTGTGTTTATATGTAATTTCCCTTCCTCACTACTTTATTTATCTTAACCCGGATACAGTGTTCCCACCTTTCGTTCTACTGAATATGAAATACATGAGCGTGCTGGCATGTGGACTAACTTACAATGTCTGCAGAATTATTACTGGCTTTTGACTTGTGCGTAGCCCGTCTGCTCCTGGGGCTCTCAGTGGGAGCAAATAATAGTAACACTACGACCTACAAGGCATGTCTAAGAGGCGACTGTGGTAGGGGCCTAGGGTAGCTACCCTAGTAAATAAAAAACGTCTCAAAATTCGGATGAGCTTGTAGACGCATAACTGGCACAACATATAATCACTCTTAGGCTCATATCACATACAAATCACAAAGAGTGGTTAACAAGTTGTCGATATGGAGCGTTTGAAGAAGAAGAAGAAGAGCTATGCATATTTCGAAATATTGATGTTATGTGACTATATTCGAAATATTGATGTTATGTGACTATATTCGAATATTGATGTTATGTGACTATATTCGAAATATTGATGTTATGTGACTATATTCGAATATTGATGTTATGTGACTATATTCGAAATATTGATGTTATGTGACTATATTCGAAATATTGATGTTATGTGACTATATTCGAAATATTGATGTTATGTGACTATATTTGAATATTGATGTTATGTGACTATATTCGAAATATTGATGTTATGTGACTATATTCGAATATTGATGTTATGAGACTATATTCGAAATATTGATGTTATGTGACTATATTCGAATATTGATGTTATGTAACTATATTCGAAATATTGATGTTATGTGACTATATTCGAATATTGATGTTATGTGACTATATTCGAATATTGATGTTATGTGACTATATTCGAATATTGATGTTATGTAACTATATTCGAATAATTGATGTTATGTGACTATATTCGAATATTGATGTTATGAGACTATATTCGAAATAAATTCAACAACACAGATAAAAAACAATGCATGAAGATAACAAAAATTGAGTTTGTTTCTTTCCTTGTTGATCAATATTTTCAAAAAGCTTCTAAATTACATCGGGGACCCTCGCCGGTGCTACTCGCCGAAGTTCGTGCACTACCGATGAGATCTTCCTGTGTAAAAAAAAAGGGGTGATCGGAGCACACATATTTACTCACCAAAGTGCAATGATGATGGAACTATCAATCAATCAATCAATCAATTTCGTTGTACGTGATGTACATCTCGTATATCTTATGTGTACATTTTATTTCTATACTTGCCAGAAGTGTTTAGCTTTTACAAGATTAAGTTTAAATCCGGTTCTGTTTGAAAGATTAAGTTATAATTTGGTGAAGTGGGGGTGAGATTAATGATCGTACTTATGTTTTCTGTTCTTCTTCTTTCTTCTTCATCAGAACGCTCCATATTGACCACTGGTTGACCACTCTATGTGATGTGTATAGGATCTGAGCCTAAGAGCGATTGTACGATGTGCCAGTTATGCGTCTACAAGTAGACCAGCATATTCGATTTCTGCGACGTTTTTTATTTACTAGGGTAGCTTCCTAGTTCCTACATCAGTCGCCTCTTACGACATGCCTTGTAGGTCACAGTGGTACTATTCTTTCTTCTCTTGCGGGTCCCGGGACCACACGAGAGGTGTTGTGTTCGATTCCAAGTACAACTTATTCTCTATTCAACACCGCTGAACATAATTGGTATATGCGGAACATTCCGTTGCCGTACTCTGCTAATGCCACTTTCAGGTAACTAAACAGGACCGACAACTTGTATGCATACAATGAGTGCCGAGATGGGGATTCAATCTAGCTATCCACATGCTTCTTTTAATGTTTATCACGTCTCTGTGGATATCTTTTGTCCAAGATTCTATATTTTGGTGTTTTTTTTTATAAGTTTTTAAAAACTAAGTTTCCAAAAATATTTTACATCGCAAAAACATTTTTTTTTTAAATAATGACACTAACATGATGAGTGTCCCAATATATTTAACGTCCGGTACTCTTTTCAGATCTTATAGTCTGACGACACTTCACTTCACATTTCAAGAGTCTAATATGCAGGGGGTAGGAGGGCCAGTTCCTTTCCTCACGTGCAGAACATCGAGTCCATTACGCTAATCCGCCCCACAACTCAAGAGATATAATACCATATTATCTAATTCCCCCTCATCTAATTTCAAGACATGACTGGTTTCCCAGGAAATAGTTACTGCTAGTAGATCAAAACGCGTGGCGCATTCTGATTGGTCAGTTTAGTTCAGGTTAGCTGTCTCTACTTTAACCAATAGAATTCCAATTACCTGTGTAATATTTCCTCTGACAAGTTTACCTGTTGGTGGTGCCGAGACGTTCGTGAAACAAGTGCAGCCTCATGTTCTTGTTGTGTTTACTAGTTACAGATTTGTCTAACTAATGGTTCTAAAAGTGAAGAATTTACTTCATTGCACCGGGTTTCTTCAAATGTTGCGGTCCTATTTCGCAGAAATGACACGTCATCAGAAAAGAGTACTGAACAGAGCACGTACTCCATAGCACCAACATTAATCCCAGAAATCTCTGTGAAAATAAGTCGGTTATGACGAACCGACTTAATCTGCCGTATGTAGTGATATTGTGTGTGCAGATGGATTTTGTCTTGATTAATGTTCCCTTCCACATGAATTGCAATTCAAGTGATGAACAGGTTTTGTGTTGACACTTTAGCAACGGCCATATGCATGTATGCGGTGCAGGTTGCTTTTTGTGGCGGTACGGCTGTTTCTGGAATTTGTTACCACAGGATATAGTTGTTAGTATTTCGTGTGATTTTCGTTTGCACAGGAACGGAGCAATTATGGGGTAACCCGTTGCAGTGAAGTTGGAACCGTACATATAAACTATATGAACTATATGAACTATATGAACTATCTCTGTGAAAAAGGCACTCGTGAACAGAACGATGCGGTCTGGATTGGAACCTACGACCTAACTTGTCTATCTAACAAAGTCAGCATTCTCATAATTCGAAATATACGTGTTAATCGATAAGTAACGAATAGATGCAAAAGTAACGAGTATTTGAAATGTTTCGATAAGCTACTGAATACAGGTATATGCAAAAGTAACGAGTATTCAAAACTGACGGAAATACCGACCCTAATCTTTCTACCTCAGTGGTTATATAACCTTTATTGGGACCTCCTTGAACATGAGGTAAGCCCCCAGCCTTCAACCCCCTTTCCGCTTTTTATACGAATTTTCCCCCACAGAATTCACTTTTATTTTCAAAGAACAAACGAAAAAACCGGTTCGCTCCCTCGTCAAGCCATCGGGATATAGTTTCCAATCGAGTTCCTAGTCCTATTGGAGACGAACGATAAAACATAGGTCCCATGTTCAATTTGAGCAGGTAAAAGAACCCATGGCAGTTCAAAATCGAGAAGAGCAGGATGAAAAGTCCCTGCCTTGGCAAAATTCATGAGAACTTTTTTTGTAATAAAATAATTCCCATAAAATATTTTTTACCATCTTTAAAGTTACATAGTGGACCCTCGCCGGTGCTACGGAGTTCGTTTACTGCCGCTGGGATCTTCCTGTGTAAGAATGAGATCGGAGCACACATGATTACTTACCGAAGTGTAATGATGACGGTTATATCAATCAATCTATGTTGCCGTGCTCTGTGTTATATGTTCCGTTTCTTTTTCTCCACATCATTTCTCTGGACTGTTCAACAGAACATCAGGAAAGAAGACGAGAGGAAGACCACGAAAAGATGGTTAGATGGCATAGCAGAATCCTATCAAAGAGCAAAAATAACAATCACCCAAGCCACATGAACAGAGCAAGACAAAACAGAAAACCACGACACTGGGCAACAACCCGGTAGCAGTATGACGACACAAGAAGAAGATACTATCATATCTGGTTACAAATGACAACATCTGAAGATTGATTGATCTTTTCTGATATTAACTTCATTTACCTTCAGATTTCTTAGACTGCTTCTTCCAGCCTATCTCACATCATTCGATTCGTGTAAACAATGTTGCCAGCTAGCAATAATATTGACATAAATATAATACTAACATATACAGTTGTTGTTAACTGCTCTTCAAATAATTTGTCTGCAGTTAGGACAATGTTTTGACATGAACAAACTCGGCACACAACATTTTTACATACAAACTTTTTTTTTACTGTTTTCTTATTGTTTTTTGTTCCATATTTTACTTTTATTATCGGAGGTAGGTGGGAGGGGGGCGAGTATCACAACAGCTTATATATGTTTATACTCAGCGGCGGCTCGTGACCCTTTTTATTGTGGGCTCTTAATGACCAGCCGCCCTTATTAGTATTGATGGCCTGTTTTTGTTTTTTCTTTTGCGTTTAGTTCATTTTAGATCTTCAGACTAGAAATGTCGCCAACACCAAGACTATAATCTCTCCAGGTTTGGGTGACAATCTCTCCAGGTTTGGGTGACAAACTCGTAATTACTCGAGTTCTTCGATAGCTTAGGGAACGATTCTAAGGTAAACCCATAGATATAATGGGAAGTAAATGTAGTCGGCGTGATGTTGACCACATTTCCTATTCTAGCATTGATCAAAATGAAATTGCTCACCTAACACCGTATTGCCCAATATACCGCACGGTATGAACAAGTATATTTTAGTTGTTCTTAAAAAAAAAAATGGTGCTACCCTGAAGAAGGTTTATTTTTTAAATATTGTTTTCGATCCAGAAGCGTTTGAGCTTACAGATCTTTAGCTAGGTGCCATGGACATCGTAACCCTTCGGTTCGGTACCACGAATACCGTAAATCTAGGGAATCTGTGGCTTTTCTGCCAGACGGCGGAATTGAACCGCACTCACAGAGGGATTGTCGCCCGTCATCCAACGCGCTACGAACACGCTGGACACTTATAAATGTATAGATGATTCCCCTCCCAAATGGCCTCACAAAACTGGATTGCAACGTTCAACACAGAAATATTTAGTAAATGTAAGTTGTCACATTTTGTAGGTTCTGAGTGTAACCTACGATAACATAAGGCCGATGGGCTCATGTAAGAATTCTCGGAAATCAGACAACAATTGTTGCATGACTTCGCATTTCGGTGTTGTTAGATAAAAAGAAATTCATTTAATAAACAACACAACAACAACAACATGCAAAAGCAAGGTTATATTATGTTACAAGTTCAGTTTAACTACTAAAGGTTATATTATGTTACAAGTTCAGTTTAACACTAAGGAATGTCAGTACTACTAAAGGTTATATTATGTTACAAGTTCAGTTTAACACTAAGGAATGTCAGTACTACTAAAGGTTATATTATGTTACAAGTTCAGTTTAACACTAAGGAATGTCAGTACTACTAAAGGTTATATTATGTTACAAGTTCAGTTTAACACTAAGGAATGTCAGTACTACTAAAGGTTATATTATGTTACAAGTTAAGTTTAACACTAAGGAATGTCAGTACTACTAAAGGTTATATTATGTTACAAATTAAGTTTAACACTAAGGAATGTCAGTACTACTAAAGGTTATATTATGTTACAAGTTCAGTTTAACACTAAGGAATGTCAGTACTACTAAAGGTTATATTATGTTACAAGTTCAGTTTAACACTAAGGAATGTCAGTACTACTAAAGGTTATATTATGTTACAAGTTCAGTTTAACACTAAGGAATGTCAGTACTACTAAAGGTTATATTATGTTACAAATTAAGTTTAACACTAAGGAATGTCAGTACTATTAACCTTTATATCAATAAAAGCCATAGACTAGTAGAATTGTGCAAAATTGCAGAAAACTTTTCAATGTTCTATCAAACATATATAAAAACAACCACCCCACATTAAACAGGAATTTTCAATGTTCTATCAAACATATATAAAAACAAGCACCCCACATTAAACAGGAATTTTCGATTTCTCATCTGAGATAGTTGGCCTTATGTTGATGGGCCATGGTTCTGACGTAGATCAACAACGGTTTGGTCTGTGTACCAGCGGATTTTGTTCAGTTCCTAGCCATTTGGGGCTGTGTATCAATGGGTTGGGTTCAGTACCTAGTAAGTTGACTCTCCAGTCCCCAAACTGAAGTTGATTCTCCAGTCCCCAAACTGAAGTTGACTCTCCAGTCCCCAAACTGAAGTTGACTCTCCAGTCCCCAAACTGAAGTTGACTCTCCAGTCCCCAAACTGAAGTTGATTCTCCAGTCCCCAAACTGAAGTTGAGTATCTGGACTTTCTAACCAAGGGCTAATTTGTAATTTCTCATCAAAGATACAGTCTAAGTGCTTGCTTTCTTGCTCGTATCTTTTAGACTCCGATTGTGACATAAGTTCGCAACCAACTCATGCCAAGTCTTCCTTTCTTTAGCTATCTCTTGTAGTTCCTTTCAGTTCTTCTGCATATCGTTAATATGATCCTCTAAATCCATTATCCGAGCATGTTTAGACTTTCCTTCTTTTTGCTTTCCCTGTGAGTTCTTGGAAATTCTTCTTGTTATAATCCCTTCGGGTTTCTCAAGATCTATCCTATCCAGCGCAAGTGTGTTTTCTTCGCCTCTTGTTTCACTGGAATCTGTCTCCTTCTCTCCATAAGCTCCTCATTTGTGACTCTATCCTACCATCCCTGTCCCTGTAATCTAATCAGACACCAGTTGATAAATGTTTGTAGTGTACTAGCTAGTATAGTGGTTCTCAAGTTTCTGACCAATACAGCACAACTAATGTAACGCTAGACTTAAATATTCCAATTTTTATAGTGGTTCTCATGTTTATGACCCATACAGCAGTTGTAGTGTATTAGCTAGTATAGTGATTCTCATGTTTCTGACCCATACAGCACAACTAATGTAACGCTAGACTTAAATATTCCAATTTTTGTTCCAGATTTGATTGATTGAGATTTCTCCAGATTTTATTCAGGTTTTAAAGCTACTTGATTTCTGCATTCATATTCTGATATATCTCTCCATTCTGTCCTCTTGGTCTACATGTCTGTCCAAGTATCGCCCACGTGTTGCCGGCACGTACAAGGGGAGCAAAGAATAGTAACACTGCAACCTACAAGGCATGTCGTAAGAGGCAATAGAGGTGCAGAAAAGCCTAGAAAAGTTAGAGGCCTAGAAAAGCTACCATTGTAAATGAAAAGCGTCGCAGAAATCGGATGAGCAGGCTTACTTGTTGGCGCATACCTAACACAACGCACAATCGCTCTTGGACTCAGATCACATACAAATCACACAGAGTGGTTAACAAGGGGTCGATATGAAGCGTTCAAAGACGAAAACTAACCAGTATAAGTACTCAACCGCTGACAAGCTGCTGTATTGTAATGAGCACCTATGCGTGAACAATGAATGCGTATACGTCGATTATGTTCAACCAGTCTTCTTCTTCAAACGCTCCACATCGACCACTTATTAACCACTATTTCTGATTTGTATGTGATCTGAGCATAAGTGCGATTGTATGTTGTGCTAGTTATGCGCCTAAAAGCAGACCATCACATCCGATTTATGCGATGCTTTTTATTTACTAAAGTAGCTCCCCTAGGTCCCTACCTCAGCTGCCTCTTTCGACATGCTTTGTAGGTCGCAATGTTATTATTCTTTGCTCCCCTCGCTAAACCCCGGCAACACATGGGTTGTTCAATCAGTCAGCTTTGATATCTTAAGTTTGACATCATTATTGTCAAAATGATTTTTAAAATGAACTTGCAACATTAAAAGTGATAACTTTGGTTGTAGAAAAACACTGACGAGGAATGAGGACAAATTACAAACGGCAGAAATGCGATTAATGTCGAAAAAGCTTTACATTAAGAGGTAGCATTGAGAAACCATATCACAGACAGCGGACATAGACAAAATAGATGCATGTGTGCTTCATTTCTCTGATCAAAAGAAATTAAGAGATTAAATTCAGAGTATTGCCTCATCTGGCACCAATTTATAGCTGCTCAAAGGTTTCTCTTATCGTCCATTTCAAACGAGACCCAAAAATTAAAAGAAAACTGGATATGATGCGAGATTTGTAGGAGGAACGAAACTATGAAATATACAATTCAACCTCGATATAACGAAATACTGCGCTTCCTAAAGTCCTAGGGAAAGAGGTTGTCTGGGACGTAGAGGTTAACTGCGCGTCTATCGTGCCAAAGGTAAAAGGTTCGCTCCCTCGTGGAGTCATCTGGATATTTTTCACAGATCCTGATCTCAGTGTAGGTGAGATCGAGTTCCTAGTCCTATCGAGACGGACGATAAAACGTAGGTCCCGTGTTTAATTTGAGCACGTAAAAGAATCCTTGGCAGTTGAAAATCGAGAAGAACAGGCTGGAAAACCGCTGCCCGGGCAAAATTCATTAGAAAAGATTAAAATAAAATTCCTACAAAAATATCTTCACCAACTTCAAATTTACATCGGCTACCTTCACCGGTGCTACGGAGTTCGTGCACTGCAGCTGAGATCTTCTTGTGTCAGAAAGAGATCGGAACAGACATTGTTACTCACCGAAGTGCAATGATGATGTTCCTATCAATCAATCAATCAATCAATCAATCATACGACAAGAGTAACGGAATTGTGGAGTAATGTGTACACGAAAGTGTATCTTCTACAGACTAACTCTCTGTAGATTAACCATGAAATAATATACGCTATTTGGGTGGCCTCTATCGCGAAGACGTTAAAACCTTTGCGTGCCGTTCTGAAGGTTGTGAGTTCGAATTTGGACCGAGTCACGTGTACAATTTTTAAATCTTCTTCTTCTTTGCGTTCGTTCTTTACAACCAATTTTAATCACTCTTTGTGATATCTTTGATCGTTTCCAAGAACGTGTATACGTTGCACATTGGTTTGGTAGGCCCTAAACGCATAGACTTCTACACGTTTAGGACATGTACATCCGATTTCAGCCAATCAATTTTTTTATGAGATTCAAATGGTTGTTGTTGGAGTTGCGCAGTTCGTGCTTTGTGCAACACTCTCAGCAGAAGTCGCGAAATTTGTACCGACAGGGGCGAAGCTATATGGGGAACTTCGGTGCAATAAAGTCATCCTTCACCTTCATACCTAATTTTTTTTGTAATCTACTTTTTAAATAAATAGAAAGTTGTCTTGAGTACTTACTGTGTGATATATACAAAATTACAACCTTTAGGTACTTATGTTTCATCGACTGTGATGATGCTACACTTGTCTAGCCCACTTTCGTAAAGAGAAGTCTGAATGTACGAGAACCATTGAGAAATCATAACACATTTGTTAGTTGACCAGAACAAAATTGTTAGATTTTGATCCTCAAAAATGAGATCGTCTCTTGATAAGAACAAAATTGTTAGATTTTGATCCTCAAAAATGAGATCGTCTCTTGATAAGAACAAACTTGATTCCAAACTACTAAAAAGACAGTTTGAAATTATGAGCTCATTCACACAGACAACGACCGAGTACCCTGGGATGTCAGTGGGACAGATTAACGTAATGCGAAGGTGTTCGCCTATCGACTTTGATACAAGAAGTATGTGGGTTCAATCCCTACTCGATATTTCACAAAATTTAGTTTGGTTTAATTGTCGGATCATCATCACTGCACATCGAACCAATTAGTCCATAAGTGCACCGATCTCCTTCTCAGTGTGTGACATCTAACGGCACCGGTTCTTTGTTGGTTTACTACTTCTCTTATGCTATAGTGCACGTGCTAGCTACAACATATGTGACTTTGTATTCTTGCAGTCTGGTTAGTCTTGTAGATTCACCACTATTACTTGAATCATTTACAAATTATCTCTCCCATAAGTGATAGAGAAACTGGCCCACCTATCTCTTGCACACTATTCAATAGAAATGTGATTTGACAGAAACGTCATACCCTACGGTCTGAAAAGACAAAGTAAAATTATTGTTTTAATATCTGGATAATTATTTCATAAGCCAATTTGTAGTAGAAGTTTTCACACTGAAGACATTGCAGCATACCAACCAAGTATAGATGAGTAAAACCTTCTGTGAAGGCATTGCAGCATAACAAATAAGTATAGATAAGTGAAACATTCTGTGGAGGCATTGCCATACAACATACCAACCAAGTATAGATAAGTGAAATATTAGTGAGCATTCCATACAACATACCAACCAAGTATAGATAAGTGAAATATTCTGTGGAGGCATTGCCATACAACATACCAAAAAAAGTATAGATGATTGAAGCATTCTGTAGGATTGCCATACAACATACCAACCAAGTATAGATGAGTGAAGCCTTCTGTGGAGGCATTGCCATGCAGCATTCCAAAAAAAGTATAGGTGAGTAAAGCCTTCTGTTAAGGAAAATCAATATTATACAAAATCCTCTCCAAAACTTCATAGGAGAGAGAACTCATATTCGAAATTCATTGGGAAGTTGGAATAACATCCACGACATATTCTAACGTAGACAAAAATAACATTTTTTACAAAAATTATGAGACACGTAATCAATTAATCAGATACATAAACCAACTGACGTTTCGGTAAAAATAACTAGACAGTAAATTAAGGGCATGCGGCAAAAAACAATTTACCAAACACAGGATTTGAACCTCAACTTTCTTTCTTACAGTTTCATGTGTGTTGCCTGGGCTTGCTGCGACCTACAAAGCGACTGAGGTAGGGGCCTAGGAAAGTTACACAAGTTTTTTTGTTTTTGTTTTTTTCGTCCGCTTTCAACTCAGACGAAGTTTCATCTCTGAAACTGATCTTTGCGTGAAAATCTGTTTTTCCAATTTCTTACAATGGCAGCAGCGTGCACATTGTAAATTACTTTACACTGGCAGCCGTGTGCTCAATGTACTCGTAATTAGTATTCCTCGCCATACAGGCAGATTTTCTCCGACTTCAGAGATACTCACGTTATCGTCCTGAGTAAGACCAGGGGACTCGAATAAATGCCGGACAGTAGGTTCGAACCCGAGCTATGAGGCGTCTCACAGCTAGCAGGCCGAGCTACTATCAACTACTCTAGACAGTCCTCCAGTTACACAGGTAAATATAAAGTGTCGCAGGCCGAGCTACTATCAACTACTCTAGACAGTCCCCCAGTTACACAGGTAAATATAAAGTGTCGCAGTCCCCAGTTCACAGGTAAATATAAAGTGTCGCAGTCCCCCAGTTCACAGGTAAATATAAAGTGTCGCAGTCCCCAGTTACACAGGTAAATATAAAGTGTCGCAGTCCTCCAGTTACACAGGTATATTGCAGTCCCCAGTTACATAAATATAAGTCGCAGTCCCCCAGTTACACAGGTAAATATAAAGTGTCGCAGAAATCGGATTTACTTGCCTACTTGTAGGCGTATAACTGGTACAACGTCGCACCTTGGCTCAGATCAGATACAAAACACAAGCGTTCGAAGTAGAAGACTACTTACAGTACCCATTATGTGCCATGCCGACTTAACTATACACGACTATGCGTCTGCACCACGTATTGCCCTTACTGCAGGTATAATAATAATTCCTCTCGTACCGTTATACGTTACATAGGGCGCAAGCAATTTCTCCATACCGCTTTATCCTGGACAACTCTCTCAATCTTTTCCATGGAACTGAGACTGATATTTCTTGCCTCGTAAATTTACTGCAGATAATCAGTCCTAAAATTGATGCTGAATCCATCCGGCGATTTAAGGAGTTCGAAGTTACCCGTTGTACAAGCAGAAATGAATGCCTAAGAGACAGAGTGAGAAATGTATTTAACCAGCGAGCAAAATTAACAACCATTATGCACACCGTTCAACATATGTTGTGCAGGGAGGCTGAACACCTATGGTTCCGCCCGGCGTTATATAACGTCGGTTTAGTAACCAATAAGTCATGTTTTAGAATGTCTTTCATATCATACAATAACGTCTCATGTCTTTTCTCTCTACAACGTTCGTTATCTTTGTCTTTCTTCTAGCTACTTCGTAATCTCGATGTTGTCTATATACATTTCCTGATCACAAGATTGCATCCAAACTCAACTGTAAACACAGTCTTCTACAATAGAATATCAGGAAATAAGGCGAGAGGGATACCACGAAAAAAAGATGGTTAGATGATATAGCAGAATCCTGTCAAAGAGCAAGAATAACAACCACCCAAGCCATCAGAACAGCGCAAGACAGGTGGTTAGATGGTATAGCAGAATTCTGTCAAAGATCTTAAATAACAATCATCCAAGCCATCACAACAGCGTAAGACAAAAACAGGTGATGTACGGAAATCTACAAATCTGATGCGACCAGATCAGATCTGGAGACAACCGTGGGTATGTTGAGGTGATACTAAGTCAATTGACGTTTAAGGACAAAGACACGTGTGTATTATCACATAAGCAAGCAAAAATTTAACTAAATGTAAAACTCAATTTAAAATCACACAGAAATAGTAGATACAGAAGTGTACAGAGAGAGAGAGAGAGAGAGAGAGAGTCTCTGGGTGAGGCTTACCAAGTTTTAGAATAACACAGAAATAGTAGTTATAGAAGTGTACAGAGAGAGAGAGAGAGAGAGAGAGAGGACAAAGCCTGGGTAGAGCTTTAACTAAGTTTTAGAATCACACAGAAATAGTAGATACAGAAGTGTACAGAGAGAGAGAGAGAGAGAGAGAGAGAGACAGTCTCTGGGTGAGGCTTACCAAGTTTTAGAATAACACAGAAATAGTAGTTATAGAAGTGTACAGAGAGAGAGAGAGACAGTCTCTGGGTGAGGCTTACCAAGTTTTAGAATCACACAGAACAAGAAAGACAGAAAACCACGACACTGGGCAATAGCCCGGTAGCAGTGTGACGACAAAAGAAGAAGAAGAAGATCGCAGTCCTCGTTCGAAGTCTCCCCTTGAAAATAACAAAACATTTTTACTATAATCATTACGTTTAATGGCTTCCCTCCACTTATTTCTGTATTATTTTCTTAGCTATCCCTTCTATTTCTCAAATTTCTTTGTCACAGCTCAGTACTGTGACCTTCTATGTCGTATAATCAAAATATTGACAACAAACATAGGCGTATACGTGAATCAGATGTATGTAGATGATTAACGTCAAGTTTGGTGTGTGTGTATATAGCTGGTGGTTGACATCCCCTTGTTGTGTTAATTTATTCTCTATTAAGGTTGACGGGACAAACAATTAAATAGATTTAGCACCATGAAGGGAGGTAATACAAATAGTATAAGATAACAAGAGTTATGGTTTCATTATATTTAAAAATGTAAACAGGTCTAGACGATGGGTAACATTTCAACACTTCCGAATATATGAGTGCATTGTATTTTTTTAATTTAATATATGTATTAAATTGACACTTTCTTCATTTCTGAAGATCTACATTTTGTAAAATATTAGTTGTTTTTTCGCCATGTGTATAGTTGATTGTAGTGGGGCGGATTAGCGTAATGTGTTCGCTTATCCACACGGTCAGCGGGTTCAGGTAAAAATTAGCGGAAATTAGACCACAATCGTCGCGTGACCTTCCATTCCAGTGTTGTTAGATAAAGAGAAATTCATTATAACAACAACACGACACGCTAAATTAAGTTATATAAATTTAGTTATAAATTAAGTTATAAATTAAGTTATAAATTAGTTATAAATTAAGTTATAAATTAAGTTATAAATAAGTTATAAATGAAGTTATAAATGAAGTTATAAATTGTTATAAATTAAGTTATAAATTAAGTTATAAATTAAGTTATAAATTCAGTTACCAATGAATATCAATATTATTAACATTTTTCATCAATAAATTACCACGGACTCGTAGAATTGTGCAAAATTGCAGAAAACCTTAATACTGCTGCACCTCTCGGTGCTGGTGTCTGCAGAGGTGACTGTAGAGTCCAATCCTACAACACAATCCCCTACCACAGTTGGGGCATACATGATCAAGGTTAGACATGTGGGTGCTGTGTGCTCTGTCTTTTCGCGCAGCTCGTTTTCTCTGTGCCTCAACGGCACGATGATTCTCAGCTATGCGGGTTCTTTTGTTGTTACAGCGCCACATTTGGCGATCTTACGCAAGGGATTCCCAGCACGTGGTGTCTATATCGAAGCATTTCAAGACTTCTATGTAGGTAGACCCTTATCAAACAACTTCTATCAAACAATTTATCAAAACACTTATACAAACCAGACCCCATAAGCAGGAATTTTGGTTTTCCTGTTTGAGCTAGTCAACCTTATGTTGCCGGGGCCACTGTTTAGTCCAACACTCGACGTTGCACACATAAGTAAAAGAATTGAACCTCCTATCTCCTGCACACTACATTCTAGAAATGTGAAGTGACATGCACTTCATACCCTGAGGTTTGAAAAAGGCTAAAGGAAATTTAATTTGATTGATATAAGTTGATCTGTGAGATCATGAAACATAACACAAACATTAAAGAATAAAATAGAAACTTTTGAAACAATGTGTTACAGAAAAGTTTTTAGAACATCATGGACAGAGAAAAGAAAAAACAAAGACATTCTACAAGACAGAGGAGTACTGGCTCATAAATAACATCTTGTCTCAGAAAATGAAATATTTTGGCCCTTAAACGTCACAGTGGTTTGGAGAGAACGGTAATGGAAGGCATGGTTACTAGAGTACATGGCAGGGGGCGACCAAGACGAAGGTGGCAACAGGACATCAACGGAATATTTAACATGACGCAGGCGGAGGCGGGAGAACTTGCTATAGACCGCGAGTTTTTCATGCTGGCTGGACAAAAGCGATGTTCCGTGAGGGACATGCTACTACTTGACTTGATCGATAAGAAAAGACTTTCAGAAGCAGTCCCAAAAAAGAGATTAAAGTTTTGCTTAAAATGATGAAAGATAGTCATGAATCATAAAACCAAATTAGTGTCAATAGTAAAATTAAGGTCAAAAACCGAAGGATTATCTTCATTGCACTGGTTTTATCTCACATGGTTCGGTCTCTCTCCAGAAATGTCCTGCCACCTACAGAGAGTATTGCACAAGCACGAACTCGTAGCTTCGACAACAATTCTAGGAGCCTCTAGAAATTAAAAGCATAGTTAACAGAACGTCGCGTCCGGATTCGAGCCCACGATCTTCAGAACGCAAGGAAACGGCCTAACCCCTTGTATATCTTGAAAGTAAGAGCCGTGAAAGTGTAGTAGTTAATGCATTTACTTCCTAGATGCGAATTCCCATGATCAAATTCCTCAATTGAAGAACATTAGTACAGTGATGTTAAGTTCTCAGAAATACTTCACATTGTCACTCTAGCTAACATTAGTATAATGTCAATTCTCGAAATATTTCACATTGTCACCTAGCTCAACATTAGTACAATCAGTGGCGGCTCGTGATCCTTTGTGTTGGTGGGGCCAGACTCAATTTTTCGGTGGAAAGAGATTTTGTGTTGGTTATATTTTAATTTATTAACAATAAATATACGTTCTTCTTCTTTTCTTGCGTTCGTTCTTTACGACCAATTTTAATCACCTTGTATATGTTTGATCATTGCAAGAACTGTATATTACATTGGTTGTAGGCCAAACCAAGATTTCTCAAGTTTGGACGTGCATCGATTTCACAACCTCCTTGTCGCCTTTGCATGCATGGGGTAACAGTGGTTCTATTCTTCTTTGGCCGAAAACCATGGGCGATATAACAGTTAGCACATTATTTTTCGTGGCCACCCACTGGCCCTTAATGACGCGCCGCACTGAGTACAATGATGTCAAGTTCTCAGAAATACTTCACATTCCACAACGTGAACAAGTTAGAAAGTTGCCAACATAATATATCTTCTATCAATATTTATCCAACGATTAGTTATATATGAAATCATACAAGTGCAGGTTTGTTAGCTGCATATTAGTTCAGACGCTCTGGTATGATTATTGGGCAGTACGTAGAGTTCGTAACAGTCATAGTGACATGTGGGTGGTGGCTTCTTCTTCTTCTTCGAACGTTCCATATCGGAAACTTGTTAATCACTCTTGTGTTATATGTGATCCAAGTCTAAGAGCGATTTATGTACGTTGTGTTAGTTATGCGCCTACAAGTAGGTCAGAATATCCGATTTCTGCAACGTTTTTTGTTTAAAGGGAAGTTTTTCTAGGCCTCTACCTCAGTCGCCTCTAACGACATGCTTTATAGGTCGCAGTGTTACTATGTTACTATTCTTTTCCCACATTGAGGGCCGCAGCAACACACATGCGTGTGGTGGCAATACTACTTTCGTGTGTATCGTGTGTAAAAGTCTTCGTTTAGATCAGCGTTTCCCAAAGTGGGCGGTACCGTCCCCAAGTGGGCGCTGAAGCGTTCTAGGGGAGAAGTGGCTTCAGAAGAATTTTGGGGTGTTCAGGCGATTAGGGTCGGTGGCTCCTTAAAGAAGAAATTAATAATATATATTTTGAAATAAATTATTTTCGTCATTTTGCGATGGAATAATCATTTAAAATTTGAATTGTGCTTTTAAATTCATCTTATGCCCGTCTTACACGATCCATTTTTTCATTAATTTTCTATTTCATGCATATAATCATTTGAAAATTGACCATGTATGACAGAAATATGTATCGATTTTCTATGTCAAAGTGAAAATATAGCATGCATATATGTGGGGAGGGGGAGTTCGCAAACTTTTATAATGTGGAGGGGCGTTACAAAGTTTATGTTGTGCAAAGTGGGCGGTGGGCTGACAAAGTTTAGGAATCTATGGTTGGGAGTCTTTATTAAGCTTTGGGAATCTATGGTTTAAGTCTTATTATCAGTTCTTCTATGTGGTTATGAGTGCTGAAAAACAAACAAAAAGAAACTCCATATAGCGACATTATTTCGAATTAAAAACGGGTTTTAACGCCGAATGATTGACTTTACTGCACTAGGTTCTAACCCACATGGCTCGGTCCATCTCCGCAGAAATCGCACGCCACCTGCTGAGAGTATTACACAAATCACGAATTCCGTAACTCCAGCAATAATCATAGCGGTCTGTGGGGGGGAAATGATCTTGTGAACAGAACGGCGCGGTCCCAATTCAAACTTACAACCTTCAACTAGCAAGGCAAGGGTTTAACCACTTAGACACAGTAGCTCCCAAAGACAAACATAAAAAATGTGTTTCATTAGGTATATTGGCAAGTATGTTGTTCCCGTTTACCGTATGACATTACTACAGGGTGTTCAAGATAATTGCATCCCCATTGACAATTCGAAAGTTGCCAGATAACCTATGGCGTTGTGTTTATTTACTATTTAAACCGGTTCTGACTAGCTTGTCCTACGTCACATTTGTTCATCGCCCTTCCCGCACTACAATTACACACTGTCACACAACCTTGACCTATACTACGCCATAACTGAACCTTCTCATTTCCATACATATATGCCAGATTAGCTCCATTCACTGGCCGTTTTTAAGTTGAACACCCTGTATTACTTTAATTTCAAGAAAGAATGGATAGTGTAGCTGTTAGTGCACGTAAGTGTAGACGTGTCATTGCAGGGTCAAATTCCAAAGTGAGAGTGCCAATGTGTTCCTACCGTAACGCAGGAGCCGCTCTAGAACCACCACTCGCTGACCACACGTCCTACGTCCGAGAGAGCAGACATGTTTGCATAGAAAGCATCGATTGTTATGAAGTTTACGATGGTATAATGGGGATGTTCTTCAGTCTCTTGACGACATACTCTTGGAGAATATGACTATCGTGGCATATCCTTTACATGATGTAACCATTAACCACAGTAAAAGAGTCGTTGATATTCTAGGCACCACTTATACGTTCAGTAGTTTGTCATTGCTTTCTGAAAAGGGGTTTGGTCTATTTTTACCTTTTGTAAAAATCCTACGGAAACGAATTGGCTTCCAAATTTGCCCACCGTGGTGTTTGAACCAGGTACGCCTGTGTTTGTAATCGAATTCACTACCGCTTGGAAGGGAACTAAAATTGACGGTGAATCAATCCAGCATCTACTTCTTCTTTTTCTTCGAACACTCTATGTCGACCACTTGTTAACTACTCTGTGTGATTTTTAAGTAATTTGAGCCTAAGTGCGATTGTACGTTGTGCCAGTTATGCGCCTACAAGTAGGCCAGCACATCCCATTTCCCGACACTTTTTATTTACTTGGGTAGCTTTCCTTGTCCTACATCAATCGCCTCTTACGACATGCCTTGTAGGTAGCAGTGGTACTATTCTTTGCTCCTTGTGAGCCCCGGCACCACACGGGTGGAATCAATCCAATTGTATTTTAAAGTGTTTTTTCGATCCAGAAGCACTTGAGCTTTCAGCTCTTCGGCTCGGTGCCATGGACATCCTAACCCTTCGGTTCGGTGCCACGAACACCGTGAATCTGGGGACATTGTGGCTTTTCTCCCAGCCCGCGGAATTGAACCCGCGCTCACAGAGAGCTAGTCACCCGCAGTCCAACGCGCTACGAACACGCTGGGCAGGCGGGCAGAATCAATCCATCGATTTAGAGAGTTTGGAATTAAAAGTTGTGGAAGTGGAACTGGATGCTTGAACGGCAGAGAGGAAGAAGTGGGTTTCACCAGCGAGCCACAGGAACCATCAGTATGCATACCATTCAATATTTCTTGAAGGAGACTGAGCACCTATGGGTCTGACAGAAGTACTGTGACGTCAGTTCAGGAACCAATAATCAACAGCAAATAATCTCCGAATACACCAAACTCTACTGTGAAGGACGTACGACATATGAAAACCTTCATACAACCTCGGAGGTGTCACAATACAGTTAGCATGTTATTTAGAACTTCACTATTTAAAGCTGTATAGCTTAAATATTGTTATCGTTTTTATTTCATTATGCTATGTACATTTGATATAACTATATACAGTGGCGGCTCGTGGTCATTTTTAGTGGTGGGGCCAGACAAAAATTTCGAAAAAATTATGGTTTTTGGGCTTGGTTTATATTTTAGTATTTACTATTATTTGTTTATTCCGCGAAGTTATTCCCTTTACTGTAATGATTTGCGCGCATGCGCAAATAACAAACGGGACAACGTTGCGCCAGGGTAAGTGAGTTGGCACTGATCAAGACCCTACTCCACCTCCTCGTGGTGACCCTGGAAATAGACAAAAGATCATGTCTGGCTAAGTGGGTAAGGATCGAGAGAGAGTTACTCTGGTATAGGTAATAAAGCAAACGCACACACGCCTCTTGGGTCCTAAATACTAGTGTATGCACGCATCTTCTGCTGATGTCTAATTAAAAAAGTTGCATAAATGCAAAGCAAATGTAAGAAGTAACAACGTACGAGTCGCGTGTAAGCGTATACTCTCCTCCTGAATCAATGGTCAACGATAATTGCCAGCTCTCATTGCAAGAAAGCCGGACACTCTCCCCACACACTCTAGGCAAAATGGTGAAAACTCATAATTCCTGGGGTTCAACAACAACTAAAATATTTACCATATAACTAAGGTACAAAAGAGATCCCTACAACCTACCGTTGACAACAGTCCTTCACCGTGAAATAGCAAACAATAAAAACCCCAAAAAACTTTGCTTTTCTTCACTGACAGTTAACCACGATTTTTTACTAAACCACTTATTATTGAAAGTCCTCTTTTCTTGCCATCTTGTTGCACATATACAAAGCTATTTCGCTGATGTGCACATAACCGTTTAATTTCAAGCTTTTCTTCTATCTTTAACGAAGGAATGGATTTCGTAATAAATAATACATTTGATTCATTTTGAATTTCGAGTAAGCCACATCTTCAAAAGTAGGTCACAGCTTGTCAATCGCAAACGAGTATGCGTTGTAGAAGACATATGTATATTTAATACGAAACATACGATTACCGTTAACGATTATAATAATAGTTAGTTACACATTTCTATTAATGCATATCCTTTTCTACTATTTTATATATAATTTTTGATTCAATCGATAATTATACAAAGTACTATTTAATCAAGAGTCGTCTTTTAACTGTTAATTGGTTGATATCGTAGGAACTGAGCTTCCGGTGAATAAAATGACATAAATTGTTTTGGCAATTATTATTAAAGGTAGCGGTCAAAGGTCATAGGTCGCCATGTTTCAACGTCAGTAGAGAATTTTAAAACGACCCGATAAAACATAATGTGCTGATATATATGTCAAGCGTTATAGAGAGAAACTGAATTGGTGACTGTATATAATAGGTTTTTTTTAATAATAATGTTTATATATTATTATGATTATTATATTATTATGATATAACATTTATATTTTAGTGTTAAATATTCAACTTTCAAAGCTAATCAGTGTCAAGTTACGTATAATAATTACGAACAAAATTTTCTTTTATAATAAGTACACGTTAATTATTTTTAATTGGTAGGTACTTACTGTACCTGTTCTTACTGACCCCTAATGACCATGGGTGTATACTAATTGGAGGAAAAATATGTTGAATTTTAGATTTCAGAATGTGTGTGATATTTTAGTGTTATATATCAACTTTCAAAGCTAATCAGTATCCTGTTGAAAGTAATAATTATAAACAAATAATGTCTGAAATAATAAGTACACGTTACTCAATATTTTTGGTGGGGCCTGACCCCACTGTCCCTTAATGACGAGCCGCCCATGATTATATACATATCTATCTATCTATCTATATCCTCTTCCTGTCCCGAATGAGACATAAGGCTTCCACAAGAGAATTTCACTGTTGCCGTCCTGCAGCATTTCTATGAACCGTTTCTCACGTCAGGTCACGCTCCTTTAACTCTCTCTCCACTGTTCTTCTCCATGTTTCCTTTCGACGTCCAGGCCTTCTCTTCCCATCCGCTGTCCGCATATATTTATACATGTTTGCGTGTTGTCTGTTTGTTAACTAGTCGATAGTATAATCACATATAGTATTTATAGAAACATTTCATATTAATCATATTTATATTAAGAAAATTTGTTTCATTTACAACATTTCACTTTGATTTACATTTATCCATGTTTATTGAATTGAATTTTATTAGAAAGATCATTAGAAATATTAACGAACAAAAAATTCATGCAAATATTTTCACCATCTTCTAAATTATATTGGGAACCTCGCCGGTGCTACGGAGATCGTGTACTGTCGCTGAGATCTACCTGTGTAAGAA
Organism: Arion vulgaris; assembly: GCA_020796225.1. Taxonomy (NCBI): domain Eukaryota; kingdom Metazoa; phylum Mollusca; class Gastropoda; order Stylommatophora; family Arionidae; genus Arion; species Arion vulgaris. The sequence goes on from CM036757.1 coordinate 73,997,591, forward strand.
AGAGATCGGAGCACACATGGTTACTCTACGAAGTGCAATGATGATGTTCCTATCAAGAAATCTATCCAATCAATCCTCAGGCCTACCAATCTAATCACTGGCAGGAAGAACGAGGAAAAAAAGAAGAAGAATATTTTGGTCTAGATCCTACGTTCCCAACCTTTTCAGGTCACAGTCCACTTTGCACGCAACCCCCTTCCCCATCATAACAGCGTGACCACCCTAACTCCACACATACACATATATACATGTTCTATTTTTCTTTGGAATGATGCCTGGAAGAAGAATGAGAGGAAGACCTAGAAGACGATGGATGCAGGATGTCATTGATGAACTGAGAATGACTGCTGCCGACGCCGACCAACTTGCACAAAACACAGAGTTTTTCAGGACTGCTGTCATGGGACCAAGTTCCGGAAGGGACAAGCTACTTGATGAGGATGATGATAATTTTCTCTTTGACATAGAAAGTTGACATATATTTCTGTCGAACATGGTCAATTTTCTAATGATTATATAATTGAAATAGAAAAATGATGAAAAAATGGATCGAGCAAGACGGGCATAAGATGAATTAAAATGCTGAATTCAAATTTTAAATGATTATTCAATCGCAAAATCAGGAAAATAATTTATTTTAAAATATACATTATTAATTTCTTCTTTAAGGAGCCACCGACCCCTAATCTCCTGAACAACTTCCAAATGCTTTTGAACCAACCATCGCCCCCTCTCCTTCCCTGAGCGCTTCAGTGCCCACTGGAGAGGCCCACTTTGGGAAACGCTGATTTAGATCATATGTTCCCAAAGTGGGCGGTATGGTCCCCCTAAGTGGGCACTGAAGCTTTGGGGCGGTAGTGGTTCAGAAGCATTCGGGGTCGGTGACTCTCTAAAGAAAAAATATATATTTTAAAATAAATTATTTTCGTGATTTTGCGATTGAATAATCATTTAAATTTGAATTATGTATTTTAATTCATCTTATGCCCGTCTTACACGATCCATTTTTCATCAATTTTCTTTTTCATGTATATAATCATTTGAAAATTGATCATGTATGACAGAAATATATATCAATTTTCTTGTCGAAGAGAAAATAGAGCATGTATACATGTGGGGGAGTTGGCAAACTGTTATAAAGTGGAGGGGGCCATTACAAAGTTTATGTTGTGCAAAGTGGTCCAACAAGTTTGGGAACCTATAATTTAGATAAATATATTCTTACCCAGAAACGGAATGATGTAGTTCTAATGTTATTGAAGTAGATAGATAACTCTGAGAACATTAGAAGTTGGAAGAGGTAAAAGAATAAGACAATTATATTTGATCTGAATAAAATAAAAAGACAACCTTAGCTAAGTGTAATGAAGATTTCGTTAGACAGGGAGCCAGACATCAGAGACCACAAATTTGATGTCTTTGATAGCGGATAAAACGGAAAGACTTCTAAAATGTCAGCCGTCCATGTGAAAAGCAACCGGTTACGAGTGACGTTACACTAAAGCGATTTGGAAGTGAAAAAGTGAAACTCTTTCCGGTGTAAGGTTCGTTGAATAAGAAACGAAATTTTAGAACATGATCTGGAAGAAGTAAAAACTGCAATCGGCAACATCTCTCTTTGATGTTTATTTTCTGGTGACCTGTTTCTTTGTAGTATAACATTGAGATGGAGACAATTCATATTCTAAAAATCATGGACAAATTTATGCTAATAAAACAGTATTTAAACAAAAGTTGTGTTATTTATTGTTAGTTTGCTCTCTAGGAATTTAGGCGTGGTCATGGCAACTAATATGACACTTCTGACTGATTTTTGCGTGCAGGCTTAAATGGTCTAAGGGTCTCTCTCTCCCTCTCTCGCGATCACTCTTAGACTGATGTACCAGATTTCCTCATAAATCTCATTCATGTGGAAATCTGATGCATGCAGCCTTAGCAGGAGTGGGTTTCGTCACATCTTTAGCGCTATTTGTAGCACTGGTGCTTATCCTTCGGCGATGTGTCCGGTTTTAGCCAGCGTTTACTGGGTTCGCTCACCGTCAGCCTTTGGCTGCCCCAGCCGACCTGGAAGGCAGCAGGTTGTCTAAGGGTCTAAAGCCGAAGTATTTACTTAATTGTCCAGGGTTCCCCATATGGCTCCGCCCCTGTGGGCAGAAATTGCACGCCACCTGCCAAGAGTGACAAAGTACGAACTCCGTAGCTCCAGTCCTGTGAATCTCATGAAAAATTGCACATATGACTCGGTCCGAATTCAAACCTACAACTTTATGAACGACAGACAAGCGTCCTAACTACTTCGTCATTCAGACCTCATGGCGTGAAGGTTTCATTTCTTTATGACCAGTGTCCCTCACCATTCAGGTCAACTTTATTCCAAAACAGAAGTTCTTGTAATTTAGATTTGCAAGTGGGATCAGAGTGTCCTTTAGTCCAAACACGTACTTTGAGCACACCGATAAGTTTTGCCAAAACAGGTTTCGAACCTCGGAATCTCCACTGCATGGTAGCTATCACAGAGTGTTACTAACTTCGCGTACGACAATCTCAAATTGTATTCATAAATGAATTTCTTGTCAAGTGTTAAATTTCTGATTCGAAATACCAAAATACAAAAGAAGAATGAAAGTTGTCTAAACTGCAAAAACAAAAGGAATCGACATTTCGATCAAAAGATCTTTATCAAGTAACGTATACAAGACACACTAAGGATCAAAACGTTGACCTCATGAGAAACCTGAATAAAGTACATCTAGAATCATCACTTTGGACTTTTAGTGTGTTTTGTGTACTTGGTTTGATAAAATTCTTTTGATCAAATGCTTTTTTTACTCCTCGTGTTGCACTCCTGTTTCTTACTTCGTGTTTTGATATTTCGCTTTTAGTATTTAGTTTTATTGCAGTCTTTCATGTTAGCCACTTTTTTGTACTTATCTGTTGATTTTGTAGTATTAAGTTGTGGGTAACTTTCCTAATGTACTAGTGTATTGTTTTCCCATAGAACATTGCAAATGTTCATTATACCCCTGTTGTTTATTTGAATATTTCGTTTTACTGTTTTTAAAAGATCAATGTGTATGAAGAGTGTAGTGTATATACAGTGGCGGCTCGTGATCATTTTTGTTGGTGGGGCCAGACAGAAATTTTCGGAAATATCATGGTTTCGGTTAGGTTATATTTTAATGTATAAAATAATAAATACACGTTAAGGCCAGGCCCCACTGGACCTTAATGACGAGTCGCCACTGGGTATATATGTATATATATATATATATATATATATATATATATATATATATATATATATATGAGAGAGCCGCAGTAGTGTAGTTAGTGTACTCACTCTAGCCTAGTGGTCCGGGTTTAATTTCACAGTAGACGTGGACTTTTTTCCGAACGTAACAGCTATCAGGTCGACCCAGTCTCAATTGGGTACCAGGAAAAGTACTGGAAAGTCGTGGCCTCCGATAACATATGGCCGGCGGGTAAAAATTGACGGAAATCAGACACAATCATCTCGTGACCTTCCATTCCAGTATTGTTAGATATAGATAAATTCACAAAGTTCGATGAAACCTTACCTGATTATTCTTTTTTCCCCGAAGAATTGACTTCATTGCACCGGGTTTTACCCATAAGACTTGGTCCCTCTCCGCAGAAATATCACGCCACCTGCCGAGAGTATTGAACAAAGCACGAACTCCGTAGCTCCAGCAAGAATCCTAGGCGTCTCTGGAAAAAAACTGCATTGTGAATAGAACGGCGAGGTCCAGATTCGAACCCACGACCTTCGACTCACAAATCAATGGGCGTAACCACTTAGCCACAGAGAACCCCACCTGGTTATTCTGTGTCTAGCTAAAACGAATATTGTTCTTCACGTTTCTGTTGGCAGAAATAAAACTGAACAATCTGTCTAGAATCAATGTTTCTGCAATCAGGGCGTCCCTATAGACAATCAGTCCCTTTCAGCAATATATTTCTTCCGTGATTGCCTTCTCCATCTTTGAAATAAAGAAGAAAAACATAAAATGTCTCCATAAATCTAATGACTATCCATACTGACACAGCTCAGAGATACAAATACAGAAAATATAGTATAGACAGACAGACAAATGGACAAATAAACAAACAAACAGACAGACGGACAGATAATCGAGCACAATACGAGGATGAGAAGAATATGTTAATTTGTTCAAGTCCTGCTGACAAAGTCTTGACGTCACCGACAACAAAACAAATTTCCGGGATTGCTAACCCACCTATTTTTGTGCTAACCCACCTATTTTTGTGCTAACCCACCTATTTTTGTGCTAACCCACCTATTTTTGTGCTAACCCACCTATTTTTGTGCTAACCCACCTATTTTTGTATCTTCAAACAGTTTCTTTGTTTGTGTATTTACAAACCTCACTCCCTCCCTTCATATACTAACTAACTCACGCACTTACTATCTGCTTGTGTGTACGACATTATAGTAGCTAGTATGAAATGTTTACGTGTTTACCTGAAAATTGTTGATGTATACAGCGGCGGCGCGTGGTCATTTTTGTTGGTGGGGCCAGACAAAATGTTTCTTATCAATCATGGTTTTGGGTTAGGTCATATTTTAGTATTTACTATTATTTGTCTATTCCGGGAAGTTATTCCCTTTACTAGAATGATCTAGAGCCGCTGAAGCAAAAACAAAAAGGGACAACGCGAGCCAGGATCAGTGAGCTCCATTGATTAAGACCCTACCCCACCTTCTCGTGGTGACTTATATAACTCCTAAACCTCATAATTCCTAGGGGTTCGATAACAACTAGAATATCTATCATATAACTAAGGTACAAAACTGAACTCACCAAGAACAGCTTATTATAAAAGAATATTATCATATAACTAAGGTACAAAACTGAACTCACCAAGTAACAGCTTTACTTATAAAAGAGTATTTGTCCGTTGACCACATTAGATTAAAATGTCCCTCATACCGATTGCCAAAGAAACCTGATAAATAGAATTCCAGTGAAAGTTGACAATTAACAATTGGCAAATTAAGTTTATTTAGATTATAAACTTGTCGAATAGTGACCAGATGTGTCTTTTTCTTTTTTTTTAAATATTTTCTTTTTAAATTTGACCTTACCGTGAATTGAAGAAGGGCTCCTGCATGGAAGTCGCGCTCTAATCAATTCGGCCAGACGATCTATAACACTAAATGATTTTATAATAAATATACCCGTCGATCAATTTTGAATTTGAATGTCCCCATTTCATAAAGTAGGTCAGGTCATACCTAGTCAACTGTTTAAACGAGCGTCTAGTGTAGTAGACAGATGTATGTTGATGAAATGGTCGATTATCGTAAACAATTCTAATAATGGTTAGTTACTTATTTCTATATTATTATATCATTTTCTACTATTTTATATATAATTCGTAATTATTTCTCTATTTTCGCATAATAAATTATTAAATTAAATTTCTCGGAAGCGCCTGTCCTACACTAGTAGAGGCTTAACGGGGCGCAACGTTATAGTCGTTCGTGACAAAGATTACACATATATATCACAATAAGAATGATCAAATTGATGGTCAAGAAGAAGAGCAAACAAACAACACACAAACAACAAACAAACAACAAACAAACAACAAACAAACAACAAACAAAAACAAACACAACAAATACAATCAAACAAAATTAACCAACACCATCAACAAACACAAATCAGCACAATACTATAAAACAAAACCGCAAAAAAAAAACAAACCCACACAAACAACCCAAAACACACAAAAACACAAAAACACAACAAAACAAAAACCAAAAAAAAACAAACAAACAACACACAAACAACAAAAACAACAAACAACAACAAACAAACAACAAACAAACAACATCAAATTAATCTTGTTTATTAATTTAGCAGGAAATGTATGTGTACCACATACCTATATAATATATGATGTGTAATTAGCTCTTAACCATTGGCAGGCTCTTAAGGTTTTTTTTCCTATATGTTTGATGTCTTGCTCTATACTTAGAAACCATACACATTATTTGCATTGAAAATAGGCATGTTGTATATGGCTGGAAAGCTAATTGAATGGGCTATCATGATATGTGATTTTAACATAAGTGTGATGTAATATATGATATCTGTGACCTACTTATGAAAAGTCTAAAAATAGATTATAACACATAATTTTACAGTCACAAAGTAGGAAATAAAAAAGTATGACGAATATAATGAAATCTTTATTCAGTCTTTTAAAGTCTTCATATTTGCAAAACATATAGGAATTTAAATATGTTTGGAAAATATGAAAGGCAGTAATCATGAAATTTATAAAATATCAATATTTTCATATTTTAAAGAATAAAAATCAATAAATATGGCCTTCAAGAGAAAAGGATGCAGAATTGGTCTAGTAAGCAGCCCATAAAGTACTAACACTTATACAGGGTGTTCAACTTTAAAAGCAGCCTGTGAATGGAGCTAATCTGGCATATATGTATGGAAATGAGAAGGTTCAGTTATGACGTAATATAGGCCAAGGTTGTGTAATGGTGTGTAATTGTAGTGCGGGAAGGGGCGATGAACAAATGGGACGTAGGACAAGTTAGTCAGAACCGGTTTAAATAGTAAATAGACGAGATGCAATGCGCACCTGGCAAATTTCTATTTATCACCGGGGCTGCTTTTAAGTTGAACACCCTGTAGTATCATATATAAACATTAAATAGATATATAATTTCTAAACATTGCAAGTAAAAGATATTATTGAACAAAAATATGAATACGCAATAATATTTGCTAGACAAAATAATCAGGAAAAAGTTATTGGGCATCTTGCAAACAGAGTCAAAGTGACCCAAGCACAGAATGTTCATCTGACCCAAGCGCAGATATTTGAAGAATCACTGGTGTCTTCATCAGGACAGTCATCTGAGTTATTAGAATCCATTTTATCATATAATTTGTGATTTTGGCTGGAGCAAGTTGGGCGTTTCTACAAAATGGCAATTGGGAAAGGAAGTGTGCTTTAGTCAATGAGATTAGACATCTTAAAATAGATCATTCATTTTTTTTTACAATTATTTATGAAATTATGATATGTTTTGCATTAGTTAATATAAATTTTATGAACTTAAATGTACAATTAAAACAAAATTACAGCCACTTAAATAAGCATGTTGAGTCGATTATAAATGATCGAAATCACATTATCCCAATGTTTAAGGGAAATGTGTGGACTGTGTCAGAGACATAAAAAAATGGTACGTCTTATTTACAGTAAGATTTATTATGTGTGTAAAGGTGATTTGTTTATAGTGTGTGGGGCAGCGGAAGTTGATTGTAGATTTAGAGAGGGAGAAATGCAGGATAAGAAATGAAGTAGGGGAGGGAGTGTTGTGGGGTTGAGTAAAGTAAGAAATAAAAATAAAAGCACTTTAGCTTCTGTCGAAATACAAATCAAAGAAAGTGTGCGTGTTTGTTTTTTTAAACCATGTGTGATTAGAAATGATTAACAACATCCTACATATATCAACTAGATAGACATGAAAGTGATTTATTCATAGGGGAAAGACAAAGATGATGAGAATTAGCCAAGCAAACGACAACCCGATCTCCTTGGATGTAACCACACTTCAAGAGGTAGAATCATACATATACTTGGGAAGCAATGTAGACAAAGAGGGATGAACAGATAAAGATGCCTGAATAAAAATACAGAAGGTAAGAGGTTGAATCATGAAATACTTGGCAAGCAATGTAGACAAAGAGGGATGAACTGATAGATATGCCTGAATAAATATTACAGAAGGCAAGAGGAGCTTTCATCGTACTAGAAAATTTGTGGATGTCTAAACAAAATCAAATCTAGAACCAAAATTAGAATACTGAAACTAAAAATGTTAAAGTAGTTCTACTGTTTGGGTTAGTAACAAGAAGAGCGACTGAAACAATAACTAAGAAATTGCAAACACATATCAACTAGTGTTTGCGCAGAATAGAGAGGATGATCGTTTGTTAGAGTCACAAATGAGAGGCTTATGGGGAGAACGAGGCAGATCGCAGTGAACCATGAGGTGAAGAACAGACGCCGACGCTGTCATGAACGTCCGATGAGAACAAGGAGTTTTTCTCCAAGAACCCCAGAGGAAGCAACGGAAGCCAAGAATATGATCGAAAAATAAACAATGTACAGGTATTAAGCTTCCGAAAAAAAACAAAAAGACAAACACAGGATTCAAACCACTTACCCTCGTTTCTTACGACACCCATCACCTAGCCTAGCAATACGAGCGTCCTTACGACACTCATCGCCTAGCCTAGCAATACGAGCGTCCTTACGACACCCATCGCCTAGCCTAGCAATACGAGCGTCCTTACGACACCCATCGCCAGCCTAGCAATACGAGCGTCCTTACGACACCCATCGCCTAGCCTAGCAATACCAGCGTCCTTACGACACCCATCGTCTAGCCTAGCAATACGAGCGTTCTTACGACACCCATCGCCTAACCTAGCAATACCAGTGTCCTTACGACACCCATCGTCTAGCCTAGCAATACGAGCGTCCTTACGACACCCATTGCCTAGCCTAGCAATACGACCGTCCTTACGAGCACAACCAGCGAGCCATTATTAAAAAATGGCTCACTGAGGAGTCTTTCTCAAACGCATGGACGTTTTTTTTTGGTTTTTTTCCCGATCCAGAAGCACTTGAGCTGAAAGCTCTTCGACTCGGTGCCATGGACATCGTAACCTTCGGCTCGGTGCCACGAACACCGTAAATCTGGGGAACCTGTAGCTTTTCTGCTAGTCCGCGGAGTTGAACCCGTACTTACAGAGGACTAGTCACCCGTAGTCCAACGCGCTACGAACACGCTGGGCACGCGGGCAAACGCATGGAGATACGTTAAGGTGGGAGGGTGGGTTGGGGGAGGGCTACTCCTGGTATGATTCTTCATATTCACTTCTTCGTTGGCCAGCTATGAATTCTGGCGTAGTTGGGGTGCCGGGAATGACGCACCAGTCTGTTATTTTGCGTGAAGTCATGCTTTCCTTATTATCAGTATCCCCCGTCATACATCCTTGCTTACTCCGATTTCAGAGGTACCGATATGATGATAGTGAAACTATGAATAAATAAACACAGAGACAAGGGAGAATACTTCTTCAAACGCTCCATATTCACCACGTGTTAACCACTCTTTGTGATTTGTATATGCTCTGAGCCTAAGAGCGAATGTACGTTGTGCCAGTTATGCGCCTACAAGTAGGACAGCACATCCGATTTCTGCGCTGCTTTTTATTTACTAGGGTAGCTTCCTAGGTCCTACATCAGTCGCCTCTTACGACATGCCTTATAGATCGCAGTGGTACTGTTCTTTCCTTCCCTTACGGCCCCGGACAACTGACTTGCTAGTAGTGAGTATACTGAATAGATAGTTACATAGATGAGGGGCTGAGATAACTATAAATGAAATGAAAATCGTGACATATTCTTTACAGGACCTAGCCATCAACAACAGTAAACGAGTCATCAATTTTCTAGGCACCACTTTCACATTCTGTAGTTTGCCATTGCTTTCTGAACGGTGAGGTATACTTTTAGTTAGTTAATTGCATATCCTTTACAGGACTTTGCGAATCAACCCCAGCTTTTTAACGCTGTTTGTGATTTTTCTAGGCATTATTACGTTCGGTAGTTTGCCATTGCTTTCTCGACGGGTGGTGCCAGCGTTCTTTTGTTAAAATCCACGCGAAACAATTTGAAACTAAACTGTCCGTAGCGTGATTCGAACTCAGAGCGTCGAGGTTAATAGACCGAGTCATACCCCCAACAACAGACGCCACCAGGTCTACTTTTACCGTTTGTAAAAATCCAAAGGAACTAATTTGCTTCCAAACTTGCCAACCGCGGAGTTTGAACCAAGTACTCTTGGGTTGTGATCAAGCTCACTACCGCTTTAGCTACAGACGCTCATATAGATACACACTCAATATGTCTTGAAAGATTTGCAGGAAGATATGGTGAATCATCATACAGAACAAACATAGACTGTTCATTTTCACACGGTGTGTTGTTCTAGTTAAGATGCATTGCACCGACAAACAACAGTTGAAAGGAACTACAGAACATCAAAGAAGAGAGGATACTAGATAGCTTTACAACATGGCGTGGGAGGAAGTGAACAACAGAAGCCGCTGAGACTACAATGGAGCGGATGTTGTGAGGAGACGCGATTGATGCACACACGAATAAAAACAAAGGTTGGGAGGTTGCAACCAGATTTTGAATTTAGTCAACAAAGGGTGTATTGTGAACTAGGAGAAATTATTCATATAGCTTTTCATGAAATACTTAGTTCAATGCTAACAAGAGATGGAAATGGGGTGAAGGAATTTTAAAAAGAACAAACATGGCCTTTACGAAATTAAACAACTAAAAACAGTTTGAAATGGAACTGATAGGAAAATAAAGACCAAATATAAAAGCATGCATATTCCCAATTGCAAAGTATGGGTCTTAAGAACATACATTTAACAAAGCAGTAAATAAAACGTATATGAGCTTCTTAAAATAAGTGTTAGCCCGCCTGCCCAGCGTGTTTGTAGCGCGTTGGACTACGGGTGACTAGCCCTCTGTGAGTGTGGGTTCAATTTCGATGGTTGTCAGAAAAGCCACAGGTTCCCCAGATTTACGGTGTTCGTGGCACCGAACCGAAGGGTTACGATGTCCATGGCACCGAACTGAAGGGTTACGATGTCCATGGCACCGAGTCGAAGAGCTGAAAGCTCAAGTGCTTCTGGATCGAAAAATATATATAAATATAAGTGTTACAGAAAAGTCATCCGAATATCATGGACATAGAGGAGAACAAATAGATCTATCTAGAAAGAATTCAAAATCAAAGAAAACTGGCTGATGCTACAAATAAGAATGAATACAATTTGAGTATTTTGGACAAATAACAAGACACAAAGGATGAAAGAAAACCATTATAGAAAAGATATCCACGAAGAAGGTGCATATGCAAGAAGAAGACCACGGAGAAGATGGATTCCGGAGCACTTAACCATGCTGCAGAGGTTGACCTATGAGAGAGAGAAATTCCAGCAGGGTACTGCAAGAGATATTTATTCGGGTCAATTGTCGTATTGAAAAATTTAATGCTGCCATACTGTCGTTTGAGAGCAGCGGCAGTTTAGTGGTTAGTGCCCTTGCTTGAATGACGCTTTACTCCAGAATCAAATTTCCCATTTCAAGAGGAACTTGGTTTCAACATTAACGGCACTCAGGTCGACCCAGTCTCAGGTCGACAGGTCGACCCAGTCTCAGGTCGACCCAGTCTCAGGTCGACCCAGTCTCAGGTCGACCCAGTCTCAATTTGGCAAAGGAGAAACACTGAGAAACATAGGCGGCGAGTGTAATATTGGCTACATCATCATTATGTGGGGCTGGTCACAAAACAATACTGACCTAACAGCCTATTCCCCAATATACTACATGGCAGTGGCGGCTCGTCATTAAGGGCCAGTGGAGCCGGGCCCTACCAAAAATAATGTATAACGTGTATTTATTATTTTATAAATTAAAATAAAGCAACCCAAAACTATGATTTATCCTGGTAAAAATATCTGGCCCCACTTACAAAAATGATCATGAGCCGCCACTGCTACATGGTATGGAAATTTGTCGAAGAAATTATTGTCTTTTATACCTCTAAAGTCGAAGGCACGTCTGTAAGGCATTGGACACTGATAATTAGAAATGCAGGACTTCACGCAAAAATCAGAAGCGCCAAACCAGGATCCCTAACTACGCTTGAATTCATAGTGGGCGTACATAAGAAAAACAAGAACTGTCATATCAGTGGTGTTGATAGTGTGAGAAATTATGTCTGTAGAAACATCATGCAGAACACATTGATAGATACAACCAAATGTTACACACTGGTCATTCCTTCAGGGGCGTATTCAATCATGACTTACAAAGACTACGCCTACTATTCAATACGTCTAGGACAAACTCAATTCACACAAACACGTAACTCACCCACAATTTCTGCAACCACATCAACCCCCGCCCTGCGTGTAAAAATTGTTTCATCTCAGTAATCGATGTTGCTATAGTCAATAATCGTCAACGATTGCCAGCAGTCGCTTTTTTTTTTGAAACATAAACATCCACACGCGCCAGGCTAAGTTCATACGAGAACAATTTTACATCAGAGAACCGCACATTATGTCCGCGCACTGTCGCAAAACATCAAGTGGGATGCGCATACATCAGACCTAGTCAATATTGCAAATTAATCACCGTCAATTTGTGAGTTAAATCTTTGGGATGACATGAAAAGCATGTGCTGGCAAAGGTTCCTTAAGTTGATTACCTCGCCGAGGAGGGAATTTATCTGCCGTTAAAATAACTAGCTTTTATCTTGTGGGATATTAAAGATATTTCTAGTGCTTATAGTACTCTGCTTGCTCTGATGAAATAGATGAACAGAACTAATCAGCAGACAGGATGTTATTCCTGTAAGATCACTCAACATCAGCCTGTGCTGTCTTCAACGTATTTTCAGTATATTATGTTCCTAGTTCTGGTGATACACACTGACCTGCTGCTTGTACCTATTTCATTATTATCATTATCGTTATTATCGTCATTATCATTATCATCATTACCATTGTCATTATCATCACTATTATCATTATCATCGTTAGTGTCATCATCATTATCATCATTATCATCATCATCATTATCATCATCATTATCATCATTATCATCATCACCACCATCGTCGTCATCGTCATTATCATTATCATCACCATCATCATCATCATCTTTATCATCATTATTGTCATCATCATTATCATAATCATAATCATTATCATTAACATTATCATCATTATCATCATCATTATTATTATCATCATTATTATCATCATCATCATCCCCATCATAGTCGTCATCGTCATTATCACCATCGTGATTATCACCATCATCATCATTATTATCATCAGTCTTCCTTGCACTCAAGGGCAGATAAGACAGATATTTTAAAAAAGTGTGCTGCTAAATTCGATCATAAGCCTCTATTCCCCCTCAAACCTACACCTATGCATGTCTTTGATGATACCTCATCCTTCAATAGTTCTTCTCCATGTGCTCCTTGTGCATCTTTACCTTTTGATAGTTTATTCTCATTGATATCCTCTGTCTTCCACTAGCTCTCTTGTGCATTACTGTTCCCTCAGATATGATCTTTATTGGTTATTGATCTTTAACAATATGTCTTGTTTTCATCTACTCACAATATTGTCTGTTTCTAACTTGCATTTCTGTAACAATATGTCTTGTTTTCATCTACTCACAATATTGTCTGTTTCTAACTTGCATTTCTTCAACAAAGCTCTCTTTTCATTTCCAGTCGTTACATCATTTTTTTCTTTAATATTTACATAATATTCTCTTTTTTTTTTTTTTTTTTTAAGGTCGTCACGCTGTTACTGAGTTGTTGTCCAGTGTCTTGGTTTCTGTGGTGTTTCTGCTCTGCTCTAGTGGCTTGGGTATAGTTATTTTTGTATTTTGACAGGATTCTACTATAAACTCTATCCATTTTTTAATCGTCTCTCTCTCTCTCTCTCTCGATCACCGCCGAGACCGATGTACCAGACCTCCCCATAAATTCTATTCATGTGGAAATCTGATTCATGCAGCCTTAGCATTGGTGTGTTTTACGTCACATCTTCAGCACCATTTGGAGCTCTGGTGCTTATCCTCCGACGATGTGTCTGGTTTCAGCCAGCGTTTACTCGGTTCGCTCTTTCCCTTCTGTAGCCATCTAGTGTTTTTTACGGTGTGTGGTAGCTAGCCCCACCCCCAACCTCCTTAGTCGCCTCTTACAACATGTATGACAGGTAACAGTGGTTCTATTCTTTACACCTCAATTTGGGCCCGGTAACCACTCTGGCGTTTTTCTCGTCTAGTCTTCCTCTCTCTCTTGTTTCCTTATGTTCTGTTGTAGATTATTTTTCCTGATTGCATTTGTGGTAGATTTTGCATATACATTTCTTCTACCTCTTTGATGGTCCATATGCTCAGTCTAAATTTGGGTGGTGTCTGAACTGCAGCAGTAGAGTTCCTCGAAGGTTTCCCATATCTCCCTTTTTTAATCTTCGCTCGTGAGTCCTTGTTACGGGTCAGACGCAGATATGATGGACAGGACTGCAGGATGTCTCTGGGGTCTGTGTTTCAGTCTGACATGCACATTGGGCTTTTTCTGTGTATGTGGGTTTGAGTCTGCAATGTCCTGTTCTGCGACTCTGGTTTCTTGCTTGTTGTTTTATGCCAAGTCTGCAATGCCCTGTTCTGCGACTCTGGTTTCGTGCTTGTTGTTTTATGTTAAGTCTGCAATGACCTGTTCTGCGACTGATTTCTTGCTTGTTGTTTTCTGTTAAGTCTGCTGTAATGTTCTGTTCTGAGACTAGAAGACGTGTTGATGTTCTCTGTTGAGTCTGATGATGAAATCTTATGGATGTTTGCTGTTGGTTTGCTGCCTCCATCACTGTTTGTATTTTTCTTTGATATGTGATCCACATTTTAAACCTTTCAGTTCTGCTGTCCATTTATTTCTTCATTGTCTATATTTCCGCCTTATACAAGAAAGCTGAGTATATCCATCACTTTATAGTTCTCATTTTCGTGTTATTTTGATTTACTTTGATGTTAATACCTCTCTCATGCTGTTAATTATATTTTTGGCTACTACTATTCTCTTCTAAATTTTCATTGCATTTCTTCCATCTTCATTATTGTATGCCTCAGATGTATAAAGCTTAATACTTGTTCAAGTGTTTCATCCTCAACTTCTTTATTAAACGTATTCTTTACCTTTGTAGTTGATCTCTGTGACGTGCGGGTAAGTTATTCACCTCTCGCTGTAAAGGTACTCGGTTCGTTTCCTGCGTGCAAAGATCAGGATATTTTTACATTTGTCCTTGATCGAGTTCCTTCTTCTATCAGAGACCGACGAGAAATGTAGGTTCCTGTGTTCAAGTTGAGTACGTTTATTTAGGGGGAGGACTGTTGAAAGATTGATGAAAGCTGATATCAAGAAGGGAACAATTCCACAAGAATGGCATAGCAGAAACCTGTCAAAGAGCAAAAATAACAATCACACAAGCCACCAGAACAGCGCAAGACAAAAACTGAAAACCACAACACTGGACAACAACCCGGTAGCAGTGTGACGACACTGGACAACAACCCGGTAGCAGTTGACAACACTGGACAACAACCCGGTGCAGTGTGACGACACTGGACAACAACCCTGTAGCAGTGTGACGACACTGGACAACAACCCGGTTGCAGTGTGACGACACTGGACAACAACCCGGTAGCAGTATGACAACACTGACAACAACCCGTTTCATGACGACACTGACAACAACCCGGTAGCAGTATGACAACAAAAGAAGAAAGAAGAAGAAGAAGAACAATTCCACCACAAAATCTCACTGAGAGAAGCTAATATACTTATCAAAGAGAAATATGCTTTAGGCCTACAAACCAATGTCAAGTATACAGTTCTGGCAAAGATCAAATCATATCACAAGAGTGTTTAAAATTGGTCGTAAAGAACGACAAGAAAAGAAGAAGAAAGGAAATATAAATGTACATGAAAGTTATAAAGAACAGGAAGTTATGCTATATACAAGACGTCATTTTAAAATCTATAGTCTATAGTCTGTCCCCAGGTGAGTGATGGAATTGGTTGTCACTCTTAAGGGTAGGGGTGGGAAATTTAATTTGTGTTCCAGAGACAGATCAGTCGTTCTTGTTGTATTATAAACGTGTTTATTTAGTGCGTCGCCCGAGTGGTTACCAGGGCCCAAATTTGGGGTGTAAAGAATAGAACCACTGTTACCTGCCATGCATGTCGTAAGAGGCGACTAAGGAGGTTTGGCTGAAATCGGATGCACATGTCCTAAACTTGTAGAAATCTATGCGTTTAGGGTCTCCAAACCAATTTGCAACATACACATGTTCTTGGCAAAGATCAAACATATCACAAAGAGTGATTACAATTGGTCGTAAAGAACGAACGCGAAGAAGAAGAAGATTTAGTGCGTCCGAATATTGGTGCAGCCCGAAAAGAACGACATACTAAATATGCAAAGAGATTGAGTAATTAACATCGAACTGGCGTGTTGGGACGCTGGACGCTGCTGGATTTGCTTAGACGGAGATCGGAGCACCTATGGATATGTCCGGAGTGCTATGATGATAGTCCTCATATAACTGATAACTGTTATTTAGTGTAGTCTTGATATTGTCTATCCATCTTTTCCTTGGTCTTCCCTTGATTTTATAACCTGATCTTATTTTATTTGCATGCTATTATTGTTTGTATTTCATTCTCATTAAGTATCCGAACGACTCATTTGTTGTCTTTCAATATATTCAGTGCATAAAGTTATACCCACTCTGTCTTCTGATGTCCCGTTTCGCAGTCTATCTTTCTGGTGAAGTTTCATTTTAAAATTAGAATACAATATCATCATTAACTAGCAAAACACGTAATTACAAAGTACTGTAGTTTACAAATTACAAAAACAATGACAAAATACAGCAACGTTTCGACCAACAAGGCATTTATCAAGCAAACGAACAAATAGGAGTGACAAATTAAATGAAACACAAATGGACGACCAAATACAAACGTATCTAAGGAAATCTGAATAAAACGAATAACGAAATAAATGAACAAAAACACACATAAAACTAGAATAGAAAGGAAAAGAAACAATGAAACATCTAGTAAATATATAACTTGAATACATGCAAATATACCCATATAGATTACAAAGCATGATGAGAGAAAGTACTAAGAAGCAGAAGAATGAATATAACATGAATACATGCAACATATACCCATATATATATACTGAACATTAATCCTTATCACGTTCAAGAGTACATGAAGCCAAGACCAAAAATATACACTTAATTCAATATTGTTGCTGACCATTAGTGCCTCCGAATCTTCATAAACAGTTGTGGAATTGTTTCAGTCTCTGTTCCTGTAGATGTCGAGCCACCATCTTTAAGTTCCATGCGGTAAACTGTTGACTGCACGCACATATTCACAAAAACTGCCCAAATTGATCTGTGCACATTTTCAAATGCCCATGAGAGTTCAGCACAAACCAACATGCCTTTACTTTAATACCAAGTGTTGTCTCAAGCGAAGGTTCCTCGTTACATAGTATTCAAACACTAATATTGTTCTTGGGAAAATACGTAGCTACATAGTTTACTAAATAGATGCCTATGTCTGAGTTGTTCATTATACATATATATATATATATATATATATTATACTATAGCACTTTGATACATATATATAGCACTTCGATATAAATATATATAGACTTTCGATATATATATATATATATATATATATATATATATATATATATATATATATATAGAGCTTTTGATATAATA
This sequence comes from Arion vulgaris, assembly GCA_020796225.1. Classification (NCBI taxonomy): domain Eukaryota; kingdom Metazoa; phylum Mollusca; class Gastropoda; order Stylommatophora; family Arionidae; genus Arion; species Arion vulgaris. Next base: position 74,015,105 of record CM036757.1, read on the forward strand.
TATATATACCTTGGATAAATATATATAATTGATATATATATATATATATATATGATATATATATATATATATATAGCACTTTTCGATATAAAATATATATATAGATTTCGATATAAATATATATAGCACTTTCGAATATATATATATATATATATATATATATATAACTATATAAATATATATATATAATTGATATAATATATATATATAGACTTCGATATAATATATATATACACTTTTCGATATAAATATATATAGCACTTTTCGAAAATATATATATATATATATATATATATATATATATAGCACTTTTCGATATAATATATATATATAGCACTTTTCGATATAAATATATATAGCACTTTTCGATATATATATATATATATATATATATATATATATATATATATATATATAGCACTTTTCGATATAAATATATATATATAGCACTTTTCGATATAAATATATATATATAGCACTTTTCGATATAAATATATATAAGCACTTGATATAAATATAGCACTTTCGTTTTACAGACGATCAAATGGTAAGTGTGTTACTGTGACAATTTCTTAGTTTACGCTTGGTCTCTCTTGTCTCTCTGTTCACGAGTGCAGTTTTATCCAGAGACCCCTAGGATTGTTGCTGGAGCTACGGAGTTCGTGCTTTGTGCAGTATCTCTGCAGGTGGCATACCATTTCTGCTGAGAGGACCGAGCCATATGGGGAAAACCGATGCAATAAAGTCAATTCTTCGGTTTAAAAACTCTCTTGTCTTTCAACTCATTTCTAAGTCTCTTTTCAAAAGATGATGCACCTTTGTGTAACATTGTTTTCTACATGACTCGGTCAACAGCTAGTGATTTACCCTTCTGTTTGAGCCGATAGTAAAGTTCTTCATTGAGGGCTTCCAAATATTCTTATATGTGAGCGGTGCCTTACTGCTTCTTCCCTTCTAAAAGTTCACAGAACAACACATGTTGTGGAATGCGGCTTTTATCCATTCTTCTCAAATGCCCTAGCCATCTTAGTTTTCTACTGCTGAACGTGCACTTGATAGTTTGTTCATTAGCTTCACAGATAAGTAGCGTTCTTAAATATGACCATGGCAGACTTAACTGAAGGAGAAATTGATTAATTGATTGATAGAAACATCATCATTGCACTTCGGTGAGTAACTATGTGTGCTCCAATCTCTTTCTTACACGGGAAGATCTCAGCTGCAGTGCACGAACTCCGTAGCACCGGCGAGTGTCTCCTTAAAGGAGAAATCGCAAGGAACTAGGACCCAGGACCTCTTGGCGACTGGATGAAGATGACTCATCTACCTAGATATCTGAACGTAGGAATATGATTGCAGAAGATTAAGAAAAGAACTAGTTAGAGTTCAAATTTATATATTTCAGTGGCCCCCATAGGTGCACAATCGTTTTCAACTGACTTTAAGCATCAGTAACAGAACACTTATACGCATCTCCAGTGATGATTCTCAATTTTGTCCTATGTCACAGTGTTAGAGTGCGTATTTTTAACTGTCAAACCAAGGGAATAATTAACTGTACTGAGATTTGAATATCGTACATCAGTGCTATCCAGCACTGTGCCTGCGTCGTCTTGATGCCCGTGTCATACAATCATGGTGCCCTATTTTATTCAACCGGCATTAACGTTAATCAAAATTTCAACAACAAAAAATTGCTTCTGAATAACTATCTTCTTCTTCTTTGCGTTCGTTCTTTACCACCAATTTTAATCACTTTTTGTGATATGTGTGATCTTTGCCAAGAACGTGTATATGTTACACATTGGTTCGGTAGGCCACTAAACGCATAGACTTCTACACGTTTAGGACACATGCATCCGATTTCATCCAAACCTCCTTAGCCGCCTCTTACGACATGTGTGGCAGGTGGTTCTATTTTTTACACCTCAAATTTGGGCCCCGGTAACCACTCGGGCGTGAATAACTATGATTCGGATATTTTCGTACACACAAGATAACAAAAGTTCAACTTGTAATCAGGATTAAATTTTCATCTGTTATTATTTTTAATAAATGTTATTATTATTATTCTTCTTCGAACGTTCCATATTGACCACTTGTTAACCCACTCTTTGTGAGTTGTATGTGATCTGAGCCAGAGCCAACTATAAACTACTGGGCCTTCGGGCTCAGGTAAGAATTGTGGAAATCAGACCCCAACTACACCCCGTGACCTCGCATTCCAGTATTGGTGTATATAGACGAATTCATTTTAAAATCAACACAAAATGCTAACTCAAAGTTATATTATGCAACAAGTTAAGTTTAACAATAAGGAATATCAATATTATAAATATTTTTCACCAATAAATAACCATAGACTCACAGAATTGAGTAAAATTGCAAAAAAGCGTGCGGTGTTCTATCAAACATCTGTAATTTCCAGATCCCTTTTCGTATGTAGGTCAGGGAATACCCGGCCAGTTGTCTGGCCTGTGCTAGAGCCTGGCTGTGTCTGAGCCTAAGAGCAATTGCAATTGTACGTTGTGCCAGTTATGCGTCTACAAGTAGACCAGCACATCCGATTTCTGCGAGCTATTTACCTACTAGGGTAGGTTCCCTAAGCTCCTACCTCAGTCGCCTCTAACGACATGTCTTGTAGGTGTCAGTGTTACTATTATTTGCTCCCCAGTGAGCCCCAGCAACACACGGGTGAATGTTACTATTAAAATTCCATTATGACAATAACCACATGTCACACGCGCTTCCACAGTCATTAACTAGATGTGTCCCAATATTTAAAAACGTTAGATATCATTAGTGTATCTGTTTAAGGTACCCATCCAGTGGCGGCTCGTCATTAAGGGCCAGTGAGGCCGGGCCCCACCAAAAATAAGGTGTAACGTGTATTTATTATTTTATACATTAAAATATAAATTAACCGAAACCATGATTTTTCCGAAAATTTCTGACTGGCCCCACCAACAAAAATGATCACGAACCGCCACTGTTCCCATCCATCTCTGAACAACTGACCCTACTATTCCCCCAATATCTTCCCAGACTGCGAGTATATGTTTCATTACATGGAAATCATCTTCAATCTCTTGGGAGATATATTTTACTTGCTTCACTATTGACATGTGTTGTCTACAGAAAATTGCTATCTTGGTATCTATTGTTATCTTTGAAGATGTCACATTCAGTCTGGCATTGTCCACAAATGTTTTCCTGCAGTTCGGTAAACTAAGAGCTTGTTCTTGATTTTTTCCCCGTATTTACAAACTTGTATCGTAATAGCTTCTTTTCTATTTTTCTATAACAATTCTTTATTTAACTTACATTTATGATATCTAGTATTCTATTTTTAGTTTGTTGTCTAATGTTTTCTGATTTCATTTCTGATTTCTTTTGTCTCCCTAGAGAATGTTTTTTTTCTTCTAATTTATATCTTCAGATTTGTGTTATGTGATTTTTCGAATTATGTTTTATTCATTCACTTTTAGCGTTTGTTGATTTCATTGTGTAATTTGTTTTAAATATATTTCTTCATCATTGTTGCTATTGTTGTGTTGCTAACAGAACTCCTCCAGCTTTCAATGAACAAATTTGTTGCTATTTGTTATCACAGTTTTTTCCTCAAGCAGTTTTTCTCAAGTTTCTTTTTTGGCTATTTTTGTCTTCTTCTTCTTCTTCTTCTTCGTCTTCAAACGCTCCATATCGACCACTTGTCAACCACTCTTGTGATTTGTATGTGATCTGAGCCTAAGAGTGATTGTACGTTGTGCCAGTTATGCGCCTACAAGTAGTCTAGCAAATCCGATTTCTCGCTGCTTTCTATTTATTAGGTATTATCCCTAGGGCCTACATCAGTCGTCTCGTACGACATTCATTTGTAGGGTGCAGTGGTACTATTCTGTGCTTCCCTTGCTAGTCCCGGCACTACGCGGGCGAATTCTTTGTCTAAAGTCTTATATACATCTCTGTTGAACAAAGTAGTACAATAGACATCTCTGTTGGACAAATTAGTACTACATACATCTCTGTTGGACAAATTAGTACTACATACATCTCTGTTGGACATAGTAGTACGATATACATCTCTGTTGAACAAAGTAGTACGATAGACATCTCTGTTGGACAAAGTAGTACAATATACATCTCTGTTGGACAAAGTAGTACAATAAACATCTCTGTTGGACATAGTAGTACAATAAACATCTCTGTTGGACATAGTAGTACTACATACATCTCTGTTGGACATAGTAGTACGATATACATCTCTGTTGGACATAGTAGTACAATAAACATCTCTGTTGGACAAAGTAGTATAATAAACATCTCTGTTGGACAAAGTAGTACTACATACATCTCTGTTGGACATAGTAGTACGATATACATCTCTGTTGGACATAGTAGTACGATATACATCTCTGTTGGACATAGTAGTACTGAATACATCTCTGTTGGACATAGTAGTACGATATACATCTCTGTTGGACATAGTAGTACTACATACATCTCTGTTGGACATAGTAGTACGATATACATCTCTGTTGGACATAGTAGTACTACATACATCTCTGTTGGACAAAGTAGTACGATATACATCTCTAATTGACGGAGATGGTGAGGTAGGCACCAGGGTAGAGCGTGCACGCATGCGGGCGACGGCGCGGCAAGCACGAAAGGCACGGCAGGCGCGGCCGGCAAGAGGGTGTGCAGACCACCCGAATGTGCAGAGCGACTGGAAAGCCTAGCAGAGGTAAAGCCAGTGCGAGTTTCCGCTCTCAGGGAACTACTGCTACCATGTAGTTTGATTGGGGACAATCAAAGTCTAGCGGAGCAAACAGTACACAAACCTGAACGGTAGGCAAATCAAGCAGTCCATTAAAAGACGGTATAGCTGGGCAGATGACACCCCATCAGCCCGGGAGGGCAGGTCGTCTACGGGTCGCTGCCCTGAAAGAAAATAGCAACCTGCTGGCTTGTGGGTTTTGGCTGGGGACAGCACAAAGGATAACGGAGAGCGAACCCAGTAAACGCTGGTTGAAATTGAACACGCGTAGAAGGATAAGCACTTGAGCTCCAATAGGTACTGAAGGCTGTGCACGTACATCCGTTCTTGATGTTTGGCTACTTATATATCACATTAGAATGATAAAAGCGGCTTAAGAAGGATCGCGAGATATATATATATAATCTCTGTTGCACAAAGTATTATGGTGGAAGCATACTTCCACTGGACAAAGTCTTGCAATCCACCTCTCACTTTAAAAAAGATATCATAACCAAAAATCCACTTTTATGAAATATCATGATCCACAATTAAATGTACACTAAAGTAGTTTCGCAAATTTGAACCCACCAAACTTTAACATCTCCCTCACTTCATCCCTCCTCCAACCAGGTACCAAGTGCTTCCAATCTATCTGCACGACCATGTTATCGTAGTTTCACATTATCTGAGCACTATCATTTATCATATGAACTGATAATTGTTTAATAAATCATGATTTAACAGCACGATTCCAATGATCCAACAACAAGAACTGTTTGAAGACATGTCGGCATCATGATTGTGTTGATTAGTAATTATACTCAATTATTTTGTTAACAATCAACAACACAATCAATTCCTAGGACGGGCACAACAAATTAAAACTATTATAATGTTCCTATGTGCACCATCAGATAGTGTTCCCATGTGCATTATTAAAAATGGTTCTTGTATGCACATGATGCCATCAGATATGGTTCCCATATGCACCATCATATATTGTTCAGGTATGCACCATCATATATAGTTCAGGTATGCACCGTCATATATTGTTCAGATATGCACCATCATATATTGTTCAGATATGCACCATCATATAGTGTTCAGGTATGCACCATCATATATTGTTCAGGTATGCACCATCATATAGTGTTCAGGTATACACCATCATATATTGTTGAGGTATGCACAAATCATATATTGTTCCTTGTAACTGGAACGAGTTCGAGAATTAGGCGTTAGTTGACATGCCAGACAGTGTTGCCTTCGTGGTAGAGAAGATATAGTAATCAACTTCTCATGGGTACTGTGAGCAAACGGACTTTGGGATGGCTGCTGCAACGGAGGACAGAGCACGAATGGGAATGCCCAATATGCCATGACGTCGATCGCATAACATAACATAATATTGTTCCATTGTGCAACATCAGACATTTTTCTACTGCAGTCTTCCCTTGTTTCGCCTTTGCTACTTAGTTTTTCTGCAGTTTTCCTACCTTCTATTCTTGATTTCAACTGATAGTATTTTGTTTCTTTGTTGTGTAGGTGATTTCAGCCACTTTAAGCCGAAGCACGTCACTTTCAACCTAAGGGCGAACCATGTTTTTGTTATATCAGAACGTGTGGTCAGCAAACAGGAAATAAGAATATAATATATATATATATATATATATATATATATATATATATATATATATATATATATATATGAGAGAGAGAGAGAGAGAGAGGGGTGGGGAGAAAGTGAGATGAACTTCAAATGTAATCACAAATAGATTTTAAAAAGGACTGGTCGGGTCGGCGCGTTCAGACAATTAGTCGGCTCCCTGTGTTTACGACCCGACTTCAGCCAAAGCGTTGTTAGCAAGTCAACCTTCGTAAGGTACACCGAGCCCCTTTGTTCTGTGCACGTCCGAGGAAAAGTCCACAAAGACGCCCCAGGTAGATGTCATGGTTTAGCGATTTTTAGTGAGTGGGGTGAACTGGGTCAACCAGTTCACTCGTCTTAAGAGAATCAAAATGGGTTGGAAGACGATAAAAGGTTTATAACGACAGATACCAGTCGGTAGTCATTTTTTATAACTTCGATTCCGATTCTGATTTTTCATGTTTGTTGCCTGCACGTTCTGATATAACCCAAATAAGAACCGTCCTTTGGTTGAAAGTGCCTTGACTTAAATATTAATCCCCCTGCGTAACAAACTAACAAGTACTCATTTTTCTGTCATGTCACGAGAAAGGAAAGACAATGGCTGACAACCGGAAAATAAATGGGGAACTAGAGAGAGAGAGGGGGAGAGAGAAAGAGCAGATCTTCATACACAGACACAGACAGGCAGGAACATATGTAGATAGGTAAGTAGATAGGTAAGTATACAGGTAGGTAGGTAAGTAGATATATATGTAGGTAGGTAGGCAGGTAGATCGGTAGATAGATAGACAGACAGACAGGCAGGCAGGCAAGCAAGAGACGCAGCGCAGGCAAAGAGATAGGTAGGTCAGGTAGGTAGGTAGTAGGTAGGTAGAGACAGACAGAGATAGACAGATGGAGGGATGGATGGATGGATGGATAGATAGATCAGCTTTCAAATTGGTACTCTAGACAGACTTTTGTGCAATCATATGATCGTACCAGTCTCCGTGACAAATGATGATGAAAATGAGGGAAAACGATTCTAGTGATGATGATGATGTAAAACAGAATCCAATTTGAGATGGTAGTAAAGGATAGCAATAAGTATATCACTTAGGAATGATTGATTGATTGAATTCGTGCGCTGCCGGTTAGATCGTGTTATGTAAGAAAGTGATCGCAGTACACATGGCTATTCACCGAAGTACAATGAATATATCAAGAAAAAAAGTTGGTACAACATCAATACTGAACTTCATCAAGAAACAGCAAATTAAATGGTTCGGTTACATAAGCAGATTACAAACAGGCAGGGGCGTCTCAAAGATCAGTGTTACTCCGATACACTGGATACAAAGCAAAAGATCGACTATGCAAAAGGCGGGTTCAAAGACGACGAAAGACGACTTATGAAGCGCACACAAAAGCCCGTTCTAGAAATCTCTTCTTACTCTGAAACTCTGATGCAAATCAGTACTGGAGAAAAGAAAGATAGACAAGGTGCATACAGAGGCTCGCTCCAGGTGTCTACTTTTTCGACCTGACTCTGAAAGGTAAAATAGTTTTAAAAAATAGATAGATAGATAGATAATGATTGTCCTATAAATAAATAAATTGACCATATATATATATATATTTATAGCTTTGGGGAAACCTGACAGACCTGCTGTCTGCCCAGTTTGTGGTCCACAGTAAATTAAGCGCATGACAGGATCGTGAAGAAGAAGAAGAAGAAGCAGTCGCTTTTTGCTGTATGCTTCCCCTAACCAAACCAGGTGCTTCACAAATAGTTCATGTTTGCCTGGTTACTGACCCGCAATGTCTACTTCGTTGGAAGAAGCTATCGTCATCAGACATTATAATGGCGGCTTGAGCTATCAGTTTAGGATAACCTGGCGTGGATTCAATTTCGACGGACAGACTCAAACATACGGCGTAACTGGAACACCATGTTATCGGTCGATTTAATTCATCTGGTAATTGAGATTAACTTCACAAAGGAAGGTAAAAATAGCAGTCTGGAAAATAGTAATCCCAACCGGTCAGGACAAATTCCATCACCTTGTGTGTGTGTATCCAACGTTGTTTTATCTCTTTCTATTACAATAACTGGTCGTGATATAACAATGACTTGATAGACATACTAGTGAGAGAAAGTGACAAGAAAGGATTAAGCATAAATATAAAGAAAACAAAGGTTATGGTTGTCTCCAAGAAACAAGAAACACCAACATGTAATATCAAAATAAATAACACAACACTGAAACAAGTCCATCGATTTCAAGTATCTGGGAACATTCCTAACATCAGATGGAAGATGTACAACAGAGATTAGGAGTAGAATAGCTCAAACGAAAGCAGCTTTTATGAAAATGAAGAACACACTATGCGTGAACTCACTACCAATGACATTGCGAAAACGAGTACTCCAGTGCTATATTAAACCAATACTTATGTATGGCAGCGAATCATGGACAATGAACAAACAATCAATACGATCATTGGAAGGCACAGAGATGTGGTTCTACAGAAGAATGTTGAAAATTCCATGGACAGCAAAGAAAACAAACGTGGAGGTTTTAAATCACGCATGCACACAAAGAAACCTTATCAAAAGAATAAGAATCCGACAATCAAGGTTCTTCGGGCATATAATGCGAAGAGAAGGTTTAGAACATTTGGTGACTACAGGTAAAATTCAGGGAAGGAGAGATCGTGGAAGACGGAGAAGATGTTGGATGGCCTGACATCATGGTTCGACAAAATATCAACATCAGAACTGATTACATGCACCAAGCAAAGAGAGTTGTGGAGAGACATGATCGCCTACGCCGGCAGGCACGGCACTTGATTGATTGATTACAATAAAGAAGATATGTCGGTAGCGACTTTGGTCGTCGGTATTAAAACGTTAGTGTTACTGTGTTACTGAAGCCACAGTGGCGTAGTTGCTAGTGAACTAGTTTCTTAAGCGCATGGTCTGTGTCCAATTGCACAGTGTATGTGTGGACTTTTCCAACTGTACTCTCAGGTCGACCGGCCTCAATTGGGTACCAGGGTTCCTAATAACTGTGTTATAGTTATGCCCGTGTCGTGCCTGGGCCTGCAATGGAAGCAAAGAATAGTACCACTGCGACCTACAAGTCATGTCGTAAGAGGCGGCTGAGATAGGAGCCTAGGAAGCTACCTAGTAAATAAAAAGAGTTGAAAAAATCGGATGTGCTGGCCTACTTGTAGGCGCATAACTGGCACAGCGTACAAACGCTCTTAGGCTTAGATCACATACAGATCATACAGAGTGGTTAACAAGTGATCGATATGGAGCGCTCGGTGAAGTAGAAGAAGTGTTATATGTTACCCGGAAAGTTTTGCATAAAGCCTGGAAAGACTTTAATAAATTAGCGCACCTTCTTTCTCATTTCATCTTTCTTAATAGGGCTATCATCTCTTCCTTTTCTTTTACCAAGATTCCGGATTCGTTTATCTTTTCTTCTCTTCCATCATTGTACATCAGTGATGTGTTGGGATCCTTCCTTCCTTCCTTTCGTTCGCTTGAAATATGTCTATATATTCAATGTTGTCTCTTGTATGAACTTCACTGTCTTTTGTAGCTCACACAGAGGTCCGTGTAGTTTTATGTCGAGTGTTGTTTCGTTAGGGCAGTGAGTTTGCCTCAATGTATCATATTCGGGGCAGTCTTGAAGTATGTGCTCTGCAGTCTGGTGTGCCTGTCCATATGTACACATGGCTCTTGTACACATATGTACACATGTACTCTTGGCAGCCTCCTATCCAGATCGGCAAACATAGATTCTGAGGTCCACAATAGGATATCCAAAGCCAGTGCTGCGTTCGGAAGGTTACGTGTCACTGTGTGGGAACGGAAGGGATAAGCATAGTCACAAAGCTGAAAGTTTACCAGGCCATAGTGCTAACAACGCTGCTGTACGCAAGCGGACATGGACAGTGTATAGCAGACACGCAAGAAAATTAAACCATTTCCACACAAGCTGTCTACGCAGAATACTAAAAATAAACTGGCAGGACAAAATTCCAGACAGCGAAGTCCTCACAAGAGCAAAGATCCCAAGCGTCAACACCCTGTTGCAGAAGGCCCAACTGAGATGGGTCGGTCACGTTGCTCGAATGCCTGATAAACGCATCCCAAAACAGTTGATGTATGGCGAGCTTGAAGGGGCAGACGTTTAGCTGGTGGACAGAAAAACGCTTTAAAGACACTCTTAAAGTGTCTCTGAAATGCTTCGATATAGACAATACGTGCTGGGAATCCCTTGCGCAAGATCGCCAAATGTGGCGCTGTAACAACAAAAGAGGAACCCGAATAGCTGAGAATCATCGTATTGTTGAGTCACAGAGAAAACGAGCAGCGCGAAAAGACAGAGCACACAACACGCACATGTCTAACCTTGATCATGTATGCCCCACCTGTGGTCGGGATTCTGTTCTAGGATTGGACTCTACAGTCACCTCCGCACACACCAGAGAGGTGCAACAGTACACGTCTGAGATTGTTGTCATCATCGCTTGCGATGGACGGCTATTATATTATTATTATTACACATGGCTGAATTGCCAATCTTGAATTTTGTATACATGTGGCTGCGGAGCCGATTGTGTCCTGTTCTAAGGCGTAGAATGACAACTTGTTCCAATCTGCTCATATTATAGTAATCGTCTTGTGTTGGTATTTGTGGCTTTCTCATTGATTTAATCATCCTCTTCTTTTGGTGGTAGGTAACTGGCACATCCGGTTGCTCTCCTGCAGCACCTTCCTTTGCTGTTTCATTTCCTGGTATTCCACAGTGAGAGGGTATCCACTGCAAGACGACCCTGCGCTGCTTGGACAATTTAGACAGTAGGGTCTGTAGACCTGGCAATTTTCTGGACTGGAGTGCTCGGAGTGCTGATTTTGCATCAGTCAAAATACAACAGGTTGAGGATCGGGTCTGGTATTCAACAGTTTTCAGTTGCCACCTTGATTGCCTGAATTTCTGCATCATAGTTGTGACAGAATTTCCCCGTTGGTACTTTAATCGCATATGTGTTGGGATGAGATGTCAAGATCTTCTGTGAACTTTGTCTAATGTACTTTGTAAGTTGATATTTATTTCTAAAATGTTGTTCTTGACGTCGTCACTCCACCTTTAGGGAGGTCTTCCTCTTGCTCTGTGTTCAGTCTATTTTTTTCAATGTGGCACTATCTGGTAGACGGTATTATGACATTCTAGTTTGTTCAATGTGGCACTATCTGGTAGACGGTATCATGACATTCTAGTTTGTTCAATGTGGCACTATCTGGTAGACGGTATTATGACATTCTAGTTTGTTCAATGTGGCACTATCTGGTAGACGGTATTATGACATTCTAGTTTGTTCAATGTGGCACTATCTGGTAGACGGTATCATGACATTCTAGTTTGTTCAATGTGGCACTCTCTGGTAGACGGTATTATGACATTCTAGTTTGTTCAATGTGGCACTATCTGGTAGACGGTATTATGACATTCTAGTTTGTTCAATGTGGCACTCTCTGGTAGACGGTATTATGACATTCTAGTTTGTTCAATGTGGCACTCTCTGGTAGACGGTATTATGACATTCTAGTTTGTTCAATGTGGCACTATCTGGTAGAAGGTATTATGATATTCAAGTTTGTTCAATGTGGCACTATCTGGTAGACAGGGATTATGACATTCAAGTTTGTTCAATGTGGCACTATCTGGTAGACGGTATTATGACATTCAAGTTTGTTCAATGTGGCTCTATCTGGTAGACGGTATTATGACATTCAAGTTTGTTCAATGTGGCACTATCTGGTAGACGGTATCATGACATTCTAGTTTGTTCAATGTGGCACTATCTGGTAGACGGTATTATGACATTCTAGTTTGTTCAATGTGGCACTATCTGGTAGACGGTATTATGACATTCTAGTTTGTTCAATGTGGCACTATCTGGTAGACGGTATTATGACATTCAAGTTTGTTCAATGTGGCACTATCTGGTAGACGGTATTATGACACTCAAGTTTGTTCAATGTGGCACTATCTGGTAGACGGTATTATGACATTCAAGTTTGTTCAATGTGGCACTATCTGGTAGACGGTATTATGACATTCAAGTTTGTTCAATGTGGCACTATCTGGTAGACGGTATTATGACATTCAAGTTTGTTCAATGTGGCACTATCTGGTAGACGGTATCATGACATTCTAGTTTGTTCAATGTGGCACTATCTGGTAGACGGTATTATGACATTCAAGTTTGTTCAATGTGGCACTATCTGGTAGACGGTATTATGACATTCAAGTTTGTTCAATGTGGCACTATCTGGTAGACGGTATTATGACATTCAAGTTTGATCAATGTGGCACTATCTGGTAGACGGTATTATGACATTCTAGTTTGTTCAATGTGGCACTATCTGGTAGACGGTATTATGACATTCAAGTTTGTTCAATGTGGCACTATCTGGTAGACGGTATTATGACACTCAAGTTTGTTCAATGTGGCACTATCTGGTAGACGATATTATGACATTCAAGTTTGTTCAATGTGGCACTATCTGGTAGACGGTATTATGACATTCAAGTTTGTTCAATGTGGCACTATCTGGTAGACGGTATTATGACATTCAAGTTTGTTCAATGTGGCACTATCTGGTAGACGGTATCATGACATTCTAGTTTGTTCAATGTGGCACTATCTGGTAGACGGTATTATGACATTCAAGTTTGTTCAATGTGGCACTATCTGGTAGACGGTATTATGACATTCAAGTTTGTTCAATGTGGCACTATCTGGTAGACGGTATCATGACATTCTAGTTTGTTCAATGTGGCACTATCTGGTAGACGTATCCCTGACATTCTAGTTTGTTCAATGTGGCACTCTCTGGTAGACGGTATTATGACATTCAAGTTTGTTCAATGTGGCACTATCTGGTAGACGGTATCATGACATTCAAGTTTGTTCAATGTGGCACTATCTGGTAGACGGTATTATGACATTCAAGTTTGTTCAATGTGGCACTATCTGGTAGACGGTATTATGACATTCAAGTTTGTTCAATGTAGGGACTATGTGTAGACAGTATCATGACATTCTAGTTTGTTCAATGTGGCACTATCTGGTAGACGGTATCATGACATTCTAGTTTGTTCAATGTGGCACTATCTGGTAGACGGTATCATGACATTCTAGTTTGTTCAATGTGGCACTATCTGGTAGACAGTATCATGACATTCTAGTTTGTTCAATGTGGCACTATCTGGTAGACGGTATCATGACATTCTAGTTTGTTCAATGTGGCACTATCTGGTAGACAGTATTATGACATTCTAGTTTGTTCAATGTGGCACTATCTGGTAGACGGTATTATGACATTCTAGTTTGTTCAATGTGGCACTATCTGGTAGACGGTATTATGACATTCAAGTTTGTTCAATGTGGCACTATCTGGTAGACGGTATCATGACATTCTAGTTTGTTCAATGTGGCACTATCTGGTAGACGGTATTATGACATTCAAGTTTGTTCAATGTGGCACTATCTGGTAGACAGGGATTATGACATTCTAGTTTGTTCAATGTGGCACTATGTGGTAGACGGTATTATGACATTCTAGTTTGTTCAATGTGGCACTCTCTTGTAGACGGTATTATGACATTCAAGTTTGTTCAATGTGGCACTATCTGGTAGGTGGTATTATGACATTCAAGTTTGTTCAATGTGGCACTATCTGGTAGACGGTATTATGACATTCAAGTTTGTTCAATGTGGCACTATCTGGTAGACGGTATTATGACATTCTAGTTTGTTCAATGTGGCACTATCTGGTAGACAGTATCATGTCATTCAAGTTTGTTAATGTGGCACTATCTGGTAGACGGTATTATGACATTCTAGTTTGTTCAATGTGGCACTATCTGGTAGACAGTATCATGACATTCTAGTTTGTTCAATGTGGCACTATCTGGTAGACTATCATGACATTCTAGTTTGTTCAATGTGGCACTATCTGGTAGACGGTATCATGACATTCTAGTTTGTTCAATGTGGCACTATCTGGTAGACGGTATCATGACATTCTAGTTTGTTCAATGTGGCACTATCTGGTAGACGGTATCATGACATTCTAGTTTGTTCAATGTGGCACTATCTGGTAGACGGTATTATGACATTCAAGTTTGTTCAATGTGGCACTATCTGGTAGACGGTATTATGACATTCAAGTTTCTTCAATGTGGCACTATCTGGTAGACGGTATTATGACATTCAAGTTTGTTCAATGTGGCACTATCTGGTAGACAGTATTATGACATTCAAGTTTGTTCAATGTGGCACTATCTGGTAGACGGTATTATGACATTCAAGTTTGTTCAATGTGGCACTATCTGGTAGACAGTATTATGACATTCAAGTTTGTTCAATGTGGCACTATCTGGTAGACAGGGATCATGACATTCTAGTTTGTTCAATGTGGCACTATCTGGTAGACAGTATCATGACATTCTAGTTTGTTCAATGTGGCACTATCTGGTAGACGGTATCATGACATTCTAGTTTGTTCAATGTGGCACTATCTGGTAGACGGTATCATGACATTCTAGTTTGTTCAATGTGGCACTATCTGGTAGACGGTATTATGACATTCTAGTTTGTTCAATGTGGCACTATCTGGTAGACGGTATTATGACATTCTAGTTTGTTCAATGTGGCACTATCTGGTAGACGGTATTATGACATTCAAGTTTGTTCAATGTGGCACTATCTGGTAGACGGTATCATGACATTCTAGTTTGTTCAATGTGGCACTATCTGGTAGACGGTATTATGACATTCAAGTTTGTTCAATGTGGCACTATCTGGTAGACGGTATTATGACATTCTAGTTTGTTCAATGTGGCACTATGTGGTAGACGGTATTATGACATTCTAGTTTGTTCAATGTGGCACTCTCTGGTAGACGGTATTATGACATTCAAGTTTGTTCAATGTGGCACTATCTGGTAGACGGTATTATGACATTCAAGTTTGTTCAATGTGGCACTATCTGGTAGACGGTATTATGACATTCAAGTTTGTTCAATGTGGGACTATCTGTGGGCGGTATTATGACATTCTAGTTTGTTCAATGTGGCACTATCTGGTAGACAGTATCATGTCATTCAAGTTTGTTAATGTGGCACTATCTGGTAGACGGTATTATGACATTCTAGTTTGTTCAATGTGGCACTATCTGGTAGACAGGTATCATGACATTCTAGTTTGTTCAATGTGGCACTATCTGGTAGACGTATCATGACATTCTAGTTTGTTCAATGTGGCACTATCTGGTAGACGGTATCATGACATTCTAGTTTGTTCAATGTGGCACTCTCTGGTAGACGGTATTATGACATTCTAGTTTGTTCAATGTGGCACTATCTGGTAGACGGTATTATGACATTCTAGTTTGTTCAATGTGGCACTCTCTGGTAGACGGTATTATGACATTCTAGTTTGTTCAATGTGGCACTCTCTGGTAGACGGTATTATGACATTCTAGTTTGTTCAATGTGGCACTATCTGGTAGACGGTATCATGACATTCAAGTTTGTTCAATGTGGTACTATCTGGTAGACGGTATTATGACATTCAAGTTTGTTCAATGTGGCACTATCTGGTAGACGTATTATGACATTCTAGTTTGTTCAATGTGGCACTATCTGGTAGACGGTATTATGACATTCTAGTTTGTTCAATGTGGCACTATCTGGTAGACGGTATTATGACATTCTAGTTTGTTCAATGTGGCACTATCTGGTAGACGGTATTATGACACTCAAGTTTGTTCAATGTGGCACTATCTGGTAGAAGGTATTATGATATTCAAGTTTGTTCAATGTGGCACTATCTGGTAGACGGTATTATGACATTCAAGTTTGTTCAATGTGGCACTATCTGGTAGACAGTATTATGACATTCAAGTTTGTTCAATGTGGCTCTATCTGGTAGACGGTATTATGACATTCAAGTTTGTTCAATGTGGCACTATCTGGTAGACGGTATCATGACATTCTAGTTTGTTCAATGTGGCACTATCTGGTAGACGGTATTATGACATTCTAGTTTGTTCAATGTGGCACTATCTGGTAGACGGTATTATGACATTCTAGTTTGTTCAATGTGGCACTATCTGGTAGACGTATTATGACATTCAAGTTTGTTCAATGTGGCACTATCTGGTAGACGGTATTATGACACTCAAGTTTGTTCAATGTGGCACTATCTGGTAGACGGTATTATGACATTCAAGTTTGTTCAATGTGGCACTATCTGGTAGACGGTATTATGACATTCAAGTTTGTTCAATGTGGCACTATCTGGTAGACAGTATTATGACATTCAAGTTTGTTCAATGTGGCACTATCTGGTAGACAGTATTATGACATTCTAGTTTGTTCAATGTGGCACTATCTGGTAGACGGTATTATGACATTCAAGTTTGTTCAATGTGGCACTATCTGGTAGACGGTATTATGACATTCAAGTTTGTTCAATGTGGCACTATCTGGTAGACGGTATTATGACATTCAAGTTTGTTCAATGTGGCACTATCTGGTAGACGGTATTATGACATTCTAGTTTGTTCAATGTGGCACTATCTGGTAGACGGTATTATGACATTCAAGTTTGTTCAATGTGGCACTATCTGGTAGACGGTATTATGACACTCAAGTTTGTTCAATGTGGCACTATCTGGTAGACAGTATTATGACATTCAAGTTTGTTCAATGTGGCACTATCTGGTAGACGGTATTATGACATTCAAGTTTGTTCAATGTGGCACTATCTGGTAGACGTTATTATGACATTCAAGTTTGTTCAATGTGGCACTATCTGGTAGACGGTATCATGACATTCTAGTTTGTTCAATGTGGCACTATCTGGTAGACGGTATTATGACATTCAAGTTTGTTCAATGTGGCACTATCTGGTAGACGGTATTATGACATTCAAGTTTGTTCAATGTGGCACTATCTGGTAGACGGTATCATGACATTCTAGTTTGTTCAATGTGGCACTATCTGGTAGACGGTATCATGACATTCTAGTTTGTTCAATGTGGCACTCTCTGGTAGACGGTATTATGACATTCAAGTTTGTTCAATGTGGCACTATCTGGTAGACGGTATCATGACATTCAAGTTTGTTCAATGTGGCACTATCTGGTAGACGGTATTATGACATTCAAGTTTGTTCAATGTGGCACTATCTGGTAGACGGTATTATGACATTCAAGTTTGTTCAATGTGGCACTATGTGGTAGACGGTATCATGACATTCTAGTTTGTTCAATGTGGCACTATCTGGTAGACGGGATCATGACATTCTAGTTTGTTCAATGTGGCACTATCTGGTAGACAGGGATCATGACATTCTAGTTTGTTCAATGTGGCACTATCTGGTAGACGGTATCATGACATTCTAGTTTGTTCAATGTGGCACTATCTGGTAGACGTATCATGACATTCTAGTTTGTTCAATGTGGCACTATCTGGTAGACGGTATTATGACATTCTAGTTTGTTCAATGTGGCACTATCTGGTAGACGGTATTATGACATTCTAGTTTGTTCAATGTGGCACTATCTGGTAGACGGTATTATGACATTCAAGTTTGTTCAATGTGGCACTATCTGGTAGACGGTATCATGACATTCTAGTTTGTTCAATGTGGCACTATCTGGTAGACGGTATTATGACATTCAAGTTTGTTCAATGTGGCACTATCTGGTAGACGGTATTATGACATTCTAGTTTGTTCAATGTGGCACTATGTAGTAGACGTATTTTGACATTCTAGTTTGTTCAATGTGGCACTCTCTGGTAGACGGTATTATGACATTCAAGTTTGTTCAATGTGGCACTATCTGGTAGGCGGTATTATGACATTCAAGTTTGTTCAATGTGGCACTATCTGGTAGACGGTATTATGACATTCAAGTTTGTTCAATGTGGCACTATCTGGTAGACTGTATTATGACATTCTAGTTTGTTCAATGTGGCACTATCTGGTAGACGGTATCATGTCATTCAAGTTTGTTAATGTGGCACTATCTGGTAGACGGTATTATGACATTCTAGTTTGTTCAATGTGGCACTATCTGGTAGACGTATCATGACATTCTAGTTTGTTCAATGTGGCACTATCTGGTAGACGGTATCATGACATTCTAGTTTGTTCAATGTGGCACTATCTGGTAGACGGTATCATGACATTCTAGTTTGTTCAATGTGGCACTATCTGGTAGACGGTATTATGACATTCAAGTTTGTTCAATGTGGCACTATCTGGTAGACGGTATTATGACATTCTAGTTTGTTCAATGTGGCACTATGTGGTAGACGGTATTATGACATTCTAGTTTGTTCAATGTGGCACTCTCTGGTAGACGGTATTATGACATTCAAGTTTGTTCAATGTGGCACTATCTGGTAGACGGTATTATGACATTCAAGTTTGTTCAATGTGGCACTATCTGGTAGACGGTATTATGACATTCAAGTTTGTTCAATGTGGCACTATCTGGTAGACAGGGATTATGACATTCTAGTTTGTTCAATGTGGCACTATCTGGTAGACGGTATCATGTCATTCAAGTTTGTTAATGTGGCACTATCTGGTAGACGGTATTATGACATTCTAGTTTGTTCAATGTGGCACTATCTGGTAGACGGTATCATGACATTCTAGTTTGTTCAATGTGGCACTATCTGGTAGACGGTATCATGACATTCTAGTTTGTTCAATGTGGCACTATCTGGTAGACGGTATCATGACATTCTAGTTTGTTCAATGTGGCACTATCTGGTAGACGGTATCATGACATTCTAGTTTGTTCAATGTGGCACTATCTGGTAGACGGTATCATGACATTCTAGTTTGTTCAATGTGGCACTATCTGGTAGACGTATTATGACATTCAAGTTTGTTCAATGTGGCACTATCTGGTAGACGGTATTATGACATTCAAGTTTCTTCAATGTGGCACTATCTGGTAGACGGTATTATGACATTCAAGTTTGTTCAATGTGGCACTATCTGGTAGACGGTATCATGACATTCAAGTTTGTTCAATGTGGCACTATCTGGTAGACGGTATTATGACATTCAAGTTTGTTCAATGTGGCACTATCTGTAGACGGTATTATGACATTCAAGTTTGTTCAATGTGGCACTATCTGGTAGACGTATTATGACATTCTAGTTTGTTCAATGTGGCACTATCTGGTAGACAGTATCATGACATTCAAGTTTGTTCAATGTGGTACTATCTGGTAGACGGTATTATGACATTCAAGTTTGTTCAATGTGGCACTATCTGGTAGACGGTATCATGACATTCTAGTTTGTTCAATGTGGCACTATCTGGTAGACGGTATTATGACATTCAAGTTTGTTCAATGTGGCACTATCTGGTAGACGGTATTATGACATTCTAGTTTGTTCAATGTGGTACTATCTGGTAGACGGTATTATGACATTCAAGTTTGTTCAATGTGGTACTATCTGGTAGACGGTATTATGACATTCTAGTTGACTACGTTCACAAAGAAAATATTATCCTCTTCGTGTCCCGTTCGACACATCCGACTCTGCCACCTCTTCAACAACAGATTTTCATTGCTGCCTTTCTACCTCATTTCTACTATTTGTTTAAGGGGGTCTAGATCCTAGAGGTCTCTGGAAAAATGCACTCAGGAACAGAACGGCACGGTCGAGATTCGAACCTTCGATTCGCAAGGTAAGGACTTAACCGCTTAGCCACATATGCTCACAGTTGCTTGTACCAATATATATGTGTATATATGTGTATATATGTGTATATATGTATAGTGGCATAGAAATAGTAATGGTGAAATACGGAATAGGTACAAAGTCAAATAATGGGAAAAGGCTGTGCAAAGTTAGAGAAATAAATTGTATGATTATTGGTGAAACACTTTTCCTACACAGAAGATGAATACATAAAACAACATAAAGGTTCCCAGATGGACATACAGAAGATGAATACATAAAACAACATAAAGGTTCCCAGATGGACATACAGAAGATGAATACATAAAACAACATAAAGGTTCCCAGATGGACATACAGAAGAATAGAGGACAACATAAAGGTTCTCAGATGGACATACAGAAGAATACATAAAACAATATAAAGGTTCTCAGATGGACATACAGAAGAATACATAAGACAACATAAAGGTTCTCAGATGGACATACAGAAGAATACATAAGACAACATAAAGGTTCTCAGATGGACATACAGAAGAATACATAAGACAACATAAATGTTCCCAGATGGACATACAGAAGAATAGAGGACAACATAAAGGTTCTCAGATGGACATACAGAAGAATACATAAGACAACATAAAGGTTCTCAGATGGACATACAGAAGAATACATAAAACAACATAAATGTTCTCAGATGGACATACAGAAGAATACATAAGACAACATAAAGGTTCTCAGATGGACATACAGAAGAATACATAAGACAACATAAATGTTCCCAGATGGACATACAGAAGAATACATAAGACAACATAAAGGTCCCCAGATGGACATACAGAAGAATACATAAGACAACATAAAGGTTCTCAGATGGACATACAGAAGAATACATAAGACAACATAAAGGTTCTCAGATGGACATACAGAAGAATACATAAGACAACATAAATGTTCCCAGATGGACATACAGAAGAATACATAAGACAACATAAAGGTTCTCAGATGGACATACAGAAGAATACATAAGACAACATAAAGGTTCCCAGATGGACATACAGAAGAATACATAAGACAACATAAAGGTTCTCAGATGGACATACAGAAGAATACATAAGACAACATAAAGGTTCCCAGATGGACATACAGAAGATGAATACATAAGACAACATAAAGGTTCCCAGATGGACATACAGAAGAATACATAAGACAACATAAAGGTTCCCAGATGGACATACAGAAGAATACATAAGACAACATAAAGGTTCCCAGATGGACATACAGAAGAATAGAGGACAACATAAAGGTTCCCAGATGCACGTACAGAAGAATACATAAGACAACATAAAGGTTCTCAGATGGACATACAGAAGAATACATAAGACAACATAAAGGTTCTCAGATGGACATACAGAAGAATACATAAGACAACATAAATGTTCCCAGATGGACATACAGAAGAATAGAGGACAACATAAAGGTTCTCAGATGGACATACAGAAGAATACATAAGACAACATAAAGGTTCTCAGATGGACATACAGAAGAATACATAAGACAACATAAATGTTCTCAGATGGACATACAGAAGAATACATAAGACAACATAAAGGTTCTCAGATGGACATACAGAAGAATACATAAGACAACATAAAGGTTCTCAGATGGACATACAGAAGAATACATAAGACAACATAAATGTTCCCAGATGGACATACAGAAGAATAGAGGACAACATAAAGGTTCTCAGATGGACATACAGAAGAATACATAAGACAACATAAAGGTTCTCAGATGGACATACAGAAGAATACATAAAACAACATAAAGGTTCTCAGATGGACATACAGAAGAATACATAAGACAACATAAATGTTCTCAGATGGACATACAGAAGAATACATAAGACAACATAAAGGTTCTCAGATGGACATACAGAAGAATACATAAGACAACATAAAGGTTCCCAGATGGACATACAGAAGAATACATAAGACAACATAAAGGTTCTCAGATGGACATACAGAAGAATACATAAGACAACATAAAGGTTCTCAGATGGACATACAGAAGAATACATAAGACAACATAAATGTTCCCAGATGGACATACAGAAGAATACATAAGACAACATAAAGGTTCTCAGATGGACATACAGAAGAATACATAAGACAACATAAAGGTTCTCAGATGGACATACAGAAGAATACATAAGACAACATAAAGGTTCTCAGATGGACATACAGAAGAATACATAAGACAACATAAATGTTCCCAGATGGACATACAGAAGAATACATAAGACAACATAAAGGTCCCCAGATGGACATACAGAAGAATACATAAGACAACATAAAGGTTCTCAGATGGACATACAGAAGAATACATAAGACAACATAAAGGTTCTCAGATGGACATACAGAAGAATACATAAGACAACATAAATGTTCCCAGATGGACATACAGAAGAATACATAAGACAACATAAAGGTTCTCAGATGGACATACAGAAGAATACATAAGACAACATAAAGGTTCCCAGATGGACATACAGAAGAATACATAAGACAACATAAAGGTTCTCAGATGGACATACAGAAGAATACATAAGACAACATAAAGGTTCCCAGATGGACATACAGAAGATGAATACATAAGACAACATAAAGGTTCCCAGATGGACATACAGAAGAATACATAAGACAACATAAAGGTTCCCAGATGGACATACAGAAGAATACATAAGACAACATAAAGGTTCCCAGATGGACATACAGAAGAATAGAGGACAACATAAAGGTTCCCAGATGCACGTACAGAAAACCAGACTAGCCATATTTTAATAAATGTAAAGTGAAGATATTCAGTATAAGATGTGAAAGTAAGATTATCAGATGTTGAAAGACGCCCGAGTGGTTGCCGGGGCCCAAATTGAGGTGTAAAGAATAGAACCACTGTTACCTGTTATACATGTCGTGAGAGGCGCCTAAGGAGGTTGAACGTGGGGCTAGCTATCCCCCACCGTAAAAAACACTAGATGGCTACAGAACGGAGGGCGAACCGAGTAAACGCTGGCTGAAACCGGACACATCTTACTTACTTACTTAATCCCGTCATGCCTAGTGACACATGGGGCTTCAGAAAGGACTTTCCATGCTCTCCTGTCCCGTGCAACCTTCAGCGCAGAGCCCCACGTCAGAGATGCGGTGTCCAGCTCCTCTTCCATCATGCGCCTCCGTGTTGTCCGTGGTCTGCCTTTCTTTCTCTTTCCTTATGGTGTTCAAGTGAGGGCTACCCTTGCAGGCATTTCTTGTCTCATTCTCATAACATGTCCGAGCCATTTCCATCTTCTCTTTTGAGTATGTCATTCATTGCCTCTTGTCTTGTATCTTGGAGTAGTTGGTTATTGGATATTTTTACTGGCCAAAAGATTCCAAAGATTCTGCGAAGACAAGAGTGGTGGAAAACTGACAGCCTGCTAGTATCTCCTTTGGTCATCCTCCAACACTCCGATCCGTAGAGCAAAACTGGCAAAACAATGCTTTTATAGAGTTTAAGCTTTGTGGTCCTATTGTAGATTTTGGACTTCCATACTGGTTTCATTCTGGCAAAAGCGGTTCTGGCCTTACTTAGACGTGATTTGATATCTTCCTCTGTGCCACCATTTAGTGTCAGTACGCTACCAAGATATGTAAACTGCTCAACCCTTTCCAGTGTTTCATTTTCTAACATTACTGGTTGTTGGATTTCACTGTTTGTCATAATTTTTGTTTTCCTGTGTTTATTTTGAGGCTTACTGTCTTTGCC
The DNA here is from genome assembly GCA_020796225.1 of Arion vulgaris. Classification (NCBI taxonomy): domain Eukaryota; kingdom Metazoa; phylum Mollusca; class Gastropoda; order Stylommatophora; family Arionidae; genus Arion; species Arion vulgaris. The sequence continues at coordinate 74,039,112 of CM036757.1, forward strand.
GTGCTGAACCGGACACATCGCCGAAGGATAAGCACCAGAGCTCCAAATGGTGCTGAAGATGTGACGTACACACCAATGCTAAGGATGCATGAATCAGATTTCCACATGAATAGAATTTATGGGAGATCTGGTACATCGGTCTGGGCAGTGATTGCGAGAGAGAGAGATGTTGAAAGAGACCACAATTGATTTATATGTAAAATTGCGCTGAAATTGAGAAAGGCTAAAATAGACGGGAAAATACAATCACTATTTGACATTACAAAACTGCATAATTAAGAAACAAAAAAAAGTTTAGGTTTAAAAATAATTTTAGTTCATAAAAGAACAAATCCAATGAAGCTGTTATGCTAGCTGTGATACCTCCCCATGAAGCCATTACCTTGTAGTGGTGGGGAGGCTTGCATGCTCCCAAAGATACAGTGAGCTAGGACGGCGGGAACTTATGTTCCCGGAAGGGTTACCCAAGCCGGAAAGGTCACTGAAGAGGAGACAGACGAAGTATGATCTCTTGGTCCTCCAGGTTGGGGGTTGGGCTTGGGACTAACGATCCCATCCTTTAAAAAAATTAAAGTTACGGAAACAACAACAAACATACAACCTATCCACGGGCATGAAGGGCTACCAGAGTCATTGACTCACATGACTGGAAGTGGTGAAAGCCGAAAGGAATCATAGCTGGAACACAATACAGAGGAAGGCCATGAACAGAGAAGAATGGGGTGCGTTTGTTGCTGCCCTAAACGCAAAGGGCGTAACAGGCTAAAGAGAGAGAGAGAGAGAGCTGTGATGAGGAAAATAATAAAAGGAAGATTTGATTTCATCAGCAACATTGAATAAAGGAGAGCAAAGAGAAAAAGATAAAGAAATGGCTACTCAGTACAAAATCAAGTGTCATGCCTGCCGACGTAGGCGATCATATCACTCCACAACTCTCTTTCTCTCTCTCTGTCTGGTGCATGTAATCAGTTCTGATGTCGATCTTGTGTCGAACCGTGATGTCAGGCCATCCAACATCTTCCCACATGTCTCCACAATCTCTCCTTCCCTGAATGTTACCTGTAGTCACCAAATGTTCTAAACCTTCTCTTCGCATTATATACCCGAAGAACCTTGATTGTCAGATTCTTTTTCTTTTGATAAGGTTTCTTTGTGTGCAGGCCTGATTTAAAACCTCCACATTTGTTTTCCTCGATGTCCATGGAATTTTCAGCATTTTTCTGTAAAACAACATCTCTGTGGCTTCCAATGTTCGTAATGATTGTTTGTTCATTGTCCATGATTCGCTACCATACATAAGTATTGGATCAATATAGTACTGGAGTATTCACTTGAGTACAAAATCACCTAGACTAAAATGGAAAATTGTAGTAGAATATGTTCAATGTAACATTAGTTAAAAACAGGGACAAAAGTAGATAAACTCATTTATCTTGAAAAACTTGCAACTTGTGCAGAATGGGCAGAGAGCAATATACAACCAGCCTCAATTTTGTTTAACATATTCATTTGTGAGCGTCTGTAGCTCATGCAGTAGTGAGCTCTATCACAAACTCAAGCGTACCTGGTTCAAACCCCAAGGTCAAATTCGTTTCCGTGGGATTTTTACAAAAGGTACAAATAGACCTCACCGTTCAGAAAGCAATGGCAAACTACTTAACGTATTAGTGGTGCCTAGAAAATCAACAACTAGTTTACGGTGGTTGATGGCTACGTCCTGTAAAGGATATGCCACGATTTTCATTTTTCATATTCATTTAGACGCTCAGTATTAACGAATGTGGGAATTCCTGTGTACTCAACCACTTCAGGACCATGGTTACTGATTTGATTTCCATTGTGAGCTGATCGTAGTTGCAACAAAGGAAAGGCACCGTTCACAGGTACGGCAAAGATCACAGATTTGATTTCCATTGTGAGCTGATCATAGACATCAAAGGAAAGGCACCATTCACAGGTACGGCAAAGTCACTGATTTGATTACCATTGTGAGTTGACTGTAGTTACAGCAAAGGAAAGGAACGTTCACAGGTACGGCAAAGATCACAGAACAACACCTGTTAGGGTATGCGAATATTGTCCATTCTTCTCACAAGCCCTACCCATCTTAGTCTTCTACTGCTGAGCATGTGCATGATGGAAAGCAAGTTTGCACATTGCAGTATTTCTATTATATATATATATGTGTGTGTATGATATATACTAAATATATATTTCAAAAAACAGCACAGTCAATATGAATATAAGTTTATCATTTTCTCATCTGACAGACATAAACATTATTATTGCACAATTTATTACTTCACGGACATAAATTGTAATAACGTTTATTTACCTACTCTATTTCTGAAACATTTCACATATACACATATATATATGTTTCAAACTAGGGACATGTTTCGTATATGTTTGAAAAACAAAAAAGTATGAATACGTTTTATGTCATTTAAGTATAATACTCGTATGATATTTGCAGTATTTATTGTTATAACATACAACAGTAAAGTCAGATGTACACTGTGCACTAGCTGCCATGAAACATTACATCTTTGATAAGAAAACGTAGGGTGTATCAGTTTATTATTAGTTATAATCGGGGTACCATACAATATGACTTACTTATTCTCTCGCTCTCTCTCTCTCTCTCTCTCTCTCCATCACCTCCAGACCTCCCCATAAATTCTATTCATGTGGAAATTTGATTAATGTATCCTTAGCATTGGTGTGTTTTACGTCACATCTTCAGAACCATTTGGAGCTCTGGTGTTTATCCTTCGACGATGTGTCTAGTTTTAGTCAGTGTTTACTAGGTTCGCTCTCCGTTATGTAGCCATCTAGTGTTTTTACGGTGTGGGGTTGCTAGCCCCACGACCGACCTCCTTAGCCGCCTCTTACGACATGCGTTGCAGGTAACAGTGTATCTATTCTTTACACCCCAATGTGGAGCCCGGTAACCACTCAACGTTCCGCGTAGAGCATAGGGTCTCAACAGTGGTTCTCCACCTTTCTCTGTGTTTGACAGCCCCCTCCCAGAATATATCAGTATCCCTCAGCTTCTCAAGAAGACATCATTTTCAGGTCTGTTTATGACACGTCCCTTACGTTTTCCCTGCGGGTTCCACTCAAGTGCTCGTCTAGTGACACTCTACTGTGTCTTTCGAATGGTATATCTGACGCATGGACGACATTTTCTCCTCCTGATCTGGGTCACCATGGACTCCTTCTCGCCCTGTTCGTATCCACAGGTTTGTGCTTGCCACTCTGTTACGCCATCTCAGTCTCAGAATGCACCGACGACAATTGTCGATTACAAAATTGTTGTTACTGCATGTATATCTGCTTTTAGGACGGTTTACGATAGGCAGAAAATGAGCATGATGAACTTAATGGTCGCATGGTTAGTGCAGTCGCCGCATGGTTAGCGCAGTCGCCCTGAAACTGTTCAGGTGATTTTTTTCTTTATGCCCAGACAGAAATAACTCCTAGCCCTTACCAGGGCCTTGAGAGAGACTCCTTGGCCTGACCCGAATGAGAACCCGCGCCCTAATTCATTCGACTAAACTCTCCTCACACAATTGTCGATACAGTTCTGAAACTTAAATGTATTTAACTTGGTGACTCGCCATGACTTGGAGACACACAACAAAACAGATTTCACATACGATAGAAATCTCTTCTTATCCTGGCGCTGTGAGACAAAACTGGAGTGAAGAACAGAAGAAAGTAGGATGTGTGGACACTTTATTTTCTCGAAACATCGTCTGTGATATTACATGTTTATTTTTGCTTCTTCGAATAGTTCTTATTTTCTGTGTTGATCTTATTACGCCTGCAGAGACGCGACATATCGCCTATGCCAGAGAGGGAGTGAGAGAGCGCGCGAAATTCGGAAGGACTCTTGGTGGCAAAGTTCTGCAAAGGACAAGCCTTTGTTATTGGTTACTAAACTGACGGCATTGCACTCCGGGAAAACATATAGGTTCTCATTCTCTCTCAACATATATATAAGAGTATGCATACTGATGGTTCCCATGGCTCGCTGGTTAAACACACTCCTCACTCTGCCCTTCTTCCATAGAGTTCTACTTGTACAACGGGTAACTCCAAACTCCTTAAATCGCTGGATCGATTTATCATCTACTTTAGTGTCTTCATCCAACAGGAAGTCGCGAAGAAACCGAAGAACATCTCCCTTATCCATCTTCAATTGAGGCTGAGTCTAGAAGTCTCTCTCTACCCTTCTTGATGTCACCAAATGTTCCAAACCTCCTCTTGACATTATGTGTTCGATGAACATTGATTTTTTATTCTTTGAATCCGGTTTCATTGTGTGCACGATTTTTTTAAAAACTTCATCTTTGTTTTTTCATCGCTCATGGATTTTCCCCATTCTTCGGTAAAGCCCCATCTCTGTGGATTCCAGCGATTCTATTGATTGTTTGTTCATTATTCGTTGCCATACATAAGTATTGGTTCAATACAGTACTGAAGTATTCTTTTCCGCAGTGTCGTTGTTAGTGAAATCACGCATAGCAAGTTTTCATTTTCATAAAAGCTGTTTTCGCTTAAGCTTTACTCGTATGTATGTTTAATTTTTTACAGCTAAATGTGTTCCACCGAGCAAACAACTAAAGTTTTACATGACACTATCATGTAGAGCCATAACTAAACAGCATCAAGATTACAATAACAAACTAACAGTATATCAATGTTATACGTTGAATGATTGAAATAAACTAGAATATATTTTCGCCCTCGTGTTGTCGGAGCTCACAAGGGGAGCAAAGAATAGTAACACTGCGACCTACAAGGCATGTCATAAGATGTGACTGAGGTAGGGGCCTAGGAAAGCTACCCTAGTAAATAAAAAGCGTGGCGGAAATCGGATGTGCTGATCTTCTTGTAGCAACACTCTATGCACCACTAGGCGCTCTAACGACGCCTGAACTCATAGCGGACAAACTCAAGAAGAAGAAGAAGAAAAAGAAGTACAGAAAGTAATGTAAAGTGACATTTTTTCATTTATCATAAAACTGTAACAGTAAATATCAAGTAAATGATATATTTCCATTGAACACCAGAATTTCATCAACATGAAACGAATATGCTGTGTCAAATGTGACACTATTTATATAAGTAAAATATTTATTGTTAAGTCAACTATAAGTCAGAGTTAGCTTTTAATCTGCTATTATTAAAAACAAATATTATTATTACTATTACTAGCAGTGACGACTCTTGTATAGGCACTGCGATATTGCAGCACCACATATTTTAACTTGATATTATCGATAACATTCAATATAATGAGTCTTAATTCTACATTATATAATCCTTAAGCTTAAGGTCAGTAATACCCCCTAAGCAAATGAACAAATTACAAACATCACTGTATCGAACTATGCGCTTCACAGTTCCATCCACGGGTGTTTGGCTGTTGTGTGCACGCGCACATGTTTACCGAGATCAGAAACTGCACGCTAGGGAGAGGAGCTCTAGCACTGTCGCGTACGCAGTGCCGATGGTGTTGTGCACGTGTAAGATAGTGTTTGTTGTTTACTCAGCGTGTGTTGTGCTTAAAAACCATGTACTATATTCTTGAATATGATAAAAGTGTTGATGATTATCATGCTTCAAGCTATTCTATTTCTTTCATTGTGTTGTTTTTTCTGTAACATTGTAGGTTATCAGTAAGTAGAGAATCATGACATGAAAATCAACAACATTAAAACAGAAATAATGAATATGGGAAGAAAACATAATAATCTAGACATCAATGTCAATGGCACTACAATAAACCAAGTGAAAGAATTCAAATACTTAGGAAGCATATTCACAGAAGACGGAAGACTAGATATAGGTTAGAGTGCAAAAAGCAAATACTGTAACCTGCCAGCTAGCCCCATTGTTAAGGCACCCACAAATTTCACAGGCAGCTAAGCAACAGATGATCAACAGTAGTTTCATACCTACTTTGTGTTACCAAAGCCAAACATTGACAATGAGCAAAGCGAAGTCATGAAAAAAAATTACATATGAAATGCACTGTCTGCGAAAAGTTACCAACAACACCAGAAAAGACAGAGTCACCAACATCAGCATAAGAAAGAAAGTTGGCACAGAACCTTGCTTGAATTACATTGAGAAACAAAGAATGAAGTGGTTTGGCTAGTTAATAAGAATGCATCCAAACTCCACAATATACATAGAACATCAGGAAAGAAGGCGAGAGGAAGACCACGGAAAATATGATTAGATGACATAACAGAATCCTGGGAAAGAGCAAAAATAACAATCACCCACGCCACCAGAACAGCACAAGACAAAAACAGAAAACCACGACACTGGGCAACAACCCGGTAGCAGTGTGACGACACTGGGCAACAACCCGGTAGCAGTGTGACGACACTGGACAACAACCCGGTAGCAGTGTGACGACACTGGCAACAACCCGGTAGCAGTGTGACGACACTGGGCAACAACCCGGTAGCAGTGTGACGACACTGGGCAACAACCCGGTAGCAGTGTGACGACACTGGGCAACAACCCGGTAGCAGTGTGACGACACTGGGCAACAACCCGGTAGCAGTGTGACAGCACTGGGCAACAACCCGGTAGCAGTGTGACGACACTGGGCAACAACCCGGAAGCAGCGTGACGACACTGGGCAACAACCCGGTAGCAGTGTGACGACACTGGGCAACAACCCGGTAGCAGCGTGACGACACTGGGCAACAACCCGGTAGCAGTGTGACGACACTGGACAACAACCCGGTAGCAGTGTGACGACACTGGGCAACAACCCGGTAGCAGCGTGACAACAAAAGAAGAAAAAGAAGAAGTAGGTAGAAAATATATTTGTTCTGTTTAGTATTTTTCCACTTTATGTATAATTTTGAAAAAAGATTTGTTGTTGTTTTATACCATATTAAAACAATGACTAAACATTTTCTAAAGCTGCACCCACCCCCCACCCCCACTTCTCTTTCGAACGCTCCATATCAATCACTTGTTAATCAATCTTGGTGATTTGTATGTGATTCGAGCCTAAGAGCGATTTTACGTTGTGTCTGTTATGCGCCTACAAGTAGGCCAGCACATACGATTTCTGCGACGCTTTTTATTTACTAGGGTAGTGGATTCCATCTCACTGTGGCATTGCAGGCAATGAGAGTGCTGATGTCTTAGCTAAGGAGGGCAGTGCCAAAGAGTAAATTTACCAACCCTTGTCTTTTCAGGAGGTCAAAACCCTCATACAGAGAAAATCTGCAGTAGACTGGAAGACAAGCACTGGATATGATTATGGAAAAGACTCCCTCAAAGACCTAAGCAGAACAGACCAGGTCATTATATTTTGACTACGTACCGGACACTGCAGACTCCACAAACACTTACATAGACTAGGAATAAGTCAAACAGCTATCTGCCAGTGTCAGCAGGCGGAACAGACACCAGAGCATATCCTGCAAGACTGTCCTCTCTGTGTGAGCTGAGAAGCAACATGTGGCCACACCCAGTCGACCTGAAAACTAAGCTTTGGGGAAACCTGTAGACCTGAAGCTGACTGCCCAGTTTGTGATCCACAGTAAATTAAGCACATGACCAGAGATAGCTGAAGAAGCAGAATTTACTAGGGTAGTTTCCTAGGCCACTACCTCAGTCGTCTTTTACGACATATATTGTAGGTCGCAGTGTTACTATTCTTTGCTCATTTGAGAGCCCAGTCAACACGGTGACCCCCTCCCCTAATTTTAGCCACTGATTACTAGTAAGATTACTTTAATATTACAATCATCTTTCAATGTGAAATCAGTGATGTTCTATGACTTGGACAACAAATGTGAAATCAGTGATGTTCTATGGCTCGGACAACAAATGTGAAGTCAGTGATGTTCTATGACTTGGACAACAAATGTGAAATCAGTGATGTTCTATGGCTCGGACAACAAATGTGAAGTCAGTGATGTTCTATGGCTTGGACAACAAATGTGAAGTCAGTGATGTTCTATGGCTTGGACAACAAATGTGAAGTCAGTGATGTTCTATGGCTCGGACAACAAATGTGAAGTCAGTGATGTTCTATGGCTCGGACAACAAATGTGAAGTCAGTGCTGTTCTATGACTCGGACAACAAATGTGAAGTCAGTGCTGTTCTATGACTTGGACAACAAATGTGAAGTCAGTGATGTTCTATGGCTCGGACAACAAATGTGAAGTCAGTGCTGTTCTATGACTCGGACAACAAATGTGAAGTCAGTGCTGTTCTATGACTTGGACAACAAATGTGAAGTCAGTGATGTTCTATGACTCGGACAACAAATGTGAAGTCAGTGCTGTTCTATGACTTGGACAACAAATGTGAAGTCAGTGATGTTCTATGACTCGGACAACAAATGTGAAGTCAGTGCTGTTCTATGACTCGGACAACAAATGTGAAGTCAGTGCTGTTCTATGACTTGGACAACAAATGTGAAGTCAGTGCTGTTCTATGACTCGGACAACAAATGTGAAATCAGTGCTGTTCTATGACTCGGATAACATGGAAGACAACAAAAGAAACCAGAAAACTACAGATTTTTAATAAATGGATGTTTACGTAGAATAGAGGGACTGAGATGGTATGATAAGATTACGAACGAGGAACTCAGAGAAAGAACTAAGCAGATACCAGTGGAGAAAGAGCTACGGAAGAGACGCTGGCGATGTATAGGACATACATCGTGAAGACCTACCGGAAGCATTGTAAGACCGGCACTGTTTTGGAACCCGCAGGGAAAGAGGAGTATCGAAAGGCCTAGACAGACATGGAGAAGAGAGCTGGATTCTGATATTAAAAGGAAAAGTAAAACATGGAAAGAATTAATAGGATGGCAGGAGAGAGGAAGAGCTAGAAAAAGTTTGTTGAAGACCTGTGCTCTGTTGGTAGTTGACAGGTGAAGATTATTACAATCGCCACACGGCCTCTGTGCCACCACAGCTACTACTCAGATGTAACCCAATACATACAGCTGTTGAACAACATTGAGGTAGATCATGTATCCCACAGATAACCTGTTCCGATACTTAGCGAGATACATTGGGAGTGGAGTAATATTTGAAGCCTGGACGATTACATTCTGATGCACATTAGTTTCCTGAATCATGAATATGTCAAAATTGCAAACCAGTTTCTGAAGGAATGATGCCCTCAGATCTGCTCTTCGACAGTTCCAGCATCCAATGCGAAGATACCTACATGCAAGTCTATCTTATAAAGCGTATCTAATCATCTAGACTTCCTTTTCTTCTATCCACTACCTCTTCTTCTGCATGCATGTTTCCTTTCTGGATCTGTTGAAGAAAGTCTGCAGTAGACTGGAAGACACACACTGGTTATGATTATGGAAAGGACTTCCTCAAAGATCTAAGTAGAACAGACCAGGTTATTATATTTGACCTATGTACCGGACACTGCAGACTCAACAAACACTTACATAGACTAGGTAGGAATAAGTCAAACAACTCTCTGCCAGTGTGTGGAACAGACACCGGAGCAGGTCCTGCAAGACTCGCCTCTCCTGTTTTGAGCTGAGAAACATCATGTGGCTACACCTAGTTGACCTAAAATCTAAGCTTTGGTGAAACCCTGACTGCCCAGCGTGTTCGTAGCGCGTTGGACTACGGGTGACTATCCCTCTGTGTGTACGGGTTCAATTCCGCGGGATGGCAGAAAAGCCACAGATTCTCCAGATTTACGGTGTTCGTGGCACCGAACCGAAGGGTTACGATGTCCATGGCACCGAGCCGAAGAGCTGAAAAGCTCAAGTGCTTCTGGATCGGAAAAAACAACAAAAAACCATGACTGCCCAGTTTGTGGTCCACAGTAAACTAAGGGTATGACCAGAGATCACTGAAGAAGTAATCACTACAACATTAGACTGACCACTGTTTTCTTCCAACATATTCAATAGTCTGGGAGTGATTGAGGAAGGTGTCACATTTACTTAATAACGGTTATATTTAAGTTAGATGATGCACTATCAGAGCATAGAAGGGAGAAAGTGAGATAAACACAAGAATACTATATATATATATATATATATATATATATATTAACAAAGGAGTGGTATGCATTACTGTTGAAGCATGAATTACTTGTCTTCAACCACATCCAAACCAATCCCAGTGCGAAGAAAATAAATAAACACTTATCCGAAGACCACCAGGTGTTGCTTTGGATTCAAGGTAAAACGGCGTGGAGTGGGTAAAATCAGAACTTTTGTTCGTTTAAAAAAATATTTCAGGCTCGATTTACTTCTAATCAAGTTTACTTGGGCGGCCGTTTCTGAAGGTTTGGCGCGGCAGCCAGGACATAAACCCCACGCCTCTTGACCTGAAGGTTAGCGAGTTATTCGTCCAGGCCGTAATGCGGAAGCTCGTGCCGCGAGCGGAGATCAAAGGACCCTCTCCTCTCCCCTCTTGAAAACATCCTATTCAATCGCACAACAAGCAAGAATGCGCGCCACGACAGAGTAGAAGTTGGGAAGCGTGCATTTCAACTTTCACTGGAGCCACGGCAACGTCGCACTACTCATGTCCATATAGTTTTACTCTAATAATTATATATGACTAAACGTGAAATATTGTAAAATCATCATACAACACCGATATCAACCGAATTACATCACCATTAATTATTATATATTATTAGTACATATTTATTCATTTTTTCGCGGGGATAACTTTGACTTAACACGTGTGTTGTGTTTATAATTATTCTATCATCCAAGTTGTAGAGAAAACAACTAGCGTATAGTGTTAAACCACCACTTGTGAATTCAAGTATGGTAAAGATGTTTCCTAGTGTAAAAACTTTCTAACAGAGTAAGGGTATAGTGTAAACTATCAAAGTAAAGTACTATAGGCGAACAAATACAAAACACAGACCACACAATAAACGACACACAACAATCCAGTGAGAGAAATATTGTTTGCTAAAATTGGATCACGGCGCATGACTAAGTTGTAAGAAGCAGTTTGATTGGCTGTATAGCTTGGATGCTCGCTAGTAATTGGGTGTTACAAGATCACTTTTGCTTAGAATTCATGGCGGATTCAAAACGTGTGTCGGTGTTTGTGAATATCCTGTGTAGAAATTAAATTTGTTTAGGACTTATGACTATGCCTCACATGAGTTCGGGAGGATCCGAGGATTTTTATTCTACTGATGAAGTGAAGGTTTATAAAGATGAAGGAAATAAGGACGAAGAGAAGCGTTCGTCGGAGAACTTAACCGAGGAGAAGTTGGGCCTTGTCACTGAATCAGAAGAGGTGAGTGCAGGTCTCTCTTCAAACAAAAACCAAGCCTTTGATCTTTTCTCGAGGTCGCAAGGCTACGGGGACTTAGTTTACTGTTGTGATTTATGTTAGTGCATTTTTAATGTATTGTTTTCGAACCAATGCACGTTTTTATTTACAATTTCAGGGCAAGAATTCATCTCTACAAGGAAATTTTGCAGGCTCGGAGAAGTCGAGCAACACAGTTGCTGATGACGGTAGGTAGGATTTTCCAGAACGAAAGATCAAAGAGATTTAAATGGGGATGCGAATAGCCCAGGAAAAGGATATTTAAGATGCAAAATTTAGGCTAGCGAGAAAATGTGTGTGCTCGTGACAAGTTTTATTTATTATTATTTTTTTACGTCGATATTGTGTAGCCAAGTGCATCAGGGATGTAGTGAAATAAGTGAGCGTTAAGGGTACACTAACTTATAACATTTCACATCAAAGATACACGTCTTTTAACATTCCTTTAGTGTTAACCATTAAAAAAAATTAGTGTTTTCGGAATATAATAATTTTTGACAACTTTAGGAAAAGGGATAAGGCTAAGGTACTCGAAATTGATACATCATAGTTTGATACTGTACAAAATATTTAGTAGTTAATATGTTGCTTAGGTTGTCAAGAAATAATTCAGTCTGTTTAGATTTTTAGTAATTCACACTAGAAAATATATATAAGTAAATACACATGGAAAATGCACAGAGATCAGTTCATTTACACCAAAAAAATGACATGCAATAAAGATGTGAACTAAAACACTCCCAGAAGAAAAATAAGTTTTGGATAAAAATGAAAATAGTAAGTAGTCTAGTTTTCTATATAAGTACAGCAGACACTCTTTGTTTACACTACAATATTTTATCTTTTAATCTTTCACTATTGATAGATAGTTTTACTGGTTCTATCATCATATTACTGATAATAATCATGCATTTTAACTTATAAATGTCAATAAATACATTTTTTTGGATATATCACTTTTTTATTTGAATTGCAATAATAATATCCATACTTCTGTTTTTTTTTTTATATCTTCATAATTATTTACTTTTAAAACTTATTTGAAATCTTGTGTACATTTTGGGGTAATTTTACATTATATTTTTAACAAAATAACATGATAATAAATTTACTTCTGTGGATTAAATCATTATTTATAGATTTTACTAAAGGGACTAGGTAGTTTATGATATTGGTGTTTTGTAGAATATATTATTGCATTATAATTTGAGGAAAGAAACTTGTCTGTTAAAAGTTTTTCAGCGAATATAAAAAAAGACTAATCCATGAGTGTATAGAATTTATATTTGTCGTAGTATTTCAGACACATTTTACTCTCTTTGTTGTGTCTACTGGAAGTATTCATTCATTGCATTGTTGTTATCAGATGTTGTTTCTTATGTATGTCTTTAACAGTGCAAAGCTATCATTTGTAAACATTTGTATATAATAATGTTTCCGTTTTGTTGTTTAATTATCAGATTTTATTTGAAAGTAATTTTTAGGAATTGTGAAAACATTGTTTCGCAAACACGGAATTACAAATTTTTTACAGTAATACTTCATAAAAAATTGGAAGTTTTAAATTAACCAGTATTTGCCCAGTAAGTCGAACTATCAATGAGAATGATACAATTAGCATTTGTTTACATGGAAACTGAGGGAGAAATATATAGTAAATAGTAAAATATGTCTTATTGTGATTGTATAAAATCAACGGTAATTATACTTAATACGAGCCATACTAGGCCCGTTTTAGAAATCTCTTCCTGACCTGACGCTGTGAGGCATACAGGATTCGAGAAAGAAGAAGAAGAAGATTATACTTAATGCGTGAATATTATTCAGATTTAAGTAGTTGGTGATTTTCCGCTGTTCTTTGTAACCTAAGTTCTAAAGGCTGTGTTTACTTTAATAATGTATGATTTCTTTCATGAGAGATGGTGTTTGGATAGAATCTCAACTTTTCTGAAAGTACTGCTCAATTGTGTAGAGAATACAAGAGTTGTGTATTGCGTTAGTTCGTAAGTAGTGTTCTTCAATATTACAGTAGATCTGCAAGATCATTCACTTTTATTTCTTGTTAAATTACTTTTTTTACCCAGTACATCTTATCGGTAATGTAGCTTTTTGAGTTGCGTATCACAAAATTGCGCTGTTTAAATACCAAAAGTTTGGGTACTGTTACTGTTGTTTCAAAATATTGTTCTGCAATCAGATTTCATCAAGGTGGATCCATTTTATTTTTTCCTATGTGTTTATATTTCTCTTTTTCCAATCTTTTATTGTTTATCTCTGTCTGAACATTTTGTTTGTAGTCGAGTCTTCTGTTTGCAATCAAAATATCTACTGTTTTGTTTTAAAAGTTAGTGTTGCATTTATCCACTCCATACCACATGTGTTTATCAGAATTGTATTTGGGGCACAAGAATTATCTCACACAAAGGTTCTGTGTACGCATTGTTTACAAATCTCATTAATATATATTTCACTCAATATATTTTTTAAAGATTATTGTACGACAAATGCAACCACCTAAGTTCCAAAATTAAAAAAACAGCAATATGGAATGCAAAAAACAGAATGAGACGCGAAAGGAAATTAACATTTATTTAAACTTCAATTTTGTTTTGCTCTGAATTAAAACCCAAAGCTGAAAGCTCATGTATTATTATAATGTATATGCTCCATGCAATTGTTTTCAAGAAAAATGATATTGATACAGTCTCAGCACAAAAACATCAAAATGTAACACTAAATTTGCAAAAAGTAAATATTTCCATGATAATTGTCCACTTAAACAAGTCATAAGTATTTCCATGATAATTGTCCATGTAAACAATTATGAAAGTTAGATGCATGTTTGAACAAGAAAATTAAAATATCTATGTTAGTATTTGCATCATTAGACAGAGAAATATGAAAGGAAAATTACTATTTAATAGTTGTTTATTTATAGTTGCATTTAAAACTTGAATTGGTTCAACCAATCAAATACCATCTCCGCATCAAAGGTTGGCTCTCCAACAAGCTCTGTCTGTTCTCACATTACTCTCTCTCAGAATTATGTCTCTCCACCTCCTGATGTTTGCTTCCCAATTTGTATCCACTGTCTTCCACTTGCTTTTCTACCTTCTCTTCAAAGATGCTTATTCAACAGTACCATGTTTTTTATTGTGACCAAAATATATAATTTCCATCTCCTTTAGCAGTTCTCTTTTCACTATTAGTTGTTGACAACATTGTTGATTAATTTTCTTATCTTTCCATGACACTCACCATATTCTTCTGTATATTCACATTTCCCAAGCTTCAATCCTTTTCTCCACCTGTTCATTGTCTTGGAGTGTTTAGTACAAAACAAAGTTCTGTGCCATCTAACTGGCTGTCAGTAGGATTGGTTACATTGTGAAAGCCATTATAATGGAGCTCTGTATCTATGGAGTTAAATGTCTATTGTTCTTTTGAAGTTCTTTTGATTGCAATAATCTTCTGCTGCTTGTAGTACTTCAGTCCCTAAATACTTGGTAGTTTCTTCTATCCCTAACTGCTTGTATTCTGTCAACCCTAAACTGTTTGTATTCTGTCAACCCTAAACTGTTTGTAATGTTTCAACACTTAATTGCTTGTAATGTTTCATTTCAATGTGCTTTGTATACTTTATTTCTGTTAGTTTGGTAAACCTTTTGGTGGTTGTTCACAATGTGTTTGTGACATAATTCATTGTGTCTTTGAGCACCTGTTTTCTTCGTTTATGCTGGGAACTAGTGTTTTTGATGGTCTTAGTTTATGTTACAACATGTGTCTACCATCAGCTAGTGTGTTTATGTCTGTCTCAGTTTGTCTTGCATAGTTTGTATGCGAAACAAATTAAGATTTATTTCTAGTGCAGCTTTATTGTTTCTATTTTGCTCTTTATTTTTTTTAAAGCCGTGTAAAAATGTTAATCTGTATCTTTTTTCTTCGTCACCATTTTTTCCATTTAATTTAACTGTTTTTTATAGTGCAGTTCATATATATATTTTTAATAATAAATATATACCTTATTCCATCACCATTTGTGTTTCATTACTGTTTTTTAATTCGCTTTTAGTTTGCTGTTTGGAAATGCATTATCATATTTGTTTCATTTCTTCATCACATCTTTCGACCACATCCTCTGTTTTTTCTAAGTTTAGAAAATCAAATTTCTCGAAATATTACCCCATTTATTAATTTCAAGAATTCTAAATTCTACGATATACATATGAGAACATAGACTACTGTAATTATTCCTTTAAAATAGACATATACCATGATTGTATGACATACAAACAATTTATTTGTAAACTTTGAGAGCTTTATTTTGTTCAACATGTCATCATCAATATGTACTGACCTCCTTGATATCTGACACTATATTGTTCACATTTAAATTGTCAATATTCATGCACACAGAAACCGCTACTTTGCAGGTTTGATTAGAAAGTTGTACACACTATCTGGTTGGTTGAAAGTCGATATCTGTTTGTAAATGATAATTTGTCAGCTTGTTGGAATTATTATTCTCAGAGTAACTAATTATTCTATCTGTCATGTTCCTTTATTGATTGCATTGTCATTTTCTGCTCTGTTAACACTAAAATCAAGTATTGCCATGTATGTATTGTAGATAGTTTGATTTGCCAGTTTGCTTAGACTTTGTCCATCAGTGGTTCATTCAATGGATATAGTTTTTTTAGGTAGGATCATGAAGATGAAAATTGAATTATTCGAAATTTATTTGAGGTAGACTGTGGGTTATATATCTTAGCTTAGTAATTAAAAACAGAAACTGTACACAAGAAATCAGAAGGAGACTGACTGAGTAGCCATGATATTTCAGAAGGTGAAGAAACTATATTCATAATACAAGACAAGCCATACAAGTAAAACTTCTCAGGGCATGTATTTTTCCTGCAACATATGGCTATGATTCGTGTGTCATAAACATTCTTCTTCTTTTGTCGTGACACTGCTACCAGGCTGTTGACCAGTGTCGTGGTTTTCTGTTTTTGTCTTGTTCTGCTTTAGTGGCTTGGGTGATAGGTATTTTTGCTTTTTAGCAGGATTCTGCCGTGACATCTAACCATCTTTTTCGTGGTCTTCCTATCGCCTTTTTTTCAGAAGTTCTATTGTAGAATAATCTGTATACATTGAAGTTTGGTTGCATTCTTATTAAGGGGCCGAACCACTTCATCCTTTGTTTCTCAGTGTAATTAATTCAAGCACGGTTCCAGCTGTCTGTCTTATGATAACAAATATTACAGAACAAAATCGAATTGTTTGAAACAAAGTGTCACAGAACAATTCTTAGGACGTCATGGACAAAGTAAACTTTCTTCTTCCAACGCTCCACATCGACCACTTGTCAACCAATCTGTGTGATTTGTATGTGATCTGAGCCTAAGAGCGATTGTACGTTGTACCAGTTATGCGCCCACAAGTAGGCCAGCACATCCGATTTCTGCGCTGCTTTTCATTTACTAGGGTAGCATCCCAGGGCCTACATCAGTCGCCTCTTACGACATGCATTGTAGGTTGCAGTGGTACTATTCTTTGCTTCCCTTGCGGTCCCGTCACCACTGGGCGACACATTAAACAAATGATGGACGTACTACAAGACCGGAACATCGCGAACAAATCATAAACAAGTCCCGGAAACTGAAGTATTTTGTCCACATTAAACGTCACAATGGTTTGGAGAGAACAGTAATGGAGGACATGGTTCTTGTAAGACGAGACAGAGGACAACAACGGTGGCAACATGACATTGAAGAGGCGGGAGAACTTACAGGACACAAGTTTTTCAAACGAGCTGGGATTTAGAATGACGTTTTGCAAAGGACATGCTACATCAGCGCTGTCAAACTCGACGGGCGCCATGGCGCCCATATCATAATTAATGTAGCCCTATTTCACCATTTTCCAGATTTTTCTTAGTATTCACATGGACACGATTTTGCCACTTTTGCATTCTTGGTTTATTCTGTAATAATTCTACTGTCTCCTAACCCCACATTTTCATAAGAAAGCGTCGGCATCGTAACTATACATATATTACTACTAATATTACTATTATTATTCGTAGTACAGTAGTATTGTAATCATCACATGGCGTCCACGTCTCCACAACTATCAGTCAGATGCGCCCAAATATATAAATATATATAAACGTTAGATAGCACTGTGCTACTTGATCTCGTCGGTAAACTTATGCACTTGCACAAAGTAAGGCAGTGTCGTTTGCTATATCGTGACCTCCGTTAACATACGGCAGGCGGGCTCAGGTAAAAATTCTAGGAAATCAGACCACAACCGTCGCGTGACCTCGCATTCCATTGTTGTTAGATAAGGAAAAAATCACTTAAAAACAACACAACGACCTAAATCAGGTTACATTATGTTACTAATTAAGTTTAACACTCAGTAATATCAATATTATTAACATTTTTCCTCAATAAATTACCAGGGACTATTTAGAATTGTGTCAAATTGGAGAAAACCGTACAGTGTTCTATCAAACACTTATAAAGCCGATCCACATTAAGAAGCAGAAATTTGGTTTTCCGTATTTATTCTTTTTGTATCCTATTATTTAATTTTGAGCATAAATTTATTCTACTGATATTTTTTTATGATAAGTGAATTTACGAATGTGGTCGAATGTTTAATTAAACTAAAAATGTAGTTCTACTACCTGAGGAAACCTGATTAATCGAATGTTTACAGTATCAACAAATGAACAAATTGATATTCATCATTTTTATTTTATTACATATAGCTCATCTTATTATAATTATAGAAAAATACATTTTAAAGGTGGGATTTTACAGAAGAATGTTCGGTATATTATTACAACTATAGCCATTTCCGTAGGACTGAACCTGTCTACTTTCTATCGAATTCTACTCTGATCTGTTCTCTTTATCTCTGTCTACGAGGTTTCTATTGTTCAGATCTGCCCATCCTCTAATGTTCTTAAGAAGTCAATTTAAGTATGTCATGAACACTTAAATTTTAATTTTGTTGTCACACTGTTACCGGGTTGTTAGTCAGTGTCGTGGTTTTCTGTTTCTTGTGCTACTCTAGTGGCTTGGGTGATAGTTATTTTTGCTTTTTGATAGGATTCTGCTGTCTATCCATCTGTATTCATGGTCGTATTCTCAGCTGGTCTCCTGATGTTCTGTTGTAGAAGACTGGAGGTTGGTACCGAACCACTTCATTCTTTGTTTCTCATTGTAATTCCAGCAAGGTTCTGTCCCAACTTTCTTTCTTATGCTGATGTTGGGACTATCTTTTATGGTGTTGTTGGTAAGTTTTCGTAGGCATCGCATTCATTTCACATGTAATTTTTTTGCGACTGTACTTTGCTCATTGTCCACGTTTGGCTCTGGTAACACAGAGTAGGCATGAAAATGCAGTTGTTTAGCTGTCAGTGAGATGTTTTAAAATAATATAAATTAAGAAATACTGAATAATAATTTAATGTTCATAGGAGCGAATATTCACCACAGATCTAGAAAGGGTAGCTGTCACATTTTGTTTGAACATTTCATTAGAAAGGGAGCGTTGAAGTAGATTGTAAAAGCAGATAATACTGGTGTAAAATTATATAATAATAAATAATATAATAATTCCTCTCGTACCCTTATACGTTACATAGGGCCTGCAAGTCATTTCTCCATACCGCTCTATCCTGGGCAACTCGTTCAATCTCATCCATGGAACTGAGACCGATATAAGGATTAAAGACAAATTATATAAGGACAACAGATACACTAAAAAGAAATTTAATCTCACGACTTTGATGAAAAAAGTCAGCAAGTTTTGGCACACAGGACCTACATAAGTATTCGGTCTATTTCAACGACATGAAAATGTCAGCGCTATACTGTACCCCCCAGTAACACAATTTATGAGCAGCACTATGTTCATAAACTTGTTAGAGACAGTAGTTAACCTACCACAGAAATAGCATCACAGATCAAAATTTAGATAATAATTGTGCTTAATTTAGGTAGCAATTTCAAAATGATTGAATTGTTGCCATGCATGGGGAGAAGTTTCCGTGTCATATTGTTAGTTAGTTAGTTAGTGTGTTCCTTTCGTGGCAAAGGCGGCACATAGGGCAGATGTTTTATATCTCCATGTGATGGGGTTCGTTGCTAGCAGTTGGAGATCTTGTATGGTTTTACATCCATATTATATTCGTTTTAAAATCGTTTATCAGAATATCTGCTCATCTTCTGCTTAAAATGGGGTTTGGTTAATGGTCACCTGGTATATATAATATTCACGCCAGTATCCAGGTGTGTTAGTCAGATTTAATTAGATATATTAGATTACCTTTACCGCCCGTGTATTGCTGGGATCCACAAGGGAAGCAAAGAATAATAACACTGTGACCTACAAAGCATGTCGTAAGAGTCGACTAAGGTAGGGGCCTAGGGAAGCTATCATAGTAAATAAAAAACGTTGCAGAAATCGGATGTGAAACTTGTAGGCGCATAACTGGCATAACGTACAATCGCTCTTAAGCTCAGATTTACATAATCACAAAGAGTTATTTAACAAGTGATCGATATGGAGCATTCAAAGAAGATTATATTACACAGACACACAGTAGGATGTTCTGCACACTCTAATGCGTATAGATCAAAAACACAATCTAGAAAAGAATGCAACGTTTTTTTGTTGTTTAAACAATAGAAAAAATACCGAACAAAGAACAACAGCAGAAACAAATCTTTGACAGTTTTGTGTAATACATTTCTGTTGTAATAAAGACGTCTTTTTTATTATGCTTGTGTCTGTTTCCATGTCTACATAGACTACTTGAAAATATTATGTATTACGCACTATATTACAACTACAATTTATAACATGAGGCTGCTGAAGATTATTTGCTACTTTTTAAAATAGTTTTGGTTGTTGAAGAAAGTTTTACAAATAGAGGCCGTATTTATAAATAAAATTAATTTGTATTTACTATTTTATTTTAAATTTCCCATCTTCTTTCCCATTTTTTTCCTCTGAATTTTGTATGTTTAAACTTACCAAGAAAAATGTCATCATATTACACGTGTATACTTATACGGATGCAAGTAGTAAGTTAATAATAAAGTCGGACCGCCCCGTTCTGTTCACGAGTGCAATTTTTTCCAGAGGCCCTAGGATTGTTGCTGGAGCTACGGAGTTCGTGCTCTGTGCAATACTCTCGGCAGGTGGCTTGCCATTTCTACGGAGAGGGGCCGAGCCATATGGGGTAAAACCCGTTGCAATGAAGTCAATACTTCGGCTTTAAACCTTTAATAATAAAGTCACTTCTAACATACACGAATGCAAGTAGTAAGTTAATAATAAAGTCACTTCTTTCTCATTCATACAACGTGCTAATGTGTTGTATATTTTTTATAATCAGTAGAGCTGTTTTCTCTCTATATAGTCTATGATGCCATCGGTGCTCAGGGAAACAACAAATGCAAGCCATTCTTCTGTTCTAGGTTATCCTCTATATTGTGTTCTAGCTGTGAATCATTTCTTTCAGTTACTGTTACACTATCTCTTACAGGTATCTGGAGTCTTTCACGTTTTCGTTGTGTCCATCTCAGTGCATTATTGGTGACAGTGTCCACGCGACTCATATGTCCGATCCTTCTCCAGTGTTTCCTTAGGATGATGGAATTCATATTCTCTTGTTGACACTGTGTAAGCAGCTAGCTCTTGGTTATAGATAGTATTTGACCAGAACACGCTTATGATCTATCACAGACAAGTTAAAACGAAGATGGAAAGTTTGAATATATATTGTTCTGACATTCTCCAGCATTCTAATCCATATAGTAAAGTTGATAGTAAACAGCTGCGGTATATGTTAATCTTGGTTCCGATTCTGTATTGAGCTGGAATAAACTGTTTATAAAACATTCTCGCTCATCATCTGACAGTTTTGCTGTATCGGGTCATTGTCTTGTTTTTTTTTTTTCCGATCCAGAAGCACTTGAGCTTTTCAGCTCTTCGGTTCGGTGCCATGGACATCGTAACCCTTCGGTTAGGTGCCACGAACACCGTAAATCTGGGGAATCTGTGGCTTTTCTGCCATCCCGCGGAATTGAACCCGCACACACAGAGGATAGTCACCCGTAGTCCAACGCGCTACGAACACGCTGGGTAGACGTGTCATTGAGATATACTTTGATTTACTTTCCAAGCGAAATGACATTTCTTGCTAGCAGATTATAAAGAAAATAATATTAATAATATCTGCCCAAAAGAATATCGTTTGTAATTCATGTTTCTACAAGAACTGTCGATGGAATGTAACTATTCAAAATTCGTATTTGTACAATAATTGTGTAAATGTAAATTGAAGGTAAAAACTACTCAAAATTCGTATTTGTACAATAATTGTGTAAATGTAAATTGAAGGTAAAAACTACTCAAAATTCGTATTTGTACAATAATTGTGTAAATGTAAATTGAAGGTAAAAACTACTCAAAATTGATTTGTACAATAATTGTGTGGATTGAAGTTAAAAATGTTTTAAATTCGTATTTGTACAATTAATTGATTGAACGTAAAATGATTTGAGATTTATATTTGTATGTAGTGTGTCTCCATCGGTTGAACATGAGAAAGTTGGGTGAGAGAACTAGTTTGTGGAAGTACATTTACAGTTGTCTTGTAGCTAAAGTAGGATAATTTCACTATATATATAACTAACTGTCTTTGTTTTGATGTCCTGATATTTTCTAGTCATGAACCAAACAAAAATATATAATAATTATAAATTACAAATGATTCTTCTTCTTCACCCTGTGCCCATAGGGAGGCATATGTCCGTAACCAAGACTATCCAAGCTCGCATATCCAAGACCATCTTTTCCAGAGCTCTCTTCTCTCCTCATTTTCTTGCATTCCGTCTCCAACTTCCATCTCCAGGTGTACCTGGGTCTTCCCTTACCTCTATTACCCTGGGGGTTCCATCGGAAAGCCTGTCTCGTGATGCTGTCAGGGGGTCTCCTCAGTATGTGTATAAATGATCATTAACTTGTAATATTTTGGTGTTGTCCGGCAGAGCATTCGTTCATTTTATGCTGTAGTGTGAAAACAGTTGTAAATATGGTTAGAATCAATTTCTTTGTACTCAGTACGCTAACATAGGTGGTTTAGTCACTTTCAGTTTTAAACTTGTCCGTACGACAGGAGAATCGGGTCTTATTACATAATTCTGGTGTTTTAACATAGCCACAGAAGAACAGTAGAATAGGAGGTTGAAGCAACATCGACAGAGCTGCAGGAGATTGTAGGGATTAGTAATGTGCGAGGAACGACAGTTGAAGCCCTGTTCCTCAGGCAACACTATTTAGTAGTAGGATTGGTATAGAATATATATCGGAGAAGAGCGACAGTTGTACCACTGTTCCTTAAGGAGCAATGTTTAGTGGTAGGATTTGTACAGAATTTAGAGAGTGATAATTGTAGCTCTATTCCTCAAGCAACAATGTTTAGTAGTAGGATTTGTACAGAATTTAGAGAGTGATAATTGTAACTCTATTCCTCAAGCAACAATGTTTAGTGGTAGGATTTGTACAGAATTTAGAGAGTGATAATTGTAGCTCTATTCCCCATTGAACAATGTTTAGTGGTAGGATTTGTACAGAATTTAGAGAGTGATAATTGTAGCTCTATTCCTCAAGCAACAATGTTTAGTGGTAGGATTTGTACAGAATTTAGAGAGTGATAATTGTAACTCTATTCCTCAAGCAACAATGTTTAGTGGTAGGATTTGTACAGAATTTAGAGAGTGATAATTGTAACTCTATTGCCCATTGAACAATGTTTAGTGGTAGGATTTGTACAGAATTTAGAGAGTGATAATTGTAGCTCTATTCCTCAAGGAACAATATTTAGTGGTAGGATTTGTACAGAATTTAGAGAGTAATAATTGTAGCTCTATTCCTCAAGCAACAATGTTTAGTGGTAGGATTTGTACAGAATTTAGAGAGTGATAATTGTAGCTCTATTCCTCAAGGAACAATATTTAGTGGTAGGATTTGTACAGAATTTAGAGAGTGATAATTGTAGCTCTATTCCTCAAGGAACAATGTTTAGTGGTAGGATTTGTACAGAATTTAGAGAGTGATAATTGTAACTCTATTCCCCATTGAACAATGTTTAGTGGTAGGATTTGTACAGAATTTAGAGAGTGATAATTGTAACTCTATTCCTCAAGCAACAATGTTTAGTGGTAGGATTTGTACAGAATTTAGAGAGTGATAATTGTAACTCTATTCCCCATTGAACAATGTTTAGTGGTAGGATTTGTACAGAATTTAGAGAGTGATAATTGTAGCTCTATTCCTCAAGGAACAATATTTAGTGGTAGGATTTGTACAGAATTTAGAGAGTGATAATTGTAGCTCTATTCCTCAAGGAACAATGTTTAGTGGTAGGATTTGTACAGAATTTAGAGAGTGATAATTGTAGCTCTATTCCTCAAGGAACAATATTTAGTGGTAGGATTTGTACAGAATTTAGAGAGTAATAATTGTAGCTCTATTCCTCAAGCAACAATGTTTAGTGGTAGGATTTGTACAGAATTTAGAGAGTGATAATTGTAGCTCTATTCCTCAAGGAACAATGTTTAGTGGTAGGATTTGTACAGAATTTAGAGAGTGATAATTGTAGCTCTATTCCCCATTGAACAATGTTTAGTGGTAGGATTTGTACAGAATTTAGAGAGTGATAATTGTAACTCTATTCCTCAAGGAACAATGTTTAGTGGTAGGATTTGTACAGAATTTAGAGAGTAATAATTGTAGCTCTATTCCTCAAGGAACAATATTTAGTGGTAGGATTTGTACAGAATTTAGAGAGTGTTAATACTAACTCTATTCCCCATTGAACAATGTTTAGTAGTAGGATTGGTACAGAATACTGATCGGAGAAGAGCGACAGTGTGTACCCTGTTCCTCCTCGAGCAATGCTTAGTAGTATGATATGTGCAGAATACGGATCGGCGGAGTGACGGTTGTAGCTCTATGTTCCGCTGAACAAAGAAACGTTTAGTCAAAATAGGTGTAGCATTTCCGTAATGTATTCAAAATAGTTGTACACGCCTGAATTCGGAGCAGGCACGCCAGGATGGCGGGGGACACTGATCTAAAGGAACAGTCCTTCACTCAAAATCAGCGCCTAACTACGCCTGAATTGATGCTGACGAACGCAAGAAGAAGAAGAATATCTGTACACATAATTGTGCTAAATTGTGTAAGTGGGGCATGCGAACATTGTGCATTATTATATACAGCAGGTATTTACTGATATGATACAGAAGAATATATACATCTATGCATCTGTTGATAGCCGACACAGTGTACTTGAAATTCTCAAATTACTGCCAAGTGTATAATTCAAAGTATTGATTTATGAAGTTGAACAAATGTGTTGGTGGTAATTAATAGCGGCTGTCATGAACATTCAGTTAGTGGTTGGAGACTGTTGCAAGTCTAATCATTGTAGGAATAGTTTACCATAGTTTGTGTGATAAACAGACGGGACTTTTTGCAAGATGAGTAATGAATATTGGAACTGATGGTGGTCCTTAGTACCTAGTGGTTGGTTTCACTTCTTCGCTAAGTGGTTAAGTCATTGCCTTGCGTTCTGAAGGTCCTGGGTTCGAATCATAACCACCATTCTGTTCACGGGTGTATTTTTGATAGACTCCGATTGTTGCCGGAGCTTTGTTGCAATACTCTCGGCAGATGACGTGTCATTTCTGCTTAGAAGGACCGAGCCATTTCTGACCTTTAGCTTCCTCATCACTGTTGTTTTCTAGTGTTACTTGGTAGTTATATGTGATTCTACATCGGTTGGGTTATGTTTTGGTAGTTATATGTGATTCTACATAGGTTGAGTTATGTTTTGATATTTATAGAGAATTCTACATAGGTTGGGTTATGTTTTGATATTATAGGGAATTATACATGGGTTGGGTTATGTTTTGATATTTATAGATGATTCTACATGGGTTGGGTTATGTTTTGATATTTATAGATGATTCAACATGGGTTGGGTTATGTTTTGATATTTATAGATGATTCTACATCGGTTGAGTTATGTTTTGATATTTATAGATGATTCTACATCGGTTGGGTTATGTTTTGATATTTATAGATGATTCTACATCGGTTGGGTTATGTTTTGATATTTATAGATGATTCTACATGGGTTGGGTTATGTTTTGATATTTATAGATGATTCTACATGGGTTGGGTTATGTTTTGATATTTATAGGTGATTCAACATGGGTTGGGTTATGTTTTGATATTTATAGATGATTCTACATCGGTTGGGTTATGTTTTGATATTTATAGATGATTCTACATGGGTTGGGTTATGTTTTGATATTTATAGATGATTCTACATGGGTTGGGTTATATCTTAGTAGTTATATGTGATTCTAAATCGTTTGGGTTATATTTTGGTCACTGGGTGATTTTGTCACTTTTAAGGGCATTATTACTTGATCGCTGAGGGTGATTTTGTCACAGTTGGGGATAATATTATTTGATCGCTGGGGGTGATTCTTCGCCGGTTGAAACAATATTTATCTGTATCTATGATTCTCAATTTCGATATATCTTGTTCTTGTCACAATGATTTCATCAGATGTGTTGTTGTTAAAAAGCACATATAGTGATTGCTTCAGAATGATGGTATTAAGGCCCGTTATAACGGATTTACGAACAGACAAATAGTACTAATCTACATGACTTAATATGTTTCTCAAATAAATTAAAAAGAAAATTGACATTCATTTCTGTTAAAATGATTGTTGTGTTGATGTGTTGGAAAACGTCACGGCAGGTAGAAAATTTACTATAAATAAAAGAAAGAGGCAGTCATCATTTTGCGAACACAGGATGAGAAGAGATGGCAAGTAACACATTGTGACAACCAGTAAAACTATTGAAGACGGGATATAGGAAAACCGAGATACAATACAATCTTTGACATCATCATGACACGGAAGAGTGTCAACATCTGAACTGATAGTCAACACCAAAAAGAGACATTTGGAGATATCCGTAATACTTTACTATCAATACAAACAATAACAGATGAAAACTGAATCCTGACTACAATTTTCATTTTGGTAATATTGGGCGTAGGAAAAAAACCAAATCATACTGTTTAAAAGCAGAAGGATTGACTTCATTGCACTGGGTTTTACCCCATACGGCTCGGTCCTCTCCGCAGAAATGGCACGCCACCTGCCGAGAGTATTGCACAAATCACGAACTCTGTAGCTCCAGTAACAATCCTAGGATCTCTGGAAAAACTGCACTCGTGAACAGAATGTCGCGGTCCGGACTCGAACCCATGACCTTCGACTTACAAGGCAAAGAGCGTAAGCACTTAGCCACAGAGATCCTGTTATTCAGAAGCACATTTTTTTCTCCTTACAATTCTGATTAACTTTATAGCCGGATGAATAACATAGGGCGCCAGGGATGTAAGACAGAGCGCCGTGGTGTCCGCGATCACCACGCTGGACAGGACTGCTCTACGCCCAGATAGTACTTCGCGTCCAGTTGAAATGAAAATCGTGGCATATCCTTGACAGGACGTAACCATCAACCGCAGTAAACGAGTCGTAGATTTTTCTAGGCATCACTTATACGTTCAATAGTTTGCCATTGCTTTCTGAACGGTGAGGTCTATTTTACCTTTTTGTAAAAATCCCACGGAAACGAATTTGCTTCAAACTTGTCCACCGTGGGGTTTGAACCAGGTACGATTGAGTGTGTGATTGCGCTCATTACCGCTTGAGCGAATTTTTGTGTGTTAAATTTAGAAAACCAGAACTATATCTTGGACATTCCTACTCTTATCTATCTCTGTTCAGTGACCACTTCACTTATAACACACACTAGCGGTATTATTAATATACCGGAATATCCTTGTTGATATTCATCGGTGACTTGTACTTATTTCAACCTGATCATTTCTGAATTTTTCATGCAATTATAAATGTTTAATCCCGGATTTCTAAATTGAATATCCTTGTGCTGTAATGTAAGTTGTTACAGCGCTCATACAAGCTCGGTATAATGTGTCCAAGTTGAGATAAATATGATGGCCTGTTACTTGATTTATCGTTGTAAGATATGAAATCGTGTGCGATTCTTATACTTGTTGACATGACTTATGTCTAATCTAGTAGTTATAAAGAAAATATAGACATTTGTTGACAACATGACTTATGTCTAATCTAGTAGTTATAAAGAAAATATAGACATTTGTTGACAACATGACTTATGTCTAATCTAGTAGTTATAAAGAAAATATAGACATTTGTTTACAACATGATTTATGTCTAATCTAGTAGTTATAAAGAAAATATAGACATTTGTTGACAACATGACTTATGTCTAATCTAGTAGTTATAAAGAAAATATAGACATTTGTTGACAACATGACTTATGTCTAATCTAGTAGTTATAAAGAAAATATAGACATTTGTTTACAACATGACTTATGTCTAATCTAGTAGTTATAAAGAAAATATAGACATTTGTTGACAACATGACTTATGTCTAATCTAGTAGTTATAAAGAAAATATAGACATTTGTTGACAACATGACTTATGTCTAATCTAGTAGTTATAAAGAAAATATAGACATTTGTTTACAACATGACTTATGTCTAATCTAGTAGTTATAAAGAAAATATAGACATTTGTTGACAACATGACTTATGTCTAATCTAGTAGTTATAAAGAAAATATAGACATTTGTTGACAACATGACTTATGTCTAATCTAGTAGTTATAAAGAAAATATAGACATTTGTTTATAACATGATTTATGTCTAATCTAGTAGTTATAAAGAAAATATAGACATTTGTTGACAACATGATTTATGTCTAATCTAGTAGTTATAAAGAAAATATAGACATTTGTTTACAACATGATTTATGTCTAATCTAGACATTTGTTGACAACATGACTTATGCCTAATCTAGTAGTTATAAAGAAAATATAGACATTTGTTTACATGACTTATGTCTAATCTAGTAGTTATAAAGAAAATATAGACATTTGTTTACAACATGATTTATGTCTAATCTAGTAGTTATAAAGAAAATATAGACATTTGTTTACAACATGATTTATGTCTAATCTAGTAGTTATACAGAAAATATAGACATTTGTTCACAACATGACTTGTGTGTGGTATAGTAGTTCAATGTCGCCAATTTTAAGATGCAAACACGTCACCATGAACACAAAAGAGCAATGTTCACCACATTCTTTTCCCCACATTATGTTACCAGTGCCAAACCTGGACACTGACAACAAATGATAGAAGAAAACTAGTCACAACAGAGATGAAGTGTTTACCCAGAATGCTGGGTGTAACAAGAAGAGACCGGTTGAGAAATGAAGACATCAGGGAAAAAGTGGTACAACATCAGTACTAGACTTCATCAAGAAACAACAAATTAAATGGTTCGGTCACGTAAGCGATTACCATTACCAACAGACAGTGCACCCCAAAGAGCAATGCTGCTCCGATACAATGGGTACAAAAGCAAAAGGCCGGCGACGCAAAAGATGGACCTCAGAGATAACAGAGGCGACGAAAGAGACTATCTACTAAGCGCTTACAAGGTTTTAGAATTCTCTTCTTGACCTGACGCTGTGAGGCAAACATGATTCGAGAAAGAAAGAGATAGTGGTTCATCATCAAATAGCTTGTCCTGAGCAGAACTTTGCTACCCTATCAGTTCTCCGGAATGTCTCTCTTTCATATGCCAAATGTCCTACCTCTGCAGGCGTCATGTTCAAACCATCAGATACATCCTGAATCCATCTTCTCCATGGTCTTCCTCTTCTTCTCTTTGCCGGTATACCTCCTTCCATGATGGTGTTCTCCAGCCCTTCATTGTCGTTTTATATGTCCAAAATATCTCAATTTTCTCTTTCTTGAGATATTTTATTTATATTCTTTCTTATTTTTGAGTAGTAGTTATAAAGAGGTGGCGCCTGTGGCTTAGGGGATAGTGACTCGGTCTATTAACCTCGACGTTCTGAGTTCGAATCACGCTTTCGGACAGTTTGGTTGCAAATTGTTTCCCGTGGATTTTAACAAAAGGACGATGGCACCACCCGTTCTGAAAGCAATGACAAACTACTGAACGTAATAATGCTTAGAAAAATCACAAACAGCGTTAAAAAGCTGGGGTTGACTCGCAAAGTCCTGTCAAGGATATGCAATAAACTTTTTAGTTATAAAGAATCTCTCTCTATATATATATATATATATGTTCGTGTATGTGCTATGTAGTTGATGATGTGACTGGAGAGTAGGTGGCCAAATGGTTCATTAAACGTTGTGGTGCTTCTTGTTTCTACGCTTAGTGACCACATGTCGTGGAAACTTCAGGTTTCGAGACCAATTTGCAACAAAATTCTTGTTATCCAAAACAGTTGAACTATAGGCAAACCCTGACCTTTTAGAGATCTAAATGACAAGTACCTGAGAAGTCAAAAGCAGACCTTCCCACAAAAATAAATTAGAGATGCCCATATTAGGCGACATGATGACGTGTGAATTTATGACGTTCGAACAAGAAACAAATTAATTTACCCTTGCCTTTACAAATGTCTGCTACTGAATTCATGTTTCTCATCATCTTCTTTTCTCAAGCTGGTAAAACATCTGAAGTGATATTGTGAGTTACGCCCTGACCATCTTCACTTTTTTAAGTGTATCAAAGTTGATCAACAATTGTAGGTTTGTTCCTACTTTTAAATACATCCGTGTCTCAATCAACACATTTTTTGTTTATCATTGTTCACTCTATTCTTAATGATGATTAGTGTTAGGTACATCAAATGTCTTGTTTATTGGATGAATATAATATAAGACAGTGGGCTAGATATCCTTCGTCACCTTAGACAGTCATAAGACTGATATTCTTCTTTTTTGCGTTCGTTCTTTACCACCAATTTTAATCACTCTTTGTGATATGTTTGATCTTTGCCAGGGAAAGTGTATACGTTGCACATTGGTTTGGTAGGCCCCTAAACGCATAGACTTCTACACATTTAGGACACATGCATCCAATTTCAGCCAAACCTCCTTAGTCGCCTCTTACGACATGCGTGGCAGGTAACAGTGATTCTATTCTTTACACCCCAAATGTGGGCCCAGGTAACCACTTGGGCGAGACTGATATTATAGTTGTATCATTGTACCATCTTCTTTATTACAATGTCTTTAAGGGCCGCCTCTAGTTTGACTATTAATGTTCATTTAGCGTTCAATTTTTGTTGGGTTTGCCCGCTATCAGTTCAGGCGTAGTCATCGCACCTAATTTGGCATCTCGTACTGATTTTTGCTTTAAGGCCTGCTTTTCCTAGCACAAGTGTCCCTTCTCCATTCAAGCTAGCCTTACTTCAACTTCAGTAACTGGAAGCTGCCTAACTCTGATCAATGTATATACCAAAAGGGTTCCTAGACTCCCTCCTCCACACTTGTCTCCTGAATTATGTGAGGTTTCAAACATGGTCATATGAGACTAACATGAAAGAGAAAGTGTGGGACACCAGCGAAGACCTCCTGCTGACAATTGGATTCATATAGACAGCGTATATTGCCGTTTAGATATCTGAGTCGCCCGTGTTTTGCCGGGGCCCTCAAGGAGAGCACATAATAGTACCACTGCGACCTACAAGGCATGTCGTAAGAGGCGCCTGATGTAGGGACACGAGGAAGCTACCCTAGTAAATAAAAGCGTCACAGAAATCGGCTGGCCTACTTGTAGGCGCATAACTGGCACACAGAACAATCGTTCTTAGGCTTAGATCACATAGAAATCACAAAGAGTGGCTAACAAGTGGTTGATATGGAACGTTCGAGAAAGAAGATCTCTGGGCATAGAAAGCAGATCGCAGAAGATGAGGAAGATCCACAAATAAAGGATCATTATTTCCTGTAGTCCAACCATAAATCGTATGCATACCGTGAATATTGTTCATTGTACATCTCATTAAAATTCTACCCTTGTTGTTGTTTTCCTGCATTTTCTTAAATAGATTTCAGAACAATTTGTGCCAATGTTTATTCTGCCTATACTTTAAGTAATTCCATCTCAATTCTAACAAAAATAAATAAGTATAATTGTTCACTTGAAATTGTTTAACATTTCACGACATCATGTAACAGCTTTTCTTACTGCTGTATATTCAATGTTGACATTTTATACCAATTGCTATGAATTTATCATAATTTATTTCAAGAAGCAGTCATTGGCAATAAAATAAGAATACGCTTTAACAGAACAGTATTGAGTTGGAATTTCCCGGACTCTCACACGCGCTGATGCCTCAGATGAAAATCAGTAGCATTATTGTTTATCATGGTTGTATGTCAGTTCATGTTCTGTATTAAGTGCATTGTATTGTCAATTGCGACTTTGATAATATGGAAGCCAGGTTTGAGATTGTCTTGCAAAACTGCGGAACATATTAACTGAGTAACTTAACATTTATATGAAGTATGCCATTGCCAGGCTAGAGAACACGTTCCGATTGATATGTTTAGTATGAACATTTTAATGACACACGTCGAGGGTTGATAGAAAAACCACTTTATAATTGCAGAATCATTTTGCTGGTTGCAATACATATTGAATTGTTGTCTTAGAAACATCTACAAACAGATTCTTCTCTGTCCATCATAAGTTCTGTCCCCAGAGAAGGGTCCTAATGCGAACGATTGACTTCATTGCACCGGGTTTCCCCGTATAGCTCCGTCCCTGTCGGCAGAGATGGCATGCCATCTGTTGAGAGCATTGCACAAAGCACGCACTCCGTAGCCCCGGCAACAATCCTAGGGATCTCAAGAAAAAATTGCACATGTGTCTCGGTCCGATTCGAACTCACAACCTTCAATACGACAGGCAAACGACTTAACCACTTCGCTATTTTTATTCTTGAATCACGATCGATCACTTGTTAACCACTCACAACCTTCATACGATCAGACAAAACGACTTAACCACTTCGCTATTTTATTCTTGTAATCACCGTATCGATCACGTACCACTCACCTTCAATAGCAACAGACAAACGACTTAACCACTTCGCTATTTTTATTCTTGTAACTCACCGTATCGATCACTTGTTAACCACTCACAACCTTCAATACGACAGACAAACGATTTAACCACTTTCCTATTTTTTGCCTTGTAACTCCCGTATCGACCACTTGAACCACTACAACCTTCATACGACAGGCAAGACTAACCACTTCGCTATTTTATTCTTGTAACTCACCTATCGATCACTTTTAACCACTACAACCTTCAATACAACAGACAACGACTTAACCACTTCGCTATTTTTATTTGTAACTCACCGTATCGATCACTGTACCACTCACAACCTCATACGACAGACAAAACGACTTAACCACTTCGCTATTTTATTCTTGTAACTCACCGTATCGATCACTTGTTAACCACTCACAACCTTCAAAAAACAGACAAACGACTTAACCACTTCGCTATTTTTATTCTTGTAACTCACCGTATCGATCACTTGTTAACCACTCACAACCTTCAATACGACAGACAAAACGACTTAACCACTTCGACTTTTTTATTCTTGTAACTCACCGTATCGACACTTGTTAACCACTCACAACCTTCAATGACAGCAAAACGACTTAACCACTTCGCTATTTTATTCTGTAACTCACCGTATCGATCCTTGACCACTCACAACCTCAATCAACGACAAACGACTTAACCACTTCGCTATTTTTATCTTGTAACTCACCGTATCGATCATGTTAACCTCACAACCTTCAATACGACAGACAAAACGACTAACCACTTCGCTATTTTATTCTTGTAACTCACCGCATCGACCATTGTTAACCACTCACAACCTTCAAACGACAGACAAACGACTTACCACTTCGCATTTTTATTCTTGAACTCACGTATCGACCACTTTTAACCACTGGATTTATTTGTTATCCGAGCTAAGAGGCGATTGTAAGTGTGCACTATGCACCTACAAGAGGCCAGAAGACTTCTGCACACTTTATTCACTGGTAATCCTACCTGTCGCCTCTTATGACATGCTTGTAGGTCACTTTACTATTCTTTGCAGCCACCTCCCTTCTCTGAGCGCTCCAGGAACACAGGACAGCTTAACCTGAGACCACCGATAAGTTGCTATAGTTGATCAATCTTAACCTTTCATTTCTCCATCTCATCACTGCATAGTCTAAAGAGGTCTTATTTCAGAGTATATGTCGATTCCATCATCAGGTGCCGTGCCGCTGGTAGGCGATCATAATCTTCGAAAATCTGTTCCTGGATTGCATATCTCATATTTGACGTTTCCTTGCCATGAAGTCAGGCCATATAATAGTTATCACCGTCTTCCTTCGATTTTACCAGTTGTCACAATGTGTTTAAACTCTCTCATCACGTCTGAAAACGCCTCTTGACTGCCTTTTTATATTGACAATAGTTCTTCTGTGTTGATTGATTCAACACCTCCACATTCGGGTTATATAACAAGTGGATTGCACAGTATGTTTTGCTGTTGATAAGACATTATCAATCTTTCTGTTATAATTTCAACGTTAATATAGTTGTAGTTATTACTGTACAGTACAATGGGTACAATGGATACAATGGATACAATGGATACAATGGATACAATGGATACAAGAAAAGAGCCGCCACGCAAAAGGTGGACTCAGAGATAACAGAGACGAAAGACACTATTAATGAAGCGCACACAAAGGCTCGTTCTAGAAATCTCTTCTTATCCTGACGATGTGAAACACAACATGATTGAAGAAAAGAAAGAACTACATAGTAAAAAATTCGGGTTGTCATCTTACACCGATTTATTGCAACAGTTCATAAAATGGGACATATCTGTTTTATGACCAGTCCTGGTTTACCTGCAGCCCTGCTGTTTGTGAATATAGCCACTGAGTGGTAGCCCCAGGTTTGTAGTGTGGTTGATATAAGGATAACTTTAGACATGAAGAGTACTACTTGTTATAATTTACCACGTTATGATATGTTGTGCTAACAACTCTTAGCTGCTCCCCACGTATCTGATCATCCTCAAGAGCAATTCTTAATCATTTATTACATGTCACTGGGTCAGTGCACTGCTGGTTTGTTTGAACAACTCTATGTCTGAACTATATGTTCAACTGTTTGTTGAACTGTATGTTCAACTGTATGTTCAACTGTATGTCTGAACTATATGTTCAACTGTAGAAACACAAATGAAATAAAAGTCGTGGCATATCCTTTACAGAGAGCCGCTGTAGCGTAGTTGTTAGTGAACTCGCTTCGCAATGCTGGTGGTCTGGGTTCAGCCCCGCAATGTGCGGGAATTTTCCCGGCCACGACGGCTCTCAGGTCGACCCAGCCTCAACTGGGTACCAGACATGCTCGGGAAGTAAAGGCGGCCGGCGTGATGCTGACCGCATCACCCATCGTGTGCCGACGGTCATTGAAAAATACAGGCCTAATACTGTATTGACCTATATACCACGAGGTATGAAAGGGTTCCTTTTATATCCTTTACAGGACGTAGCCATCAACCACAGTAAACAAGTCGTTGATTTTCTAGGCGTCACTTATACGTTCAGTAGTTTGTCATTGCTTTCTGAACGGTGAGGTCTATTTTGCCATTCGTAACAATCCAAAGGAACTAATTTGCTTCTAAACCTGCCCACCGCGGAGTTTGAACCAGGCACGCTTGGGTTGTGATCAAGCTCACTACCGCTGAAGCTACAGACACTGACACATATTTAGTAAGGGTGTCAAATAAAAAATAATATCAATTCAGCTCCTTATGAAGCACATATCATCAACAAACATACACCATTCTTTACTAATTCCAAGTGTGCTGTCCATGTCCTCCCATTTGTCCAGTACTATTCTTCATGATTAGTGTATCATTTATTTAAAAAAACACATCATTTTATTTAGCTATTTTGCTTTGGATGTTATTTACTAGCATCATATGCAGTGTCGATTTTTGGTTTTAAAAAATTGTATTTATACTCTTTCAAATTGTATTATTGTGTGCATTTTTGCAGAATCTCTGTGTAATATAGATGGTGTATACACATATGCCTCTTCTCATGTTTCATAAAATATGCAATGTATATATTTGATTATTATGGTTTTATCTTCTTTTCTCCCATTCCTAGTTTGTCACATTTGTTTCGTTTTTAGCCACATTTTCCTTGTTTTGCCGTATGTATTTATTGTCCGATTGTATATGTTGTGTCTGCCGTATAATAGGTCTGAATTTCGTCATTTCTTTTGTATACTTTGCTTGATAAAGGTGGATCTGTCGAAACATCGCTATATGTTATTTTTGTACTTTGTAAAACTACAGTACTTTGTTGTTCGCAATCTATAAACTAACATATTTGATGTGACGTTATTTTAGTCTAGCTTTATAACTAATGTGAACTCTCATAAATTTGACATATTTTATATAAGAATTGTTAGGAGAAAAGTTTGATGGTTGGGTGCTGTACTCATATCGTAGACGGGAGGGTTTAGTTCGACCCTCTAGCTTTTGTTGATTTGTCGACCGAGCCTCGATTGGGTACCAGAATAGCTGGAGAAGTAAAGACGGTAGGTTTTACTACATCACCAATCACGCACTGTTGATCAGTAGTTTTACTAGGAATAAGTAGATCTGATCTTATAGTAGCAGTTTTGCTGTAAATATCGAGATATTTTCCTAGCTACTTTATGTCACTATTCTGTTGGCCTGGGCTCGCAAGGGGAGCAATGAATAGTACCACTGTGAAATACAAGGCATGTCGTAAAAGGCGACTGAGGTAGGAACATAGGGGAAACTATTCTAGTAAATAAATAGCGTCTCAGAAATCGGATGTGCTGGCCGACTTGTACACGCATAACTGGCAAAACGTACAATCGCTCTTAGGCTCACACACATACAGATGACAAAGGCTAGTTTAAAGAAGGCCTTCAAAGAAGAAGAAGAAGACTGTTCTATTTTATTTTATTCTCGATTAACTAAACCAGCTCAAACATTGATTACTCCTAGATATGTTGATGTACTTATTGAGATATATATATATATATAGATAGGTGTAAATCAAATTGTTGAGTGGGTTTAGTCACCCAGAATATATATATATATATAGTAAAGATGTAGATAACACACTGCAACTAGTAGTATCACATGTGACAAGAGCACAATGAAATATCGAACATAATGTAACTATTATATGCTAGAGATTGTACCATTTTACGAAGTACACTGTAACATAGTTGAAACTTTTTCACGCGTTTTCGCATACAGCTGTAACATTTTTGTTGTTGTCCTTGATTTGTGAGATATCCCAGTGTGGTAGATAGATGTCACCGCTTATAGCTGTAAAACCAAAACATAAAATCAATGTACTATATAACTATTCAAACTTTAAGGATTGATTTCTCAAGAAGGATACACCATCAGGAGACTAAAAAAAAGTTTTCTGGAATGTATTTCTACAAATTTTAAGGAATTAATATTCATTAGTTGTCTAAGTGTCAGGAGAGAGAAAAAGAGACGTACGAATTAAACCCTCGAATTACCAGAAAATAATAGCACAGTGTCAATTAAATATATTTAAGTTCCTCTGAAGTCAGAAGGCGTGCCTGTATGTCGGGGGCACTGATAATAAGGAAAGCAAACCTTCAAGCAAAAATCAGTCAGAAGCGCCATACCAGGCGCACTGACTACGCCTGAATCCATAGCGGATGAACGCAAAGAAATATATTCAAGTAAACCTTTGTTGACATGAAATACAAGAGAACAGTGATCACTTCTTGACGTCTCAGCTTACATTCACATTAATGGACATTGTTTCTTCTAGTTGTGTTTGCTATATCCAGGGGTTGATATATATATATATTAGATTAGCGTTTCCGATTGTCGATTTTAATTCTTGTGTGACCTGTCATCCTGATGAGGACTTTCTGCTGTACTTTACATTTGTCAATTTGTTTAACCTCCTTACCACAGTAAAACTACAACTTATACCTATTTTCTAATATATATATATATATTATGTATGCGTGTATTATGTATATTATTATGTTGTGTATGCATGCATATGTATTTATTTCTGGTATGTATGTGTTTTATGTATGTATGCATGTATGTTACATATTTTATGTATGTATGTACGTATGTAATGCTTCTATTTGTGTGCGTGTTAGATGTGTCAGTCGGTTTGTCAAGTTGTGCATTCTGTGATTAGTTTCATGTTTTCGACCTAGTACTACATCAAACAGAATCACAAACATATAGGACATAATGACCACACAATCTTCACATTTTATTGTGCAATATTCAAATTTTTTATTGCTGTGTTCTTGATGTACTTGTTTGCTTACAATTAAAACGTTTCAAGCACAATATATCATCAAATCTAAGCACCCAGCCTCAGCGTTGATTCAGTGCACTAAACTATTGTTAGCGCCTGTAGTTTGACAATTTTCATTTAATGTCGGAGATTCTCTGATCCTACTGGGCACGTTCGTTAGCTCTGGACTATTTTAGTATGTACGGAGAAGTGTGACCGAGCTGGTCTATCAACCTTGAAATCGTATCTTTTTTTTTTGCTAGAGGGGGAGGAGGAGAAAGGATATAAAACCGAACAATGCATAAACTTGACAATTATTTTGAAAAGACCACCAAAGAATCCATTTTTAATGTCACGTGGTATATTGGAAGATTCATTGTTAGACATGTATCGTTCGTTGACCAACTTTCTTTGTTAGACCTGTATCATTCGTTGACCAACTTTCTTTGTTAGACCTGTATCGTTCGTTGACCAACTTTCTTTGTTAGACCTGTATCGTTCGTTGACCAACTTTCTTTGTTAGACCTGTATCATTCGTTGACCAACTTTCTTTGTTAGACCTGTATCATTCGTTGACCAACTTTCTTTGTTAGACCTGTATCATTCGTTGACCAACTTTCTTTGTTAGACCTGTATCATTCGTTGACC
Organism: Arion vulgaris; assembly: GCA_020796225.1. NCBI lineage: Eukaryota > Metazoa > Mollusca > Gastropoda > Stylommatophora > Arionidae > Arion > Arion vulgaris. The sequence continues at coordinate 74,077,565 of CM036757.1, forward strand.
AACTTTCTTTGTTAGACCTGTATCGTTCGTTGACCAACTTTCTTTGTTAGACCTGTATCATTCGTTGACCAACTTTCTTTGTTAGACCTGTATCATTCTTTGACCAACTTTCTTTGTTAGACCTGTATCATTCGCTGACCAACTTCTTTGTTAGACCTGTATCATTCTTTGACCAACTTTCTTTGTTAGACCTGTATCGTTCGTTGATCAACTTTCTTTGTTAGACCTGTATCGTTCGTTGACCAACTTTCTTTGTTAGACCTGTATCATTCGGTGACCAACTTTCTTTGTTAGACCTGTATCATTCTTTGACCAACTTTCTTTGTTAGACCTGTATCGTTCGTTGACCAACTTTCTTTGTTAGACCTGTATCATTCGTTGATCAACTTTCTTTGTTAGACCTGTATCATTCGTTGACCAACTTTCTTTGTTAGACCTGTATCATTCGTTGACCAACTTTCTTTGTTAGACCTGTATCGTTCTTTGACCAACTTTCTTTGTTAGACCTGTATCATTCGTTGACCAACTTTCTTTGTTAGACCTGTATCGATCGTTGACCAACTTTCTTTGTTAGACCTTTATCATTCGTTGACCAACTTTCTTTGTTAGACCTGTATCATTCGTTGACCAACTTTCTTTGTTAGACCTGTATCATTCGTTGATCAACTTTCTTTGTTAGACCTGTATCATTCGTTGACCAACTTTCTTTGTTAGACCTGTATCGTTCGTTGACCAACTTTCTTTGTTAGACCTGTATCATTCGTTGATCAACTTTCTTTGTTAGACCTGTATCATTCGTTGATCAACTTTCTTTGTTAGACCTGTATCATTCGTTGATCAACTTTCTTTGTTAGACCTGTATCATTCTTTGATCAACTTTCTTTGTTAGACCTGTATCATTCGTTGACCAACTTTCTTTGTTAGACCTGTATCATTCTTTGACCAACTTTCTTTGTTAGACCTGTATCGTTCGTTGATCAACTTTCTTTGTTAGACCTGTATCGTTCGTTGACCAACTTTCTTTGTTAGACCTGTATCATTCGGTGACCAACTTTCTTTGTTAGACCTGTATCATTCTTTGACCAACTTTCTTTGTTAGACCTGTATCGTTCGTTGACCAACTTTCTTTGTTAGACCTGTATCATTCGTTGATCAACTTTCTTTGTTAGACCTGTATCATTCGTTGACCAACTTTCTTTGTTAGACCTGTATCATTCGTTGACCAACTTTCTTTGTTAGACCTGTATCGTTCTTTGACCAACTTTCTTTGTTAGACCTGTATCATTCGTTGACCAACTTTCTTTGTTAGACCTGTATCGATCGTTGACCAACTTTCTTTGTTAGACCTTTATCATTCGTTGACCAACTTTCTTTGTTAGACCTGTATCATTCGTTGACCAACTTTCTTTGTTAGACCTGTATCATTCGTTGATCAACTTTCTTTGTTAGACCTGTATCATTCGTTGACCAACTTTCTTTGTTAGACCTGTATCGTTCGTTGACCAACTTTCTTTGTTAGACCTGTATCATTCGTTGATCAACTTTCTTTGTTAGACCTGTATCATTCGTTGACCAACTTTCTTTGTTAGACCTGTATCATTCTTTGACCAACTTTCTTTGTTAGACCTGTATCATTCGTTGACCAACTTTCTTTGTTAGACCTGTATCATTCGTTGACCAACTTTCTTTGTTAGACCTGTATCATTCGTTGACCAACTTTCTTTGTTAGACCTGTATCATTCGTTGACCAACTTTCTTTGTTAGACCTGTATCATTCTTTGACCAACTTTCTTTGTTAGACCTGTATCATTCGTTGACCAACTTTCTTTGTTAGACCTGTATCATTCGTTGACCAACTTTCTTTGTTAGACCCGTATCGTTCGTTGATCAACTTTCTTTGTTAGACCTGTATCATTCGTTGACCAACTTTCTTTGTTAGACCTGTATCATTCTTTGACCAACTTTCTTTGTTAGACCTGTATCGTTCGTTGACCAACTTTCTTTGTTAGACCTGTATCATTCGTTGATCAACTTTCTTTGTTAGACCTGTATCATTCGTTGATCAACTTTCTTTGTTAGACCTGTATCATTCGTTGACCAACTTTCTTTGTTAGACCTGTATCATTCTTTGACCAACTTTCTTTGTGAGACCTGTATCGTTCGTTGACCAACTTTCTTTGTTAGACCTGTATCGTTCGTTGATCAACTTTCTTTGTTAGACCTTTATCATTCGTTGATCAACTTTCTTTGTTAGACCTTTATCATTCGTTGATCAACTTTCTTTGTTAGACCTGTATCATTCGTTGACCAACTTTCTTTGTTAGACCTGTATCATTCTTTGACCAACTTTCTTTGTTAGACCTGTATCGTTCGTTGACCAACTTTCTTTGTTAGACCTGTATCATTCGTTGACCAACTTTCTTTGTTAGACCTGTATCATTCTTTGACCAACTTTCTTTGTTAGACCTGTATCATTCGTTGACCAACTTTCTTTGTTAGACCTGTATCATTCGTTGACCAACTTTCTTTGTTAGACCTGTATCATTCGTTGACCAACTTTCTTTGTTAGACCTGTATCGTTCGTTGATCAACTTTCTTTGTTAGACCTGTATCATTCGTTGACCAACTTTCTTTGTTAGACCTGTATCATTCTTTGACCAACTTTCTTTGTTAGACCTGTATCATTCGTTGACCAACTTTCTCTGTTAGACCTGTATCATTCGTTGATCAACTTTCTTTGTTAGACCTGTATCATTCGTTGATCAACTTTCTTTGTTAGACCTGTATCATTCGTTGACCAACTTTCTTTGTTAGACCTGTATCATTCTTTGACCAACTTTCTTTGTTAGACCTGTATCGTTCGTTGACCAACTTTCTTTTTAGACCTATCATTCGTTGATCAACTTTCTTTGTTAGACCTGTATCATTCGTTGATCAACTTTCTTTGTTAGACCTGTATCATTCGTTGACCAACTTTCTTTGTTAGAACTGTATTATTCTTTGACCAACTATCTTTGTTAGACCTGTATCGTTCGTTGACCAACTTTCTTTGTTAGACCTGTATCGTTCGTTGACCAACTTTCTTTGTTAGACCTGTATCATTCGTTGACCAACTTTCTTTGTTAGACCTGTATCATTCTTTGACCAACTTTCTTTGTTAGACCTGTATCATTCGTTGACCAACTTTCTTTGTTAGACCTGTATCATTCGTTGACCAACTTTCTTAGTTAGACCTGTATCATTCGTTGACCAACTTTCTTTGTTAGACCTGTATCATTCGTTGATCAACTTTCTTTGTTAGACCTGTATCGTTCGTTGACCAACTTTCTTTGTTAGACCTGTATCATTCGTTGACCAACTTTCTTTGTTAGACCTGTATCATTCGTTGATCAACTTTCTTTGTTAGACCTGTATCGTTCGTTGACCAACTTTCTTTGTTAGACCTGTATCGTTCGTTGATCAACTTTCTTTGTTAGACCTGTATCATTCGTTGACCAACTTTCATTGTTAGACCTGTATCATTCGTTGATCAACTTTCTTTGTTAGACCTGTATCATTCGTTGACCAACTTTCTTTGTTAGACCTGTATCATTCGTTGACCAACTTTCTTTGTTAGACCTGTATCATTCTTTGACCAACTTTCTTTGTTAGACCTGTATCATTCTTTGACCAACTTTCTTTGTTAGACCTGTATCATTCGTTGACCAACTTTCTTTGTTAGACCTGTATCATTCGTTGATCAACTTTCTTTGTTAGACCTGTATCATTCTTTGACCAACTTTCTTTGTTAGACCTGTATCATTCGTTGATCAACTTTCTTTGTTAGACCTGTATCATTCGTTGACCAACTTTCTTTGTTAGACCTGTATCATTCGTTGATCAACTTTCTTTGTTAGACCTGTATCATTCGTTGATCAACTTTCTTTGTTAGACCTGTATCATTCGTTGATCAACTTTCTTTGTTAGACCTGTATCATTCGTTGACCAACTTTCTTTGTTAGACCTGTATCATTCGTTGACCAACTTTCTTTGTTAGACCTGTATCATTCTTTGACCAACTTTCTTTGTTAGACCTGTATCGTTCGTTGACCAACTTTCTTTGTTAGACCTGTATCATTCGTTGATCAACTTTCTTTGTTAGACCTGTATCATTCGTTGATCAACTTTCTTTGTTAGACCTGTATCATTCGTTGATCATCTTTCTTTGTTAGACCTGTATCATTCGTTGATCAACTTTCTTTGTTAGACCTGTATCGTTCGTTGACCAACTTTCTTTGTTAGACCTGTATCATTCGTTGATCAACTTTCTTTGTTAGACCTGTATCGTTCGTTGACCAACTTTCTTTGTTAGACCTGTCTCGTTCGTTGATCAACTTTCTTTGTTAGACCTGTATCATTCGTTGATCAACTTTCTTTGTTAGACCTGTATCATTCGTTGATCAACTTCTTTTAGACTGATCGTTCGTTGACCAACTTTCTTTGTTAGACCTGTATCATTCGTTGATCAACTTTCTTTGTTAGACCTGTATCATTTTGCTGATCAACTTTCTTTGTTAGACCTGTATCATTCGTTGACCAACTTTCTTTGTTAGACCTGTATCATTCGTTGATCAACTTTCTTTGTTAGACCTGTATCGTTCGTTGACCAACTTTCTTTGTTAGACCTGTATCATTCGTTGATCAACTTTCTTTGTTAGACCTGTATCATTCGTTGATCAACTTTCTTTGTTAGACCTGTATCATTCGTTGACCAACTTTCTTTGTTAGACCTGTATCATTCGTTGATCAACTTTCTTTGTTAGACCTGTATCATTCGTTGATCAACTTTCTTTGTTAGACCTGTATCATTCTTTGACCAACTTTCTTTGTTAGACCTGTATCATTCGTTGATCAACTTTCTTTGTTAGACCTGTATCGTTCGTTGACCAACTTTCTTTGTTAGACCTGTATCATTCGTTGATCAACTTTCTTTGTTAGACCTGTATCATTCGTTGATCAACTTTCTTTGTTAGACCTGTATCATTCGTTGATCAACTTTCTTTGTTAGACCTGTATCATTCGTTGACCAACTTTCTTTGTTAGACCTGTATCATTCGTTGATCAACTTTCTTTGTTAGACCTGTATCATTCGTTGATCAACTTTCTTTGTTAGACCTGTATCATTCTTTGACCAACTTTCTTTGTTAGACCTGTATCATTCGTTGATCAACTTTCTTTGTTAGACCTGTATCATTCGTTGACCAACTTTCTTTGTTAGACCTGTATCATTCGTTGATCAACTTTCTTTGTTAGACCTGTATCATTCGTTGATCAACTTTCTTTGTTAGACCTGTATCATTCGTTGACCAACTTTCTTTGTTAGACCTGTATCATTCTTTGACCAACTTTCTTTGTGAGACCTGTATCGTTCGTTGACCAACTTTCTTTGTTAGACCTGTATCGTTCGTTGATCAACTTTCTTTGTTAGACCTTTATCATTCGTTGATCAACTTTCTTTGTTAGACCTTTATCATTCGTTGATCAACTTTCTTTGTTAGACCTGTATCATTCGTTGACCAACTTTCTTTGTTAGACCTGTATCATTCTTTGACCAACTTTCTTTGTTAGACCTGTATCGTTCGTTGACCAACTTTCTTTGTTAGACCTGTATCATTCGTTGACCAACTTTCTTTGTTAGACCTGTATCATTCTTTGACCAACTTTCTTTGTTAGACCTGTATCATTCGTTGACCAACTTTCTTTGTTAGACCTGTATCATTCGTTGACCAACTTTCTTTGTTAGACCTGTATCATTCGTTGACCAACTTTCTTTGTTAGACCTGTATCGTTCGTTGATCAACTTTCTTTGTTAGACCTGTATCATTCGTTGACCAACTTTCTTTGTTAGACCTGTATCATTCTTTGACCAACTTTCTTTGTTAGACCTGTATCATTCGTTGACCAACTTTCTTAGTTAGACCTGTATCATTCGTTGATCAACTTTCTTTGTTAGACCTGTATCATTCGTTGATCAACTTTCTTTGTTAGACCTGTATCATTCGTTGACCAACTTTCTTTGTTAGACCTGTATCATTCTTTGACCAACTTTCTTTGTTAGACCTGTATCGTTCGTTGACCAACTTTCTTTGTTAGACCTGTATCATTCGTTGATCAACTTTCTTTGTTAGACCTGTATCATTCGTTGATCAACTTTCTTTGTTAGACCTGTATCATTCGTTGACCAACTTTCTTTGTTAGAACTGTATTATTCTTTGACCAACTATCTTTGTTAGACCTGTATCGTTCGTTGACCAACTTTCTTTGTTAGACCTGTATCGTTCGTTGACCAACTTTCTTTGTTAGACCTGTATCATTCGTTGACCAACTTTCTTTGTTAGACCTGTATCATTCTTTGACCAACTTTCTTTGTTAGACCTGTATCATTCGTTGACCAACTTTCTTTGTTAGACCTGTATCATTCGTTGACCAACTTTCTTTGTTAGACCTGTATCATTCGTTGACCAACTTTCTTTGTTAGACCTGTATCATTCGTTGATCAACTTTCTTTGTTAGACCTGTATCGTTCGTTGACCAACTTTCTTTGTTAGACCTGTATCATTCGTTGACCAACTTTCTTTGTTAGACCTGTATCATTCGTTGATCAACTTTCTTTGTTAGACCTGTATCGTTCGTTGACCAACTTTCTTTGTTAGACCTGTATCGTTCGTTGATCAACTTTCTTTGTTAGACCTGTATCATTCGTTGACCAACTTTCATTGTTAGACCTGTATCATTCGTTGATCAACTTTCTTTGTTAGACCTGTATCATTCGTTGACCAACTTTCTTTGTTAGACCTGTATCATTCGTTGACCAACTTTCTTTTAGACCTGATCATTCTTTGACCAACTTTCTTTGTTAGACCTGTATCATTCTTTGACCAACTTTCTTTGTTAGACCTGTATCATTCGTTGACCAACTTTCTTTGTTAGACCTGTATCATTCGTTGATCAACTTTCTTTGTTAGACCTGTATCATTCTTTGACCAACTTTCTTTGTTAGACCTGTATCATTCGTTGATCAACTTTCTTTGTTAGACCTGTATCATTCGTTGACCAACTTTCTTTGTTAGACCTGTATCATTCGTTGATCAACTTTCTTTGTTAGACCTGTATCATTCGTTGATCAACTTTCTTTGTTAGACCTGTATCATTCGTTGATCAACTTTCTTTGTTAGACCTGTATCATTCGTTGACCAACTTTCTTTGTTAGACCTGTATCATTCGTTGACCAACTTTCTTTGTTAGACCTGTATCATTCTTTGACCAACTTTCTTTGTTAGACCTGTATCGTTCGTTGACCAACTTTCTTTGTTAGACCTGTATCATTCGTTGATCAACTTTCTTTGTTAGACCTGTATCATTCGTTGATCAACTTTCTTTGTTAGACCTGTATCATTCGTTGATCATCTTTCTTTGTTAGACCTGTATCATTCGTTGATCAACTTTCTTTGTTAGACCTGTATCGTTCGTTGACCAACTTTCTTTGTTAGACCTGTATCATTCGTTGATCAACTTTCTTTGTTAGACCTGTATCGTTCGTTGACCAACTTTCTTTGTTAGACCTGTCTCGTTCGTTGATCAACTTTCTTTGTTAGACCTGTATCATTCGTTGATCAACTTTCTTTGTTAGACCTGTATCATTCGTTGATCAACTTTCTTTGTTAGACCTTATCGTTCGTTGACCAACTTTCTTTGTTAGACCTGTATCATTCGTTGATCAACTTTCTTTGTTAGACCTGTATCATTCGTTGATCAACTTTCTTTTTTAGACCTGTATCATTCGTTGACCAACTTTCTTTGTTAGACCTGTATCATTCGTTGATCAACTTTCTTTGTTAGACCTGTATCGTTCGTTGACCAACTTTCTTTGTTAGACCTGTATCATTCGTTGATCAACTTTCTTTGTTAGACCTGTATCATTCGTTGATCAACTTTCTTTGTTAGACCTGTATCATTCGTTGACCAACTTTCTTTGTTAGACCTGTATCATTCGTTGATCAACTTTCTTTGTTAGACCTGTATCATTCGTTGATCAACTTTCTTTGTTAGACCTGTATCATTCTTTGACCAACTTTCTTTGTTAGACCTGTATCATTCGTTGATCAACTTTCTTTGTTAGACCTGTATCGTTCGTTGACCAACTTTCTTTGTTAGACCTGTATCATTCGTTGATCAACTTTCTTTGTTAGACCTGTATCATTCGTTGATCAACTTTCTTTGTTAGACCTGTATCATTCGTTGATCAACTTTCTTTGTTAGACCTGTATCATTCGTTGACCAACTTTCTTTGTTAGACCTGTATCATTCGTTGATCAACTTTCTTTGTTAGACCTGTATCATTCGTTGATCAACTTTCTTTGTTAGACCTGTATCATTCGTTGACCAACTTTCTTTGTTAGACCTGTATCATTCGTTGACCAACTTTCTTTGTTAGACCTGTATCATTCTTTGACCAACTTTCTTTGTTAGACCTGTATCATTCGTTGATCAACTTTCTTTGTTAGACCTGTATCGTTCGTTGACCAACTTTCTTTGTTAGACCTGTATCATTCGTTGATCAACTTTCTTTGTTAGACCTGTATCATTCTTTGACCAACTTTCTTTGTTAGACCTGTATCATTCGTTGATCAACATTCTTTGTTAGACCTGTATCATTCGTTGATCAACTTATAACTTCTTTGTTAGACCTGTATCATTCGTTGATCAACTTTCTTTGTTAGACCTGTATCTTGTTGACAACTTTCTTTGTTAGACCTGTATCGTTCGTTGATCAACTTTCTTTGTTAGACCTGTATCATTCGTTGACCAACTTTCTTTGTTAGACCTGTATCGTTCGTTGATCAACCCTTGTTAGACCTGATCGTTCTTGACCAACTTTCTTTGTTAGACCTGTATCATTCGTTGATCAACTTTCTTTGTTAGACCTGTATCATTCGTTGACCAACTTTCTTTGTTAGACCTGTATCATTCGTTGATCAACTTTCTTTGTTAGACTTGTATCATTCGTTGATCAACTTTCTTTGTTAGACCTGTATCATTCGTTGATCAACTTTCTTTGTTAGACCTGTATCATTCGTTGATCAACTTTCTTTGTTAGACCTGTATCATTCGTTGACCAACTTTCTTTGTTAGACATGTATCATTCGTTGATCAACTTTCTTTGTTAGACCTGTATCATTCGTTGATCAACTTTCTTTGTTAGACCTGTATCATTCGTTGATCAACTTTCTTTGTTAGACCTGTATCATTCGTTGATCAACTTTCTTTGTTAGACCTGTCATTCGTTGATCAACTTTCTTGTTAGACCTGTATCATTCGTTGATCAACTTCGCAAGATGGATCTTTCTTTGTTAGACCTGTATCATTCGTTTACCAACTTTCTTTGTTAGACCTGTATCATTCGTTGATCAACTTCGCAAGATGGATCTTTCTTTTCTCCAATCCTGTTTTACATCACAGAGTCGGGATAAGAAGATATTTCTAGAACGAGCCATTGTGTTGCGCTTCATAAATAGTTTCTTTCGTCGCCTCTGCTATCTCTGAGGTCCATCTTTTGCGTGTCCGTCCTTTTGCTTTGTATTCATTGTACATTGTATTGTGGTATCTATGTCGAGAGAAAACGACAATAAACTGTTTTATCTATTTCCATAATGAAAACTTGTTTGTTTCAAACCACTATCTGACAAGAGACACTGATATTATCACATTGATTTCTCTTGTTGAGACACAGTCAACTCACTACTTCACTGAAATATTCTGCACAAAATTCACCTTCAGAAAATATGTTGTGAAATTTGATTACTTACAATAAAACTTGTCGTAAAAATATTATTAACTATCTTCTTCTTCTTTGCGTTCGTTCTTTATGACCAATGTTAATCACTCTTTAATATGTTTGATCTTTGCCAAGAACGTGTATACGTTGCACATTGGTTTGTAGGCCCCTAAACGCATACTTCTATACGTTTAGGACACATGCATCCGATTTCAGCCAAACCTCCTAAGTCGCCTCTTACGACATTCGTGGCAAGTAACAGTGGTTCTATACTTAACACCCCAAATTTGGGCCCCGGTAACCACTCGGGCGATTACTAACTATGATTTGAACATTGAAAAATCTATCTGCTGATAAGTGGATATTTTCTTCCAAATATTACACTTGTCTTAGTTCACAGCATTCATTTCTGCATATCTTGAATGTTTAGATTCATATTGCCTTTTTAATCATATTTCATTCTATGACCAAATCGATAAGATATCAAATTATCTTCATAGATAGGAAACAAAAAGACATCACATGTTCTGATATAAACGACACTCACTATCAACTTTTATTTGTTTGCTTGATATCGCTTTCTTCTTTATCTACTCACGGGTTGTCGCACTACGTCTGGTTAAGAAGAGATGTCCAGCACGGACTTCCTGTGTGTTCTTCGTACATAGTGTCTTTCGCCGTCTCCGTTATTTCTGTGCTCCAACTTTTATCTTGATGATGATGGCAGATGTATAACAGAAATTAAAAAGAGAATAGGAATGTCCAAGGATAATTTCAATAGTATGAGAAAGTTACTGACATCCAAACAAATCACAAACAGGCTAAAATGAGAATGATCAAATGCTATATATATCCTATATTAATGTATGGCTCGGAAACATGGACAATGAACAAGCAGTTAGAAGACAGAATTGATGCATTTGAGATGTGGATATATGAAGAATAGGCAGAGTTTCATGGACAGAAAAAAAGACAAATAAACAAGTTTTAGGAAAACTAGGCATGAAGAAACAATTATTAAGAGAAATAAAATTCAGACAAGTATTTTGGGCACATAAAAAACATGACACCATGATAAAACATTTATTAGAGGAGAGTTGAGGGGGAAGAGCAAAAGGAAGACCGAGAGATAAGTGGGAGGGAAACTTTAAGAAATGGACAGGTTACAGTCTGCAGTGTGCAACACCAAGGCGAAAGACAGAGGATGCTGGAGATTCATTGCAGTCAACCTTCGATGTGGAGACGGCACTTGATGATGATATCTGAGTATCGTTGCTCTTTGAGACTTACTGTCTGTTGGTAATCTAATTATGTCGTCTAACTATTTCATTTGTTGTTTCTTGATGTTCCATACGGATGTAACCACTTTTTTTCGTGATGTCTTCATTCATAAACCGATATTTTCTTGATACGTCCAGCAAGTAGACACTTCATCTCTGTCGTGCCTAGTTTTCGTTTGTTGTTTGATGTCAATGTCCAGGGTTAGCACTGGTAACATAATGTTGGAAGATCGTGCTGTACAATACTCTTTTAGTGTTCATGATGTCACGCTTACACTGTTTGATTTCATGTCATATATCCTATGATATGATTTACTTGATTACTTCTATGTATTGAATTGAGATATTTCTCCATCTGTTGAAACAGTGCTCCCCACAAATGTAATCTTTAACTTGTTTTAATTGATGTTTGTCAGTGGAGAGATTGTGGTAGTTCTTTCCTCTGTAGTGAATGCCATTACGTCGGTTTTGTCTATACTGTTGTCATCTCATTTGAACTGAAGTCTGTTAATGTGTTGTTGTAACTGTTCTTCTGTTGATGATATGATTACTTGATCGTTGACAAAAAGCAATTCATTTAGGATCTCCCAAGGCTTTCCCTTCACTGGTGCTAGTTATTTTACCGATTTGGTCTACGTTTGTGATGAAAACAGCGGTGATAGTCCGCATCCTTGTCTTACTCCAGATCTAACGTGAAATTTGCCTGAAAGTCCGGTGTTTGTACTCCGGCTGTTTAAGTACATGCTTTTACATAGTTGTTCGTTAACACCATATTTTTACAAAATTGTATAAGTTTTTTTAAATTTGTGTCCTTGCAAGCAATGCATATGTTAACAACTAGACTTTAGCAAATAATATTTCATACAAGTGTAACTATATCAGGGCAACATCATTCAGTTCAATTCTTCTGCTCAGTTAGTAATTAATTGTTGAAACAAATACCAGTGTAGTTTCTCCTGTCATCACCATCATCATGTGCCACACCTATAAGCGTAGGCATTCATTGTTCGCCATCTCACACGATCATCTGAGTCAGTGATCTTGTGTTCTGTCTACCTTCGTCTTCAACCCCGATTAAGAGATAGATTCACAACCAATCATGAATTCTTGTCTTTAACATCTCTTGCGGCTCCTTCTATGTCTTCCGATTATCGTTGATCATTATCCACACATATCTTCTCCATTTAGACGTCCCTCTCTTTCGCTTACTCTGCGGGTTCTAGGAAAGGGCCTTTATTGTTGTTGTTGTCCTATCTGTTTTTTTTTTAGGTCATCTAAGATCCAGCGCCAGTGTCTTTTCTTGACCTCTTGGTTCATTGAGCCCATAATACCAGAGCCATGGACATGCTACCTAAACATGGCCCAAATACACCTAGAAGTCTCAGGAATAATCTCAACAAAATACAGAGACAGCAAAGAGCCATTTCACTCCAAATGCTACGAGAGCAATATCCACCATCAATGGACACATGTGTTCACAGATGGCTCAGCTACAGATGCTACCAGAAGGGGAGGCAGCGGAATCTACATCACTCACCCTCAAGGAAACACAGAAACACACTCTCTGGCAGCAGGAGAAACATGCACCAACTTTAGAGCAGAGGCAACAGCCCTTCTTGCAGACATACAGATTCTCAACGACCAGCAAGTGTCAGCAAAACATATTGCAGTCTTTAACGATTCAAGATCCGTTCTCCAGGCTATCTCATGTCCCAGACAAGAGAAGCTCATTCAGGACATACGGCAAAATATAAGCTTGTTGTCAAAAAAATCCGAACTAGTCTTACAGTGGATACCAGCTCACTGTGGCATACCAGGAAACGAAAAGGCTGACAAACTGCAAGGGCTGGGGAGCCTAACACAACACCACCCAACACAAAGCTTTACAGAAGCAAAGACTCTCCTGAAACAATCCAGGAAAGTGATCTGGAGAAAAACAAATGGAGGATACAATCCAGAGCACGACAGTCTAAATACACTAAACAGACAAGCACAGACCACAATCTTCAGACTTGGAACGGGACACTGCAGTCTCAGAGCACACCTCCACAGAATGGGTCTCAGGGACTCGGCAGCCTGCACCAGTGGAGCACCAAAGCAGTTCTCAGAGCACATCCTGCAAGACTGCCCTAGTCTGAGTAGCGAGAGATTGAAGATCTGGCCAACAGAAACAACACTACAAGACAAACTATGGGAAACGTGAAGACCTCAAGCGAACCGCCCTGTTTGTGACACATACCGGAGTAGTCGCATAGCAAAGTTGATCGCAGAAGAAGAAGAAGGTTCACTGAGATCTTTCCGTTATCTCCATAAGCGCATTATTTGTGAGACTATCATGCTATTTCTACCTCTTGTTTTGCACAGACACTAGTTGACGATATGTGCAGTTTATGAGTGATTGTTTGAGTCGCTCTCCATGTTTCTGACCTACACAGCAGAACTGCTTCTGACCCACACAGTAGAACTGCTTCTGACCCACACAGTAGAACTGCTTCTGACCCACACAGCAGAATTGTTTCTGACCCACACAGTAGAACTGCTTTAACATTGTAGTTAAATATTCTAATTTTGGTTTTAGATTTGATTTAGATTGACACAAATGTGCGATGAAAGCAATTTGATTTCTGTATTCATATTATGATATCTGTTTCCGTTCTTTCCTCTTGGTCTACATTTCTACCCACGTATGTGTATGACCTATCTCTTAAAGTAGGGTTTCACGCAGGGAGATCGGGTTGTTTTTGCTTGGCTAATTCTCAGCATTTTGGTATTTTTTAACTGTTTAGCCCCTGGTGTTGTGACTCTGATTAAGTGCATTTAGTTTTAACCTGCATCTGGTTAAAACATGGGGCAGGAGAGCTATAACATCAGCCAAGTTTAGATCGGTTCAGTTGCGCTGTCAGAGTCATTGGAATTCCATTTCTGGTGGTAGTTGTTACCGTTTTACCTTTATAATCCAGTCTGTAGTCGGTGAGAACAATAAAGGTGATAGAAGTCATTCCTGTTCCTAATCTAAAAGTGCGTTTTCCCCATGAAGAACTATATTTCTTGTTATCTTTACTAGGTAAATAATTTTCTGTTGGATCCCATAGTGCTTGTATTTGACTTGTTCATGGTTGGTTGGATTCTGTTTTCTACCGGACAAGCCGAACCCTACCTTAGCCGCATCTGACCACATATGTCTTGTAGGTCGCAATGTCTATGCTTTCCCTTCTGGGCAATACACAGACGAGATCTCCTGTTTGTTAACACACAGACCAATAATACATTACAAAATGATGTCACTAAGTTTGCGTGGTTGGTCAATCAGATCAGAGGAATAGATAAAATGTTGAGCTCGAGGTCTGACGTACTAATCATGGGGAAACATATTCATACGTTGCGTCACGGAATTTACATTATCTATCTATATAACCATGATAGCTTTTTTCCACTTCTACGTTTTTGCATTTATATCATTATTCGTTTTTAGTCACATATTTTCAATTTAGGACTAAGGAATTTATTGTCTGACTATGTTCTGTGCTGTGTAAGAAGTGAAGAAATACACTTCTGTTGTATCCTTTGCTTGATAAAAACGTTAACATAGCATAAAAAGTTGGACAGAACCTTGCTTAAATTACATTGAGAAACAAAAAATGAGGTGGTTTGGCCATTTAGTAAGAATGCATCCAAACTCCACAGTATACAGGGTCTTCTACAATAGAACATCGGGAAAGAAGGCAACAGGAATACCACGAAAAAGATGGTTAGATGGCATAGCAGAATCTTGTCAAAGAGCAAAATAACAATCACCCAAGCCACCAGAACAGCAAAAACAGAAAACCACGACACTGGGCAACAACCCGGTAGCAGTGTGACGACAAAAGAAGAAGAAGAAATGCTGCGTTTTGGTAGACACGTTACTATGTATTGTTTTGTTAATTTCTAAAACTACAGTACTTTGTATTTAAGTGTTTCGCCTATGTATGAATAGCTGGACTGCAGGATGTGCCATGGAGTATATATTTCAGTCTAACATGCAACACTGTGGAAGCTTTATTCTTGTACATGTAGTACACTATGGTCTGTCCATTAATTCGTGAGCACGTTTGAAATTGATTTTCTCGAAAACTACCTGTTGGATCTCAGTGATTTTTGCAAGCAGCCTTAGAATATCCATGACGCTAGAGAAATATTTTGTTTCCAAGAAAATTTGATGTAGTTTGAAATATTTCTTCTTCAGGTTATATTAAAATCAACCTCACCGGATTGTACACAATAGTAACAGATCTACGGTACACAGACGCGTTGTTCTAAAAATACATTATGGTAACATTGAAATATCGTGAGTTTCACGAAATCCCGTGCACCTAACCCAGTCGACTTTGAAGCGGAAAGCATATGACGTTATAATTGGGATACCGTTGTATAGTTATAGGCGTATCTCGCTATTTGTATGAAGCTATTGTATCATATTTGTTGGCTTATCAAAACTGACATTGATATCACATTCATAATGAGTCTGAAGTGACATTTATAACAATGCAGAAGGTTACAGTTTTACTATACCAACACTTCCGTAGGGAATCTAAGAGAGGTCATCTATATTGCGATATTCATAACCCTGAGAAACGAACGCAACTGGCGCTTGGTCTGAATAATCCTTTTCCCGATGGATTAAACAGGACACAAAGTGCACTAATGTCAAGCAAGGAAGGAAAGAACAATTGACGACTTTGACATAGATGTCATAAGACAGGAGCTCTTGAAAATGTTTGCGACAAATCAACTTGTTACTCTCAGAAAACTGAAATTAAAACTGCAATCAGATTGCAGCATAGACATTTCTAAAAGTACTCTATGGAAAATTGTAAGAGCCGCCGGCTTCACCTTCAGAAAAACTATAGGCGGCAGGAATATTATTTGTGAAAAGCCACATTTAATTGCTGCCCAAAGTAAATACCTGAGGCAGATCCGTGAGCGGCGGAGGCAAGGCTATGATATTGTATATTTGGACGAATCCTGGGTCAATGCTCACCACCCCAATGCTAAAGAATGGCAATCAGTAGACGGTGAATAGAAAAGAAAAATACCAAGCAGCAAAGGCCAGCGTATTATACTAACACATGCAGGAAGCAGTGAAGAGGTCTTGTCCATGACGCTGGACTTATTTTCCAATCAAAAGTACCGACGGTAGGGACTACCACACGAAATGAATGGACATATTTTCAGGCACTGGATGGAGAAAGATCTACTTCAAATTCTAAACAGACCATCATGCTTGGTAATGGATAATGCATCCTATCACAACGCAGTATCAGCGGAAGACAAAGTACCAACTGCATCAAATACAAAAGATCAAATTAGGACTTGGCTTGCTAAGGAAAATGTCAGCTTCGATGATACATATTTGAAACCGAGTTGTTGCACCTGGTGAGGATGACAAATAAGACAAAGGTGTTTCATATTGACAAAATCATTGCGGAATACGGCCACACGTCTTTGCGACTACCTCCATATCATGCTCAATCCGATAGAGCTTGTCTGGAGCTAAAGTAAAGGGCAAGTTGCCGAACAGAACAGGACGTTTAAAATGTGTGATGTTGAAGTTCTGACACGTGAGTCCTTCTCAATGATAGACATGCAGTTCTGGAAGAAGTGTGTTGAACATGTGCTCGAGAGGAAGACGAGTACTGGCACCGAGATGGATTACAATTTGTCAGCCAGTAACAATTATCAACCTCATGGAATCGTCAGATTCGGGATGATACAAATCATATTTTGATTACAGACTGAGAAATAGCAACGTATACATTTACATATCCAAATGCGTCTACCATCATACAATTTGTGGTGAAGTTAAGACACCCTGGGGTCTAATGGTGACCGAAGGGAGGACTAACTGTTGCATATTGTATCCAAGTTCACGATTGCACATAAAGGGCAACACAATTAATTACTTGACCTATCAAGTTAATATGGAAATACACCTATGAATAGAATTGACATGGACAAATTCTAGGATTACGTAAATCTAAAATTTGAGCCCCATGATTTGCAATTGTCATAAAAGATCAAAGGAATTCGCCGATGTGCAAAATCCGTAGCATCTATGGACTACTGGTTAGCTTTATTTTAGCGTCATGGATATTCTAAGGCTGCATGCAAAAATCACTGAGATCCAACAGGTAGTTTTCGAGAAAATCAATTTCAAACGTGCTCACGAATTAATGGACAGACTATAGTATCGGAATCTCCCTCAAGTCAGATTCCTTATAGCGCGGACTTCATCAAGGCTATATTTTTTGTGTTCAAAATATTGTATTAATCTATATTGAATTTCTTTCAATCTTAACAGAAATTCAATACTTGAGAAATAGTCTTCATTATCTCAATGATTAATCTCACAACCAACACATCTTCTTCTTCTCTTCTACCATTTATTTCTGTATAGAAGTGTTGGGGGTGTTACCCTGTGTGTGCTTGTTTTAATGCACTTTGTAAGCTGGTATTCATTTTCTTAAGGCTGTTCTTGATGTTGTCGCTCCATCTTTTTCGTGATCTATCTCTGTACTCCTGATATTTATTCAGTGTGACTATCTATAGTACACGATACCAAGGCATTCTTGTCAGGTGTTCAAACATTTAATCTGTTGTTCTATTATAAATAAATTTGACAAGAACAAAGCTGAAGTAGAATCATCATCAGGTGCCATGCCGGCTGGGTAGGCGATCATGGATCTCCTCAAGTCTCTGGGCGTTTGCTATCATCTCAGATATTGACGCTTTTCCGTGCCATGAAGCAGGCTATCCCCCCAAATTTGTCTCTGTCTTCCTCTGTCCCTACTTCCTCTGTCCTGCTTCCTCTGTCCCTGCTTCCTCTTGTCCCTGCTTCCTCTGTCCCTGCTTCCTCTGTCCCTGCTTCCCTTTACGTCTATCCTAAATTTTACCATTTGTTACAATGGGTACAATGTGAATCATGTATACGTATCTATTTTAACAATCTAATATGGCGTGAGTTGAGGTTAACTGAATAAACTAGGCAACAAATGAATCATATGTTCTCTTTCGTGACAGGTGGTTGTATGAATACTAAAATAAAAGGAAATTGGAGCTGGTTAAGATATCAAGTATATTAGCAAGAGATATTGAAGAGAGGTATAACGGGCCGTTGTAATATGATAGAGTAAAAAAAACAATCACAGGAACAACATGCTTATGAAGACAATTAGTTGATACGTTAGTTTTCTTGATAGTATCTTATCTGTGACATATATATATATATATATATATATATATATATATATATATATAAATATAGATAATACTTGTGCCCATTACAGCGCTTCATAGACATATACAAACGTGATCAAGCACATGCGACGTAGACACAAACATTTGGGAGCCGTTGGCCAGGGACAGGCAGACATGGTGAGTTGTAGTGAGGGATGGCTCAAAATGGGAAAAGAAACGCCAATGCATGTCGAAGCAAAGGAGAGCAGAGATAACAATTTTCAACATCAGCTCTAATCAGCAGATTTACCTGCAGCAACTGTGAATAATTTCAACTCCAGAATAGATCTCTACAGCCGTAACATGATGCACGTAGCATAGTAAGTAAAAAAAGTAAAGAAACCCTTTCATACCTCGTGGTATATAGGTCAATACAGTGGTAGGCCTGTATTTTTCATTGACTGTCGGCACACAATGGGTGATGTGTTCAGCATCACGCCGGTCGCCTTTACTTTCCCAGAGCATGTCTGGTACCCAATTGAGGCTGGGTCGACCTGGGAGCCGTCGTGGTCGGGAAAAATTCCACGCGCATTGCAGGAGCTGAACCCAGACCACCAGCCTTGCGGAGCGAGTTACATAGCATAGTACTTGAAGCAAAACCTATTGTCTTCTGTGGCAGAGGTCGACGATAGTGAAGAAACACAACTTCAGAAGAAACGCTAGAATATGTTAACACTATAGAAATTGAATGTGTTACTAAAGTTATCGATACAATACTTACTTGTCTTTATGTTCTAGTAGGCGTAGTTAGATAGTACCAGTAGCGGCTCGTGATCCTTTTTGTTGGTGGGGCTAGACTCACATTTTCGGGAAAAATCATGGTTTTGGGTTAGGTTATTTTTTAATTTATTAACTAATAAATACATGTTATACATTAATTTTTGGTGGGGCTGGCCCTTAATAACGAGCCGCCACTGGATAGAACCATTGCTTACAATCGTAAAGATCAGGATTACTTTCCTGTGTAAACATACGCAAATCAACCACGTTTACATAAGTTATGGAACACAATTTAGGACAAAAAGTAATCAATTCATCTTCAAACATCATAAACTTACTGTGATGTCTCTTACACTTCTATGTCAAGTTATTTCCTATGGGATTCCTTGACCATTATTGTGTTTGTTTATATATGAATGTCAGTTTTATTTTGTTGTGCGCGGAGATAGAGCAGCTGGCACTGCCTATCTTCTGCACCACTTTTGTGCTATTAAAAAGAGAAAAACCAGTAAAAAAACAACTTTGTATTTTAAAAATGTTGTTTACCAAAGTTTGACACGGTAAAGTTTAATTACTGCCTCCGAGTTGAGCCTGGGGCATGAATCACTTATGTCTACTTACGGTATTATCCAGGTGTTATTTGTTTGTGTAGCCTGTGTCAGTGTGTCATGGCCTGAAGTCATCTCTAAACAAGTGATCTCGTCTACCACATCTGTAACATGACAGTTTTAGTGATATATTTATTCATGCTGCGGAACAGTGAGTGAGAGAGAGAGAGAGACAGTGTGATATTGATGGATTGATTATATCCCTTGTTGGGTTCACTATGAGTGTATGATGTGATGTCATTTAGTAGATGAAATAAGGGGGATAACTCAGGACTGGTTAGAGCATAGATTCCCAAACTTTTTCGGCACACCGCCCACTTTGCATAACGTAAACTTTATAACGCCTTCCCTCCACATTATAACAGTTTGCCAACGCCCCTTCCCACATATATACGTGCTCTATTTTCTCTTTGACATAGAAAATTGATACATATTTCTGTCATACATGGTCAATTTTCTAATGATTATGTACTTGAAATAGAACATTGATGAAAAAATGGATCATGCAAGACTGGCATAAGATGAATTAAAATGTAAAATTCAAATTTTAAATGATTATTCAATCGCAAAATCACGAAAATAATTTATTTTAAAATATTTATTATTAATTTCTTCTTTATGGAGCCACCGATTCCTAATCGCCTGAACCCCCAAATTCCTCTAAACACACTACGCCTCCTCCCCGAACGCTTCAGCGCCACTGGTGGGCGGTATCCGCCCACTTTGGGAAACGCTGGGTTAGAGCATGTCGCTAGATACTTTATCTAGATAGATAGGATATATGTATATACAGTCAATGAATTCAGACGCAGTTATGACGTCTAATATGTATTGCTGCCCTTATCACTAGTGTCTCTCGCCAGTCAAGCGAGCGTTACTCGACATTTTTTCACCGAAGCTGGCCTCGAACCAAATTTCCACGACACATTGTCACTAGCGCATCGTATATTCAACTTTGCTATCGACGATCTCCTATGTGTACATCTCATACGGGATCAAGTAGTAAGCATGAACATATGATATTTATTATATATATATATATAAGGAAAAGATAACAACAGTTGGAATAAATATAGAACTAATAAATAGAACTAATATAGAAATAAATATAAATAATTGTCCAATATAGAACTAATAAGAGAAAATTCGTCTGTGATGGAGAATAAATATGAAAATAGGGGAAGACTGCAGTAAAACTTGGTAAATAGCGAAACACGTACAAACAAAGTACTATAGTTTTACAAAATACAGAAACAGTGATAATAAACAGCAACGTTTCGACCAAAAGGCCTTTATCAAGCAAACGGCACAACAGGAGTGACGAATTATAGAGAACACTTACAAATGGACGATAACGGAATAACATTTGCATTTTTAGATACATTTGCATTTTTCCGTTATCGTCCATTTGTAAGTGTTTTCTATAATTCGTCACTCCTGTTGTGTCGTTTGCTGATAAGAGACTTTGGTCGAAACGTTGCTGTTTATTATCACTGTTTCTGTATTTTGTAAAACTATAGTACTTTGTTTGTACGTGTTTCAGAATAAATATGAGATACATTACTGTAGTTTTACTCAGATAAGCCAATAGCTTGTCATGAGCAGAACTTTGCACTACTCAGATAAGCCAATAGCTTGTCATGAGCAGAACTTTACCACCGTAACAGTCCTTCAGAATGTATCTCTTTCATAGGTCAGATGCCCCACCTCTGCAGCCGTCATGCTGAAATCATCAGTCTTCTCCATGATCTACCTCTTTACCGGGTGGGCCTCCTTCCATAATGATCTTCTCTAACCCATCGTGTCTTTTTATATGTCCAAAATACATCTTAGTTTACTATGTGATCTAAGACATTTAGTGCACACATGTTTACCTCATTGAAGCTTGTTTTTGCCTGTGCCATTATTCATTCATTCACTACACGTCCACCTATTCATTCAAGACTTTCTTTGTCCAACCATGATATATTCATAGACTTGTCCAAACACGACATATTCATAGACTTGTCCAACCATGACATATTCATAGACTTGTCCAACCATGACATATTCATAGACTTGTCCAAACACGACATATTCATAGACTTGTCCAACCATGACATATTCATAGACTTGTCCAACCATGACATATTCATAGACTTGTCCAACCATGACATATTCATAGACTTGTCCAAATACGACATATTCATAGACTTGTCCAACCACAGTTAGTCTCTGGTGTCCAGGATAAGCAGTAATTAATATTAAGTCTGTTTCTCCCCCTACTCTCCACTGAACTATTTATCTACTTGACTGCATACAACCAGATACACATCTGCCTTATTTAAACTCATCAATCATATGGAACTACCTTACACCTCTTGTCAAATTGATTTTCCGTGAAAGTGTTTCAGTGATAATTAAATAGTAGGATTAACCTGGAGACATCCATTCTCATGAATAGCATCATCAAATATCTTGTCCTGAGCAAAACTTTGCCACCTTCACAAGTTCTTCGGAATTTCTCTCTCTCTCGTAGACCTCTGCAGCCGTCATACTCAAACCATCAGTTACATCATGAATCCAGCTTCTCCGTGGTCTTCTTCTCTTTGCCGGGATTCCTCCTTCCATGATTTTTATCTAGCCCTTTGTGTCTCTTTATATGTCCGAAATACGTCAATTTTCGCATTCCTATTTCTCATTCTCATAAATATACGTTGTGTGTAGTAGTAGAAGTAGTATATATATATATATATACACGTGTGTCCAGTCTTGCTAACATCCAGTGATGTCAGGAGTTTTAAAATGAAACTTGTAGAAACAGAACTAGATGCACGATAGTCAGAATATGAGTATGTTTAACCAGCGAGCCACATGAATTCTCTGTATGCATACTCTGCGACATTTTCTGGGAAAGACTGATCACTTATGGGTCTGTTCGGAATGCTATGCCGTCATTTCAATAACCAATACTTCTCTGGTGATGCTATTTAAAAGACTTATATAACACATATGTATTTCAAAAGTCTGAGAGAAGAGTCCATCTTGAAGATCCTGTATTCCACCGAGAGCGAAGTCAAGTGAATAATGAAAACGTTCATGTCTGTAAGCATCCTATAAAAGTCAAATGAATAGAACATTTCTCGTTTCTAAGCGAGTGTAGCTAGGAAGATAGAATATATGAATATTGTGAATGTTTTCTTAACTATGTACATAGACTATCTTATTTAAAGATTAATGATTTCAAACTGTGTACATAAACTGACTTGTATAAAGATTGTGATATTTTCAAACTGTGTGCATAGACTATTTTGATATTAAAGTGTATTAATAAAGATTTATATCAAACTGTGTACATAAACTGACTCGTATAAAGATTGTGATATTTTCAAACTGTGTCATAGACTATTGTTTAAAGATTGTGATTTCAAACTGTGTACATAAACTGACTTGTATAAAGATTGTGATATTTTCAAACTGTGTACATAAACTGACTTGTATAAAGATTGTGATATTTTCAAACTGTGTACATAAACTCCTTTGTTTGAGAAATGAAACCTCAGTCATTGAGCAATGTTAGCATTATGATGAAAGACGACGAGCCCCCTTTACGTATGTGGGTTTGCCTCTTGTAATCTCGGTGTATGAAAAGAACGTACCGACTCACCCTTCGTGTCGCCGTGTTCAGCCGTACTTGATACGATGATCAGTCGAGTTACACGACATTACTATCATGTCCTATATAACTTTTGTTGCTAATGAATAGCATATGTCTTTGCCAATAAATAATACATTTCATATTGTGTTATCTCTTTCAAGTCATAGCAACAAATATCTTGCCTTTCTTTTATGATAGTTCATAAAATCAGGCAAAGAATAGGCGGCGCCAACACTGAAGTCTACAATACGAGACAGGCACTAACATACAAACAAAGTAATAAGATCAAACGTAGAGTCACTAAGTACTTTATATATATATATACATTTTATACTGCCCAGCGTTTTCGTAGCGTGTTGGACGACGGTGTGACAAGCCATCTGTGAGTGCGGGTTCAATTCCGCAGGCTGGCAAACCAAGTTCTACGGTTTATGGTGTTCGTGGCACGAACCGAAGGTAACGATGTTCGTGGCACCGAACCGAAGGGTTAACGATGTCCATGACACGGAGCCGAAGGGTTACGATATCCATGGCACCGAACCGAAGGGTTACGATGTCCATGGCCGACGTTACAGTCCATGGCACCGAGCCGAAGGATTACGATGTCCATGGCACCGAACCGAAGAGCTGAAAGCTCAAGTGCTTCTGGATCGGATTTAAAAAAATATATACTTTTATACTTAGATTCCTGGATCTTCAAAAATAGTTAATTCTTATTTTTCATGTTTGTTAACTCACATTCTCTGATATAACCAAAACTAGGTTCCTTATTAGGTCGAAATATCTGTGCCTACGTAACAAACAAAGAAACAAACAAGAAATATATCTTCTCTGTAGCTCACAAACTTGGGATACCGAACCAACAACTAGAAGAAAAGCAACATTGCAGCATTTAGGATGTTTGGTTTCTAGAGGAATAAGATGTATTTATTCATAACAGAGAAACAAACAATTGTAGAAGTCTTTGACAAGTTTGGAATCAACAAAGAAGTGCTAAAGAGAATCTGAGTTTTAAAAACAAAAGTAAAAGAAACCTTTTTTATATTGCGTAGTATATAGGGTAATACGGGTTAGATCCGTGTTTTTCATTGACAGTCGGCACATGATGGGTGATATGGTCATCATTACGCGGCCACTTTTACTTCCCAGTGCTTTTCCTCCCGGTTCTTCTCCTGGTACCCAGAGGATGGTTGACCTGAGAACCGTTACGGTCGGAAAAAATGATTTGAACCCAGACCACTAGCCTAAGAAGCAAGTTAACTAAAAACTACACTACTGCGTCTCTAAAGGAAATCTGAGACACAACATTTTTTCTGGATACTTAAAAGAGACTCTTAACACTGCTGAAAACTATACTGAAGGAAAGTTAAGGGCAGACGGGCAAGCGGGAGACTGTAATATGATTTGGACAAAACGCGGGGGTGCCCGGAGTGCCAGGATAATATATATATCTATAGTGCGCCTCTCGTGTGGTTTCCAGTGCAGCGAAGAACATAGTATCCATTGTCTCTTCTTGCATGTCGTAAAAGGTGACACAGAGGCATGCAACCCCCCCACATTGTAAAAAAAAAAAAAGGTAGATAGCCTCAGAGAGAGAGAGAGAAAAACTTCTCATGACAATTCGAATGTCAGTCTCTTCTATCTTTTCTCTAATCCTGTTTTATTTCACAATGTCAGGATACGAATATATTTCTAGAACGGGCTTGTGCGTACGCCTTCATAAATAGTGTTTTTCAGCGTGTTATTTCCGAGGTCAGCCTTTTGCTTTGTATCGAAGTAGTCATAATGAAAAGCACAATGTTGAATTGTGTGGACATGTTGTTGCCTCTGACATATCTGCCCTTAGCTGCAATGTGATCTGGTGATGATATTACGATATTGTATCTACAGGGAACATATAACAATTAACCTCTATATGTGGGCTAAAACTACATTTTATATGAATAACTATCAATTTATGACACGTATACCATTTTGGCATGCTCTGGCTTAACCTGTATATGGGCACATGCATATAAATACATGATAATGAAGCCTCATATGCGACTCCCCGTGAGACAGGTGGTGTCGTACTGTTTGTATAAGAATTAATATTTATTGCTGAGCATAGCATGATCAACAGAATAAGACCAAAATACGGAGAAATGATCTGGCAACTGATGTTGAGGATGTATGGGTAGATATGAAAATATATATAGTCTAAGGTAGAAACAGAATAGTGGCTGTTGAGAATATGTGCCACCGGAGGAAGCTTACATGATGATTATCCTCTTCTATAGCTGCTTATCGGCCATCTGTTGGATAAGGGCATAGTAGTTGTTAATAGTCAGTTGTGGGTCTGTGACATGGAGATAAAATGTAAACCTCCCTCTGTAAAGGTGCTCGGTTCGTTACCCACATGTAGCGATCGGGAGATTTGTTCAAATATCCCTGATCTCAGTGTAGGGAAGATCCGAGCTCGGAGACGGACGATAAAATATAGGTCGTGTATGTAAGTTTAACACGTAAAGGAACCGTTGACAGTTGATAATAAATACCTGGCATATCTGGCACAACGTACAATAGCTCTTAGACTAAGATCACATACAAATCACAAAAAGTGGTTTAGTTTAACAAGTGATTGAATGGAGCGTTTGAAGAGGATGCTTTTGTTTCAGAATTATGGCTTTATGTACACTTATACTTACTGTTTAAATTCAGGAATCCGACTCCATAGTTTGTAGTACAGTTTCAGTTTGGAATATCTTCACTGCACTTTAAACATGTCCATAGATGCTAGGATCTCCTTCATAATATCGACAACAGCGTCTAGCGACTAACAGTACCAGTTTGATGTTGCTGGTAGCGTCCAGCGACTAACAGTACCAGTTTGATGTTGCTGGTAGCGTCCAGCGACTAACAGTACCAGTTTGATGTTGCTGGTAGCGTCCAGCGACTAACAGTACCAGTTTGATGTTGCTGGTAGCGTCCAGCGACTAACAGTACCAGTTTGATGTTGCTGGTAGCGTCCAGCGACTAACAGTACCAGTTTGATGTTGCTGGTAGCGTCTAGCGACTAACAGTACCAGTTCGATGTTGTTGGTAGCGTCCAGCGACTAACTGTACAAGTTCGATGTTGCTGGTAGCGTCCAGCGACTAACCGTACAAGTTCGATGTTGCTGGTAGCGTCCAGCGACTAACTGTACAAGTTCGATGTTGATGGTAGCGTCCAGCGACTAACTGTACAAGTTCGATGTTGCTGGTAGCGTCCAGCGACTAACCGTACAAGTTCGATGTTGATGTAGCAGTCCAGCGACTAACCGTACAAGTTCGATGTTGCTGGTAGCGTCCAGCGACTAACCGTACCAGTTCGATGTTGATGGTAGCGTCCAGCGACTAACCGTACCAGTTCGATGTTGATTGATGAGGTTACCCCAACGCCTGTTGTGCTGTTCTTTTATGGCTACTCAAATCGTCAATTCAAGCTTTTGCAATATAGCTGTTGACACGGATTGGTTTAGATGAGTCTTTTTTGCGGCCACACTTTATTAAGGCGATCAGAATGTCTGATCTGTCCATTGACTGACCTCCGGATATGGTCTCTGAGCCAGTCAGTCTATCTGTTATCTCGTTGCCTCCGACGCACATGTGTGCCCGAACGAATTTCACACTTTTAGTAGTCCACACTGTCTGCGCATCAAATCAGTTTGTAGTACAACATACACTATCAATGTATATTTGACTCTTACATGTTTGTGCTAATGGTAGATCTATTTTTGTGTCAACTACTCAACCATGTTCGAAATTTCACTTCTAATAAAGCTACCTAGTAGCGTTTCACTTGATTTTTTCCGATCCAGAAGAACTTGAGCTTTCAGCTCTTCGGCTCATGCCATGGACATCGTAACCCTTCGATTAGGTGCCACGAACACCGTGAATCTAGGGAACCTGTGGCTTTTCTGCCAGCCATCGGAATTGAACCCGCACTCACAGAGAGCTAGTCGCCCGCAGTCCAACGCGCTACGAACACGTTGGGCAGGCGGGCATTTCACTTATGATAAAACTAACAGAGAATGTACATGTTTCTTTCATGTAATTTTTTGGGGGCGGGATGTAATGTCCTTGTTTTTTGCGTGTGTTTTTAACCAGCACAGTGAAATTTGAACACATACAAATACATGAAGGAGAAACGTACGTTTTTTGGTACAACTTTAAAAAAAAATATTAAAGCCAGGGACATAACTTATTGGTAGGAAAAATATTATAGGTAATAGAAACTAGATACAGTTAATAAAAACAAGTGGGAATTATTTCAAAGGATCACCTGTGACTTCGGCACGGCAAGTTGCCAACCAACGTTATATTTTCATACTTACCGGCTGCAGTCTCTTTTCTCTCTCTCTCATTTCCTCTCTCTCCCTTTTGGCTTTTTACCTGTTATTTGTTTGTGATTACCTACTTTGGTGTATCTGTATTATTCAAATTTGATAGTTACTTGTAAACAATAAATATACAAGTATGAACATGTTGCCAATAGTTATATGTGCATCACTACTGTCCAACGTTTATATATATATATATATATATATATGGAACTGCAGTAAAACTATTTGATTGGCAAAACACGTAATTACAAAGTACTGTAGTTTTACAAATTACAAAAACAATGACAAAATATATACTATATATATAAAATATATAAAATATATATATAATCTTTAACACTTTGCCTCACACTTCAATGCCTGTTTTGGTATTCTTTGATCATTTCTTCTCAACGTATTTCCAACATATCTCCATCTTCTCCTTCTTATAACAGTAACAGTTCTTATTAGTGAGTCTACTACCGAGTCATTAACCCCTAGGCCACACACACACACACACACACAATATATATATATATATATATATATATATATATATATATATATATATATATATATATATATATATATATATATATATATACTGTTAGTGACTCGGTCTATAAACCCCGACGTTCTGAGTTCGAGTCACGCTGCGGACAGTTTGCTTGCAAATTGTTTCCGTTGATTTTAACAAAGGACGATGGCGCCACCCGTTCAGAAAGCAATGGCAAACTACTGAACGTATAAGTGGTGCCTAGAAAATCAACGACTCGGTTGATGGCTAAGTCCTTTAGGATATGCCACGATTTTCATTTCATTTATTGAAACGCAGCTGTGTATGCACGAGAGCCGTGCCACAATTGCAGTAATACTACTATTAATAATATTCATTAGGTAATATTAATTTTTAAAAATAGTAACAGAAAAACCTAATCCTGACTAAACGTCGAAGTAAACAAAAATATATCATGCTTAACATAATTAGTGTTGGATTTTTGACAGATCATATTCGCTGCAAGTTGAGGACATTCAGAAAACACAATATATTTACTTCTTCTTCTTCTTTGTGTTCGTTCTTTACGACCAATCTCAATCACTCGCTGTGATACGTTTGATCTCTGCCAAGAACGTGTATACGTTGCGCATTGGTTTGGTAGGTCCTTAAACACACAGACTTCTACACATTTAAGACATGTGCATCAGATTTCAACCAAACCTCCTTAGTCGCCTCATACAACATGCATGGCAGGTAACAGTGGTTCTATTCTGTACACCCCAAATTTGAGGCCCAAATTCTGGAATATATTTACTATTCAAGTTTCTTTGATTAGTGAAGAAATATCTCTTTTTTATTACCTTTTTTTTTCTCTTTTACTAGTCGATACTCTACCATTTCACAATAAACGTTCACGTTTGACTTTGTATTCAATCAAATAATGCTTATTCTCACATTCAGAATTCAAGGTTTAGTTTCATTGCAGTTTAGCCATTTTTGTAAATGACAGGAGATACTAATTAATATTTATTAAATACCTTTCGTTGTTATTATATATTTATTCATTCTATAATTATCAATTTAGAAGTATAAATAACGTATTTAGTTATAGTATCAATTTAGAAGTATAAATAACGTATTTAGTTATAGTATCAATTTAGAAGTATAAATAACGTATTTAGCTATAGTATCAATTTAGAAGAATAAATAACGTATTTACTTATAGTATCAATTTAGAAGAATAAATAACGTATTTAGCTATAGTATCAATTTAGAAGAATAAATAACGTATTTAGCTATAGTATCAATTTAGAAGTATAAATAACGTATTTAGATATAGTATCAATTTAGAAGAATAAATAACGTATTTACTTATAGTATCAATTTAGAAGAATAAATAACGTATTTAGCTATAGTATCAATTTAGAAGAATAAATAACGTATTTAGCTATAGTATCAATTTAGAAGTAATCGTATTTAGCTTAGTATCATTTGGAATAAATAACTATTTATTTATAGTATCAATTAGAGATAATAACTATTTATCTATAGTATCGTTTTAAGAATAAATAACGTATTTATATAGTATCAATTTAAAGAATAAATAACAGTATTTAGCATAGTATCAATTTGAAAAAAAAGTATTTGCATATCATTTGAATATATAACGTTTAGCTATAGTATAATTAAATATAATAACGTATTTAGCTATAGTATCAATTAAGATAAATAAGTATTTACTTTAGTATCAATTTAAGATAATCAACTATTTGCTATTATCATTTAAAGATAATAACTATTTCTATAGTATCAATTTAGAAGAATAATAACTATTTAGTTATAGTATCAATTTGAAGAATAATAACGTATTTAGTTATAGTATCAATTTGAAGAATAATAACTATTTACTTATAGTATCAATTTAGAAAATAATAAGTATTTAGTTATAGTATCAATTAGAATAATAGTATTTAGCTATATATCCAATTTAGAAGAATAAATAACGTATTTGCTATAGTATCAATTTAGAAGAATAAATAACGATTAGATAGTATCAATTTAGAAGATAAATAACGTATTTAGCTATAGTATCGAATTTAGAAGAATTAATAACGTATTTAGTTATAGTATCAATTTAGAAAAAAATAACGTATTTAGTTATAGTATCAATTTAGAAGGAATAAATACGATTCTGATAGTATCAATTGAGAATATACGTATTTAGTTATAGATCAATTTAAAGAAAAATAACGTATTTGCCATAGTATCAATTTGAAGAATAAATAACGTATTGTATAGTATCAATTTAGAATATAATAACGTATTTAGCTATAGTATCAATTGAGACAATAAATACGTTTTAGTGTAGTATCAATTTAGAACAATAATAACATTTACTATAGTATAATTTAGAACAATAATAACTGTTTTGCTATGAGATCAGTTAGAACAATAAATAACTATTTATTATAGTATCAATTAGAGTATAAATAACGTTTTGCTATATATAATTTAAAGAATAAATAACGTATTTACTATAATCAATTTAGAAGAATAAATAACTTTTACATATAGTATTAATTTGAAGAATAAATTCGTATTTAGTTTGAGTATCAATTTAGAAAATAAATAGTATTTATCTATAATATCATTTAGAGTTAATACGTATTTAGCTATAGTACAATTAAGAATAATAACGTTTTATTCTGTATCAATTTAAGTATAAAAACGTATTTGCTATAGTATCAATTTGAAGAATAAATAACGTATTTAGCTATTTATCAATTTAGAAGTAATAACGTATTTAGCTATAGTATCAATTTAGAAGATAATAACGTATTTAGCTATAGTATCAATTTGAGAATAATAACGTATTTAGTATAGTACCCAATTTAGAGAATAAATAATATTTACTATAAGTTTCATTTAGAAGAATAAATAACGTATTTATTATGTATCAATTTGAAAATAAATAACGTTTTAGCTATAGTATCAATTTAGAAGAATAAATAACGTTTTAGCTATAGTATCAATTTAGAAATAAATAACGTATTTAGCATAGTATCAATTTAGAAGATAAATTAGTTATTAGTTATAGATCAATTTGAAGAATAAATGAGATTTAGCTAATAAATCAATTTATTAAATAACTATTTGTTATAGTATATTTAGAAGTAAATCATTTAGTTATAGTATCAATTTAGAAGAATAAATAACGTATTTAGCTATAGTATCAATTTAGAAGAAGAAATAACGTTTTAGCTATAGTATCAATTTAGAAGTATAAATACGTATTTAGCTATAGTATCAATTTAGAAGAATAAATAACGTATTTAGCTATAGTATCAATTTAGAAGTATAAATAACGTATTTAGCTATAGTATCAATTTAGAAGAATAAATAACGTATTTAGTTATAGTATCAATTTAGAAGAATAAATAACGTATTTAGTTATAGTATCAATTTAGAAGTATAAATAACGTATTTAGCTATAGTATCAATTTAGAAGAATAAATAACGTATTTAGTTATAGTATGAATTAGAAGAATAAATAACGTATTTAGCTATAGTATCAATTTAGAGAAAATATTGCTATTATAATTAAGTAAATAACGTATTTAGTTATAGTATCAATTTAGAAGAATAAATAACGTATTTAGCTATAGTATCAATTTAGAAGAATAAATAACGTATTGAGTTATAGTATCAATTTAGAAGTATAAATAACGTATTTAGTTATAGTATCAATTTAGAAGTATAAATAAGTTCGCGGATTGATAAAGAACACACTGTTCTATTCAGAACTAAAACTGTCTACTTCACTCCTTTCAAGTTGAAATTACGCGGTGACCGGTCTCTCAAAGCAGAATCGGTTCAAATGTGTGTTTTTTAAAAACTATTAGTTGAGGTGTCGTCGCTTTCTCAAGTGAAAAAACAACGGATGGGATTAGAGGGCAGTAGAATGGCTAGAAAAGAAAACCAGATTACAAAAGTGGGAAGACCGTGTTCATTGAAGTTCTATGAAAAAGAAACAACTAAAACATACGTTATTCATAATTCTATTTAACTTAAAAATCTAATTAACATTAAAGCCTGCTGAGAAAATTAAGACGTCAAAAATGTATAACGTGTTCGTCGCTTTGACATCACGGATGTACACTTTCTTAAACATTCAGTGTAATATGAAACATTAAGAGCCGCTGTAGTGCAGTGGTTAGTGCTCCTGCATCCACGCAGAAACATATTGGTAGTAAAGACCACAGACGTAAATTGTCACATTATTCTTCATTTGCTATTGATCATAGTAAGAGATGAGTCTTATACCATATTGTCTAATATACCAAATTGTATGAACAGTGCTTGTATACTTTGTACACCGTATCATGTAAACGTGTTGCTTCTTAGATTGAAAATTCAGCCTGCTGCCTTTGCAGGTCAGCTGGGGAAGCCAAAGGCTGACCGGACACATCGCCGAAGGATAAGTACCAGAGCTCCAAATGGCACTGAAGATGTGACGAAACACACCCATGCTAAGGCTGCATGAATCAGATTTCCACATGAATGAGATTTACAGGGAAATCTGGTACATCAGTCTAAGGATGATAGAGAGTGAGAGAGAGAGATTGAAAATTTCGCTGATCTTGCAACATTTGTCTTGTCTTCACTCATATGCTCTATTGTGAGCATTGTAGTAATTCTTGCATATTATTCTGTTCTGTTTGAGTTGCCCACATTTTCTGTACATTTGTGATGTGAAATTTTTTATTGTTGGTCAATAGTGTCTTCATTGACATCCTTCTTGAAACTTATTGTTTCTTACTATGCATGTGTTTGTTAGGTCAAGTACTCTCAACAGCTTCTATACTTTCTTCCAACTCCTGCTCGGATGTATCACTGGTCAACTACAAATAATATATGGAAATAATTGATAGGTTAGATATCAGGAGTATGGTCATCTTCGTGCCGTTCACTGAACAGGTAGTTTGTTAAATTGTGTGAATTGACATCAATGCTAGATATTTTGACCTCCCGCGTCTTGTCAACGACTGAAAGGGGACCAAAGGTAGTAACACTGCAACCTACAATGTAAGTCGTAAGAGGCGACTGATGTAGGGGCATAGGAAGCTACCTAGTTTTAAAAAAGCGTCGCAGAAATCAGATACGCTGTAGGCGCATAACTGACACAACGTACAGTCGCTCTTACGCTCAGATAGCATACAAATCACAAAGAGTGGTTTAACGTGTGGTCGATATGGAGGTCGAAGAAGAAAATATTTGTACATTTAAAACCCAATGCATCAGTTTTCAGAACATTATTTATGGAACCTGATATGTCTTGTACCTTGATTCTAAACTCGCTTAGAATGTTGGGATGCAGCCTGCTACCAAGACCACCACTTCAAAATTGCACAGTTTTCAGAACATTATTTATGCAACCTGATATGTCTTGTTTCCTGATTACTCCTTAGAATGTTTTAGATGCACCTCCTACAAGAAACTTCAAGTTGGTGTTGATCAGTCTAGAACACTGATTTCTGTTATCAATTCCAGTTCTTGGCCCCATGAATGTTGCTCTATAGGGATGTTCATGGTCCCTGTCAAACTGAAATCAAAGTCATATCTGGGTGTGACAGTGCCGTTTAAGCAAAAGTTATAAATAATGTGTCAACGTCGATAAACCCAAGAGCGGAATATTTCAGCAACGATCAAAACTAAATAATACATTAAAACAAACATGGCAACCCCGTCTCTTTAAACAAAATAATAATTAAATAAAGCAGTAAAAGGCACAAACCAAAAAATACAAACAAGCTCAAACGTACAATGCAATAAACCATTTTTATAAAATAATAATTTTAAAAACTGTGTAAAAATAAAATTGTGCAAAAAATAATGAGAGAGACAAAATCACATTTTAAAAAATGTCCACAAAACCGTATAAATCGAGAAATATAACCAGCTACAGAAATATTAAAGATGTTAACAATTTTTTTATAACAAACGAGAAACAACTACTATTCCTCCCAACTCCCTCCTCCCAATTTTTGATCTTCCAAATAGACATCAAATATTCACTGTGTGACAGTATTTCTTCTTTTGATGTTAACTATATTTGTTATATATGAATGCATTGATTGCTTTTAAAGATATAGAAAGCAAGTTGAATGCATTTGAAAATAGATGTCTGCGAAAAATAATGAATATAAAATGGAATGAATTCAGGAGAAGTGATGAAATCAGAGACATGTCTGGTCAACCACTAGTGACAACTGTTATAAGAAAGAGAAGATGGAGATATGTTCGACACACCTTGAGGAGAAACGATCAACGAATATCAAAGCAGGCATTGAAGTGGGATGGAAAGGGTTCAAGAAAGAGAGTAATGACCTAAGGAGACCCTGAAACGAACTTTGCTGAGAGAGGCAGGAAATATCGGTCTCAGTTCCATGGAGGAGATTGAGCGAGTTGCCCAGGATAGAGCGGTATGGAGAAATTACTTGCAGACCCTATGTAACGTATAACGGTACGAGCGGAATTATTATTATTATTGATTGCTTTAACTATGATAATTGCTGCAGTCACGCTCATTTAGTCACCATTGTGGACAACAAGATCTTACGAGTTACATTTGATTGAAATTGTCACTTCTTTGTCCTGTTCTTAGTTCTTTGTCTTGCCAGCTTCATACTATTGTCATTTAGTGATTACTTTTAGATATCACTGTGATACTTTTGAAGTTGGAGAAGACACCTGCATGGCAGGGGATACTGATAATAAAGAAAGCAGGAGTTGATGCAAAAATCAGTCTGAATCACCATATCAGGCGGCCTGACTACTCCTGAATTCATAGCAGGCGAACTCAAGAAGAAGTTATCACTGTGCAACAACACTACACTCAATACTACATGGCACCAGAGATGAGTTCTAGACAACAGTCGACTTCATCATCATAAGAACGCGTCTAACGGTATAATCATTAAAATACCGATCACAAAGAAGAAGAATAAGACTGTGCTTTCAAATAGTATCATGAACTATCATATCAATTTATGGTCTTCGGTCTCCTCGCGACTGCATGTTGGATGAAGACACTACAATAGATGGTGAATCAATCCAGCGATTTCAGCATTTTGGAGCTACCCGTTGTACAAGTAGAACTGGATGCCTGATGAGCAGAGTGAGGACTGTGTTTAATAATCAACGAGCTACGGGAACCATCAATATGCATACTCTTCGATATCTGTTTGGGGAGACTGAGCATCTATGGGTCTGCCTGGAGTACAATGATGTCAGTGTAGTAACCAATAACCAATCGTAGCAACTTATCGGACACAATTCTCATATGTTCAAACAATTTCATTTTCTCTATCTCTCTCTCTCTCTCTCTCTACACACGCGTGCCACGCATATATATATATATATATATATATATATATATATATATATATATATATATACATATATATATATATATACATACACAAACATATATATATGACACAACTGAAAGATGTTGTTTCTTCAAGTTTTGCTGATGTTGTTATTTATCATTCTCTCACTCTCTCCTTGTGATGACTTCCATGACTTTGTGTTCATATACCACCACCATCTGTCATGCCATTTTTGTTCATATACTACCACCATCTGACATGCCATGTTTTTTTTAAACCAACTTCAACACTCTGAACCCTTTTATCAAAGCGTTGGTTTGAATATGCAATTGACTTGTCACTTGATTCTAGTACTGTTATTTATATGATAAAGTAGTTGTGGCATTTGATATGTCAATGTGGTGATTTTTATGCCCTCTCATATTACCAAATACGTCCACATATAACATGATTATACTGGATTTGATGATATCCATAGTATGCTTTTCTAGCACATGTGTAATGTTGTTATAGTCAGTCCATTAATTCGTGAGCACGTTTGAAATTGATTTTCTCGAAAACTACTTGTTGGATCTCAGTGATTTTTTTCATGCAGCCTTAGAATATCCATGACGTTAAAATAAAGCTAACCAGTAGTCCATAGATGCTACGGATTTTGCACATCGGCGAATTCCTTTGATCTTTTATGACAATTGCAAATACGGGGGCTCAAATTTTAGATTTTACAGTAATCCTTAGAATTTGTCCATGTCAATTCTATTCATAGGTGTATCTCCATATTAACTTGATAGGTCAAGTAATTAATTGTGTTGCCCTTTATGTGCAATCGTGAACTTGGATACAATATGCAACAGTTAGTCCTCCCTTCGGTCACCATTAGACCTCAGGGTGTCTTAACTTCACCACAAATTGTATGATGGTAGACGCATTTGGATATGTAAATGTATACGTTGCTATTTCTCAGTCTGTAATCAAAATATGATTTGTATCATCCCGAATCTGACGATTCCATGAGGTTGATAATTGTTACTGGCTGGACAAATTGTAATCCATCTCGGTGCCAGTACTCGTCTTCCTCTCGGAGCACATGTTCAACACACTTCTTCCAGAACTGCATGTCTATCATTGAGAGGGGCTCACGTGTCAGAACTTCAACATCACACATTTTAAACGTCCTCTTCTGTTCGGCAACTTGCTCTTTTACTTTAGCCCAGACAAGCTCTATCGGATTGAGGTGAGCATGATATGGAGGTAGTCGCAAAGACGTGTGGCCGTATTCCGTAATGATTTTGTCAATATGAAACACCTTTGTCTTATTTGTCATCCTCACCAGGTGCAACAACTCGGGTTTCAAATATGTATCATCGAAGCTGACATTTTCCTTAGCAAGCCAAGTCCTAATTTGATCTTTTGTATTTGATGCAGTTGGTACTTTGTCTTCCGCTGATACTGCGTTGTGATAGGATGCATTGTCCATTACCAAGCATGATGGTCTATTTAGAATTGGAAGTAGATCTTTTTCCATCCAGTGCCTGAAAATATGTCCATTCATTTCTGTGTGTAGTCCCTACCGTCGGTACTTTTTGATTGGAAAATAAGTCCAGCGTCATGGACAAGACCTTCGTCACTGCTTCCTGCATGTGTTAGTATAATACGCTGGCCTTTGCTGCTTGGTATTTTTTTTTTCTGTTCACCGTCTACTGATTGCCATTCTTTAGCATTGGTGTGGTGAGCATTGACCAAGGATTCGTCCAAATATACAATATCATAGCCTTGCCTCCGCCGCTCACGAATCTGCCTCAGGTATTTACTTCGGGCAGCAATTAAATGTGGCTTTTCACAAATAATATTCCTGCCGCCTATAGTTTTCTGAAGGTGAAGCCGGCGGCTCTTACAATTTTCCATAGAGTACTTTTAGAAGTGTCTATGCTGCAATCTGATTGCAGTTTTAATTTCAGTTTCCTGAGAGTAGCAAGTTGATTTGTCGCAAACATTTTCAAGAGCTCCCGTCTTATGACATCTATGTCAAAGTCGTCAATTGTTCTTTTCCTTCCTTGCTTGACATTAGTGCACTTTGTGTCCTGTTTAATCCATCGGGAAAAGGATTCTCTATTCAGACCAAGCGCCAGTTGCGTTCGTTTCTCAGGGTTATGAATATCGCAATATAGATGACCTCTCTTAGATTCCCTACGGAAGTGTTGGTATAGTAAAACTGTAACCTTCTGCATTGTTATAAATGTGCACTTCAGACTCATTATGAATGTGATATCAATGTCAGTTTTGATAAGCCAACAAATATGATACAATAGCTTCATACAAATAGCGAGATACACCTATAACTATACAACGGTATCCCAATTATAACGTCATATGCTTTCCGCTTTCAAAGTCGACTGGGTTAGGTGCACGGAATTCCCGTGAAATTGTTGTTTACGCACGATATTTCAATGTTACCATAATGTATTTTTAGAACAACGCGTCTGTGTACCGTAGATCTGTTACTATTGTGTACAATCCGGTGAGGTTGATTTTAATATAACCTGAAGAAGAAATATTTCAAACATCAAATTTTCTTGGAAAAAAATATTTCTCTAGCGTCATGGATATTCTAAGGCTGCTTGCAAAAATCACTGAGATCCAACAGGTAGTTTTCGAGAAAATCAATTTCAAACGTGCTCACGAATGAATGGACAGACTTATAGTTGTGATACTATTGGAATTGTGTTGGAATCAACTCCCCTATATGGTGCAGGAGTCCACAAGGGCAGCTAAGAATAGTAACACTGTTACCTACAAGACGAGTCAAAGACGAGTGAGGTAGGAACTTGGGGAAAAAAAGATGTCGAAGAAATCGGATGTGCTGCCCTACTTGTAGGCGCATAACTGGCACAATGTACAATCGCCCTTAGGCTCAGATCACATATAAATCACACAGAGTGGTTAACAAGTGATCGATATTGAGCGTTGGAAGAAATTGATCATCTAGTGTTTTAGTCGTTACTGCTTGTAATACTGCTGTTTAGGATGGCGTAGGAGAGGGGGTGGGATGGGGCATGAACCTGAGAAATTTAAAGACCACATGGCTAGACGCCGCGAAACTGATCAAGTTAGAAATTTTCTTTATGCCACAACAGAAAAATAACTTTTTTACCGGGAATTGAGCCAGGGTCTCCCAAATAGAAGCCTGCACTGCAGTCTATTCGGTCAGACGTTCCACATTGTTTTAGTACAAGTTTATATATATGATGTCAGCTATATTGTTCTTTAATCTGTAATGTTACCAACGTTAGTCGTGTTCTTCATCATGAGTGAAGTCACATTGTCAGTCATATGATAGTCATGTTATTCAGATATGAAGTCACGTTGTCAGTCATATGAAAGTCATGTTATTCAGATATGAAGTCACATTGTCAGTCATATGATAGTCATGTTATTCAGATATGAAGTCACATTGTCAGTCATATGATAGTCATGTTATTCAGATATGAAGTCACGTTGTCAGTCATATGATAGCCATGTTCTCCAAGCAAGCTATTCAGTCATATGATAGCCATGTTCTCTAGACAGAAAACCACTTCTCTGTTATAATAGATATATGACTTCTCCCACATGGTAAGCATTGTTCACTCTCAGTTTTATTTCCCAATCGCGACTGCGACTACTATTGCCAGCCTCCTCACCCCATCCTTCACTAGTTGATATAACAGCGATCAACAGTGTGGGTGATATTGACAACAGAGAAGAGGTTGAAAGGAAGGTACAGACACAATACAACATAGAAGTGCATTAAATCAACGCGAGGATGAGGTCACGAGAAGACAATCATAGAGAAGTTGCAAAAGCATTCATGATGACAGTTGACAATCGATCACAATATGTCATTAGTTTGATGGTTATGAAGTGGAGGACCTTGTCACTAGTGTATGATTTCTTTCCGGTGGGGAAACAGACCTGGCACAAGCACATACACACACTTACGCATGTACACATTGGTGGTTGCCTCCATCTAAAGGGGAGAGAGAGAGAAGGTAAATATCAAATATACAGTTGTGTATATAGATTGCATTTCTGTGTGTGTGCATATTCCTGTTAGCTTGTGTGTGTCAAATGATATTAGTAAAAATCGATTGTTTTTTCCCCGCAATAGTGCATCACATAAAAAGCTACTAATGTTGTGAGTTGTAATAACAGTTGGTTTTAGCATAGAATGTTAACCTTTTCACTGCGTAATTGATTTGACATCCAGACTTGATGACTTCGCAATAGATACTAAATTAGCCAGTGTACTGGCTTTGCGTTATCTTAACAAATACTGTAAGTCAGCATATCGAATCAGAAGGGTGAAAGGGTTAACCATAATTGAACTCCCAACTCCAACATGGTTTCTATCTTCCTTTGATGGTACACCGACATACTTTATGTTTTGTTTGTCAGTCTCGTCATGTTATCTTCATAATTCTGTCTCTGTCCTCATCATCTATTTTCCTTTGATGGTACACCGACATACTTTATGTTTTGTTTGTCAGTCTCGTCATGTTATCTTCATAATTCTGTCTCTGTCCTCATCTCTTTCCGCCGTAATCATTTCATTCTAGCGCATTGTAGTAGATTTCAGTAGCTTAGTGGTTTATTCACTTATGTCTTAAACGAGCGGTATCTATTCAAACTTTATTTGGATATTGATTTTATTCTATGCAAATGACTGCAAAGTCGACAAAGTCTCAATTTTATGCAAGAGATATACAAAGTAATAAGATTCGAAGTGATGTTGACTATATCACACACATCTTGTGTTGGTCGCAGGAAAATATGGACCTGACATAACACACACACACTACATCTCGCTATGCCACGTGGTATGAAATCTGGTACTTTACTTGTACTTATTATGTTACATTAGAGTTGTCAGATCTGCTTTATTGTACTTATTATGTTACATTAGAAGTTGTCAGATCTGACTTTACTTGTACTTATTATGTTACATTGAGAAGTTGTCAGATCTGACTTTACTTGTACTTATTATGTTACATTGAGAAGTTGTCAGATCTGACTTTACTTGTACTTATTATGTTACATTGAGAAGTTGTCAGATCTGGTATTTTACTTGTACTTATTATGTTACATTGAGAAGTTGTCAGATCTGACTTTACTTGTACTTATTATGTTACATTGAGAAGTTGTCAGATCTGGTATTTTACTTGTACTTATTATGTTACATTGAGAAGTTGTCAGATCTGACTTTACTTGTACTTATTATGTTACATTGAGAAGTTGTCAGATCTGGTATTTTACTTGTACTTATTATGTTACATTGAGAAGTTGTCAGATCTGACTTTACTTGTACTTATTATGTTACATTGAGAAGTTGTCAGATCTGTGTAAAGAAACTGCATAGTTAAACCACAATCGTTCTCACTTCTAGAGGGAAATGTGTAGTCTCAGTGTTTGTTACGGTGTCAACTTCACTCTCTAAAAGCACTCAGTTCACGTCCCACATGAAACCATCGAGCTGTTTGCCTGCGATCATTGGTATCAAGGTAGATCAAATCATGTATATATCTAGTCCAGTCGGAGACCAACGATAAAACTTATGTCATGTGTTCAAGTTTAACTCGAACAAGAAACACTGGCAGCTGATAATCGATAAAGAAAGCTGGAAAGTCGCTGCCTGTGAAAATATAATTGATATAAATAAAAACATCCCTAACCAATTTTCACCATCCTCAAAGGTGACCTCTGGCGGTGCTACGGAGCTGATGTACTACTGCTGAGATATTTATTGATAAGAAACTGATGGAAGGACACATGAATATTAACCCACGTACATTGATAATGGTCCGGTTAATCAATCATTCATTATAGTGTGCTGTTATTGTTTCGTAATGCACAAGAAGAATAATATTAGTCTCATCCACCCTTAGTTTGTTTATTGGTAGACATGCAAGTGCTGTCGTTCTTGTGCTCGTGTTAACAACACTCGTACTGTCACATACTTCAAGCACACCACATGTTCCATTACCAACAACCATGCGACAATCGCTATATCTCAGTCTGAAT
This sequence comes from Arion vulgaris, assembly GCA_020796225.1. Classification (NCBI taxonomy): domain Eukaryota; kingdom Metazoa; phylum Mollusca; class Gastropoda; order Stylommatophora; family Arionidae; genus Arion; species Arion vulgaris. Next base: position 74,119,189 of record CM036757.1, read on the forward strand.
AGAGCAGAGTTGAAGCGTCGTGATCTGTACGGGCGTTTCCTTAACCAAGATTTCAAACTGTGATTAACGAAAATTAAAAGAGGCATGGATAGAAAAATCAACAGCAAAATCAGGATGTTTGACCACAGTTCCAATTGTTATCAGTGATCAGCATCCACTCCAAGCTGTGATCGATTTCCATAACCGTGCATGTCCCCTCCTCATGCCAGACCATTGATTCTGGGAGCATGTCAATTTTGCAAAGCGACCTCTTTCCTGACATGATGATAGTGTTAATGATGCGGCATCCGTGATGGGAACAGGTCCATATGTTGGAAAAGCTCGTGCTCGTTATACAGGTCAAAGTCTACTACTAGCGCAGTTGCAGTACAGCAGCGGAATATGAGTAGCAATCGTCAGATCCTGTACACGACATAACAGACGTCGATAATAAATCGCTGGTAATGTTCGTAAAAATGCTCGTATTGCTTTCTTTCTTTCTTTCTTTCTCGAATCCTGTATGCCTCACAGCGTCAGGTCAGGAAGAGATTTCTAAAACGGGCCCTAGTATGTGCTTCGTAGATAGTCTCTTTCGTCGCCTCTGTTATCTCTGAGGTCCATCTTTTGCGTGGCCGGCCTTTTGCTTTGTACCCATTGTATCAGAGCAGCATTGCTCTTTGAGGTGCACTGTCTAATGGTAATCTGCTTACGTGGTCGAACCATTTAATTTGTTGTTTCTTGATGAAGTCTAGTACTGATGTTGTACCCACTTTTTCCTGATGTCTTCATTTCTCAACCGATCTCTTCTTGTTACACCCAGCATTCTGCGTAGACACTTCATCTCTGTTGTGACTAGTATTGCTACGCTAGGCAATGGGTGCCTTAAGAAATAAGGGTTTGTGGCTCGAATACAGTGTTTGGTCATATTTTTTGTTCCGGAAGCTCCTAATTCTTGTACACTATTTATTGATCATATTCATTTCTTCTGTTGCTTTCTCTGGGTTTAAAAAAAAAACCTTATTATTCTCATCTATTACATGTTGAAGAGATAGAAGATATAATCTTAGTTCGATGCAGTCTGATACATTCATGGTTTCTTGCCCATGTGCTGCCGGGGCCCACAAGGGAAGCAAAGAATAGTACCACTGCGACCCACAAAGCATGTCGTAAGAGGCGACTGATGTAGAACCTAGAGAAGCTACCCTAGTAAATAAAAAGCATCCCAGAAAGCGTACGTGCTTGTACACGTATAACTGGCACACCGTACAATCGCTCTTAGGCTCAGATCACATACAAATCACACAAAGTGGTTAACAGAGTGGTGGATATGAAGCGTTCGAAGAAGAAGAAGAAGAAGAGAAGAAGAAGAAGAAGATAGTTCATAATATCTGTTATTGTATCAAATATATCCGGAGTAGATAAGTAGTACTTGACTGTCGACATTATCATTATAACAACCACCATTCTATGAATATAATGAGAATATTTAAATGTCTACTTCTCTATTTATAATTACTCTAATCTTACCATGAATGTAGTTTTACTTTACTTTCTTTATAATTTGTCCAGTTTTACAGTAAACACTATTTTCTTTATAATTTGTCCAGTTTTACAGTAAACACTATTTTCTTTATAATTTGTCCAGTTTTACAGTAAACACTATTTTCTTTATAATTTGTCCAGTTTTACAGTAAACACTATTTTCTTTATAATTTGTCCAGTTTTACAGTAAACACTACTTTCTTTATAATTTGTCCAGTTTTACAGTAAACACTACTTTCTTTATAATTTGTCCAGTTTTACAGTAAACACTATTTTCTTTATAATTTGTTCAGTTTTACAGTAAACACTATTTTCTTTATAATTTGTCCAGTTTTACAGTAAACACTATTTTCTTTATAATTTGTCCAGTTTTACAGTAAACACTACTTTCTTTATAATTTGTCCAGTTTTACAGTAAACACTACTTTCTTTATAATTTGTCCAGTTTTACAGTAAACACTACTTTCTTTATAGCTACACAAATTTTAACAGTAAACACTACTTTCTTTATAGCTACACAAATTGTACAGTACACACTAAAAAAAAGTTAATTGCATACAAGACTTTGCAAATCAACTCCCAGCTTTCTTTAACGCTGTTTGTGATTTTTATAGACATTATTACGTTCAGTTGTTTGCCATTGCTTTCCATCGTCCTTTTGTAAAAGTCCACACGAAACAATGTGCAACCAAACTGTCCGCAGCGTGATTCGAACTCAGAACGTCGGGGTTAATAGACCGAGTCACTAGCCACAGACGCCACCTACAGTACACACTACTTTCTTTATAACTACACAAATTGTACACTAAACACTACTTCAAAATTACTAAAGTTTTCATTTAAACACTCATCATCATCAAGGTGCGTATCGTTTATAGGACGTTGCTCTCTTTGCAGCACATCTGAAATTCACGCTGTCTCTTGCCAGTTCACCCACTTCGTCGATGGTCATGTTCATGGTTTCTTTAATATCTTGTAGCCATCTTCTTCTTGGTCTGCCTCTGCGTCCTGGGACCCTGTCCTCTAGTATTGTTCTTTCCAGGCCTTCGTGACGCTTGATGTGACCAAAGTATGTAATTTTTCTGTATAGTATGTTGTTTATCAGCCAATTCTCTTTAACATTTAGTTCTTTCAGGACATCAGTGTTCTTTCTTTTTTCTGTCCATGGTATTCGTAGGATCTTTCTGTAGCATTTAGTTTCGAAGGACTGGATTTTCGTTCTTAATTTTTATTCTCAGATTTAAACACTACTTTCCTTATAATTACTCACATTTTCCCCGTAAAACCTGCTTTTAAAATAATGATTCAACCTTTCTATCACTGCTATTTTAAAAAGTACTGGCGTTGTCGTGTAAAAGTTTACACATTAGAAGAATGATAATCTATAGTCGATTGTGTAATTGAAGAAAAGGACAAATAAGGAAACAACAACAAAGCAGTACACACATATTTGGTACTAAGATTTCAGTGTTTGAAATGTACATACCCCGTGCGTGTTCCATTTTGTCTAGATTCGTCTTATCCCATACACAACTCAATTTATGCCACTCCACGTATGACACTATTATCACATTATGACTTATAGAACTGACACAGAATATGCACATGGTATTTGGTCTGCTACAGCAAATGACAATTTACCAACATATAATTGACATTATGAACACTTTGTGATCAAAACACTGGTTACAAAAATGTTTAAAACAATACATTCATACCATGCGGTATATTGAGAATACTGTGTTAGGAAATTTTTAAATTTTTTTTTGGAGACAAACTCCCCAGGATGGTTGATGTAATTAACTGGACGCCGGCCGCGGGAAGGCGATAGAGTTTTATTTTCCTTGTCTGAGGTAGAACAGATTTGCGACAACTGCACTAGTTAGGCGGTCATTCAATTCCATAAGCTCATATCCTCCTCCCTGTCTTGCACTACTACCATCAAAAGCTGGGTCGACCTGGGAGTTGTTTGAAAATATTTCACTCTAATTAAGAATCGAACCAAGACCCGTCAGGGAAGCAAGGGCACTGAACACTATACTACCATGACTGTCCAAATTGATCTATCTATACATCGTTAACTGCCGACGTGGTACACTGTTCCCAGGTTGGTGATAACAGAACGGTACCCGAACTTGACGTGCCGTCCGTGTTTTCCTGTTTTTATTGTGATCGAAGATCGTATCACTGCCTTATGGCCAGCCCCGTAATAGACCGTCTGAATGCCAGAGGTTTCACAATATAGCCTTGATTAGGAACGGCAAGCTATTTCCACGTCTGATTGAAATTTAGTCTGAAAATTGTATTTTGTATGTTTTCATTGGGGACAATTGGTCGGAGGGTGGTTCACATGTGGGAAATACATGGGAGTTACTTCCTTGCAAGAAATATGCTCACAGAGAATCAGAGAGAAAGAGGGAGAGAGAGTGAGAGAGTATGTTTTCATTGGGGACAATTGGTCGGTGGGTGATTCACATGTGGGAAATACATGGGAGTTACTTCCTTGCAAGAAATATGCTCAGAGAGAGAGAGAGAAGAGAGGGAGGAGCGAGAAGAGAGAGAGAGTGTATGTTTTCATTATGGACAGGTTGATGGGTGGTTCGCATGTGGGAAATACATGGGAGTAACTTCGTTGCAAGAAATATTCTCACAGAGAATCAGAGAGAGAGAAGAGAGAGAAATAAAGAGAGAGAGAGAGAGTGTATGAAACAAGTTCCTAGTTAAAACAGAAAACATGACAAGTGATAAATATGTTTATTTCTCTTCAGCTCCCCTTTCCGCTACCCTTCTGTTAAAGAAATAGCAACAAATGTATTTATTTCTATGTCAATAGATGAAAAACTGACAAGTGATTTGATTTGAATAAATAGATTGATAAAGTATGTACAAGTTAGATCTGTAGTAAGTGTTGATGAAGTACTTTGATTCTTTTCACAAGGAATATCCAAAACGATAGTACACTGCTATGTGATATCTTCTTCTTTGAACGCTCCATATCAACCATTTGTTAAACCACTCTTTGTGATTTGTATGTGATCTGAGCCCAAGAGCGATTGTGCCAGTTATGCGCCTACAAGTAGGTCAGCAAATCCGATTTCTGCAACGATTTTTATTTACTAGGGGAGCTTCCTAGGGCCATACCCCAGTCGCCTCTTACGACATGCCTTGTAGGTCGCAGTGTTACTATTCTTTGCTCCCAAAGTGGGTCCCGACAACATACGGGCGTCTATGGGATATATATATATATATATATATATGTAATGTCCACAGAGACACTCTACTGCGAGAGAGAGAGAGAGAGAGAGAGAGAGTGAGAGTAAGCTATATAACTTGTCCAAGGAGATGTTACTCTGCTCCCATGTGTATATATATATCCAAGGAAATGGTAACGCACTCCAAGATAGAGAGAATATGAACATATCAAATGAGATTGTACACTGCTGCGAGAGAGAGAGAGAGAGAGAGAGAGCGAGAGAGAGAGGAGACATGTGAAAGATATGAACACAGCCCCAAGAAAGCAGATCCAAGGAGATTGTGATACATTGGTCCAAGAAAACAGTAATAAATAAAGATATCACCGAGCAGCAAACTTGTCAATAAAGCAGACCGTGGCAAGTAAAACATCATTTTCATTAGTCATGTTATCAAGCTTGGTACCCAACAAAGCAGTACAACTGCAATACTTCATGTATTATTAATCAGACAAATAACGAACACACGGCTCGGCATTTCTTCATCTTAGCATTTTCTTGTAGTAGCTTGATGTCACAGAGATAAGATTCCACTATACAGTTATATATATAGAGAGAGAGAGATGTGTGTACTGCACATCATAGACTGTGTTGCCGTGTTGTATTGTTCACACTCGTTAGATTATGATCAAATCAATTAATTCTACGTTCACTCTCAGATGTCAACTGTTTTCTTCTTTATTCTCATCTATTCATTCTCCGATGTCAAATGTTTTCTTCTTTATTCTCATCTATTCACTCTCAGATGTCAAATGTTTTCTTCTTTATTCTCATCTATTCATTCTCCGATGTCAAATGTTTTCTTCTTTATTCTCATCTATTCATTCTCAGATGTCAACTGTTTTCTTCTTTATTCTCATCTATTCATTCTCCGATGTCAACTGTTTTCTTCTTTATTCTCATCTATTCACTCTCAGATGTCAACTGTTTTCTTCTTTATTCTCATCTATTCATTCTCAGATGTCAACTGTTTTCTTCTTTATTCTCATCTATTCACTCTCAGATGTCATCTGTTTACTTCTTTATTCTCATCTATTCACTCTCAGATGTCATCTGTTTTCTTCTTTATTCTCATCTATTCACTCTCAGATGTCAAATGTTTTCTTCTTTATTCTCATCTATTCACTCTCAGATGTCAAATGTTTTCTTCTTTATTCTCATCTATTCACTCTCAGATGTCATCTGTTTTCTTCTTTATTCTCATCTATTCATTCTCAGATGTCAACTGTTTTCTTCTTTATTCTCATCTATTCATTCTCAGATGTCAACTGTTTTCTTCTTTATTCTCATCTATTCATTCTCAGATGTCAACTGTTTTCTTCTTTATTCTCATCTATTCATTCTCCGATGTCAAATGTTTTCTTCTTTATTCTCATCTATTCATTCTCCGATGTCAACTGTTTTCTTCTTTATTCTCATCTATTCATTCTCAGATGTCATCTGTTTTCTTCTTTATTCTCATCTATTCATTCTCAGATGTCATCTGTTTTCTTCTTTATTCTCATCTATTCATTCTCAGATGTCAAATGTTTTCTTCTTTATTCTCACAAGAGACAGAGATTTATTAAATAATATGATACATTACATAATCTGACTTGACACTTGATGATGATGGTATAGACACCGTGTTTGTTGGTACATTTTTACTTCTAGTTTGTCTGCAGAGAAAAATTACATTTCTGAACCACTAAATTCACAACGCAACTGATCTGTGTTGGTGCTGCTGACATGCGTATACTCATTGTTTCAAACCTGGAGATCATTATAAGTAAGCGAAATCATAACAGTGGCGATAACGTACTAATGGTTTGTGAATTTGTTTCGTAAGTGTATGTGGTCCCAGGAATAAATACGACCTCTGAAGTCGAAGAAGGCACGCGTGTATGGCGGGAGGGGTGGTAATAAGAAAAGCAGGCATTCACGCAACAATCGACCAGAAGCGCCATACAAGGTGTCATGACTACAACTGAATTCATAGCTAGTGAACACAAGAAGTATTCAATTCCACAAATAGATCAACATTTTCGGATGCGTTTCTCCTACATGCACATAATCCTATAAACCGATACACAACGTATCCACGTTCTCAACGCAAATCAAACATATAAAGAATGATTAAATTGGTTGAGAAAAACGTAGAAGCAAATTTCACTACGGGAATGGGATTTTTCCTAGTGCTCTCATGTCGACCCTGCCACAATTGAGTACCAGCGAAACACAGGGAAAGAAAGACTGCTGGCGTGATATCGACCACATCACGCATCATGTACCTTAGATAAAAGACCAAAAAATACATATCTGAACACCATATTCACCACTATACCTCATGTTATGAAAACGGGTACTTGACTTGTACTTTGAAACCAATGACAATCTTACCATATCTTTCACATTACGTCACCATCAATCACAGTAAACGAGTCGCTGATTTTCTAGCAACCACTTGCCATTTTGTCTGAACGTTGAGGTCTGTTTTTACCTTTCGTAAAAATTCACGGGAATTAATTTGCTTCCAAATTGCTCGTCGCGATGTGTGAACAAGGCACACCTTACTAAATCATATATGAACACTAAACTTGAGTTAATGTTTATATAATATCGACTACATTTATAAACAATTGTGTCTTTATTTCATTTCGATTGTCAGAGATATTTCATTATAACTGAAACCAATATCATCATCCGTCCTTACACGATTGTATAGATCATAGATTCCCAAACTTTTTCCACCCACCGCCCACTTTGCACAACATAAACTTTGTAATGCTCCCCTCAACATTATAATAGTTTATATATATATACTTGCTCTATTTTCCACTTTGACATATAAAATTGATATACATTACTGCCATACATGATCAATTTAAAAAAAAATGATTATATACATAAAGAAGATGGTGAATAAAAATACGATCCTTTAAAATCGGAGGAAGAGAAATACATGAACTACGATACGCTGTCGATACAGTGTTACTGTCAACATCACAAAAAGTGATTGAGAAATTATTAGGAGAAGTGAAAGATAGAAGCGAAAAACAAAATCTATATCTCAATGTGGCAAAAACAAAAATAATAAAAACAAATAAAACGAACATGACAAATGATATTTTTATCAATGGAGACAAAGTAGAAAATGGGATGAAGGAAGTTAAAAGAACAAACATGGCTTTACAAAAAATTAAACAACTCAAAACAATATGGAAAGGAACTGCTAAGAAAACAAAGATCAGAATACTAAGAGCATGCATATTCCCAGTGGCAACGTATGGGTGTGAAGAATGGACATTTAATAAGGCTGTGAAAAAACATATATGTGCTTTCGAATATAAGTATTACAGAAGAGTCCTTCGTATATATTGGACAGAGAAGAGAACAAATAGATCTGTCCAGAAAGAAATCAAAATAAAAAAAAAACTGGTTGATGCTACAAATAAGAAAGAGAAAATTGAGGTATTTTGGACATATAAAAAGACATGAAGGGCTGGAGAAGACCATCATGGAAGGAGGCATACCGGCAAAGAGAAGAGGAGGAAGACCACGGAGAAGATCGATTCAGGATGTAACTGATGGTTTGAACATGACGGCTGCAGTGGCAGGACATCAGGCCTATGAGAGAGAGAAATTCCGGAAGACTGTTGGGGTGGCAAAGTTCTGCTCAGGACAAGTTATTTGATGATGATATACATAAAATAGAAAATTGATAAAAAATGGATCGTGTAAGATGGGAATAAGATTAATTAAAATGCAGAATACAAATTTTTAATGATTATTCAATCGCAAAATCACGAAAAAACTCCCCCAAATGCTTCTGAACCGACTATCGCTCTCCCCCGCCCTGGAAGGCTTCAGCGTCCACTGGGGGCAGTACCGCCCACTTTGGGAACCCATGGCATAGATTAACCACCAATTTACTTGATATCAAATATTCGTGGAAGTTGGGCACACAATCATTTGAAATTAAATTTGCTGCAGCAGTGGTGTCGTTAATGTCAGCCTTTCTGTCTCTTACCCCCTGCATTCGTTTCCCTTAAATCATTAGATACCACGTAACCAGATAAAAAAATGTAAAAAAAACCCCATATCTCTTCCCTTCTACCCGTCTCTTGTAGTCTTCCCTTCTACCCGTTTCTTGTAGTCTTTACTTCTACTAGTAATTATACATGATATTGACAATCATGAAAACTGCAGTAAAACAATGTACTAAGTATGAAATATCAAAGTCTAATAATTGAGCATCTGTAGCTCAAGCGGTAGTGAGCTTGATCACAAACCCAAGCGTACCTGGTTCAAATTCCACGGTGGACAAGTTTGGAAGCAAATTCGTTTCGTCGGATTTTAAAAATATACCTCACCGTTCAGAAAGCAATGACAAACTACTGAACGTATAAGTGGTGCCTAGAAAATCGACGACTCGTTTACTGTTGTTGATGGCAACGTCCTAAAGGATATGCCAGGATTTTGATTTCAATCAAGAAAAACGATGTACGGAAACGCACACATCTGAGGTAGTCAGACCGGATCATATCAAATCTGAAGAAAACCGTTGGGAGGCTGCAGTGACACTGAGTAAATGGGCGGTTTGGACTAAGACACGTGTGTATACAGTACTAGCAGTTTACCCGTTCTTCGCACGGGAATTTAGTTTAAATCTATTTGTAAAGTCCCGTAAAAAAACATGCCACATTGCTTCAAAATTGGCTTCTTCCCCATTAAAAACACTACGTTTTGTCTCAATGCATCGGCCAGTAAAACCTGATACAACAGAATTCCCGTGAAAGTTGAATTTAGTTTAAATCTAGTTGTAATATTTCACCACTTTTAAAGTTACATTTGTTACCCTTTTACGCTGATCTTCCGAGCCCACATAAACTGTCCCTCATTTTGGTTGCCAGTAAAACCTGATACTATTGAATTCCCGTGGAAGTTGAAAATAACAATTGACAAATTAAATTTATTCAGATCACTAACTTATCGACGTGTTAAAAAAAAAAATTGCCCCGAACGTGAATCTAGCGCATGTCTGCTGCAATGTAGGCAGGCACGTTATCAGCTACCCTACAGAAACTTATAAATAAAAGTGTTTAAAATACGTTATATAAAATAGTGACGTTATCATAGAATTATATGACCAGTACTTGAGCGGAAAGTCATAATTTGGTTGTAATATCTTTGTCAAAGTCTGTATGTAGTGTGCTGTGACCATCGTCACTTTGTTGTATTGTTTGCTTGATAAAGTCCTTGTTGGTCGAAACGTTGCTGTATATTGTCATTGTTTTTGTATTTTGTAAAACTACCGTACTTTCGCTTTTCTCCGAAAGTAACAACATGATCACGTGACCGGGAACGTCATGAAAACATGGATAGACATTTTTAGCGATTTATACGCAGAATGACCATGTGCGTTAAGTTGGAATATGGTTATAGAAAGGCATCTCTAAAAGCTACCTTCGTGCCAAATTTCAAGTCCGTAGGATGTCCAGATATCTCCAAACAATTGAGACAGACATACAATGTAATTCAACTGATTCTTATATATATATATATGGAAATAGATTACATAAGCGAAAGAAAAATGAGTGATAGAATAAGAAAAATGACAACAATCGAGTCGACTAAAGTCTTAAATAAGGCAGCGTGACAAAACACAAATACCACACTACGTAGACATTCAACTACAAGTTCCTCATGCAACAAGGTATATAAGACAACAATCGAGTCGACTAAAGTCTTAAATAAGGCAGCGTGACAAAACACAAACACCACACTACGTAGATATTCAACTACAAGTTCCTCATGCAACAAGGTATATAAGACAACAGTTACTACTTCCAAAGTTCCTCATGCAATAAGGTATATAAGACAACAGTTACTACTTCCAAAGTTCCTCATGCAATAAGGTATATAAGACAACAGTTACTACTTCCAAAGTTCCTCATGCAACAAGGTATATAAGACAACAGTTACTACTTCCAAAGTTCCTCATGCAACAAGGTATATAAGACAACAGTTACTACTTCCAAAGTTCCTCATGCAACAAGGTATATAAGATAACAGTTACTACTTCCAAAGTTCCTCATGCAATAAGGTATATAAGACAACAGTTACTACTTCCAAAGTTCCTCATGCAACAAGGTATATAAGACAACAGTTACTACTTCCAAAGTTCCTCATGCAACAAGGTATATAAGATAACAGTTACTACTTCCAAAGTTCCTCATGCAACAAGGTATATAAGACAACAGTTACTACTTCCAAAGTTCCTCATGCAATAAGGTATATAAGACAACAGTTACTACTTCCAAAGTTCCTCATGCAACAAGGTATATAAGATAACAGTTACTACTTCCAAAGTTCCTCATGCAACAAGGTATATAAGACAACAGTTACTACTTCCAAAGTTCCTCATGCAATAAGGTATATAAGACAACAGTTACTACTTCCAAAGTTCCTCATGCAACAAGGTATATAAGATAACAGTTACTACTTCCAAAGTTCCTCATGCAATAAGGTATATAAGACAACAGTTACTACTTCCAAAGTTCCTCATGCAACAAGGTATATAAGACAACAGTTACTACTTCCAAAGTTCCTCATGCAACAAGGTATATAAGACAACAGTTACTACTTCCAAAGTTCCTCATGCAATAAGGTATATAAGACAACAGTTACTACTTCCAAAGTTCCTCATGCAATAAGGTATATAAGACAACAGTTACTACTTCCAAAGTTCCTCATGCAACAAGGTATATAAGACAACAGTTACTACTTCCAAAGTTCCTCATGCAATAAGGTATATAAGACAACAGTTACTACTTCCAAAGTTCCTCATGCAACAAGGTATATAAGACAACAGTTACTACTTCCAAAGTTCCTCATGCAACAAGGTATATAAGATAACAGTTACTACTTCCAAAGTTCCTCATGCAACAAGGTATATAAGACAACAGTTACTACTTCCAAAGTTCCTCATGCAACAAGGTATATAAGACAACAGTTACTACTTCCAAAGTTCCTCATGCAACAAGGTATATAAGACAACAGTTACTACTTCCAAAGTTCCTCATGCAACAAGGTATATAAGACAACAGTTACTACTTCCAAAGTTCCTCATGCAATAAGGTATATAAGACAACAGTTACTATTTCCAAAGTTCCTCATGCAACAAGGTATATAAGATAACAGTTACTACTTCCAAAGTTCCTCATGCAACAAGGTATATAAGACAACAGTTACTACTTCCAAAGTTCCTCATGCAATAAGGTATATAAGATAACAGTTACTACTTCCAAAGTGACTTCTTTGAGAGTCAAGACCTAAGAGAACAATGTACACAAACCTCTCCTAGTTTCTAGTGCAGTTTTTATTGTACCAAGTCAAGATATACAATATTTGCTTCATTTTCAGTTTCTTCCTTATTGTTGGTAATTTTCGATTAATATCTTGTCCTGTCAGTGGATATATCCTTATTGTTCTTTGTATTCAGATAAAACCATTCTAGTCTCTGCATTGTGTTCTTTTTTAACGGACCGGATTTGCTGTTTGAATCCCTTGACATTATTTGAATGCAGAACTGTCTCATTTGAGTTCTAGAATCATATTTGATCTCATGTGCAGTAATCAATATTATCGAGGTTTTAGTTTCTACTAACATGTCTCATTACATTTTCTGCATACATGTTAAATACGTGTGGAATAGAAGGGGTGGGTGTAATCTTGCCCTACTCTCCTTTGCACATGGAACCATTCTGGTGGTAATGAACGAGCTGATAGATTGACTGGCTTGGCTACAATATCAGGAGCTGCCATGGATCGAAATGACATTCTTAGCGCATTGAGAGAGTCTTTCAGAACAGAGGCGTTCTAGTGATGTGAATCCCACTCGCTGACCAGACTGAGAGAGATTGGTGTCAATATTGGTGTATTCCGAAAAGAACGACATACCAAATATGCAAAGAGATTGATTAATGAACATCGAACTGTCGTGTTGGATTTGTTGTGACGGAGATCGGAGCACCTATTGATGTGTCCGGAGTGCGATGATGATAGTCTTCATATAACTGATAACCATTCTGAAGTTTGACCTGTTATTCTCTTATTTGTTGTTACATGATACAATGTCTCTGTACAAGTAGTAGAGCGTCCCTACAATGTCTCTGTACAAGTAGTAGAGCGTCCCTACAATGTCTCTGTACAAGTAGTAGAGCGTCCCTTGTGCAACGTCGGTTTCATCACAGCCGACCTGAAGAAAAACTCTCAAGCAAGTTCCACAAATTCAACCTTCGTACTCATTTATATTTCAGTGTATACTAGATGAACAAACAATCAATACGATCATTGGAAGCCACAGAGATGTGATTTTACAGAAGAATGCTGAAAATTCCATGGACAGCAAAGAAAATAAATGTGGAGGTTTTAAATCAGGCCTGCACACAAAGAAACCTTATCAAAAGAATAAGAATCCGACAATCAAGGTATATAATGCGAAGAGAAGGTTTAGAACATTTGGTGACTACATGTAAAATTCAGGGAAGGAGAGATCGTGGAAGACAGAGGAGAAGATGTTGGATGACCTGACATCATGGTTCTATAAAATATCGACGTCAGAACTGATTAACTGCACCAAGCAAAGAGAGTTGTGGAGAGACATGATCGCCTACGCCGGCAGACACGGCACTTGATTGATTGTTACTGGATTATCCAGTATACTTGCATTTCGTTAACTTAAAAATATACTGAACTAGTATAACGGCTCGGAAGGCAGAAATGGTTAAATAGTCTTGATTTCAGATGTACCCGTGTGCTGCCGAGGCCCGTTATGGAAACTAAGAATAATACCACTGCGACCTACAAGGCATGTCGTAAGAGGCGACTGAGGTAGGGGCCTAGGAAATCTACCCTAGGAAATAAAAAGAGTTGCAGAAATCGGATGTGCTGGCCTAATTGTAGGTGCATAACTGGCACAACGCACAATCGTTCTTAGGCTCAGATCGCATACAAATCACACAGAGTGGTGAACAAGTGATCGATATGGAGCGTTGGAAGAAGAAAAAGATTTCAGTTGAAGATTTATAAATATATATCGTATCCGTGATTTTGACCAAGCTCCTAGGGGTTAGTGACTCGGTCTATTAAGCTCGACGTTCTGAATCACGCTGCGGACAGTTTGGCTGCAAATTGTTTCGCGTGTATTTTAACAAAAGGACGATGGCACCACCCGTGCAGAAAGCAATGACAAACTACTGAACGTAATATTGCTTAGAAAAATCACAAACAGCGTTAAAAGCTGGGGTTGATTCGCAAAGTCCTGTAAAGGATATGCAATTAACTTTTTATACTATACCAGATCTTTACTTATATTGTATGATAAATAAGAATTCGTGTATCAAATAAACAAATTACAAAGTGTAAGTTAAACAGCAATAGAATGAAATGATGAAAAACGCAGATCTGGTATTTAATGACAAGAAGGAAGTAGGAGAAAGTAATCATACCGCCCAGTAGCCCATGACACATGATGATGACTAACCGATATCAGCAGCGTTGAGACTGTCAACATCATTATACAGTAATTAGTCGTGTGTGGAGAGAGAGAGTGAGACATTTACATGAACAGAATGCATCAAGTCACCCGCGGTGACTGAGGCTAGCTAGCTATTGGCACTGCAGCAACGTAATAGCATGCAAGGAAACCAGGACTCATTCCTGGCGCATTGGACCAGTTGGTGACTAGAGTGATTGCATAAGCAAGCAGTCAAGCGTTTCGGTGGTTACGTCACGCTATTTTTGATCTTGTTGTAAAATACTGTAGGAATAAAGTGTACCCCAAGAGTCATTTGTCACGCATCATCATGGAGTCAGTGTTGGACAGCTGCTATGCAGATGGAGGTCTGTGTTGTCATATAAAGTTAAAAATATATGATACGGTATCTAAGCATTCATTCATCCTTGACCAGAGACTAACAAAACAAGCAATGGTTTCACGCTTGATGTCTTTTAAGGCAGCAACAAACTCGATCTTCGACCAGTTCGATCTTCGACCATTTTTTTGATCATTTCACCATTTAAGAAGCGAATTTCTTCACTTCTTTGACATCCTTTGCTTGATAAAGGCCTTTTGGTAGAAACGTAGCTGTGTATTGTTTTTGTATTTTGTAAAATTACAGTATTTTGTGTTTACCTTTTTTTGGCAAGATTTCATAGATTGATAATACCATCATAATTGTCATTCTTTAGATAACTGCGTACTACGATCTCTTTTTTACATAGAAAAGTGACAGTGCACAAACTCCGTAGCGTCGGCAAGGCTATCCGATGTCTTTTTAAGGATGGTAAAAACGTTTTGTTGAAGTAAAAAAAAAACACCATTTATATATTTCGTTTGTTCGGACTGTTGCCTTGCAGTCTTCTCTACCGATTTTAATTGCTAACGGTTCCTTTGCGTGTTCACCTTGAAGCCATGACCTATGTATTGTACGTTCTCGATAGGATTATTGTACTCAATCTCTCCTAGACTTAGATAAAAGATCATTAGAAAAATTCAACTACTAAACAATGAACATGAAGCGTGAATAGGACAACATATTTCTGAGCTACCCCATGATTATGATATGGTTATATAAATTAACATTTCCCATAGCTGTTTCATACCTTAGGCTATAAAGTTACTTCACATTTCTAGCTCATAGTGTACAGTTGGTAGAAGGGTCAATTCCTTTCATCGCGCGTGGAACGTCGAGTGAGACATTAAACCCACAGCCCTCTTGTATTAGAGTCGATAAGGCGAACGTTTATGCATTACTCTAATTCGTCTCACTTGTTATGGTTCATCATCATCATCATCATCAAGTAGCTTGTCCCTTCCAGAACTTGGCTTCCATGAAACTCTCTATTCTGTGCAAGTTGACCAGCGTTAGCAGCAGTCATTCTCAGATTGTCAATGACATCTTGCACCCATCGTCTTCTAGGTCTTCCTCTCATTCTTCTTCCAGGCACTTGGTATGTTTACTAGCCCCTAATATTCGTATGAATAGCAAATGAGATGTGGAGTAGTTTGCCGAGAAGATGACAGACACACAAATGTATTTGACTATAGCATGTAAGACAACAACATCTAGATTTTAATAAAAGGATTCAAGATATTTCTTCTCTTGTATGTGCAGTAGAACTTCGATTAACCGTCACCGTCTGGACCAGGGCTGTGACGGACAACAGAATATACAGATAACAGAAATCACTTAATACATATGTACTGTAACGTGATTTCACTGCGGGCTTGGGATGAAAATGAAAATAAAATCATTTAAAAGTGAATAATACATACATAGTGTATTTAATTTGACAAAATGATCAATATCAACTTCAATATAAGAAGTAGTAATGTACAGAAATGTATTGTAATACTATAAACTTCAATATAAGAAGTAGTAATGTACAGACATGTATTGTAATACTATAAACCTACGTTACTTTAACATAATATGTCATCTTCTGTGTCTTTTATTTTGACCATGACGGATAACAGAGACTGACAGTTAAACGAGGTTTTACATTTAATAATTGGTGATAATTACGATATCTTCTAACAAGTTACACACACATCTTGACTGTCAAATTAATTATTTTGAATTGTGTAGTTTTTCCCCTTCATATTTGTTTTTGACAGCACACAAACTCACACTTACTTGATTGAAATTAGTCAAAGAAAACTCGTAAACAAATATCAAGTGATTGTTCACATTAGCAGGTATTTTTTAATGAAGGCAGTTTTATTTAGTTCTTCTTACGGAACCTGCATTTATTATTTATTCGGAACAAGATTCATATCAAGTTTATTTATATTTTCATCTTTACTTGTCAATTTTTATTTTTTACACTGCATATAATTTTATTCTGATCAACATTCAAGCGCTTTCTATTCCGCTTTTCTTCGCCTTGGGGTGGATCCCAAACTGTTGTTGTGCATTTTGAAGAACCTATTCACTGCTGAGTTGATCTACTCCAACTGGAGAGACGGGCTTTTATTCTGGCCTGAAGCAAAGGCTATTCACTCGCCAGAGTTGTATCATTTTATTTAATTAGCATTCTTTGATTGTTTATGGATTTATGATCTCGAAAAATAATACACACGCGAGATGGGGCTATAAATCCAGTAATGATTTGTATGTATTCTGCGTTGTATTGATATAGAAAACATGTATGGGCTCTTGGGAAAACGTGTACACGAGTGTCCCCAGTAAGCGCCGAGTATTGCTAGTGATATCCACATTTACCGTTTGTGGCAGCATCGATTATGGCAGTCATTTAAGAAGGACTGATTATCTTTTAGGAAAAGAAAAACAAAGTCAAGAAAATAGAAACAAATGTGAAAGAAATTTGAGAGAATGAAGATTTCACCATATTCTCAGTATCGATCTAAGTTTGTTTTGGTTGCATTGCTCATCTTAAGTACCATCTCGTGTGAACAGATTGCATAATTATCAGTTCAATGCGTGTAACTGATCTCAAATGTTACAAACTTCATGGAAATTGACACCGTTAAAACAGGTTATCTATTAAAATTGATAATTTGTTAGTGGAATCATCATTACTGCGTTCAGAATGATAGTCTCTCAATTAATCCCCAATCAGATGTAGAAGGAGTTTC
This sequence comes from Arion vulgaris, assembly GCA_020796225.1. Lineage (NCBI taxonomy): Eukaryota > Metazoa > Mollusca > Gastropoda > Stylommatophora > Arionidae > Arion > Arion vulgaris. Next base: position 74,136,604 of record CM036757.1, read on the forward strand.
TCAAGTTAATTTGTGAATGTAACTCTCTGGTAATACATAGTCCTTATCTAACATCCACATTTCTCTTGTTCTACATTTCTAATGTTTGCTTGGATATTCTTCTTATTTAGTTAGTACCTTAGACAAGAAACGTTTAAATACAATCTGTACATTTCTCTCGATTTCTTCTTCTTCTTCTGTGTTCGACCGCTAGGAATTCTGACGTTGTCAGGGCGTCTGGTCGCCCCAGTGGTTACCGGGGCCCAAATTGGGGGGGTAAAGAATAGAACCACTGTTGCCTGCAACGCATGTCGTAAGAGGCGACTAAGAAGGTTAGGCTGAAACCGGATGCACGTGTCCTAAACGTGTAGAAGTCTATGCGTTTAGGGGCCTACCAAACCAATGTGCAATGTATACACGTTCTTGGCAAAGATCAAACATATCACAAAGAGTGATTAAAATTGGTCGTAAAGAACGAACGCAAAGAAGAAGAAGAGAGGGCGCCTGGTATGGTGAATTTTGTATACATGTAACTGCGGAGTTGAATTTGTCCTTTTCTGAGGCACAAAATAACAACTTGTTCTAATCTGTTCATATGTTGGTAGCTGTCATATGTTGGTAGCTGTCATATGTTGGTAGTTGTCATATGTTGGTAGCTGTCATATGTTGGTAGCTGTCATATGTTGGTAGTTGTCATATGTTGGTAGCTGTCATATGTTGGTAGCTGTCATATGTTGGTAGTTGTCATATGTTGGTAGCTGTCATATGTTGGTAGTTGTCATATGTTGGTAGCTGTCATATGTTGGTAGTTGTCATATGTTGGTAGCTGTCATATGTTGGTAGTTGTCATATGTTGGTAGTTGTCATATGTTGGTAGCTGTCATATGTTGGTATTGCATAGTGAAGTTGTTATTGCCCCTGGCATTCTACAGTGGCTACTTGTGGTTGTGAATCATGGACTATTACACATAAATTAAGAACGAAAATCCAGTCCTTCGAAACTAAATGCTACAGAAAGATCCTACGAATACCATGGACAGAAAAAGAAAGAACACTGATGTCCTGAAAGAACTAAATGTTAAAGAGAATTGGCTGATAAACAACATACTATACAGAAAAATTACATACTTTGGTCACATCAAGCGTCATGATGGCCTGGAAAGAACAATACTAGAGGGCAGGGTCCCAGGACGCAGAGGCATACCAAGAAGCAGATGGCTACAAGATATTAAAGAAACCATGAACATGACCATCGACGAAGTGGGTGAACTGGCAAGAGACAGAGTGAATTTCAGATGTGCTGCAAAGAGAGCAACGTCCTATAAAGGATACGCACCTTGATGATGATGATTCCACAGTGAAACTGTTCTTGTTCCTGGTATTCCACAGTGAAGTTATTATTGCAAGTTTTGTATGTAATATCCGAGCATGAAACAAGGAACATAGTTCCTCAGAGTTCTGTACAATCATGATGCAGGTAACTATGGGCAACCTCTTAATTTAACACGACTATGTTATCAAAGTAATGTGTAGAATCCCATGGATAACTGCTGGAGATTACTGAGAATGTAGGTACTCTCTGTGATCATTGCACAGATTAAGTCAGTTACATAGATCAGACAGAGGGAAGGTCTTGCATGTATACCGACATCAAAAACATACCATTGTGGCGATACACTGATGTTTTGACTGGCGACAGACGTGTATTCAGGAACGCATAGAGAGAAAGAGTGAGAGAAAGAGAGAGAGAGAGAGAGGTATTGATAAGGATAGAAACAGGAAGAGATAAAGCACATGAAAGAGGCGATATAAGCTTTAAATATGACGACATAGATAACAATAAACATGTGAAAAAGTTGCAACTGATAGTGGAGAGACATTATCGCTATCGCTAATTGGAAGGGGGTTTGATGGTGAAGACTATATATATATATAACTCAACAAAAACAATAGAAATATATTTAAGAAAAAATATCTCTAGATTGACAACCATAACATTAAACACCTGTGATATAAACAAGAAATGATTACAGCAAATATGCTAGTTAGCAAGAATGAAAAAAAGGCAATTGTTAAGACTGTTTTTAAAGTATATATAGTATCCATATAAATAAGTTCAAATCTCTATCTTGTAAGAAGTTAAGATATAATAATCAACGTGTAGTATCCAGAATATAAACCTGTTTAGTTTGCACTATCTGGTTGTAAAGCTGACCTATTTCATTTAGGGGCGTCTACCATGCAGTTTCTGTTTTCTCAAGCTCTAGAAGCTCAAAAGATAGACATAAATAGGCTCGTTTGGATGACAATAACTAAGATAATGCTAAATAAAAGTAATGAAGATCATGTTGTACAAAAGAAACGTGTGACGCGCTTTGGAGACCTAATTAAGCGCAGATAGTACGGAAGAATAATTTACTAGTCAATATAGTGTTACCATTCTATCTCAAGATAGTATTTCCAAGCTCAGGATGGCATACTTGAATATCTTCTTCTTCTTCCTGTCATCACTATTTCAATGATTACACCGTCAGATGTGTTATTAAGATGAAGTCATCTGTTGTCTTGCCCGAGTGGTTACCAGGGTCCAAATTTGGGGTGTAAAGAATAGAACCACTGTTACCTGCCACGCATGTCGTAAGAGCCGATAAGGGAGGGTGGGAGGTAATCGGATACATGTGTCCCAAGCTTGTACAAAGTCTATGCGTTTAGGGGCCTACCAAACCAATGTGCAACGTATACACGTTCTTGGCAACGATCAAACATATCACAAAGAGTGATTAAAATTGCTCGTAAAGAAGAAGAAGAAGAAGATCTGTTGTCTGAAGCTCATTTATGACACCGTGCAGTTTAGAATGTCGCGACGTAACCACGCGAAACTCGGCAGGTCGATTAACAGCATAAGATTTACAGGACGGTATAATCATCATATATAAGCGTGTGATGCGTAATGCTATGCTTTCTGGTGCGCCTTCTTGCCTAGTATCGTCGAGTTCAGCACCTCCTTAGATACCTTATTACTACAGTCAGTGGCGGCTCGTAATCATTTTTGTTGGTGGGGCCAGACAATTTTTTCCCGGATAAATCATGGTTTTTGGTTGCTATGTTTTAATTTATAAAACAATAAATACACGTTATACATTATTTTTGGTGGGGCCCGGCCCCACTGGCCCTTAATGACGATCCGCCACTGACTACAGTCATACGGAAGACACATGCAAGTACAATTTTCTTTGTTGAATCATGTGTTTCTTGTTATGTAGCAGGAGACCTGGTCTACCAACCTATCGGTAGTAGCATACATGATATCTTGTATTTGCCGATACAACACTGGCAGTAAAATAATACTCTTGTTAACATCAATGGTACAGTCTATCTGACTGTCGGCATAATCATGAGGCAGTCATGCATGAGTTTGTTTAATTGAGAATGGGAAGTAGAACTAATTGCCTGCTCAAATAGTAGCGTGTGTTACTACTTTTCACCACAAAGAATTTAAACGTATGCCGTACAAGATATATTTCAAGTATTGTCTGTCGGCTGTTGCTTCTCCAGCATTAGCAGAGAGTTGCCATTTATTTGTACATACGTGCATTTTTATCAAAACAAAGACGGAAAAATAAAGAAGAAAAATACGGGGCATTTGCTTGTTTCATACATAGCATGTGCATGTTCTTATTAGATTTCAAATCGTTAGGATAAGTGATTCGCATTACACACCTCAAATATTTAAAGCTCTAAATGATGAATATATTTGTTTGAGGGGTCAACGGGTCATGATACAGCCGAAATGAGATCCGTCTATGATTAAAAAGAAAGGTCTCTTGCAACAAAAATGGTGACTAGTTGGTCAGATCAAGTGCGATCCTCACATAGTATAGATTTTCGCTATTTCCTGACACCGTATTTAGTGAAGAACTTCCAAGAAGCCTAGGGCAAGCAAGGCAAACAATAAATATGGTACATAAATAGACAGTACACATGTATTAAGGGCCACCTAAAAAAAACAATTTACCAAACACAGTATTCTCTCTTTCTCTCTCTCTCTCTCTCTCTCTCCCTCGATCCCCGCTTAGACTGAGGAACTAGACTTTCTCATGAATTCTGTTATTGTCTTTAGGGACTCCGTATAATTGATGTAAATTATGAATATTTCCGTGAAATATGAAGAAATTGTCAGTCTGAAACACAGCCTGATGTTCCTAGTCATACATTGCACGGAAGCACGACATTAGACGGTGTGCTGATCTGTGCAGTGTTTATCTCTTTCTGTCGCCCGAGTGGTTACCGGGGCCCAAATTTGGGGTGTAAAGAATAGAACTACTGTTACCTGCCACGCATGTCGTAAGAGGCGACTAAGGAGGTTTGGTTGGAATCGGATGCACATGTCCTAAACGTGTAGAAGTCTATGCGTTTAGGGGCCTACCACACCAATGTGCAACGTATAGACATTCTTGGCAAAGATCAAACATATCACAAAGAGTGATTAAAATTGGTTGTAAAGAACGAACGCACAGAAGAAGAGATCACTTTCAGTTCCTCTCTCTGATAACTACTGCTAAGAGGTCTATCATCTTTGTCATCAAACTTCTTTTCTGTTTGTTTCTTCATACCATATCATGCAACTATTGATGTGAATGCACTGTTCATTTACTGTCTCAGTAGGTTAAACACCATCACAAAGTTACCATGGTGAATAGAAGCTTAAATCTACAGTATCAATTGATTGTGTTGAAAGTATATCATCTTTCAGTATGAGTGTTCGAGTGTGTGTATGTATGTGAGAAACACAAATGTAAACTCAGCACCTGCGCTTTAGAAACGATAAAATAAACATATGCTAATGTAGTATATCACCGTATGTATTATGTATTGCTTTCATATTGTGTTTAATGTCTGTTGAAAATAATTTAGAAATGGAGCTAGATCTAACAAGTGATTGCCATATCAGTTTCTAGATAGGACACGCTTACGGGACCCATCACTGATACAGACTCGACCCGTCATTGCCTTGAAGTTAGTCTACATCTAACCTACTCTGGTCTCTAGATCATAGTCTTACTATGTACATATGTCATTTATATTCCTACTGACATTTCGCTCGTGTCTATTTCAATTGGCCATCTATCTATTTGTATGATAGTGCGTGCAGGAGCGTGTGTTTACGCACCCTTGAAGTTGTCTTCCATGATGAGATCAAACTACTATTGAAGCTGGTGCGCAAGGCCGTGTATATTAAAGACATTTGAACTATTCAGCCTTCGGTCGCTCGCTCGCTCAATCATACTAGATTGTATTTGTTTCTAGCGGTACACTCAGTCTGACTAAAATGCATCTGTTTCCAGCTGTACGTGTATATAATATTACTATGACTCAACCGTTTTTGTTTTGTTTCTCTAAATACCTATACCACCATTGTGACTTTTTGTTTTTATTATGCAGGTTATATATCACTTTTCATTGTTGAAGTTTATTTCTATAACCTGTTTTTTATGTGAGATGTCTTTTTTCTTTATTCTCCATATCTCCATATCCCTCTCTATGTCTTCAGGTAGAGAGGTCTCTGTGGCTAAGTGGTTAAGTCCTTTGCCTTGTGAGTCCAAGGTCTCTGTGGCTAGTGGTTAAGTCCTTTGCCTTGTGAGTCGAAGGTCTCTGTGGCTAAGTGGTTAAGTTCCTTGTTAGCCTTGCTGAGTCGAAGGTCTCTGTGGCTGAGTGGTTAAGTCCTTTGCCTTGTGAGTCGAAGGTCTCTGTGGCTAAGTGGTTAAGTCCTTTGCCTTGTGAGTCGAAGGTCGGCTGGTTAAGTCCTTTGCCTTGTGAGTCGAAGGTCGTGTGTTCGAATCCGGACCACGCCGTTCTGTTCACGAGTGCAGTGTTTTCCAGAAATCCCTAGGATTGTTGTTGGAGTTCATGCTTTGTGCAATACTGTCGGCAGGTGGCGTGCCATTTCTGCAGAGAGAGAGAGACCGAGCCGTATGGGGTCAAACCCAGTGCAATGAAGTCGGCTTTTAAAACCCTTTCTCTGTTTGATTACTTTTCGTTCTCATTGGAACAGAGGGCTGCAACCTATTATTAACATTTATATCATTTTGTTTTTAAGTTCAGCATTCCTAATGAATATAGTTCTTCTTCTTCTTGCATTTGCCCGTTATGTATTCATTTCGTAGTATTTCAGTGGATGCCATGATATGTCGCTTCTGACTGATTTTTGCGTCAAAGTATGCTTTCCTTTTATCGGTGTCACCCACCATACAGACATGCCTACTCCGACTTCAGAGGTATATATAGTGCTGAAATAATGTCCTAACATAATGTCACTTTTTTCCTTTACAGTCTATGTACCAAAGTGATTTGTTTTTTAATAGATTCAGGTTATTATCCTCTCAACCTATCTCAACTTATCCCAACCTCTCTCAACTTATCCCAACCTCTCTCAACCTCTCTTCACTACAAATATTAACTCAACATCTGATAACTTGGTGAAAGATTGTCCAACAGGACATACATTTGTACAGATAAGTAACAGATGAGAATTTTAGAAATATTAAATCCACTAGTATAGTACCACATATACTTACTTAGTTATAGTGTGACATAGTGTCAGATCCGAATGGTCATCAAAGGCGCCGTCTCTCTCTCTCTCTCTCTCTTCTATATATATATATATATATATATATATATATATATATATATATATATATATATATATATATATATATATATCTTCCTGAACAATTTAATATTCCTGATTTGATTTAGTATAGATGTTATGTTTTTCAATTCATGTCTGTATCTCTTCTTGTTGCTACTAAAAAATAATAAAGGAAATGGCGGCTCTCAAACAGTTTATCAAATAACTCAGTCAACAGCTTTTTCAAAGCCCCCGTCAAAGAAATGAGCGCCCCATTTCAAACTGTGCTATACATTAACCTGTGCCTTGCTTAAATTACACGGAGAAGCATAGAATGAAGTGGTTCTGCCACTTAATAAGAATTCAACCAAACTATACAGTATAAAGAATCTACAACATAATATGAGGAAAGAAGGCGAGAGTAAGACCACGAAAAAGATGGCTAGATGGCATTGCCTTCCTGTAAACAAATTAATAATAATAAATAACCATTACCAAGCCATAAGAGAAACGCAAGACAAAAACAGAAAACCATGCCACTGGGCAACAACGCGGTAGCAGTGTGACGACACTGGGCAACAACCCGGTAGCAGTGTGACGACACTGGGCAACAACGCGGCAGCAGTGTGACGACACTGGGCAGCAACGCGGTAGCAGTGTGACGACACTGGGCAACAACGCGGTAGCAGTGTGACGACACTGGGCAACAACGCGGTAGCAGTGTGACGACACTGGGCAACAACGCGGTAGCAGTGTGACGACACTGGGCAACAACGCGGTAGCAGTGTGACGACACTGGGCAACAACGCGGTAGCAGTGTGACGACACTGGGCAACAACCCGGTAGCAGTGTGACGACACTGGGCAACAACGCGGTAGCAGTGTGACGACAAAAGAAACAGAAGTAGAAGAATTACATGACTAGCTATTTGAAAATAGAAAGAACCTGAGGCGAACCCACTGCTATCTTTGAACATATTGCAGGTTGACGTTTGAGACTGAAAGAAGAAGCTTGATATTTTACTTTTGTTAATGATGCTTCTATCATTGTTGGATTATTGTAGTATTTAAATCTGACAGCAGACACAGTTACAGAACGATTTCAATGATTTGTATTCAGCCAGTTCTGGAGGGAGTGTCTGGTAAAGAATATCTCTAAAGCTACTGTGGTGATGTTTGGACAGAAAGATTATACTAGACATTTCGATTTCTTTGGTGAAGGATTATGCATTGTGTTCGGCGGAATGTGATATGTGAAGAGTGGAATTATTCGGGTTAGAGGTCAGATGTATGTTGGGAAATAGATGCGATGTGTGTTGAGGAAGTGGCGAGGATTAAGATGGGATGTGGGTTGGGGAAGTGGCGAGGATTAATATGGGATGTGGGTTGGGGAAGTGGCGAGGTTTAGTTGTAGTGAAGATGGGATGTGGGTTGACGAAGTGGCGAGGATTAAGATGGGATGTGGGTTGGTGAAGTGGCGAGGTTTAGTTGTAGTGAAGATGGGATGTGGGTTGGTGAAGTGGCGAGGTTTAGTTGTAGTGAAGATGGGATGTGGGTTGAGGAAGTGGCGAGGATTAAGATGGGATGTGGGTTGGTGAAGTGGCGAGGTTTAGTTGTAGTGAAGATGGGATGTGGGTTGAGGAAGTGGCGAGGATTAAGATGGGATGTGGGTTGGGGAAGTGGGGAGGTTTAGTTGTAGTGAAGATGGAATATGTGTTGGGGAAGTGACGAGGTTTAGCTGTAGTGAAGATGGGATGTGTGTTTGGTGAAGAAGAGCTGTCTACAAATATTATTGTTGACTAGAGCATTTTGAACAGTTTAAGAAGGGTCTCAAGACGAAGTATTCATTATATTTCATCTTCTGTTTTACCCTATATTGCTCCCTTCCTGTCCACAGAAATGGCCTCGCTATTTGTCGAAAGTATTGCACAAAGTATGAACTCGGTAGCCCCAGCAACAATCCTAGTAATCTCGTGAATAAACTTGCGCATGCGACTCGATCCCACAACCATCAGAACAACAAGTAAACACCGTAACCACTTCATCATAGTGACCCCCATAACGTAGTCTATACTAAGACCTGTAACTGATACAAGTTTGCAATACAAATCTCATGTTAAACTTAGATTACACATTTATGTTCAATCAATTCACTTATGGCACACAGTACGGTCAGACTTAGCTGAAAACTATAGAACAATTTCCTGGTATTGTCAGCAACGATGCTGAATTTCCCAAAGAAAGTCAGATACCAAATTTCAGCTAGCTGATCTGGAGAATCAACCGTTCATGGATTTGAATCCTTTTTTCAAATCGATGATATCCAATAAACACTAACAGGATGGGTCATATCGGTTCTCTAGTTTCAAATAAAGACGTTTGAAAATTGCTTTAAAGTATAGAGCAACCACTATCCATTTCATATTATTCTAGATTTGCTCTTTCTCCCTGTTTTATTTTGGTGTTTTCGGTAAAGATGAAATGATATCACGTGGGGGAAACCGTTGTTAGAAATGTATATAGTGCAAAGTTTATTGTACTGCCTGTAGTAAACTCTAGTTATGTGTTTGTATACTTATTTCATGAATTTCTTTCTCTGTTTGTACATTTATTTTCTTAAGGTGAGCTGAGCGCGCTGGCTACACGTGAAAGCTATAACTCGTGCGCAGTGCATTGCCGTCTATTGGACGCACTATCGGTTTTATCTCCGCGCGGGAACGTGCGAATAGCATGCCTTATTCTGGCGTAACAAACAAATAGGGAGACCTGGTGACTTTGATCTTGGCCACAGAAATAAATGATTGCACCGAAGTGTTCTGTGATGTAGAGGAAGCTCGCGGAAGCAGATAATGTTCAAGAAAGCCGGCGTTACCTCTTGAACAATATTGTATTCTTCTGTGTACGTGTTTGGAACAACTTCTTTCTGCTTTTGTTTTTCTTTTCCCTCTTAACTCCGGCTCCTACTCCACACCGTCTCGGATGTTGACTTTTACTCACTTTTTTTCACATCCTCTCGCACGAACTCTTTCCCACAATGTATCACCGTAGAACGTGTATCTTGGTAAAGCATACGCATATACTCTTATAAAGTAATCTCTCTTGCTCAAATCTTCAACTATGTATTTCTACTTTTCTTTCTCTGCTTATCTCTTCTAGAAAATATAGATCAGCGCTCTCCAACGCGATGCCTGCAATGCGCCCATGTCATACATTCATGGCGTCCTATTTTACTCAGCCAGCTTTAAGATAAATAAGATTTCAAGAAAACGTACTATTTTTCGTAATGTTTTACTTCGCCCGAGTGGTTACCGGGGTCCAAATTTGAGGTGTAAAAATAGAACCACTGTTACCTGCCACGCATGTCGTAAGAGGCGATAAGGAGGTTTGGCTGAAATCGGACGCATATGTCCGCTAGGGAATGCTAACCCGAAACAAATGCTTGCAGAAAACGGATGCACCAGGCCGTAAGGCGCATAACATGGTGCAACGACCCTCACAATGAGGAATGGGATAACAGATTCTACGATCGCCAATCTGCCTCGGAGATTTAGCCACGCAGTAAGAATGTCAGACCTACCATCACAAGGGTGGCTAAAACTTACTGCTGGAAGAGGTCGGCTTAAACGGGGAAGCAGAAATCATAGGAATTATATCCTACAGAACTGTCCCCAGTATGCAGACTTGAGAAAAAAAGAGGTGGCCCACTTACACCAGCGTCCAAGACAAACTGAGGCGTGGCTGATAATCTGAGGTAGAGGGCTGCCTTTATTAAAGAATCCGAAATCCTAATTTAGTGAGAGCGCAGAAGAAGTCATGTTTTTCGTAATTTATTTTTCAAGCACTGACATGAACACGAACCTCACACTTTAACTATAGTGTTTCAGTATGTAACAATGGCCTCCTAACCCAACTATTTGCTTTTTTATTGAAGAAAACGTCAGCATCTTCTTAACTAACTTAATATTCAGCATCATCAAATAGCTTGTACTGAGCAGAACTTTGCCACCCCAACAGTCCTCCAGAACTTCTTTCTCTCATATGCCAGATGTCCCGCCTCTGCAACCGTCATGTTTAGACCATCAGTTACATCCTGAATCCATCTTCTCCGTGGTCTTCCTCTTCCCTTTTTCCTGTATGCCTCCTTCCATGATGGTCTTCTCCAGCCCTTTATGTCTTTTTATATGTCCAAAATATCTCAATTTTCTCTTTCTTATTTGTAGCATCAGTCAGTTTTCTTTGATTTTGAGTTTCTTTCTGGATAGATCTATTTGTTATCTTCTCTGTCCAAGATATACGAAGGACTATTCTGTAACACTTATATTCGAAAGCACATATATGTTTTTCCACTGCTTTATTAAATATCCATGCTTCACATCCATACGTTGCTACTGGGAATATGCATGCTCTTAGTATTCTGATCTTTGTTTTCTTATCAGTTCCGTTCCATACTGTTTTTACTTAATATTACTATTGGTATTAATAGTACTAGTGGTATTGTACACGTCACATGTTGTCCGCTCCTCCATAACCATCAGTCAGATACATCTCAATATATCAGAACGTTGGACAGCACCAACTTCTTCCAACGCTCCATATCCACCAATTGTTAACCACTCGATGTGATTTTTTGTGATCTGAGTCTAAGAGCGATTATACTTTGTGCCAGTTATGCGCCAACAAGTAGGTCAGCACATCCGATTTCTGCGCTGCTTTTTATTTACTTGGGTAGCATCCTAGGGCCTACATCAGTCGCCTCTTACGACATGCTTTGTAGGTCGCAGTGGTACTATTCTTTGTTTCGCTTTCTGGCTTCGGCACTACACGGACTCTAGGTTGGACAGCACTGATGTAGATAATACAAAATAAAAGGAAAATGATGCATATCACCAATTCGACATGAACCTACTACTGATGTTTTTTAACTAAAATATACAAGCTCTCTGTGAGTGTGGGTTCAATTCCGCGGGCTGGCAGAAAAGCCACAGGTTCTCCAGATGTACGGTGTTCGTGGCACCGAACCGAAGGATTACAATGTCCATGGCACCGAGCCGTAGAACTGAAAGCTCAAGTGCGTCTGGATTGAAACAATAACACACAAACAAATAACTATAGTCTGTCCATTAATTCGTGAGCACGTTTGAAATTGATTTTCTCGAAAACTACCTGTTGGATCTCAGTGATTTTTGCATGCAGCCTTAGAATATCCATGACGCTAAAATAAAGCTAACCAGTAGTCCATAGATGCTACGGATTTTGCACATCGGCGAATTCCTTTGATCTTTTATGACAATTGCAAATACGGGGCTCAAATTTTAGATTTTACAGTATCCCTAGATTTTGTCCATGTCAATTCTATTCATAGGTGTATCTCCATATTAACTTGATAGGTCAAGTAATTAAGTGTGTTGCCCTTTATGTGCAATCGTGAACTTGGATACAATACGCAACAGTTAGTCCTCCCTTCGGTCACCATTAGACCCCAGGGTGTCTTAACTTCACCACAAATTGTATGATGGTAGACGCATTTGGATATGGAAATGTATACGTTGCTATTTCTCAGTCTGTAATAAAAATATGATTTGTATCATCCCGAATCTGACGATTCCATGAGGTTGATAATTGTTACTGGCTGGACAAATTGTAATCCATCTCGGTGCCAGTACTCGTCTTCCTCTCGAGCACATGTTCAACACACTTCTTCCAGAACTGCATGTCTATCATTGAGAAGGACTCACGTGTCAGAACTTCAACATCACACATTTTAAACGTCCTGTTCTGTTCGGCAACTTGCCCTTTTACTTTAGCCCAGACAAGCTCTATCGGATTGAGGTGAGCATGATATGGAGGTAGTCGCAAAGACGTGTGGCCGTATTCCGCAATGATTTTGTCAATATGAAACACCTTTGTCTTATTTGTCATCCTCACCAGGTGCAACAACTCGGGTTTCAAATATGTATCATCGAAGCTGACATTTTCCTTAGCAAGCCAAGTCCTAATTTGATCTTTTGTATTTGATGCAGTTGGTACTTTGTCTTCCGCTGATACTGCGTTGTGATAGGATGCATTATCCATTACCAAGCATGATGGTCTGTTTAGAATTGGAAGTAGATCTTTCTCCATCCAGTGCCTGAAAATATGTCCATTCATTTCTGTGTGGTAGTCCCTACCGTCGGTACTTTTGATTGGAAAATAAGTCCAGCGTCATGGACAAGACCTTCTTCACTGCTTCCTGCATGTGTTAATATAATACGCTGGCCTTTGCTGCTTGGTATTTTTCTTTTCTGTTCACCGTCTACTGATTGCCATTCTTTAGCATTGGTGTGGTGAGCATTGACCCAGGATTCGTCCAAATATACAATTTCATAGCCTTGCCTCCGCCGCTCACGGATCTGCCTCAGGTATTTACTTCGGGCAGCAATTAAATGTGGCTTTTCACAAATAATATTCCTGCCGCCTATAGTTTTTCTGAAGGTGAAGCCGGCGGCTCTTACAATTTTTCATAGAGTACTTTTAGAAATGTCTATGCTGCAATCTGATTGCAGTTTTAATTTCAGTTTCCTGAGAGTAACAAGTTGATTTGTCGCAAACATTTTCAAGAGCTCCCGTCTTATGACATCTATGTCAAAGTCGTCAATTGTTCTTTTCCGTCCTTGCTTGACATTAGTGCACTTTGTGTCCTGTTTAATCCATCGGGAAAAGGATTCTCTATTCAGACCAAGCGCCAGTTGCGCTCGTTTCTCAGGGTTATGAATATCGCAATATAGATGACCTCTCTTAGATTCCCTACGGAAGTGTTGGTATAGTAAAACTGTAACCTTCTGCATTGTTATAAATGTGCACTTCAGACTCATTATGAATGTGATATCAATGTCAGTTTTGATAAGCCAACAAATATGATACAATAGCTTCATACAAATAGCGAGATACGCCTATAACTATAAAACGGTATCCCAATTATAACGTCATATGCTTTCCGCTTTCAAAGTCGACTGGGTTAGGTGCACGGGAATTCGTGAAACTCACGATATTTCAATGTTACCATAATGTATTTTTAGAACAACGCGTCTGTGTACCGTAAATCTGTTACTATTGTGTACAATCCGGTGAGGTTGATTTTAATATAACCTGAAGAAGAAATATTTCAAACTACATCAAATTTTCTTGGAAAAAATATTTCTCTAGCGTCATGGATATTCTAAGGCTGCTTGCAAAAATCACTGAGATCCAACAGGTAGTTTTCGAGAAAATCAATTTCAAACGTGCTCACGAATTAATGGACAGACTATAACTAAAATACAGTTAGAAATTTCAGTTAATTGTATAATATCTCTTATTCTCAACCCCACATACACTGAGTACGTCACTAAACAAGAATACACTATATCAAATGTCATTTATTTCAAATATTTGCTTTTATCTGAATTTTTGTTGGTGAAATAATGTTTCAATTGTAGCAATTTTTAGCGACATATAATGAAATAGAAAACAAAGGTGTAACAGTAAAACAAAATGCCGTTATTGTTGAATGAATTGTTGTATAACCCACCTGTCTTCAACCTGTGGTGTTTACAGTTTCAGAGTTCCCGTCAACAAACAGAAGCTAGTCAAATAAACAACAGACATTTGTCAGGACGAACCTTTGATACTTCCTTAAAACGAAACGAAAGAAAGTGTATCGTGGGCAAGACAAATAAACCACGCAATTCCAATACAAATACACGTAGTCCGAAGTGAGACAAGATAGACCAGGAAGTGGCACAAATATGTACACAGGCAGTGTGTTAAGTATTATCATAACAAATAGTATTAACAAATAGCATATACTGCATAGAAGTCGTAGTCTGCTGAATAGTTACTATTGGACGAGTGATAGTCGTGTCTTTGTTTTTTCATATGTATAGTTCGTAACTAAATATGTCTGGATGTCGCTTCTTAAAACAATCAATCCGCCGATTACTCTTCTTGTTTTTAGTTTAGACGATATGTAGCTTCTCAAACATGCTGCGCTGATATGTAGCTTCTCAAACATGCTGCGCTGCGTTCAGGAAATACACGCTAACGCAGACATAAAGGTGCAGACATACTCAAAGATAAGAGATTATTTTTGTGTGCTTAGAAGTTTTTCTATTCCCATAGCATGTAATGAATTAAGATTTCACCATACTACTTTAACGAGAATATAGGCCAAGGATAGGTATATTACTACAGTATTACAGAAGCAAGGACAAATCAATGACTTATTATATGAACAAATTACATTTGACGTTTCGACCATAGGTCTTTATCAGCATCATCTGCGCCCGTTTATTCAGTATTATCGCAGCTTCCTCACAGTTTTCTCCAGATGTGATCTGATCCGGCCTGATCACCTCGGATCTGTAGGTTTTCTTATATCGCTTTACTTGAGCTGTAGCATGTGAATGCAACGTTGACCATGTCTCTTACTCTCATTCCCGGACTCATCGAGTCATTGTCTATTTTCAATTGTGTCTGTTGGAGCCAGTTTCAAACCACAGACAATCAACAACTTGATCATATAAGAAATGTATATATCATCATCATCAGGTGCCGTGCCGGCTGGCGTAGGCGGTCATGGATCTCTACAAATTTCTATCTATGGTGTTTGCTATCAATTCAGATGTTGACGCTCTACTGTGCCATGAAGTCAGGCTATCCAAAATGTTCTCTCTCTCTCTGTCTTCCTCTGTCTCGTCTACCCTCGATTTTACCAGTCGTTACAATGTGTTCTAAACCTCCCCTCCTCAAAACAACTAAATGTGTTTCGTATCTAAAATATAGACATGCTTTTGTTGGTAACAAATTGAAGTCACTGATCTACTAACTCATTCATAGACTTTCTCTATGATCTTAGTCAAATTAGTTACACAGACCTTATCTACATACTTTAATACTTTTTGACTTACTCTTTGACTTATCTACATACTGTAATAGCTTTTCTTGTGTTGGTTAACTTATGATGGGATTGTGTGGCCGAATGGTTGAACTCTATGATGTTTGGGGGAGCATCCGTGTTCGAGCCATCGGTAAGGTCAACAATATTTTTCTGTTGGGTATCCAATCAAACCACTGCCCTTTACATACGGGGCGAGAGCTTCGTGCACGCAACCTTAATTCCTCTGTCCTATACGATCTTACATCATACTCTCAGAAATGGGAACAAAGTGCTGTAATGACAGTTAGTTTTAATTATCATTTGACGATCATTGTATATGGACTGCTCCTTGTAAACTGTGTTACATTATAGTCTTCAATAGAGTTTCAATTAGAACCACATAGACAACTAACTTCTTCTTCTTCTTCGCGTTCATTCATTACCACCAATTTTAATCACTCTTACAGTGATATGTTTGGTCTTTGCCAAGAATGTGTATACTTTGCACATTGGTTTGGTAGTCCCCTAAACGCATAGACTTCTACACGTTTAAGACAAGTGTATCCGATTTCAGCCAAACCTCATTTGACGCCTCTTACGATATGCGTGGCAGGTAACAGTGGTCTATTCATTACACTCCAAATTTTGGCCGCGGTAACCACTCGAACGACAACTTACTAATGCACAGGAACGTTTCATGTTAAATTGATCATTTAACAATAAAGTTTGTAGATATTTTTCATATTAAGATTATTATGATCATTAATGGCGTTAAATATAATGTGACCAGTTTATATAATAAGCTACGTTTAGCAAGACATTTCACATACAATTTAGTCGGATAATGTTCATATTTAGTATGACAGATTGCAACTAACCTTTTGCATGACATTTTGTCATGTTAACTTTCAGATAACAATTTTCTTTTACAGTTTAATATAATAATTGTCATTTTTAGTTTAATATAACAATTTTCATCTTTAGTTTAATATAACAATTTTCATCTTTAGTTTAATATAACAATTTTCTTTGTCAGTTTAATATAACAATTTTAATTTCCATCTACAGTTTAATATATCAATTTCCATCTACAGTTTAATATAACAATTTTCGTCTTTAGTTTAATATAACAATTTTCATCTACAGTTTAATATAACAAATTTCATTTACAGTTTAATATAACAATTTTCATCTACAGTTTAATATAACAATTTTAATTTCCATCTACAGTTTAATATATCAATTTCCATCTACAGTTTAATATATCAATTTCCATCTACAGTTTAATATTTCAATTTCCATCTACAGTTTAATATAACAATTTTCGTCTTTAGTTTAATATAACAATTTCCATCTACAGTTTAATATATCAATTTCCATCTACAGTTTAATATAACAATTTTCGTCTTTAGTTTAAAGTAACAATTTCCATCTACAGTTTAATATAACAATTTTTATATTTAATTTAATATAACAATGAAGTCAATGCGTTTAGGAGCCTACAAACCAATGTGCAACGTATACACGTTCTTGGCAAAGATCAAACATATCACAAAGAGTGATTAAAATTGATCGTAAAGAACGAACGAAAGAAGAATATAACAATTTTCATCTACAGTTAGTTTAATATAACAATTTTCATCTACAGTTTAATAAAGAATTTCCATCTACAGTTTAATATAACAATTTTCATCTACAGTTAGTTTAATATAACAATTTTCATCTACAGTTAGTTTAATATAAAAATTGTCATCTACAGTTAGTTTAATATAACAATTTTCATCTACAGTTAGTTTAATATAACAATTTTCATCTACAGTTAGTTTAATATAACAATTTTCATCTACAGTTTAATAAAGAATTTCCATCTACAGTTTAATATAACAATTTTTATCTTGAGTTTAATATAACAATTTTCATCTACAGTTTAATAAAGAATTTCCATCTACAGTTTAATATAACAATTTTTATCTTGAGTTTAATATAACAATTTTTATCTTGAGTTTAATATAACAATTTTCATCTACAGTTTAATATAACAATTTTCATCTACAGTTTAATATAACAATTTTCATCTACAGTTTAATATAACAATTTTCATCTACAGTTTAATATAACAATTTTCATCTACAGTTTAATATAACAATTTTCATCTACAGTTTAATATAACAATTTTCATCTACAGTTTAATATAACAATTTTCATCTACAGTTTAATATAACAATTTTCATCTACAGTTTAATATAACAATTTTCATCTACAGTTTAATATAACAATTTTCATCTTTAGTTTAATATAACAATTTCTATATTCAGTTTAATATAACAATATTTGTGCAAAGTGTTATCACAATTATTGTTAGTTTTAAATGTCTATTTTTATGTGCTCAAGTAGAAAGAACCTGCTAAGAAACGTGTTTGGTCAACAGTTTACTGTGAATGCTAAAAAAGCTGCATTATTGTTTTGTTGTAGAAGTTTGCCAACAAGTAATATACCTTGAAGGAGAAAGGTTTTGTACCACCATTATTTCAGATTTCCTTTTCAAAGCAGTTAAAGTACGACGGTTGATAAATACGAGAAAGTAAGTTATAATGCTTGCAATATGTCCAGTACATTACTACCATACCGCGATAACATCTCCAATCACTTTTCCAGTATTTATTTTCACTTAATATTTGGGTATTGTCACGTGCTGTGATGTGCATTATTTGCTTCGTAAGTGCATTTCTGGCAGTTAGTTGTGAGATTCTCCAGAATTGATAGAAAACTGATTTAAGTGGATAAACAAGATGATATAAATGTGATGAGGACATATGAGACTAGTCATCATCTAGTGCCATTCAACGTATTAGCACGTAGTAGCATGTCGGTAGCAGATAGTAGTAACATAATAGATATTGTCTAGTGGATATCTGAGGTTAGTGATAATTGTTCATATTGTTTGTATACATAAAGTATGTTGGTGAATAAACATCAATTTTGGCCTTGCTTTCACAAGCTTAGCATATCATATACTTCCACATTTTATCTTTTGTTTCATGACAAAATGTCAGTATTCCTTTTGCATAGTCATATATGTATATATGTAACTGTAGATATATATATATATATATATAGTGTAACTGTGTATATATATATGTGTGTAACTGTATATATATATGTGTGTAACTGTATATATATATAATATATATATATATATATTATATATATATATATATATATATATATATATATATATATATATATATGCACAGTTATTATTCGTTGACAGAGATAAGAATATAATTCAAATTAAAGTCTGTGTAATGTGGGCATTTAATGGGAAACACAACACGGTCGACTCATCTAGCCCTAGAACGCAAATTAAAACTCCCATCCCTACGCTTAACGGCAAGAGTGGACAACCAACTACATCTTCCACCTGGGAATAGACAACAGTAGTAGTACTGTGGTCGTCGGTAGCTTAAGCAGTAGTGCGTTCGATCACAACCCAAGCCGTACCTGGTTGAAACACCACACCGGACAGTTTATAAGCAAGTTTGTTCGCGTGGATTTTTACGAACGGTAGAAATAGTCCTCACCGTTCAGAAAACAAGGTCAAACTACTGATCGTATAAGTGGTGGCTAGAAAATGGACGATTCGTTTATACTATGGTTGATGGGAAGCGTTATAAATGATATGCCTCGATTTCACTACGTGGTCTCTTGAAATGTAACTGAAAGTGTTTACGCCAGAACATATACTTAGTTACCGATAACGACTATTCCTGAACAAGGAAATGAAGAGGTGTACTAATCCAGCCGACATTCACTGAGCCACACCGACCTAGTCCACTATTTATCTTATCCAGCCGACATTCACTGTGCCACACCGACCTAGTTCACTATTTATCTAATCTAGCCGACATTCACTGAGCCACACCGATCTACTCCACTATTTATCTAATCCAGCCGACATTCACTGAGCCACACCGACCTAGTCCACTATTTATCTAATCTAGCCGACATTCACTGAGTCACACCGGCCTAGTCCACTATTTATCTAATCTAGCCGACATTCACTGAGTCACACCGATCTACTCCACTATTTATCTAATCCAGCCGACATTCACTGAGCCACACCGATCTACTCCACTATTTATCTAATCCAGCCGACATTCACTGAGTCACACCGATCTACTCCACTATTTATCTAATCCAGCCGACATTCACTGAGTCACACCGATCTACTCCACTATTTATCTAATCTAGCCGACATTCACTGAGTCACACCGATCTACTCCACTATTTATCTAATCTAGCCGACATTCACTGAGCCACACCGATCTACTCCACTATTTATCTAATCTAGCCGACATTCACTGAGCCACACCGATCTACTCCACTATTTATCTAATCTAGCCGACATTCACTGAGTCACACCGATCTACTCCACTATTTATCTAATCCAGCCGACATTCACTGAGTCACACCGACCTAGTCCACTATTTATCTAATCCAGCCGACATTCACTGAGTCACACCGATCTACTCCACTATTTATCTAATCCAGCCGACATTCACTGAGTCACACCGATCTACTCCACTATTTATCTTCTTCGTAATTAAACACTAGCCGAAGATATAAATTCAGTAGGGACAGAAAATCACAATAGTCATCCATTGATAGAGAAAATCACATTAATCATCCGTTGATAGACAGAAAATCACATTAATCATCCGTTGATGGAGACAGAATCATAATAATCATCCATTGATAGACAGAAAATCACATTAATCATCCGTTGATGGAGACAGAATCATAATAATCATCCATTGATAGACAGAAAATCACATTAATCATCCATTGATAGAGACAGAAAATCACATTAATCATTCATTGATAGAGACAGAAAATCACATTAATCATCCATTGATAGAGACAGAAAATCACATTAATCATTCATTGATAGACAGAAAATCACAATAATTATCCATTGATAGAGACAGAAAATCACATTAATCATCCATTGATAGTGACAAAATCACAACTCACAATAATCATCCATTGATAGAGACAGAAAATCACAATAATCATCCATTGATAGAGACAGAAAATCACAATAATCATCCATTGATAGAGACAGAAAATCACAATAATCATCCATTGATAGAAAATCACATTAATCATCCGTTGATGGAGACAGAATCATAATAATCATCCATTGATAGACAGAAAATCACATTAATCATCCGTTGATGGAGACAGAATCATAATAATCATCCATTGATAGACAGAAAATCACATTAATCATCCGTTGATGGAGACAGAATCATAATAATCATCCATTGATAGACAGAAAATCACATTAATCATCCATTGATAGAGACAGAAAATCACATTAATCATTCATTGATAGAGACAGAAAATCACATTAATCATCCATTGATAGAGACAGAAAATCACATTAATCATTCATTGATAGACAGAAAATCACAATAATTATCCATTGATAGAGACAGAAAATCACATTAATCATCCATTGATAGTGACAAAATCACAACTCACAATAATCATCCATTGATAGAGACAGAAAATCACAATAATCATCCATTGATAGAGACAGAAAATCACAATAATCATCCATTGATAGAGACAGAAAATCACAATAATCATACATTGATAGAGACAGAGAATCACAATAATCATCCATTGATAGACAGAAAATCACATTAATCATCCGTTGATATAGACAGAAAATCACAATAATCATCCGTTGATATAGACAGAAAATCACATTAATCATCCGTTGATATAGACAGAAAATCACAATAATCATCCATAGATAGAGACAGAAAATCACAATAATCATCCATTGATATAGACAGAAAATCACATTAATCATCCGTTGATATAGACAGAAAATCGCAATAATCATCCGTTGATATAGACAGAAAATCTCAATAATCATCCATTGATAGAGACAGAAAATCACAATAATCATCCATAGATAGAGACATAAACCCAATAATCATCCATAAATAGAGACAGAAACTCACAATTTCTAATAGTGATCTGTTTTCATCAACACAAAATCCAGTCTGACGTGAAACATATCTACTATGAACTAACAACGTCGTCTTCTCTATCTACACTTTACAACTACCACAAGTTACGTCAGCAGATACCACATCTCCACAACCATCACATTTTGTAATTGAGTAGATACCACTTGTATTTTCTCAAAACTGTTTGAGTTAGTTGATTTCAAATATCGCCTGAACTCTTTACTCTTCTGTGTATCCTATTGAAACGACAAGACAACCCTTGGTTTTTCAGTCCAATCAAATATTTGAAGTGTATTGAGTTCAAGACGTGATCGGTACTTTATCATTCAAGTATTTCGACTCTGTACTATTGTAATTACACAGACATCAAACAGCTCTTACATCGAACTATTCTCACAAACCCCAGTCACAGTCATAGTTAGTTTCAAGTTCCCAAACCTCCAACTTAAGCATGTTCCCAGTTTAACTGTAATCTTTCCCTCCTTTACGTCTTTACTGAGTTTTCCTGCACGTCCTGGTTCTGAAAGTGCCACATGTTATTGGGGTAGGCGCGGTGATATTGAGATTAGAACCCTCCCACCCCGATACAAAAATCCCTTTGATGTCAAACGTGTCTCCTTTGATGTTTCTATTTTGCAAATAACTAACGCACATGCGGCTTCCTTTCTGTGTTTTTTTTTCTCCTCAATTTTTTCTCATTTCTTCCTTTAAAGTGTTCAGCCGTGAACTATGGGATGTGTGATAGAACTCAGAGAAGGAGGGTGGAAAAGAGAAAGGTCTAATTTTATTTATCTTTGTTAAGAATGTTTTTGAGCTGGAGATTTTATGACTTCAATTTGAAGAAGTGTGAGAGAGAAATAAGGCTAGAATATAATTTTTTTTAATTTAAACTATTTATCTGATATACACACATATTTTGATAGTCTAGTAAAGTCTATGAAGTGATTTCGATAGTCTAGTAAAGTCGGTGAAGTGATTTCAACGATCTGGTGAAGTCGATGAAGTGATTTCGACGATCTGGTGAAGTCGGTGAAGTGATTTCGACAGTCTCTTGCAGATTAACTCAGAAAATCAGTGACCAAAATGTACTGTAAATCTTCTTTCTTTGTCTCTATCATGTAGATATTGTTCTTAGTATAATTCATATGTAAGTATTTCTTCTCGTCTAGTATAATTCAAATGTAAGTATTTCTTCTCGTCTAGTATAATTCAAATGTAAGTATTTCTTCTCGTCTAGTATAATTCAAATGTAAGTATTTGTTCTCGTCTAGTATAATTCAAATGTAAGTATTTGTTCACGTCTAGTATAATTCTGTGGCTTAGGGGATAGTGACTCCAATTCTATTAATCCTGATGTTCGAATCACGCTGCGGACAATTTGGTTGCAAATTGTTTCGCGTGGATTTTACAAAAGGACCCGTTCAGAAAGCAATGGCAAACTACTGAACGTAATAATGCCTAGAAAAATCACAAACAGCGTTAAAAAGCTGGGGTTGATTCGCAAAGTTCTGTAAAAGATATGCAATTAACCACAAAAAAAAGAATATTTGTTCTCGTTTAGTATAATTCAAATGTAAGTATTTCTTCTCGTCTACTTTTGTTTCAATCGTTTTCAATTTATTTCAAACGTCAAGACTTGTTTTATTTTGTTTCATTAGTGTTCAGTTCATTTTAAACGTGAGGACTATTTCTTTTCTTTCTCTTGTGTGTTTTATTCGTTATTAGTTCATTTTAAATATGGTTAATTTTTCTGTTCTATTTTGTTTCATTCGTATTCCATTCTTGTCAAATGTGAGAGCTTTTTCCTTGTCTTCTTTGTTCCATTTGTGCTCAATTCATGTCAACTGCACAGTAAGATCAGATCAAATATCACGTCCCTATAACATTATAATGTCATGAATGTCAGCTAGTGTTGGTCTCTAATACTATGAGGAGCACTATAACTGACAGTTATTTGACCACTTCTCAATATTTCCTGACTACAACAAGCGTTATTTTCCTATTCTATTCTAGTTTTTACAATCAAGTGCCATATTCCCTTGTGTTTATAATATTTTGTCTCATTTTTATATCTATGACAATATTAGTTTATTGTAGTATCTTCATAACTTGTATTGTTTGCCTCGATTTGTTTTGTTTGCATCTGAATTCCACTGAAATTCGTCCCTACAATGTGTATATTCATTTTCCAAGTGCACTTTTTATATCATTCAACTCATTCAACATTTTAATTATCATTTGTAATGAAAGCAAGGAAAGTATTGCACATTTTGAATATCTTAGTACCGTTAATAAACAACAATAGAGATTGTAGAAAATATATTAGAATGAACATGGCCATTACCCATTACCATTGAGAGGTTAATTAGTACAAAGACCCAGTGATACAACACAAGCAAGGAAAGAAAAATACAACTTCTAAGGACATGTATTTTTGTCAGTGGCGACATGCGAATGTGAATCATGAACCATAACACACCATTAGAAGAAAATCGATTCTTTTGATACAAAGTGCTACATAAAAACATTCCGTCGACGCACTAGACAAAGAGTATGTAAAATATAGACATTCTAGAAGATCTGACTGAACCATTGAAGAACATTGACGCATAAACAATATATATAACATCAGGAATATAACTGAAATATTGTAGTTACGTTAAGTCACAGTGGTTTACAGATAGAGAGCGCCCGAGTGGTTACCCGGTCCCAAATTTGGAGCGTAAAGAATAGAACTACTGTTTCTGCCACGAATGTCGTAACCGTCGACTAAGGAGGTTTGGATGACATCGGATGCACATGTCCTAAACGTGTAGAAGTCTATACGTTTAGGGCCTACCAAACCAATGTGCAACGTATACACGTTCTTGGCAAAGATCAAATAGATCACAAAGAGTGATTAAAATTGGTGGTAAAGAACGAACGCAAAGAAGAAAAGAGATAGAGAGAACATTAATAGTGGTTATTTTCTCCAAGACGAGACAGCGAACGACAAAGACGACGGTGGCAACATGATATTATGGAAACCTTGAATTTAATGATGGAGGAGGCGAGGGAGATGGCTAGATTTTAAGATTTTATTTCAGTTATTCTTCTTCATACGTTCGCAATCTGTGAATTCAGGTGTCGTCATGGCGTATGTTATGGCCTTTCTAACTGATTTTTGCGTGAACCTTTGCTTTCCTTATCAGTGCCCCCTACCATACATGCGTGCCTTCTCCTACTTCAGAGGTAATTTGGGTTATAATGTGAGCGACCTTCTACAAAGGAGATCATGCATGAAGAGATTGTTCAGCATCTACCACCTAACAGTATGACAAAGAACGACAAGCCAGCATCCAGTACTTGCTAGATACACGATTTTCTGAAATCATTGCAGATGGATACTTCATATGTGAGAAATCATCGCAACTGATTGCATTCAGTGCAACACTTAATTGCAGCTAACTGAACTAAATACAACATATTATTGTCATTATAAGCGAGTCTGAGACATCTGTTACCTGTAAGGAAATATAGCAGACAGAAACCTGACTTATATAGGAGTAGGATTTAGTTTAAGAGTGTGTGTAATCACATATCAAGCTAATCATATTCAATTTATCGAGGAAGAGATGAGAGGAAACCAACGCGCAAAGCACACTATTCAAATAGATAGGAAAGAAACCATTAAAAAAATTATATCAGAACATAGCATGACATTAAACACAATTAGAGATAAAAGTGGTCAGAGACAGCGATTAGAAAGAGTATTGGAAGATCTTGACTTTTGGAGGAGCGGGGCGCAACACTTTCTAAACATTTCTAGATAAGAGCAAGTATTCAGTTGTATGATTGTCTACTTCAGTCGGTATGGTAGAGGGTGATACACTCATCATCATCAAGTAGCTTGTCACTTCCAGAACTTGACTCCCATGACAGCTGTCCTGAAAAACTCTCTGTTCTGTGCAAGTTGACCGGCGTCAGCAGCAGTCACTCTCAGATCGTCAATGACATCTTGCACCCGTCGTCTTCCAAATCTTCCTCTCATTCTTCTTCCAGGCACCATTCCCTCCAAAATTATCTTTGCTAGTCACACATGTCGTTTGATATGTCCGAAATATTTAATTTTCCTTGATTTTATGTTCTTTAATAGCCAACTCTCTCTAATATCAAACTGTTTGCAGAATAGAAGCATTTGTTCTTTTCTCTGTCCATGATATTCTAAGTACTCTTCTGTAGCATTTGCATTCCATTCAAATGCATTAATGATCTTCTCCGACGCTTTGTCAATGTTCCATGTCTCACAACCATATGTTGCCTAGGAAAAAACGCAGGCACTTAAACACTTGATTTTGGATGTAATGCCATAGGTTAGTTATTTCTATAATATTATAAGAATAATTAATATCATAAGCTAGAATGTTATTATATCGTCGAGTTTGCTAATGCTTGTGACTTAGATTTCTAAACTAAGCATCGGAGTGAACAAACTAGTCTCTTCCCTTCCTTGTTTGTTAAAAATAAACTACAGTAAAGTACCATGTTTTCATACAAGCTGATTTGTTTAGTTAAAGATAAACAACTGTAAAGTACCAAGTTTTCATACAAGTTGATTTGTTTAGTTAAAGATAAACAACTGTAAAGTACCAAGTTTTCATACAAACTGATTTGTTTAGTTAAAGATAAACTACAGTAAAGTACCGTGTTTTCATACAAGCTGATTTGTTTAGTTAAAAATAAACTACAGTAAAGTACCTTGTTTTCATACAAGCTGATTTGTTTAGTTACAAATAAACTACTGTAAAGTACCAAGTTTTCATACAAGTTGATTTGTTTAGTTAAAGATAAACAACTGTAAAGTACCAAGTTTTCATACAAGCTGATTTGTTTAGTTAAAGATAAACTACAGTAAAGTACCATGTTTTCATACAAGTTGATTTGTTTAGTTAAAAATAAACAACAGTAAAGTACCAAGTTTTCATACAAGCTGATTTGTTTAGTTAAAAATAAACAACAGTAAAGTACCAAGTTTTCATACAAGCTGATTTGTTTAGTTAAAAATAAACTACTGTAAAGTACCAAGTTTTCATACAAGTTGATTTGTTTAGTTAAAGATAAACAACTGTAAAGTACCAAGTTTTCATACAAGTTGATTTGTTTAGTTAAAGATAAACAACTGTAAAGTACCAAGTTTTCATACAAGCTGATTTGTTTAGTTAAAGATAAACTACAGTAAAGTACCATGTTTTCATACAAGTTGCTTTGTTTAGTTAAAGATAAACAACTGTAAAGTACCAAGTTTTCATACAAGCTGATTTGTTTAGTTAAAAATAAACAACTGTAAAGTACCAAGTTTTCATACAAGCTGATTTGTTTAGTTAAAAATAAACTACTGTAAAGTACCAAGTTTTCATACAAGTTGATTTGTTTAGTTAAAGATAAACAACTGTAAAGTACCAAGTTTTCATACAAGCTGATTTGTTTAGTTAAAGATAAACTACAGTAAAGTACCAAGTTTTCATACAAGTTGATTTGTTTAGTTAAAGATAAACAACTGTAAAGTACCAAGTTTTCATACAAGCTGATTTGTTTAGTTAAAAATAAACAACAGTAAAGTACCAAGTTTTCATACAAGCTGATTTGTTTAGTTAAAAATAAACAACAGTAAAGTACCAAGTTTTCATACAAGCTGATTTGTTTAGTTAAAAATAAACTACAGTAAAGTACCAAGTTTTCATACAAGTTGATTTGTTTAGTTAAAGTAAACAACGTAAAGTACAGTTTTCATACAAGCTGATTTGTTTAGTTACAAATAAACTACTGTAAAGTACCAAGTTTTCATACAAGCTGATTTGTTTAGTTAAAGATAAACTACAGTAAAGTACCATGATTTCATACAAGTTGCTTTGTTTAGTTAAAGATAAACAACTGTAAAGTACCAAGTTTTCATACAAGCTGATTTGTTTAGTTAAAGATAAACAACTGTAAAGTACCAAGTTTTCATACAAGCTGATTTGTTTAGTTAAAAATAAACAACTGTAAAGTACCAAGTTTTCATACAAGCTGATTTGTTTAGTTAAAAATAAACAACAGTAAAGTACCAAGTTTTCATACAAGTTGATTTGTTTAGTTAAAGATAAACTACAGTAAAGTACCATGTTTTCATACAAGCTGATTTGTTTAGTTACAAATAAACAACAGTAAAGTACCAAGTTTTCATACCTTGTGGTATATTGGAGAATACGGTGGTGTACCTGTATTTATCTCTCAGCGTCGGCGCACAATAGTTGATGTGATCAACATCACAATCAACGTCAGTACTTCCCAGTGCGATTTATGTGTTTGTAAAAAATACATCAATTTAATGTAACTGTAAACGTATACATGGCCCCTGACTAAGACAAGAAAGAAAGATTACAACATGTGAAATGAGATGTCTACGAAAAGCTGTCAACGTTACGAGGAGAGATAGAGTGAGAAACGAGAATATCAGAAACATCGTTGGTACTATACCATGCATACAGTACATCGAGAAGCAAAGAATCAAGTGGTTCGGCCATCTAATGAGAATGCAACCACATTTACTACCATCACGTGCCTACAATAATCGACACTGGCACGTAGAGCTCGAGGCAGGCTAAGAACACGATGGATAGATAACATCTCAGAGTCCCTGCGAAAGCATGGACTGACAACGTCAAGCGCAACACACCTGACACAAGATAGAAAACTAACTCCTCCCACGACGCTTGACGGCAAATGTGGTTAAGATAAAATAAGATAAGTAAACGTATACGAAAACGAACATCTAAAAGCGAAATATAGTAATAATTTATTGTCTAGACAGCTAGTCTGCTATGTTCTTTAATTGATTATAATTGGATTGTGCAGCCATCTTGATCCATTGTAACATATCCAAGTTAGCCTGCTTCTCTCACATAACACATTTCTGTGATTGTCTTGATCTTGTGTATTCAAGGGTAACCAACTTATAATATACATTTCATTACACATCACTTCACTATCTTTTGAACTGTCATTAGTTAGCTCTGACAGCCCCAGGATTAATCAGATCTAATACCATGCTACAGTATAACTCCAGATATGCTACTTCAAAGTAGAGTTTTCGGTTTGTCAAATCTTACAGTTACTCGTCTGTACAAATTTGTGTCCAGTTATATACATACACTATGGGCTGAAATGTAAATATACCTGCCCTACGTACTGTATATTAACGGAGGTGCAACGTACTTACGTTCTGGCTGCAAATCAATCGTGTCACAAAGAGGGGTTCTTCTTCTTCTTTCCGTTCGTTCTTTACGACCAATTTTAATCACTCTTTGTGATATGTTTGATCTTTGCCAAGATATATACGTTGCACATTGGTTTGGTAGGCCCCTAAACGCATAGACTTGTACATGCTTAGGATATGTACATCCGATTTCAGCCAAACCTCCTTAGTAGCCTCTTACGACATGCGTGGCAGGTAACAGTGGTTCTATTCTTTACACCCCACATTTGGGCCCCGGTAACTCTGGCGAAAGTGAGATTAAATTGGTTGATAAGAAGAAACACAAACAATTCTCTAGTATTCAGTTCAGATTGGTTTGTTTCGTTCGTTCTTTGCGACCAATTTGATCATTGTTATTGTGATCTATAGTTGATCATTGCTATTGTGATATATAGTTGGTTATTGTGATATATAGTTGATCTTTGACAAGACCGACTATAACGTTGCACCACCGTTAAGCCCCTACTAGTGTAGGACAGGCGCATCCGAAAAAAATGTTCGGCCTAGGTCGACCTTATTACAATGAATTTCGAACCTGGGACGCTCATTCTAGAAAGCCTTTGCACTAACCACTGTTCTAGCAAGGTTGTGTGGGTTGATTGATTAAGTGCACGTCAACCAGGAAGTGTCAGCGGTAACAGCTGATTTATAATCAATACATTATGTTTGCTATTTTATTTGATGAAATTCCTACACAGTAAATTCTCCAGTCACTGAGATGAAAGTAAGTACTTCTACTTTCTGAGTAATGGAAAATGTGAAATCGTTGCCGGAGCTACTGCGTAAGTGTGTTGTCACTGACAAATTATATTTCTAATAGCCTACAAAATATATGAACATATAGGATTATTATGCTACATATTGATCTGTTTTTTCTTATGTAATGATTCTTCTTCTTCTTCTTGGTGTTCTTTCTTTACGACCAATTTTAATCACTCTTTGTGATATGTTTGATCTTTGTCAAGAATGTGTATACGTTGCATATTGGTTTGGTAGGCTCCTAAACGCATAGACTTCTACACGCTTAGGACACGTGCATCCGATTTCAACCAAACCTCCTTAGTCGTCTCTTACGACATGCGTGGCAGGTAACAGTGGTTCTATTCTTGACACCCCAAATTTGGGCCCGGTAAGCACTCGGCGATGTAATGGTTGACTTATAGGACCGTCATAGTTATTGACTACTAAACTGAGGTCATAGCAGTCCTGATACAATCATAGGCGCTTAGTGTCTGAGAGCAGATGTTGAAGGGTATACATGTCGATGATCGCAGGTTAAACGTACTCGTTATTTCCCTCCGGCGTCCAGTTCTTACTTGTGCAACGTGTAATGTTAATATCTTCAAATAGCTGGATAGATTCAATGCCATGTTAAGTGCTTTCATTCAACAGGCGAACGTGGAAAAAGCTAATAACACGCCGCCACCGCTACTCTTATTCAAAATCCATCTTCAACTCACCGCCGCTCAATTCTGTTGTTGCAAGTATATCCGCCTTCTCATTGTCAGTGACACATGATCACTGACATGTCCATGATAGTAGATACACGTAAACCACTGGAGCTTGGAAACCTGAATAGACAACATGCATAGATACAGCAACTTGCAGTGATGTGTCTTCCGTATTATGGATTATGATAGTCGGTCAGAGTAATGGCTTCATTAAACGAAATCCTATACAGTCACTAACGAAGGACGTCAGTAACGGCTTCAACATCCACCTTCATACTGGAAGTGTGCAGCTCTTTGTGTCTATGTGCTTATACCATTGCCTTGCCAGTCGAAGGTCGTGGGTTCGAATCCGGACCACCCCGTTCTCTTCACGAGTGCATTTCCCCCCAGATCACTGGGATTGTTACCGGAGCTACAGAGTTCGTGCTTTGTGCAATACTCTCGGCAAATGGCGTGCTATTTCTGCTGAGAGGGACCGAGCCATATGGGGTAAAACCCGGTGTAATGAAGCCAATCCTTCGTTTTAAAAACCCTCTTTAAAACTGAAAGTAGTTGTTCTGTATGCTCCATTCCGCTCTGTCTCGACCCTATTGTACGCTCTAACTAGAACACACCAGTTTGAATTCTCACACCAACGCACATACACACCCGCATATAAATCATCATTATCATAGTCTATATTTGCCATCACCTCCATAATTTCAAGTTCAGCTTTCATGTTGTTCCAACCTTTCCGTCCTGAGTATTGATAACATTGTGGAAGTTGGCTTTGTTCTTATCTATCAGCATCCACTCTTTCCATTACATACCTTGTATTTTCCGTCTCATATATGACTAGCAACTCGATCTCATCTACATTGAAATCAGGATCACTGGAGAATAACGCGATCGTCCTACTTGGATTAGGAAGCGAATATTTTTAGATCAACAGGCAAGCAACCGCAACCGCACATAAACTACACAGAAATACAGGCCTTATACTGAAACATGCGTTGGTATGAAGAAAGTACGGGGGCGAGGAGGTGCGGTTGGTGGTGGTGGGGGGTGGTCGTTGAGAAGATAACTTTCTAGAACTGTTCTTCTTCTTCTTCTTCGAACGCTCCATATCGACCGCTTGTTAACCACTCTGTGTTGATTTGTATGTGATCGCTGAAGAAGTATGTGATGTGTGCCTAAGAGCGATTGTACGTTGTGCCAATTACGTGCCTACAAGTAGGCCAACACATCCAATTTCTGCGATGCTTTTTATTTACTGGGGTAGCTTTTCTATGCTCCTATCTGAGTCGCCTCTTACGACATGCCTTGTAGGTAGCAGTGGTACGATTCTTTGCATTCCTTGCGGGCCCCGGCACTACACGAGCGATCTAGAACTCATCTAGAACAATAGGTACAGAAAGTTGATGTGTTCGATCGACTGTACTATTGTACCTTGTAAGACTATTTATTCTCAGCAAGAGGAGAGGGGGGCGGTGACACGGTGATGTTTGTAATTGAGAGCTTCCGTTTTGGATATTTATTGGTTTGTGTAATTGCTTGTGTTTGACAATTATGAGTTGCTGATAGTGTCGTCAAAATGCTTGCCATTAAAACGGGCGGAATGTAGCTAGGCTAGAATATATTACTATCAAGCGAGAGAGAAGGGGGTGCTTGGCTAGAAGGAACTACTATCAAAACAAGAGGGATAGCGCTAGGTTAGACTATTACTATCAAAACGAGAGAGAGGGGGTGCTTGGCTACAAGGAACTACTATCAAAACAAGAGGGATAGCGCTAGGTTAGACTGTATTACTATCAAAACGAGAGAGAGAGGGCGCTAGGTTAGACTGTATTACTATCAAAACGAGAGAGAGGGGGCGCTAGGTTAGACTGTATTACTATCAAAACGAGAGAGAGAGGGCGCTAGGTTAGACTATATTACTATCAAAACGAGAGAGGGGCGCTAGGTTAGACTATATTACTATCAAAACGAGAGAGAGGGCGCTAGGTTAGACTATATTACTATCAAAACGAGAGAGAGAGAGGACACGGTCATGTTTGTAATTGAGAGCTTCCGTTTTGGATATTTATTGGTTTGTGTAATTGCTTGTGTTTGACAATTATGAGTTGCTGATAGTGTCGTCAAAATGCTTGCCATTAAAACGGGCGGAATGTAGCTAGGCTAGAATATATTACTATCAAGCGAGAGAGAAGGGGGCTTGGCTAGAAGGAACTACTATCAAAACAAGAGGGATAGCGCTAGGTTAGACTATTACTATCAAAACGAGAGAGAGGGGGTGCTTGGCTACAAGGAACTACTATCAAAACAAGAGGGATAGCGCTAGGTTAGA
The DNA here is from genome assembly GCA_020796225.1 of Arion vulgaris. Lineage (NCBI taxonomy): Eukaryota > Metazoa > Mollusca > Gastropoda > Stylommatophora > Arionidae > Arion > Arion vulgaris. Next base: position 74,169,200 of record CM036757.1, read on the forward strand.
CTGTATTACTATCAAAACGAGAGAGAGGGCGCTAGGTTAGACTGTATTACTATCAAAACGAGAGAGAGGGGGCGCTAGGTTAGACTGTATTACTATCAAAACGAGAGAGAGGGCGCTAGGTTAGACTGTATTACTATCAAAACGAGAGAGAGGGCGCTAGGTTAGACTGTATTACTATCAAAACGAGAGAGAGGGGGCGCTAGGTTAGACTGTATTACTATCAAAACGAGAGAGAGGGGGCGCTAGGTTAGACTGTATTACTATCAAAACGAGAGAGAGGGCGCTAGGTTAGACTGTATTACTATCAAAACGAGAGAGAGGGGGCGCTAGGTTAGACTGTATTACTATCAAAACGAGAGAGAGGGCGCTAGGTTAGACTGTATTACTATCAAAACGAGAGAGAGGGCGCTAGGTTAGACTGTATTACTATCAAAACGAGAGAGAGGGCGTTAGGTTAGACTATATTACTATCAAAACGAGAGAGAGGGCGCTAGGTTAGACTGTATTACTATCAAAACGAGAGAGAGGGCGCTAGGTTAGACTATTACTATCAAAACGAGAGAGAGGGCGCTAGATTAGACTGTATTACTATCAAAACGAGAGAGAGGGCGCTAGGTTAGACTATATTACTATCAAAACGAGAGAGAGAGAGGGCGCTAGGTTAGACTATATTACTATCAAAACGAGAGAGGGGGCGCTAGGTTAGACTATATTACTATCAAAACGAGAGAGGGGCGCTAGGTTAGACTATATTACTATCAAAAGAGAGAGAGAGGGCGCTAGGTTAGACTATATTACTATCAAAACGAGAGAGGGGCGCTAGGTTAGACTATATTACTATCAAAACGAGAGAGAGGGCGCTAGGTTAGACTATATTACTATCAAAACGAGAGAGGGGCGCTAGGTTAGACTATATTACTATCAAAACGAGAGAGGGGGCGCTAGGTTAGACTATATTACTATCAAAACGAGAGAGAGAGGGCGCTAGGTTAGACTATATTACTATCAAAACGAGAGAGAGGGCGCTAGGTTAGACTGTATTACTATCAAAACGAGAGAGAGGGCGCTAGGTTAGACTATATTACTATCAAAACGAGAGAGGGGGCGCTAGGTTAGACTATATTACTATCAAAACGAGAGAGGGGGCGCTAGGTTAGACTATATTACTATCAAAACGAGAGAGAGAGGGCGCTAGGTTAGACTGTATTACTATCAAAACGAGAGAGAGGGCGCTAGGTTAGACTATATTACTATCAAAACGAGAGAGAGAGGGCGCTAGGTTAGACTGTATTACTATCAAAACGAGAGAGGGGGCGCTAGGTTAGACTATATTACTATCAAAACGAGAGAGAGAGGGCGCTAGGTTAGACTATATTACTATCAAAACGAGAGAGAGAGGGCGCTAGGTTAGACTGTATTACTATCAAAACGAGAGAGAGAGGGCGCTAGGTTAGACTGTATTACTATCAAAACGAGAGAGAGAGGGCGCTAGGTTAGACTGTATTACTATCAAAACGAGAGAGGGGGCGCTAGGTTAGACTATATTACTATCAAAACGAGAGAGAGGGAGCTAGGTTAGACTATATTACTATCAAAACGAGAGAGAGAGGGCGCTAGGTTAGACTATATTACTATCAAAACGAGAGAGAGAGGGCGCTAGGTTAGACTGTATTACTATCAAAACGAGAGAGAGAGGGCGCTAGGTTAGACTGTATTACTATCAAAACGAGAGAGAGGGCGCTAGGTTAGACTGTATTACTATCAAAACGAGAGAGAGGGCGCTAGGTTAGACTGTATTACTATCAAAACGAGAGAGAGGGCGCTAGGTTAGACTGTATTACTATCAAAACGAGAGAGAGGGCGCTAGGTTAGACTGTATTACTATCAAAACGAGAGAGAGGGCGCTAGGTTAGACTGTATTACTATCAAAACGAGAGAGAGGGCGCTAGGTTAGACTGTATTACTATCAAAACGAGAGAGAGGGGGCGCTAGGTTAGACTGTATTACTATCAAAACGAGAGAGAGGGCGCTAGGTTAGACTGTATTACTATCAAAACGAGAGAGAGGGGGCGCTAGGTTAGACTATATTACTATCAAAACGAGAGAGAGGGCGCTAGGTTAGACTGTATTACTATCAAAACGAGAGAGAGGGCGCTAGGTTAGACTATTACTATCAAAACGAGAGAGAGGGCGCTAGGTTAGACTGTATTACTATCAAAACGAGAGAGAGTGGTCGCTAGGTTAGACTATATTACTATCAAAACGAGAGAGAGGGCGCTAGGTTAGACTATATTACTATCAAAACGAGAGAGGGGCGCTAGGTTAGACTATATTACTATCAAAACGAGAGAGGGGGCGCTAGGTTAGACTATATTACTATCAAAACGAGAGAGAGGGCGCTAGGTTAGACTATATTACTATCAAAACGAGAGAGGGGCGCTAGGTTAGACTATATTACTATCAAAACGAGAGAGAGAGGGCGCTAGGTTAGACTATATTACTATCAAAACGAGAGAGTGGGCGCTAGGTTAGACTATATTACTATCAAAACGAGAGAGGGGCGCTAGGTTAGACTATATTACTATCAAAACGAGAGAGAGAGGGCGCTAGGTTAGACTATATTACTATCAAAACGAGAGAGAGAGGGCGCTAGGTTAGACTGTATTACTATCAAAACGAGAGAGAGAGGGCGCTAGGTTAGACTATATTACTATCAAAACGAGAGAGAGAGGGCGCTAGGTTAGACTGTATTACTATCAAAACGAGAGAGGGGGCGCTAGGTTAGACTATATTACTATCAAAACGAGAGAGAGGGAGCTAGGTTAGACTATATTACTATCAAAACGAGAGAGAGAGGGCGCTAGGTTAGACTATATTACTATCAAAACGAGAGAGAGAGGGCGCTAGGTTAGACTATATTACTATCAAAACGAGAGAGAGGGCGCTAGGTTAGACTGTATTACTATCAAAACGAGAGAGAGAGGGCGCTAGGTTAGACTGTATTACTATCAAAACGAGAGAGAGGGCGCTAGGTTAGACTGTATTACTATCAAAACGAGAGAGGGGGCGCTAGGTTAGACTATATTACTATCAAAACGAGAGAGAGGGCGCTAGGTTAGACTATATTACTATCAAAACGAGAGAGAGGGCGCTAGGTTAGACTATATTACTATCAAAACGAGAGAGGGGCGCTAGGTTAGACTATATTACTATCAAAATGAGAGAGAGGGCGCTAGGTTAGACTATATTACTATCAAAACGAGAGAGTGGGCGCTAGGTTAGACTATATTACTATCAAAACGAGAGAGAGGGCGCTAGGTTAGACTGTATTACTATCAAAACGAGAGAGAGAGGGCGCTAGGTTAGAATGCACAATAATACTATCAAAAGACGCATAGAATGTGTCATAGACGCATAGAATGCCTGCACACACACACACCCCCACACCCCCATCATGTTATATTGCATTATGATAGCCAACAGATTGCACTGAATTCTGGTGGAATCTCAAGCTGCTGTGAGTAGTTAAGTGGCAAGTCAAATCAAGAAGAATTCATGCATACAAACCACTCATTATGAAGACTTGATCCGTGATGGTGCATCTTGTCTGCTGTCCTAGACCTAGTCTGTGTCATTCAAGTAGGCGCTGAACAATTATGTCTCGATACTGTCTTTCAAACAATGTCTTGATATTGTCTTCATATAATGTCTGCATCATCATCATCATGTGTCATGCAGGTTGGTGTAGAATATCATGAATCTCAACAAACTTCTGTATTTAGTACTGACTACGCCCGTGTGGTGCCGGGGCCCACGAGGGAAGCAAAGAATAGTACCACTGCAACCTACAATGCATGTCGTAAGAGGCGACTGATGTAGACACTAGGGACGCTACCCTAGTAAATAAAAAGCGTCGCAGAAATCGGATGGGCTGACCTACTTGTAGGCGCATAACTGGCACAACGTACAATCGCTCTTAGGTTTCGATCACATACAAATCACACAGAGTGGTTGACAAGTGGTCGATATGGAGTGTTTGAGGAAGAAGAAGAAGAAGTACTGACTATATCTCTGAAGCCAGAGAAGGCATGCCTGTATGGCGGTGACACTGATAATGAAAGCAGGCCTTCCCACAAAAATCAGTTAGAAGCGCCATACCAGGCGCTCTGACTACACCGGAATTTATAGCGGTCGAACGCAAGAAGAAGAAGTACTGACTATCAGTTCGGATGTTGATCAGTTCTTTCATGCCATGAAGCCAGGCTGTCCAGAGTTTTCTCTCTCTGTCATCCTCTCTCTCTCTCTCTCTTGTCTACCATTGATTTTACTGGTTGTCACAATGTGTTCTAAACTTCGCATTCTCTCGACGGCAGCAGGACATCAATGAAACATTAAACACGACGATGGAGGCGGCTGGAGAACTGGTTAGATACCTTAAGTCTTTCAGTGACACTGCGATGAGATTAATGTTCTTCAAATGACTTTTCTACCATATGAATAGAAGATGAATAATGAGGGTTAAAAAACATCAGGGAACGCACCGGAGACAATGAATACGGTCAATAAATAGACACTGAACAAGTATTGGAGGCTTCTGGAAAAAAAATGTAACCAAACACATGATTGGAACCACAAACCCTTATTTCGTACGACACCCATAGATGTCGTATTCTACGACACCATAGATGGTCGTATTCTTACGACACCCATAGATGGTCGTATTCTTACGACACCCATAGATGGTCGTATTCTTAAAACTGCTAGGCAATAGGTGCCGTAATAAATAAGGGTTTCTGGTTGGAATCCTATGTTTGGTCATTTGTTTTGTTCTGGAAGCTCGTAATACTAGTTCACTATCTATCACTTGAATATAGTCTCAAGCTAATTCATTTCAACGAACGTACTCTGGCTGTAGAGATGAGATGCTCTCTCGATATAAAGCAACTACTAGTCGCGCTGCTCAACCCGTGTATAATTCATTTCAACGAACGTACTCTGAATGTAGAGATGATGAGATGCTCTCGATACAAACCAACTACTAATCGCGCTGCTCAACCCGTCTATAATTAATTGTATTGTGTTTGCACACAAAACTCATATGTGTTAAACGAAATCTCACACATATTCAAATTGATTTGAATAAAACTTGCTTAAATGTAAGTTTTACAGTAGTCATTTGTGATATTTATTACTGGTACAATGTTAGTGGAACATAAGTTCTGCTGGCATCTCAACCCAGTGACGCCTGCAAGCCTAACAGCTGCTTCCAACAATGCTGGTGTGTATGAGCTATTAAAAAATGACAGCATGTTATATGTATTTGTGAAGCAAGGACTTGGTAGAACAAATGCATAGATATTGCTTCTTTGTGTCATGACAACTATTTCTTCATCGTCACAGTTCTCAGTCTCGTCTATATCAAATGCATACATGGACTAGTCAATAGCAAAGTTGATAGCATTCTGGGATAGTGATCACTTTTGTTTTGTTTACTTCAATCATGTTTTGCCTTACAGCGCCAGGATAAGATGAGATTTCTTGAACGGGCTTCATAAATAGTGGTTTTCATCGCCTCTGTTATTTCTGAGGTCCTCCTTTTGCGTGGCAGGCCTTTTACTTTGTATCCACTGTATCGAAGTGCATTGCTCTTTGAGGTGCACTGTCTGTTGCTTTGTATCCACTGTATCGAAGTGCATTGCTCTTTGAGGTGCACTGTCTGTTGCTTTGTATCCACTGTATCGAAGTGCATTGCTCTTTGAGGTGCACTGTCTGTTGCTTTGTATCCACTGTATCGAAGTGCATTGCTCTTTGAGGTGCACTGTCTGTTGCTTTGTATCCACTGTATCAAGCGCATTGCTCTTTGAGTGCACTGTCTGTTGCTTTGTATCCACTGTATCAAGTGCATTGCTCTTTGAGTGCACTGTCTGTTGCTTTGTATCCACTGTATCGAAGTGCATTGCTCTTTGAGACACAAATCTGTCTGAAATAAGCAGTCTGTTGTTAATCTGCTTTATGTGGCAGAACCATTTAGTTTGCTGTTTCTTGACGAAGTTCAGTACGGTTGTTTTACCAATTTTCCCCCTGGTGTCGTCATTTCTAAAAATACCTTTTCTTGATACTCCCAGCATCTTGCGTAGACACTTCATGCCACTTGCCGTAGAAAATCAGGGTTTGAGACTGTCCTGGCGCAAACATTTTTTATCCACGTACGTTCGATATGTGATTACACTACATGAGTCCCGTGTCCTGTACTTTGGGATCAAATTACAAGTACCCCGAATTCATAGTGAGCCACACCTGAATGGCGAGGGGCACTGGTGATTAGGAAAGCAAACCTTCACGCAAAAATCGGTCAGATACACCATAGTATGTGCCGCGGCTTCACCTGAATTTATAGCGGCCGAACGAAAACAAAGTACAAACATAGTCATTTCCCGCTCTCACATACATACACACACACACACACACACACACACACACACACACACACACACACACACACACACACACACACATTTATATATATTGATACTCTCCAGTTGAAGAACCCATGGAAACCAATAGCGAGTCGTCGACGGGAAAGTCTCTGTTTTGGATAGAATTCATTTAAAATTTAAATTGCTAATAATTTGTCCCATCCTCAAAATTACATTGTGGACTCTCGAGGTACTAGTAAAGAGTTTGTACATGTCTCTGAGATCTTGCTGTGTAAGAAAGAGATGGAACGTACACATGGTTATTCATCCAAGTGCAATGATAGTGATCCTAGCAGTCAATCAATCAGTTTCTTGTAATGTCCGGGTACTGCATATTTTCCGCATAATATGTGAAATGCTGTTCTTTGTTGAGGTTTGGATTGGTTAAGAAAGTTGTATCCTTCTCTCTTCTTTTAATTTCATTATTTTCTAGTATACACGCCCTTTATCTTTCCAATCTGTAACATATTATCTAAAGAAGTGCAACATTTGATGTGAATAAGTCTATGCTATATGAATAGTTTTCTAAGTTATTAAAATGAATCGCATTCATTTTCGAAAATCTACTGTTAGTTAGAATCCTACAACGTAGTCCCTATTGTGTAGTTGATGGCAGGTTTGAGTGTTCCAGTACTCTCGAGAGCTATGTCGGAGATGACTTTGCTATCGGTAGGTTTAAACATGCCGAACAGATGAAAGGATGGGATCAGAAATAAAAAGAACACTCTTTACCATACGGGTTAAAGGGTTTTGTGTTGGCTTAGCAACCCACCATAGAAAAACAAATATATGAACTGGGAGAGCAGTCGAGGATTGTGGTAGAAACACCGTGTACGAACTGGGAGAGCAGTCGAGGATTGTGGTAGAAACACCGTGTATGAACCGGGAGAGCAGTCGAGGATTGTGGTAGAAACACCGTGTATGAACCGGGAGAGCAGTCGAGAATTGTGGTAGAAACACCGTGTATGAACCGGGAGAGCAGTCGAGGATTGTGGTAGAAACACCGTGTATGAACCGGGAGAGCAGTCGAGGATTGTGGTAGAAACACCGTGTACGAACTGGGAGAGCAGTCGAGGATTGTGGTAGAAACACCGTGTATGAACCGGGAGAGAAGTCGAGGATTGTGGTAGAAACACCGTGTATGAACCGGGAGAGAAGTCGAGGATTGTGGTAGAAACACCGTGTATGAACCGGGAGAGCAGTCGAGGATTGTGGTAGAAACACCGTGTACGAACTGGGAGAGCAGTCGAGGATTGTGGTAGAAACACCGTGTATGAACCGGGAGAGAAGTCGAGGATTGTGGTAGAAACACCGTGTACGAACTGGGAGAGCAGTCGAGGATTGTGGTAGAAACACCGTGTACGAACTGGGAGAGCAGTCGAGGATTGTGGTAGAAACACCGTGTACGAACTGGGAGAGCAGTCGAGGATTGTGGTAGAAACACCGTGTATGAACCGGGAGAGAAGTCGAGGATTGTGGTAGAAACACCGTGTACGAACTGGGAGAGCAGTCGAGGATTGTGGTAGAAACACCGTGTATAAACTGGGAGAGCAGTCGAGGATTGTGGTAGAAACACCGTGTACGAACTGGGAGAGCAGTCGAGGATTGTGGTAGAAACACCGTGTACGAACTGGGAGAGCAGTCGAGGATTGTGGTAGAAACACCGTGTATGAACCGGGAGAGAAGTCGAGGATTGTGGTAGAAACACCGTGTACGAACTGGGAGAGCAGTCGAGGATTGTGGTAGAAACACCGTGTATGAACCGGGAGAGCAGTCGAGGATTGTGGTGGAAACACCGTGTATGACGAGCCCAGGCCAAACACGTAAGGAAGTCCAGTCTCTGACAGCATCCTTGGCAGTCCTCAAAATAGAGGTAACGAGAATGGCCAGTTATGAACGATGCTGGTTTGCTCAAGACAGATCTGGTTCGCTCAAGACAGATCTGGTTCGCTCAAGACAGATCTGGTTCGAGGAAACATATTGATGCCTTATGCTTCAACTTGAGGTGAGAGAAATACATGCATTAAAATAAAACATTGTGCATGGTTCTCTTTCTGACTGCCTGTCTGTATGTCGTCTATACTATATGGTGTCCTTTCATTGCACTTTGTGTATTCCTGGAGGAGTAAGGAGAAGACGATTGGTTGTCTACGCTTGTCAAGACAATCGGATTGCTTCCATTCTGCATTTGAGACAAGCACCATTACAGTTTGCTACTTCCGATTTATGTCAGTAGGGTATGACATAAAGCTTTTGACAGAGTCCAACATGAAACGCTAATCATATGTCTACAAGAAATAGGCCTAGATGGGGATGATATCATACTTATAAGTAACATATACTGGGAACAGACAGGAATAATAAAATATGAAAATAGCTACTCTCCATACATAGAAATAAAGAGAGGAGTGAGACAAGGATGCATTCTGTCACCAAGCCTATTTAACATCTACACAGAAAAAATCTTCAAACAACTAGAGGGAGGGCCAGGACTCAAGATCAATGGGAAAATAATAAACAACTTAAGATATGCAGATGACACAGTATTAGTAGCAGAAAGTGAACAAGAATTACAAGAACTAGTGGACCAATTGGACAGAACTAGCAAGGAATATGGATTAGATATCAACATACAGAAAACAAAAACTATGGTAATCAACAAGGAAATGGAAAAACCTAAAATGAATATAAGAATACATGGAGAATTACTAAATCACGTAAAAAGCTTCTTATATCTCGGTCAGATGATGGCAGATGTATAACAGAAATTAAAAGAGAATAGGAATGGCCAAGGATAATTTCAATAGTATGAGAAAGTTACTGACATCCAAACAAATTACAAACAGGCTAAAAATGAGAATGATCAAATGCTATATATATCCTATATTAATGTATGACTCGAAACATGGACAATGAACAAGCAGTTAGAAGACAGAATTGATGCATTTGAGATGTGGATATATAGAAGAATAGGCAGAGTTTCATGGACAGAAAAACAGACAAATAAACAAGTTTTAGGAAAACTAGGCATGAAGAAACAATTATTAAGAGAAATAAAATTCAGACAAGTAAAGTATTTTGAACACATAAAAAGACATGACACCATGATAAGACATTTACTAGAGGGAAAGATGAGGGGAAGAGCAAGAGGAAGACCGAGAGATAAGTGGGAGGAAACTTTAAGAAATGGACAGGTACAGTCTGGCAGTGTGCAACACCAAGGCGAAAGACAGAGGATGCTGGAGATTCATTGCAGCCAACCTTCGATGTGGAGACGGCACCTGATGATGATGATGAGGGTATGACATTTCGATTTACCTGGTTGCGAACCTTGTTTCTATTTGTTAGTTGATCAATCTCTCTTTCACTCTCGCTCTCTCTCTCTCACTCTCTCTCTCTCTTCCATAACATGATGCCATCATATTAGAAAGTATCGTACTTTTGAAATACGTACAAACTTCACGGCTTGTACAACTTTCTGATAATTGCATAATTATCAACATGGCGTAGTTTCAGCTCATTTGAGAATCTGTTATTCCAACCCCATATAGTGACGCGTTGCCTTTTTTGACACACGTACGCGCACATACATATATATGCGCCTGTGTGTGTCACAAAAAAGTATATATATATATATATATCAAAACATACATACAATTACACACATGACTCCAACACTCCTCCATCCACCCGTGTCACAGGCTTTAAATAAGTTTACATTCGACTCGATCATAGAGTGATCTCTCTTTGACTACACAATTAATGTTGTAGAACTTTGATGTTGGTATGTAGCTACCGATGATAGAAGATATCAAATGTGACAACGAGCAAAGCAAACAGTGTGTGTGGGGGGTGTGTGTGTGTGTGTGCAGATCAAACCAACAATAATGCCTGCATCAGCAGTAGCTTGAGGACGGTAGATTGTGAGGGATAATCAAATGATTTGTAACTTGAACTTTTGACATGGGAAACGTCCAATCATCTCTGCACTAAATGCATACCTGTATATACTTCGTACACTTTATCTAACGAAAAGTGTTAGCTCAAAGATCTTATACTGTAATACCAGCTGCGACTTTGTAATAATAGCCTTACTTCGCTAGTGATGTTGATTACAGCATCAGACGTGTGTTTGAAAGTATGTACATAGAATTGTGGCAAGAGAAAACATAAGTGTTCTCATCTTTTCGCTCAGCTCGTTTTCTCTAGCCATAAGAGGTACGACAATTCAACTATGTAGCACCGGCGAAGATTACATTTGCACGGTCTATCATCGCATGATTACCGGGAAATAAAAAGTGCGACAAGCTGGCTAGAGCCAGAGGGAGTCTAGCAGAGCTTTACAGAAACAAAGACTTCGAAACAGTTTAGATAAATTAAATGGAAGAAAACAATTGACACCATTACTTCCTAGTAGATCTCTGATCTGGTACCCAATTGAGGCATGGTCGAACTGAGAGTTATTGGGCTCCCTAAAAATCCTCTCCCATTGTGGATTTTGATCATGGGACCACATGCCTATGGAGCAAGTGCGCTAACCGCTACGCTATCGTAGCTCTTAGAAAAAAGGTAAATATTCCACAAATACATTCTTCAGATTGTACACAAATGATTTGGCGCTGTAACAACACAAGAGAAACCCGCACAGCTGAGAATCTTCGTGCCATTGAGGCACAGAGAAAACGAGCTGCGCGAAAAAAATAAACACACAACACCCACATGTCTAGCTGTGATCATGTCTGCCCCACCCACCTATGGTAGGGGATTGTTTTCTAGTCTTGGACTCTACAATCCCCTCTCGCACGCACGCAGATTTTCAGCAGCACACGCCTGAGGCTGTTGTCATCGTCGCTAGCTATGGATGGCTATTATTATTATTACACAAATGATTTGGTTCTTGTACATACATCTTCAGAAAGTAAAAAGCAAATGTAGAAAGTTAATAACTCATATTCTCAACTTTAGAAGTAAATCATTCATAAACATTCAGCTGCAAACAAGACAGCCGCAATTGTTCAGTGCCAGTACAATGAATATTTTGTCATTGTTTTTGTAATTTGTAAAACTACAGTACTTTGTAATTACGTGTTTTGCCAATGAATATACACATGAGTTGAATATGGTTTCTTCTGACTCTGAATTTGTGGACCGTTCGAACTTACTATTTGATCATTGTCTTCTACCGCTGGCACTTTTATCTTGCGAAAAGAGACCGATTATATACTGGGGTACACCTTTTGTGCACAGACACTAGATTCTATTTCAGTTATACCGTTAAATGACTGTTTGCGTAGAATAAAGGGACTGATATGGTATCATACGATTACCAACGATCAACTCATAGAAATAACTAAGGAAGAGACGATTGCGATGAATAGGACACACATTGAGAAGACTGACAGGAAGCATTGCAAGACTGGCACTGTTTTGGAAACCGCAGGGAACAAGGAAGAAGGGAAGTTCTAGAAATACCTGGAGAAGAGAGATGGAGACTGATATTAAAAGGATAGGCAATATGTGGAGAGAATTTGAAGGGATGACAAGAGAGAGTAAGGGCTGGAAGAGGTAAGTTGAAAATATGTGCTCCGTTGGGAGTTGAAAAGTGAAGAAGATACAGTTAAATAAACATTTTAAAAAACATACAAACGATAAGAAAGAACTAGTCACTAACATCAAACCATCAGTTATGAAGATGTCACATGCGATAAGCAGAGATATTGACGTGAAACAGAAAGTCCGTCCCATCATCATCATTTCTCTCACTTTATGCATATTCTCAAGTCCGGTGGGTGGGTTATTGGTGGTAATGATATATATTTACCATTTTTTGGGTTTTAATATATGCCGGGGAAAGGGAGAGAATGGAAGAAAACTGTTTTAAAATGCCATAACTTCATAACTAATTGAGCCTGCATTTTTATACTGTCTAATTATTTCCCCTTTGTGAATTAAACAGCTTTATGTAAATTCACAAACGTATCATGACAAGAGGAGGAGGGTTTTTGTAACGAGAAGGGCTGGAGGACCGGAGGGTTGAAAGTGATAGAGAGTGAATGTGACAGAAGTATGACGCAATAAAACTGTAAACGAAAAACTCTTCAGACTCGTCGTTTATAGGCCTGCAAAATACATAACCATGACCCTTCCATATGAAATTATGCAAATAGCTACGAGAGAATTACAGCGCAGATGGAATTAGCAGAGGACCGTGTGCATTATGTAGGATAATAGCACAGCGCAAGATCCCGCCACATAATAGCCATCTAGGCAAGGGGATTAATTAGAATAACGAGACGAAACCACCAGTATTGAATGTCTCTTTTTTTTTTCTTCTTCTTCTTCTATGATGTTTAGTAGTGGTGATATATGTGACATCTTAACTTAGTTTTGTCATTATGCATCTGTTGTCAAACGTTTTCAATTATCTTAACAAAGCTATTGTGTCAGCCATCGTACTTCATGATGGAAAAAATTGTCAGGTATCAGGATGATATCATACTTCGTGATGGACAATTTGTCAGGTATCATGATGACATCATACTTCGTGATGGTCAATGTGCCAATTGTCAGGTATCAGGATGACATCATACTTCGTGATGGACAATTTGTCAGGTATCATGATGACATCATACTTCGTGATGGTCAATGTGGCAATTTGTCAGGTATCATGATGACATCATACTTCGTGATGGACAATTTGTCACGTATCAGGATGTCATCTTACTTCATGATGGAAAACATGTCAATTGTCAGGTATCAGGATGATATCATACTTCGTGATGGACAATTTGTCACGTATCAGGATGTCATCTTACTTCATGATGGAAAACATGTCAATTGTCAGGTATCAGGATGACATCATACTTCGTGATGGACAATATGTCAGGTATCATGATGACATCATACTTCGTGATGGTCAATGTGGCAATTTGTCAGGTATCATGATGACATCATACTTCGTGATGGACAATTTGTCACGTATCAGGATGTCATCTTACTTCATGATGGAAAAACATGCCAATTGTAAGGTATCAGGATGACATCATACTTCGTGATGGTCAATGTGGCAATTTGTCAGGTATCATGATGACATCATACTTCGTGATGGTCAATTTGTCAGGTATCATGATATCATACTTCGTGATGGTCAATTTGTCAGGTATCATGATATCATACTTCGTGATGGTCAATTTGTCAGGTATCATGATATCATACTTCGTGATGGTCAATTTGTCAGGTATCATGATGACATCATACTTCGTGATGGACAATTTGTCAGGTATCATGATGACATCATACTTCGTGATGGGCAATGTGTCAATTTGTCAGGTATCATGATGACATCATACTTCGTGATGGACAATGTGTTAATTTGTCACGTATCAGGATGTCATCTTACTTTCATGATGGACAACTTGTCAATTATCTTGCAATTAGAGAGAGTGTCAATCATCTGACATCAGTTGTGGTTATATAATATGACACGTGTCAATCATCTTACATCCCTTTTGAAAATTGTCAGTTATCTTACATCGTGATGTTGCATCCGTTTCAGTCATATTACATCTATTATGAAACATCTCAATCATCTTAAATATGAAATGTGTCAATCATCATAGATCATATAAAACATGCGACATCAATTTATATCGTTGGCAAATTAAAGAAGGGAAAAACTAGTGTCGCCGTTGCTGCTGCCGTTGCCGCTGCTGCTTCTGTTGCCGCTCTTGCTTCTAAAAAGTAAATTGCGTATCCTTTACATGACTTTTCGAATCAACCCCAGCTTTTTAAAAATGCTGTGATTTTTCTACTTGTAGTTTGCCATTGCTTTCTGAACAGGTGGTACCATTGTCCTTTGTAAAATCCACGCGAAACAATTTGCAACCAAATTGTCTGCATCGTGATTCGAACTCAGAACGTCGGGGTTAATAAACCGAGTCACTATCCCGTAGGCCACAGATGCCACCACTACTGCTACTAAAAAAATTAATTACATGTACATATCCTTTCCATGACTTAGCGAATCAACTCCAGTTTTTTAACGCTGTTTGTGATTTTTCTGTAAAGGATATGCAATTAACTTTTTAGTAGCTACTACTGCTACAATTATATAACTACTGAATCACCATTAGTGGGACGACACATTTTCACAGTCATGTATATATGAAACGTGCTGGGTCGTGCACGATTATTCTCATTCTACCGTCCCTTACTCAACTAACTTGAGCGCCTGGTGCGGCCCCCCCCAGGACGCAGTTTATTCATCACTGATCTAAATATCATAACGTATTTTATATTTGATTCCTAATAACTTTAGCTGGTTCATAATGTTATTATTGGTAAGTTTAGTTGAGTTCTAGTGAGTATATGACTGTGTCTTGATTTCTTGATAGCATAGATTGAGTTAGGACATTCAATATTTGCTTCTTCTCTTACCCATTATATATCAACAGTGAAACGATTCTGGTACATATTAAATTGTCAAGTCGTATGCTAGCAACAACAGACAGATTCGTATACACGTACTTGACATGTATAGTAATGCGGGAAGCTGTGTCTGTGCCGAAGTGAGTAAACAGTTTACTTTACGCTCTGATGGTGGTGGGATCGAATCCAGAGCTCGACGTTCGGTTTATTAGTGGAGGTTTTCCCGGAGATTCCTAGAATTATTTGTGGGTACTACATCTCGTAGTGAAAAGAGAACTGCTCAAAGAAACAGACACGTGACGTTTGTTTGGTCACATTGAAAGACAAGATAAACGTGATGACGACCATAGTAAAGGTGACAGTTGAGAGCCATCAAGAGGGGAACACACTGCAGGACCTGAAACGAAAATTACTAAAAATCCATTTGTCTCGATCGCCAAAATGAAGACGGCACATGTTAGTTATAATGAATCTCTCCAAGATTCAGTAGATCAATTTGATGAAACGTTTATAATCTTACCTTCACCAACAAGAACAAGAGAAGTCACTAGCAAGTACAGTAAGGTTGTTCACCAATCCTCTCATCAATCAAACAAAACAAGTGAAAAACAACAAATATATCTTTCAAAACAAATTTTAAAAAAAACTCACATACGGATCCAGTATCTGTTTGTTTGTTATTTATTTAAGGAATTAAAGCTTCTTAAGCTGAGCCACGCTCTTTCAACCAAAGGTATAACCTTGTTGTCGGTTATATCAGAGCATGTAGGCAACAAACATGAACAATAATAATGAACTCTTCTAAGAGAATCCTAGTATAATGTATCCAGTAACATTGGTTCTCATTTAGATTTTTGATAGTGGTCTCCAACAGAATTGATTTGGACAGAAGCGACATGGGTGCATTACTTTCGTTTCTGCTCGCCGTGGGATGTTGGTATGATTAAGTCCTTAGTGTCAGTCATAATTTGTTTAACAGGGATGGTGCGAGCTGGTGTAATTATTCTCAGTGCTGGTGGTGCTGCTGGTGTGCGTTGTTTTAGTGGTCAGTGGTTGGGGTCGTTACTCAACTGGCCTATTCCTTCTGTGTACATTCAGTACATTTGTGTGTGAATCTGAATGTTTTTGGAAGGAGGGAGAGAGAGAACAGGACCATATCTAGATAAGTGGTTATCAACCTTTTTTTTTAAAAATATCCCAAACACGATTTTCATTTTCATCGTATTTTAGAATGTCACCCGTTTCCTCTTCTCCCATACCCCGCTACCTCCTTCAAGACTCGGAGTACTTGCAAATAATCTCTCCGCTAGTCTCCTGATTTCTTTGGTACAATCACCATTATTGTGAATTTTCCAAGCCAAGATATTCATTCACACAATCTGTAATGTTTTCAAGATATTCACACAATCTGTAACGTTTTCATTGTCTTCATTTTGTGATGGTAATTTGCGGTTGACATTTTATGTGGGGGGAAGAGAAAGAGACATAAACCTATATTTTTCTTTGTATTTGGGGAAAGAGCTTCGATCTTAACTGTGTGTTGGGAGGGAGGGTAAATACACCAAAAATTAATCTTGTCCAATCCTCTAACACTATTTGAAAGAGGAACTATGTCATCTACATAAGTTAAAACTCTGAAATTATGTTAGAAAATTCTGCCCAAAAACACATGACTTGTAGATATGATACCAGATTTCACCAGAAATAAATGGAGTTTATAGACATTGCAACAATATTATTGTTAGTAGCAATCCAATCAATTAATCATCACAGCCAGAACACACTTTGAAATGGACAATACATTTGTCTAGCATGTTACACAGACCTGAACATGCAACTAATTTTGAATATCCTCCAAGTTTGATAAAACAACAGCAACAAATAAACCAGAAATTATAGACATTATTCGCTTCTTAAACAATAAGACACGCCCGCCTGCCCAGCTTGTTCGTAGCGCGTTGGACTGCGGGTGACTAGCTCTGTGTGTGCAGGTTCAATTCCGCGGGCTGGCAGAAAAGCCACATGTTCCCCAGATTCACGGTGTTCGTGGCACCGAACCGAAGGGTTACGATGTCCATGGTACCGAGCCGAAGAGCTGACTGCTCAAGTGCTTCTGGATCGGAGAAAACAAAAAATAAGTCACAAAACAAAGACGAAATAGCAGTATAACTTCTCAAAGCAGATTTCACAACGTCAACAAATGTATTAAAACCTCTACTAACAAAGATATGGAATATATAAGAATTGTTGACACAAATAATACAAGTTTAGATACAAAACAAAACCGAGAATTTAATTACTGCTTCTTCTTCGCACGCTCAATATCGACCACTTGTTAAACCACTCTTTGTGATTTGAGCCTAAGAGCGATTGTACGTTGTGCCAGTTATGCGCCTATCAGTAAGCTAGCTCATTCGATGTCTGCGACGCTTTTTATTTACTAGGGTAGTATCCCTAGGCTCCGTCCTCAGTCGCTTCTTACGATATGCCTTTTCAGTTCGCAGTGGTACTATTCTTTGCTCCTATTGCACACACGGACGACAAAAAAAGTGTCTTCAAAGAACATTTATACTTTTACTTAAGAACAGATTGAAAACTTTCCAGTGATTCAAATTAGATACGCACAATAGCGACACAATATTAGAAGCGTGTACCTGGTGTGTGTTTGTGTATATCTGTTACTTGTTACAATCATATATAAGTTGTTCGTTTTTGTTACTGGAATGTGAAATCTATTGTTGTATACTGTTGTATGAAACATATGTTACATGGCTAGTTGTTATAAGTCATTTTTCTAGTCATTAATTGTCTCTGCTAGCCACAATAGTTCTATATTTGTTTGAAGTTCTCTTGGTAGGCATTTTATAATTATTTGGTCACATACCAGCAGCACAGTAACGGTAAAGACTTGTTAGTTTAACATATGTTACTATCATATCATGGAGGGAGAGGATGTCACATACCAGTAGCACAGTAACGGTAGAGATTTGTTAGTTTAACATATGTTACTATCATACCATGGAGAGAGAGAGAGAGAGGATGTCACATACCAGCAGCACAGTAACGGTAGAGACTTGTTAGTTTAACATATGTTACAATCATATCATGGAGACAGAGAGAGAGAGAGGATGTCACATACCAGCAGCACAGTAACGGTAGAGATTTGTTAGTTTAACATATGTTACAATCATATCATGGAGACAGAGAGAGAGAGAGAGAGGATGCAATGCATAGCGGTAGGACTTATTCTATTAATCATATCAGGGAGACAGAGAGAGGATGTCACATACAGCACACAGACGTAGAGACTTGTTAGTTTAACATATGTTACAATCATATCATGGAGACAGAGAGAGAGAGAGGATGTCACATACCAGTAGCACAGTAACGGTAGAGACTTGTTAGTTTAACATATGTTACAATCATATCATGGAGACAGAGAGAGAGAGAGGATGTCACATATCAGCAGCACAGTAACGGTAGAGACTTGTTAGTTTAACATATGTTACAATCATATCATGGAGACAGAGAGAGAGAGAGAGAGGATGTCACATACCAGCAGCACAGTAACGGTAGAGACTTGTTAGTTTAACATATGTTACAATCATATCATGGAGACAGAGAGAGAGAGGATGTCACATACCAGCAGCACAGTAACGGTAGAGACTTGTTAGTTTAACATATGTTACAATCATATCATGGAGACAGAGAGAGAGAGATGTCACATACCAGCAGCACAGTAACGGTAGAGACTTGTTAGTTTAACATATGTTACAATCATATCATGGAGACAGAGAGAGAGAGGATGTCACATACCAGCAGCACAGTAACGGTAGAGACTTGTTAGTTTAACATATGGTACTATCATATCATGGAGAGAGAGAGAGGATGTCACATACCAGCAGCACAGTAACGGTAGAGACTTGTTAGTTTAACATATGGTACTATCATATCATGGAGAGAGAGAGAGAGAGAGAGAGAGGGATGTCACATACCAGCAGCACAGTAACGGTAGAGACTTGTTAGTTTAACATATGTTACTATCATATCATGGAGAGAGAGAGAGAGAGAGGATGTCACATACCAGCAGCACAGTAACGGTAGAGACTTGTTAGTTTAACATATGTTACAATCATATCATGGAGACAGAGAGAGAGAGAGAGAGAGAGGATGTCACATACAGCAGCATAGTAACGGTAGAGACTTGTTAGTTTAACATATGTTACAATCATATCATGGAGACAGAGAGAGAGAGAGGATGTCACATACCAGTAGCACAGTAACGGTAGAGATTTGTTAGTTTAACATATGTTACAATCATATCATGGAGACAGAGAGAGAGAGAGGATGTCACATACCAGTAGCACAGTAACGGTAGAGATTTGTTAGTTTAACATATGTTACTATCATACCATGGAGAGAGAGAGGAAGGAGGAGGAGAGAGGGATGTCACATATCACACACAGTAAGAGAGAGACATTGTTAGTTTTAATATATGTTGACAATCATATCATGGAACAGAGAGAGAGAGAGGATGTCACATACCAGCAGCACAGTAACGGTAGAGACTTGTTAGTTTAACATATGTTACAATCATATCATGGAGAGAGAGAGAGAGAGAGAAAGGATGTCACATACCAGCAGCACAGTAACGGTAGAGACTTGTTAGTTTAACATATGTTACAATCATATCATGGAGACAGAGAGAGAGAGGATGTCACATACCAGCAGCACAGTAACGGTAGAGACTTGTTAGTTTAACATATGTTACAATCATATCATGGAGACAGAGAGAGAGAGAGGATGTCACATACCAGCAGCACAGTAACGGTAGAGACTTGTTAGTTTAACATATGTTACAATCATATCATGGAGACAGAGAGAGAGAGAGAGGATGTCACATACCAGCAGCACAGTAACGGTAGAGACTTGTTAGTTTAACATATGGTACTATCATATCATGGAGAGAGAGAGAGGATGTCACATACCAGCAGCACAGTAACGGTAGAGACTTGTTAGTTTAACATATGGTACTATCATATCATGGAGAGAGAGAGAGAGGATGTCACATACCAGCAGCACAGTAACGGTAGAGACTTGTTAGTTTAACATATGTTACTATCATATCATGGAGAGAGAGAGAGAGGATGTCACATACCAGCAGCACAGTAACGGTAGAGACTTGTTAGTTTAACATATGTTACTATCATATCATGGAGAGAGGGAGAGAGAGAGAGGATGTCATATCACAGAGAGAGAGAGGAGAGAGAGAGGTTGTCACACTCACACACACAGAGAAAGAGAGAGAGGGGGGATAAAACAGATATAGTGTTAGTTTTGGTAATGACATCCTGGCGGCACAGATACAGAACTCGGTCGGTCTACCGGGCATTGTTAGAATGACAGAACTGTGTCATGTACATATCTTAGTTCTGGAATCATATTACTACTAAACGAATGTAAACCAATGATAACGGTTGTGATTGTGGTCAATTCT
The DNA here is from genome assembly GCA_020796225.1 of Arion vulgaris. Classification (NCBI taxonomy): domain Eukaryota; kingdom Metazoa; phylum Mollusca; class Gastropoda; order Stylommatophora; family Arionidae; genus Arion; species Arion vulgaris. The sequence continues at coordinate 74,189,600 of CM036757.1, forward strand.
AACGTTTGTAGAAGTTTTACATTGACATGAAATAAGTATGGGGAACATAGAGCATGCAAACTAACCATTATACAGGTTGTTATACCATATTATATCAAGTTTAGTTAACAACAAATGTAGTCAACATCAAACACAGTTAAACAGAGACGTGACTATACATAAACCTTGTTAACAATGGGGTGTACCATACATCAAACCTAAGTTATATATTTGATTTCTTCTTCTTCTTCTTTTGTCAGTCACACTGCCACCGGGTTGTTGCTCAGTGTCGTGGTTTTCTGTTTTTATCTTGCGCTATTCTGGTGGCTTGTGTGATTGTTATCTTTGCTCTTTCACAGGATTCTGCTTCGCCATCTAACCATCTTTTCCGTGGTCTTCCTCTTGCCTTCTTTCCCGATGTTCTGTTGTAGAAGACTCTGTATACTGTGGAGTTTGGATGCATTCTTATTAAGTGGCCAAACCACTTCATTCTTTGTTTATCTATGTAATTCAAGCACGGTTTTGTGCCAACTTTCTTTCTTATGCTGATGTTGGTGATTCTGTCTTTTCTGGTGTTGTTGGTAACTTTTCGCAGGCAACACATTTCACATGTAGTTATTTTTGTGACTGCGCTTTGCTCAATGTCCATGTTTGGCTCTGGTAACACAAAGTAGGTATAAAAATGCTGTTGATCATCTGTTGCTTAGCTGCCTGTGAAATTTTTGGGTGCCTTAACAATGGGGCTAGCTGGTAGGTTACAGCATTTGCTTTTGTACTCTAGCCTCTATCTCTCTATCCAGTTTTCCGTCTTCTGTGAATATGCTTCCTGAGTTATATATTTGATTTCTTTATTACATCATTTGAACATTCATCTCGAACCTCATCCCGGAAAGAAAGAAAAAAAACTAACTTGAAGCAGGAAAAGTTGTTCCCAATGCGATTATGCTTGAGGCGTAAAAACTGCGACTAACCATTATACAAGATAAAAGTAGCACCATTGACAAATCAAAAGTTGCCAGTTACGCATTTCGTGTTGTATATTTACTATTTAAACCGGTTCTGACTTGTCCTTTCGTCACATTGGTTCATCGCCCCTTCCCGCATCATAACCATCACAAATAGACTCGCTCACTTGACCTATATTACGTCATAATTGAACCTTCTAATTTTCATAAATATATGCCAGATTGGCTCCTTTGACAAACTACGTTTATCTTGAACACCATGTCGCTATTTGCCTATTATGTCTAATAATTTTCATGTATCACATTTCCGTTCTTGGTTTTTTCAGAATTTCAATAGAATATATGACTGCACACATAAATCGCGCCCCTTATCTTTTACCTCATAGGTGCATAGTAACTGCAGTGAAGGTTATAAATGTTGCCTAGACTAAACAAATATTTGTTACAAGTTTTCATCTAGATAACTGAATAATGAACTATACCGGCGATTGAACATTGTCCGATGTTGTGCAGATTCGGTTTCTCTATCAATCAACTACTCCACTGTAACAGTTATCAATTATTGTATCGTTATCTTGTATAGTTACCAAGCTGGTCAAAGGTTGAAGACATGAGCAATTATCTTTCAAACCCATTAGTTATAATTTATAATTAGTTATAATTGGGACAGAACCTTGCTTGAATTACCTTGAGAAATAAAGCATGAAGTGGATCGACCACTTAATAAGAATGCAGCCAAACGTCACTGTATACAGAGTCTTCTACAACAGAACGTAGAAAAGAAAACGAGAGGAAGACCACAAAAAAATGAATATATGGATAGCAGAATCTGCCGAAAAGTAAAAATAACCCAATCTACTAGAGCAGAGCAAGACAAAAACAGAAAACCACGACACTGGGAAACAACCCGGTAACAGTGTGACAACTAAAGAAATAAAAGAAGAAAGGAGTTATAAAATAAAACAACATATTACAGGTACACATACATTGTGAAGGATAGAAGTTATTGCACACGTTATGTAGTTGAGATTGTGACGTTATAACAGTTATAGTTACATATGAACACAATCACACAAGTTGTAATCTTCAGACGTCATTTAGATTACAACAGACTGAGATATCATAGTGTAAACAAGCTACAAGGACTGAACATTAATAAGGGAAAGACAAAGATATTGAGAATTAACCAAGCAAACGACAACTCGATCTCCTTGGGGGAAATCCCACTTCAAGAGGTAGAATCATATACATATTTGGGCAGCAACGTAGACAAAGAGGGTGGAACAGATAGAGATGTTAAAATAAGAATACAGAAGGCAAGAGGAGCTTTCATTGCACTGGGAAACATTTGGAAGTCCAAAGAAATCAAATCTAGAACAAAAATTCGGATATTTAACTCTAATGTTAAAGCAGTTCTACTGTATGGGTCAGAAACATGGAGATCAACTAAAACAATAGCGCATAAATTGCAAACATTCATCAACTGGTGTCTGCGCAGAATAGAGGGAATAAGATGGTATGATAGGGTCACAAATGAGGAACTTATGGAGAGAACAAGACAGATTCCAGTGAACGAACAGGTTAAAAAAGACGCTGGCGCTGGATAGGACACACTTTGCGAAAACCGGAGGGGAATATAACAAGAAGGGTCCTTGCCTGAACCCGCAGGAACAGCGAAAGAAGGGGAGGCCGAGAAATACATGGAGACGAGATTTGGAGGCGGAGATCAACAATATAAAGAAGAGCTGGAGGGAGCTACAGGAGATAGCTAGAGATAGGAAGACTTGGCATGAGTTGGTTGAGGGCCTATGCCCCAACCCGGGTAAAAAGGCAAAGAGAGAGAGAGAAACAAGCTACAATGTAAACAAGCTACAGATAGGTCTACTGTGTTTATATAATAATAAGTCCTCTCGTACCGTTATACGTTACATAGGGCCTGCAAGTAATTTCTCCATACCGCTCTATCCTGGGCAACTCGCTCAATCTCATCCATGGAACTGAGACCGATATTTCTTGCCTCTCTCAGCACAGTTCGTTTCAGGGTCTCCTTAGGTCGACTCTCTTTCTTGAACCCTTTGCATCCCACTTCAATGCCTGCTTTGATATTACTGTGTGTATATGACACTTGCAAAATGGTGTCTAAACATCTTTTACATAAGGTATCCAGCGTATGAGTAGAGAAGGAAATAAATAGATCTATCCAAAAGAACTCAAAATCAAAGAAAACTAGCTGATGCTACAAATAAGAATTAGAAAATTGAGGTGTTTTGGACATATAAAGAGATGTGAAGGGTTGAAGAAGACCATCAAGGAAGGGGTCATTCCGGAGAAGAGGGAAGACAACGGAGACGAGGGATTCTGAATGTAACTGATGGTTTGAGTATGACGGCTACAGCGGCGGGACATCTGACCTATGAGAGAGAGAGAGAGAATCCGAAGGACTTTGTTATGATAACAAAGTTCTGCTCAGGACAAGCTGTTTGAGGATAGTCCAGCGTATGAGGAGTAGACAAGGCTGATAGAAAGTATATCAATTGTTAAGTGCGTGTAATATTAGTTTTTGCAGTGTTCATGTTGTTGACGGAGACAAGACGTCATAGGAAGAGAGGCCCCGTTAATTATATAATAAATAAATAATTCTTCTCGTACCGTTATACGTTACATAGGGCCTGCAAGTAATTTCTCCATACCGTTCTATCCTGGACAACTCGCTCAATCTCTTCCATGGAACTGAGACCGATATTTCTTGCCTCTCACAATTAATTATATTACAATTTAAAAGTACATAAATACAGAGACCGATAGAATAATGTATACACAATTTCATAGATGAGATATATATATATATAATGTGAACTTGTATCAAATTACTATAGAAATGTCTAGTATGATGTTCATCTAAACATTAACTTTGTAGAAATATTTTAATACTAAATTTATTCAGACATCAAGAGTTGAATACAAGCTACTTTTGACTTCTACAATTACTAGCGGTTCTTAAAATGCTTGCCACTAGGGTCCAGACACTTAATTGTACGACGAATTGCTGCTTGGGCAATGTTTCTCAAAGTGTCATGTGTGATTGTTGCGCATGTCGATTGTTGAATTTCTAACATGAAGAACAACCAGTGCTACCGGATTTTTTTGCGGTATACGACATCCTCTAGGGTTCTTGTATGTAAAAGTTCAGAGTCGTTAAATCACGAAAACTTGTAAGGAAACTCTAACTGTACTAATTTGTTCTCTCCAGTGTCTGTGCAAATGTTCATCCAGGTAGGTTCGCACGTCTCTGTGGTATTGTGACGTCTTGTTGTACGAAACATTCATCATTTCTATAAATTGCACTAATTGCAAGTAAAATGGAGGTACGTAGCATGTCAAGGTATACTTGATCAGTAACAGTTCCTTCAGAGAGGAATGATCCTATTCAATCCCATCATTAGAATATCTTCCTCTTCTACTCTGCTTGTTATCAAGGAATCATGGCATTCAAAACTCTTCTCTCTCTCCCCCCCTCCTCTCTCTCCCGCTCTCTCTCCCTCTCTCTCTGCTTACTATAGTTGGACTACATCATCCTTAATATATGTCAGACAAAATTTTTATCATATATATTTGCTGAATTGACTCGGAACTTGTGTTCAACTAAATAATTGTTCTGTTATCTCAACGTGGTTCACACACAAACTATATTCAGTGAGTGAACATATGACGTAATCTTGAACTAAACTGATAACACAGTATGAACTTTAAGTTACCATCGATTCTATTGTTAGAGTTTCTAGAATGTGAGAAAACATTGTGTGATAACTACCCCCCAAATAAAAATAAGTCAGCATGGCAACCGTTTAGCGCAGATTTAGACTGGTCTAAGTTATGGCTGTGGAATATTGTTTATTTAAAAATCTAATATATACATATTCTAGCCATTATTATAATTGTTGTTTTAAGACAATCTCTTACTATCAACTTTATGTGTCTTTGACTACCTATGTCACGTGCATCGTATGAACAGTGGTCCAAGTTGTGGGCGTGGCATATTGTTTACTTTAAAAAAAATATTATTATATACAGATTCTTGCCATTATTATAACTGTCGTTTCAACAAAAAACTATACTACCATAAACTATAGTACGTCTTTGACTCCCTTTGTTACGTGCATGGTGTGGTCACGTTGACACGTAAATGTTACATATATATATATATTGCCGTTAAATTTGCGGTCACGTTGACCTGGGATTTGTCATCTTTGTTACGTGTGTGCTAAGACTACTCAACTGAGGTTATCCTGCCCCCTACTACCTCCAGGTTCCGGATTATTCGTGTTGGACTCACACTTGCCGGCCACTTTATAGTGCCTATTTTGTAAGCTCATTATTGGAACAACACAGTCGCGTGCAGTTCTTCTCGCTCTGTTAGCATCGCGTGTCTCCGTTTATAACCAACGGCAAGGAGGGGAAGAAGAGAAGATTGGGGGAGAGAAGATAATGGTAACGTGATGAAATATTGAAAACTGTTCTTATCTTTTGCTTGGATATTGACACTTACAGGCAATTCTCTGACTATAACAGTCTGTTCTGGCGTCTCTGGGGCTAAGGGGTTGAACCTTTGCCTTGCGTTCCTAAGGTAGTGGGTTCGAGTTCGGATCCATTCTGTTCACGAGCGCATTTTTTGTCAAGAGACTCCTAGGATTGTTACTGGAGCTACGGAGTTCGTGCTTTGTGCAGTACTCTCGGCAGGTGTTAGTTAACACTGAAATACCATAAATCAAGTGTATTTAACAGAAAAATATATATCAAGCTTAGTTTAAAAAATATCATATATCAAGTTTCGTTAACAAAGAAATATCATATATCAAGTTTAGTTAACAAAGAACTATCATATATCAAGTTTAGTTAAAGAAATATCATATATCATGTTTCGTTAACAAAGAAATATCATATATCAAGTTTAGTTAACAAAGAAATATCATATATCAAGTTTAGTTAACAAAGAAATACCATATATCAAGTTTAGTTAACAAAGATGTACTAAACATCAAACACAAAACAGAGACGTGACTATACATAAACCTTGTTAACAATGGCGTGTATCCTAAGTTATATATTTGATTTCTTTATTACATGATTTGAACATTCATTTCGAATCTGATCCCGGAAAGAAAAAAAAACTAACTTGAAGCAGGAAAAGTCGTTCCCAATGCGATTATGCTTGAGGCGTAAAAACTGCGGCTAAACAGATCTCAGCGAAACATGACAGTATCTGTTGGAATCACTCAAGCGCAAACTGCGTGTTGGATATTATCCTAATGATGGATATTGGTATGATTATTATTGCATTTGAAATAGGAGGCTGGACTGTCTCCTTCCTCTTATCCTTTCTTTTTTCTGTCACACACATACTCGCTGACGCAGGAGCGTCGTCATTGCAAATTGAACACTCGACACCCAGCTCGTTATCTTGTTCCGTTTCGTCTGTTACATGCCAGAACTGCATATTAATATCGCCCATATATGTCGTTGATACATCAAACATGTTTTTTTTTTTCTTTACCCATGAGAGCTGTAACTTTTGTGTCCACGGTACATGCCAGCTTTGTCATTTTTTCATCATTTCTCGACATATAAAAGTTGTACCACTGTCTCCTATATTTTGTTATTAGTATTAGGAATCTCTGTGTCTCCTGACTTTTTGTCCTCAACACATAAAAGTGATATTACTCTGTGGTCATCACGTCAAAAATGTTTCACTGTCCACGAGACGGGGAAACTATCTCACTCTGTCCATACGACGGGGAAACTATCTCACTCTGTCCATACGACGGGAAAACTATCTCACTCTGTCCATACGACGGGAAAATTATCTCACTCTGTCCATACGACAGAAAACTATCTTTACCATGACCATGAGACGGGAAATTATCTCACTCTGTCCACGAGACGGGAAAACTATCTCACTCTGTCCACGAGACGGGAAACTATCTCACTCTGTCCACGAGACGGGGAAACTATCTGCAAAATGTCCAGATAGACGGGAAAATTATCTCACTCTGCCACGAGACGGGGAAACTATGTCACTCTGTCCAGAGACGGGAAACTATCTCACTCTGTCCATACGACGGGGAAACTATCTCACTCTGTCCATAGACGGGAAACTATCTCACTCTGTCCATACGACGAGAAAACTATCTCACGCTGACCATGAGACGGGATTGAACGAGCAAAGTCTCTGTCCACGAGACGGGAAACTATTTCACTCTGTCCACGAGACGGGAAACACTCCATCTCACTCTGTCCATACGACGATAAACTATCTCACTCTGCCATAGACGGGAAACTATCTCACTCTGTCCACGAGACGGGGAAACTATCTCACTCTGTCCACGAGACGGGGAAACTATCTTGACTCTGTCCCCGAGACGGGGAAATTGTCTCACTCTGTCCATGAGACGGTAAAACTATCGCATTCCGTCCCCAAGACATGAAAACCCTCCATCTGTGCTCGTACTGAGGCCCGCTATTTTCATTCATCCCTTTCAGTAAATGCACATTGTAAAATCGTGTGTCGTTTCTTAATTGTCTAACAATGGTCAAAGACGTAGGATCGCCTCACGTCTCGGTTTCCAATATGGCTCAGTCCCTATGTGCAGAAATGAGGAGTCAAGTACTCAAGAGGTCTCGGTTTCCCAATATGGCTCAGTCCCTATGTGCAGAAATGAGGAGTCAAGTACTAAGAGGTCTCGGGTTTCCCAATATGGCTCAGTCCCTATGTGCAGAAATGAGGAGTCAAGTACTAAGAGGTCAGGGTTTCCCAATATGGCTCAGTCCCTATGTGCAGAAATGAAGAGTCAAGTACCAAGAGTGACGCACAACAAAGTACATGCAATTCCATAGCCTTCCAGCAACAATCCTATATATCTCAGGAAAAATTCACATATGAACTGTACAACACAGCCCGGACTCAGACACACGCCCATCAGAACGCAAGACAAACGTCAGCAACACTTGTCACAGACAAACCACTATTGTCTGAATCTGCACGATGTTCTGGATGTCATCTAGTTCTCTCTCTAAACCGTATCTCATTTTGTACACCATCTTGTCACTGGAAAGTTGTATTTACCCCTCTCCCATAACTGGTTTGTCCACAACAAGACATTGAAACTCTTGTAATTTTGCCACCATGTTCAAATGACTTCGATGCATTATTTAGTCACACCTTACATTGTTAGTGTCCTCAATTCATCCTTTCCATACATGAACTAACCGAAACATGACCTCATGAACAAAGCTTACAGAGCAAGCTCTAGAGAATCCACAAGAAACTCGCACCTGACATGCAGCTTCATGGGACAACCCATCTGAGTGGTTAGACAGCATATCAAACCGATCGCGAAGACGATATTAATATGATAATAATACTTGCAGTTCCCTCTGTAGAGTATGTCCTCAAACAATCAGCATTCCAGCACATTTCAGTCCATCACATTTCTTTCCAAAACTGTCCATGTCATCATAATCATCCCGTTACCCCTCTCCAACTAGTTTCTATTTTCTTCTTCCTTCTTCGAACGCTCCAAATCGACGACTTGTTAGCCACTCTTTGTGATTTGTATGTGATCCGAGCCTAAGAGCGATTGAACGCTGTTCCAGTTATGCGCCTACAAGTAGGTCAGCACATCCGAATTCTTCGACTTTTTTTGTATTTACCAGGGTAGCCTTCCTAGGCCGCTACCTCAGTCGTCTCTTGCCTTATATGTCACAGTGGTACTATTCTTTGCTCTCCATGAGAGCCCAACAACACACAAGCGGTTTCTAGTTTAGAGATTGTTGATTTTTCTGTTTCGGTTTCTCTATGTGTTCCAAACATAAAGCCCATCTTGCTATTACTATTTACTGGTTGTTATTAATGTATCCCATATAACGCTAACACTGTTTCTTTATGCTTTCTTGTCACTATTGTCTGTTTACTACGTTCCACGCTAGCGATTGGTATCGTAAGGACTAGGGTTAGTGGTTCGAGTCCCGTGTTTGTCTATTTGTTTTTTCGGAAGCTCTTAATACCTGTACCATGTTTATTTGTTGATCATATTCGTTGCTTCCGTTGCTTCCTCTGGGTTCTTAAAAAACTCCGTGTGCTCAACGAATTCCTCTTTAGTAACATTGTTATCATATATTTCGTTTTTCTTTCAATGCAAGCACTTAACTATGAAAACAATTTTTCAAAGTAATGACTTATGACTGTATATATATTTTTTGCTTCCAATCTTATCTTTTTATAATAAAGAAAAAAGTTGTACTATAACCTTGAGATCATAGACGTCCATACTTTTTAGGCAAAGAGGAAGCAAGTGCCACCATTTAGAAAATAGCTTTTTTTCGATAACACAGTTTTGTGCGAATATGATCGTCCTCATTTCCATGTAGTAAACTATTAACTACAATTATTTGTTACAATTTATTTGCTCCTCCAGGGAAAATGTCTATGAAAGCCCCTGCATGGAATGTGAAGAATATGGTCAAATGTATAGATTGAAGACTAGTTCTAAGATGGAAACAATCGCAGTAATCACTAACTCCTTGTGGACCTGGAACCACACACTCAGTGACGTTTTATTCTATAATAGCTTTTAACCTGGTCCGTTAAGAATGAAGTCATCAATATTCTCTCGGCAAACATTGAGCTTTTCTCTTTCACTTCAGTTTTCTATCTCTGTTAAATATTGTATATGTGACACATATATCCATTTCTAATTATTTCTGTCACCAGCAGGCAGGATAAATGGTTGCATGATTACATATGATTGTATTCAGTGCTGAAATATAGCTGATATTCATGTTTTATGCCACCAGTGTGACATATAATACCTGGTCTAGTTTCAATTGGTCATTGATGTAGAACTGAGATCTGTGGTCGTTTTTATTGGCTCTTTGTTAGTTGTAAATCTAAACTGTTCACTAAAGCGACTTCCTCTTCCTCTTTAGCCATATATATGTAATGTGTGTGTGTGTTTATATATGGTAAAGTCATATGACTGTTCTGTCCCCTACTTTCTTTAGCTCTGTATTGGCCGAACCTTGAACTCCAATAACATAAGGCCGACAAGTTCAGGTAAAAAAAACAACTAAGAAATCAGAGCACAACTATAGCGTGATATCGCATTCCAGTATTGTTAGACAAAGATAAATTCATGTTAAAAACAATACAAGCATACTAAATCAAGGGTATATGTTACAAATTAAGTTTAACAATAAGGAATATCAGTATTATTCTTTATTTTCTGCAATAAATAACAATGGACTCATAGAATTGTGTCAAATTGCAGAAAACCGTACAGTGTTTCTCCTCTCTCTTTCCTCCCCCAATTAAACAGTAATTTGGGTTTTACCGTCTGAGCTAGTCGGTCTTATGTTGTTGCGGTCCATAGGCCGAACCATTTGACCTGTCGTCTCAGGGTGAAACCTGTTGGTTGAATTCTATTGCTGCCTGTACATTCACTTTGCACCTGATAGTTGTATCATTTATGATTTTCTCTCTTCTTGATAAATTGAGTATTCTCCTAAAACATCCCATTTCCGTCGTTGTAATATTCTTCTTGTGTCTTTTGCTGTCATTCTTGGGAGAAAGATTGTGTTATATAGTGTAGTTTTTATGCCTGAAATAGAAAGTTGTTGCATATCCGTTACATGACGTCACCATCAAACACGGTAAACGAGTCGGGTAAACGAGTCGTTGATTTGATTTTACTTTTTACCATGTGTAATTTACTGCCCTTTAAATGCCTTAGTTCTTCAACTGTACCGTCTCTAGCACACGGATTTATATCTCATGGAGTTCTAAATCATACACACACAAAATAGTTAAATGGTATACCAACAAACACTCCCACTATACTAGGAATGCGGAGAATCTTCAGTAAAATTACTCCCTTCATACCATTCCTCCTGTTTATTTTGTATTGAATTGCGTCCCTTGATACTAGCGAATCCAATATGGAACCTCCGTCACATCTAGAGTTAGCATTCAACCCATGGGAGATTACTCATGTAATCTTCGATGATTTCTAGAGTTATGGGAACTTCATTGTCTGTATTGTATTTCGAATACGTACTGAATACAACATGGAAACTTATTATTGATACAGAATTTCAATAGCAATGTATCACAATAACTAAGTTTGATTTGTAGAAAATAATTACAGTATTGAGTACTGTCATGTCTTGTGTGTCTGTCAATTCTAATACTGATATTAGTTATTATACGTTTAGTTATACAATAAACATTAATATAGTAAGCTATATAGTAAGCCTAGTTCGAACATTTAATGAGAATGAAATATAACCTACCACCAGTAACAACATACAATAAAAAGAAATCAGGTACTAGAGCCAAGGGAAGATCAAGAAAAAGATGGACAGACAATAGCAAGATCACACTAAATAAACACGGATATAACACAAGGGCGACTCATCTGGCCCTGGAATGCAAATTAAAGCTCACAGCCCTACGCTTAACGGCAAGAGTGGAGAATCAATTCCATCATTCACCTGGGGATAGACAATAGTAAACATGATCTTCTACTCAGGTGTACTAATATTTCGGTAACTTTATTTAAATACAAGATGATGTCATTGAATATGAACAATCTGTGAAACTATCATCTGGTGCATGTCTGATGGCCATATCAAATTGTATAACATACTTTCTTCGTCTTAATAGACGTGAAATACCAGCAGCGTCTTATGTGTATGTCTGTCTATATGTGCAGTAATATGTTAGCATGCATGTATAAAACAGCTATCTGACATTTACAACATTAAGGTATACACACGTTCTCGAACTATCTTATTGTTTTTATAATTGTTTTTGCTTATATTTATTTTTATAAATTAAAATAAAAAATGTTGTTTACCGAGCCTCCAAATATAAGTAATCTATGAACCACTACCGTTTCAAGAGATCAAAACCACAATTGATCAAAACATCAAATCAAGAGATCAAAACCACAATTGATCAAAACATCAAATCAAGAGATCAAAACCACAATTGATCAAAACATCAAATCAAGAGATCAAAACCACAATTGATCAAAAAATCAAATCAAGAGATCAAAACCACAATTGATCAAAACATCAAATCAAGAGATCAAAACCACAATTGATCAAAACATCAAATCAAGAGATCAAAACCACAATTGATCAAAACATCAAATCAAGAGATCAAAACCACAATTGATCAAAACATCAAATCAAGAGATCAAAACCACAATTGATCAAAACATCAAATCAAGAGATCAAAACCACAATTGATCAAAACATCAAATCAAGAGATCAAATAAAAATCAAACATTGGATATGATTATGGATCTCAGCATAACGGACCAAGTCATATTATATTTCGACTACGTACCGGACATTGTAGACTCAACAAACACTTATATAGACTAGGAATATGTAAAACACCTCTCTGCCAGTGTCAGCAGCTGGAACAGACACAAGAACATGTCCTGCAAGACTGTCTTCTCCTGGACGATACCGGACACTGTAGACTCAACAAACACTTACATAGACTAGGAATATGTGAAACACCTCACTGCCAGTGTCAGCAGCTGGAACAGACACAAGAACATGTCCTGCAAGACTGTCTTCTGGACGAGCCGAGAAACAACATGTTGCCGTATCCATTTGACCGCAAAACTTAGCTTTTACGAAACTCCACAGGCCTGAAGCAGACTTCCCAGTTAGCGCGCATGATCAGAGATCGCTGAAGATTTTCTTACTGTGCTTTTTTGGTATTGTTTCTTTTTATTTTTTAAAACACACATTGTTCTATTTTCCTTTCGTTTGTTCTTATTATTTCCTGTATCGTATTGTTTCATTAATTTGTTTTAATGTGTACACTTTTCTCATTTACATCTTATTTCAAAAATATAAATGTTATTTTCTCTAGATAAATCTTCAGTGGGACCTGCTGCTCCAGGACATGGCCCACCTGGCTCCATTGGGTTCTTCATCCCGCCATACGCCTCAGCGTACACTAATGGTTCGGCTGTGGTAAGTTCGGTGTCTGTGACTTGTGTGCTTAATGTACTACACTAGCGTGTCAGGTGAGCAAAGCACTACTTTGTAGAAGAAAAAGAATTCAAAGAGTCTAGTTAACATATTAATGAATAGTGGAACATAGACAAATAATCTACATATATATATATATGAAGCTTTCAAAATCAACATACAGTTGATGATGACAAAGTAGTTCTCCAGCTTACCGGCTTGTCATATGGAGTCTGGCTGCGATAGATTGAGTTGTCCTCCTAGTGATTCATATACCTTGAGTAATTTTTTGATTGACATACGGCACAAGGTGGATTAATGGTCAACATCATGCCGACCACTTTTACTTCCAATCAATTCCATGGGAACCAACTGAAACTGGGTCGACCTGAGACCCGCTGTGGTGGGAATAAGTTTCAGACATAAATCGCATGCGAAGTTTGGTAGTAACATTAGTTGAGAATTAAAACATACAAGCATTAGATGGGGGCTACAGGTCAACATCATCATCATCATCATCAGGTGCCGTACCGGATGGCTAGGCGATCATGGATCTCCACAAATATATGTCTCTGGTGTTTGCTATCAACTCAGATGTTGACGTTCTTCCGTGTCATGAAGTCATGCTATCCAAAATTATATATCTCTCTCTCTCTGTTGTCCTGTCTCGTCTACCCTACACAAAGGGTTACAGGTAACAAAATTATTCAGAAAGATAATGTCACAGATCTGACCAGAACCTTTGGTGTGTGACAGTGTGCAGAAAAGTAGGTACTGTCTTATGCCGTTCCAAACGGAACTGGTGGTGACTTGTCATTATGAATCTATAGCTTGTTTTCTATGTCCAGTGACATGTAGGTTCAACTTTACTACTACATTAGCATCTTGTGACAGGCAGATAAGTGTTCTAGGCACCTTGATTAGTTGATTAATTGATTGATTGATAGAAACATCATCATTGCACTTCGGTGAGTAACCATGTGTGCTCCGATCTCTTTCTTACGCTGGAAGATCTCAGCTGCAGTGCACGAACTCCGTAGCACCGACGAGTGTCTCCGATTAATTTTGAAGATGGTGGAGGTATTTTATGTAAGAATTTTATTTTTAATCCTATCCTTTCTAATGATATTTGCCAGCCTGCTCGTTTCGATTTGGAACTGACAAGGTTTCTTTTACGTGCTCAAATTGAACACGGGACCTACGTTTTATCGTCCGTTTCCGATAGGACTAGGAACTCGATTACAGAGACTCTAAGTAACTAGAGGAGTACAGGGACTCTAAGTAACTAGAGGAAGACAGAGACTCAATAATAGAGGGAGTCAGAGACTCTTAACACTGAGACAGGATCTCTGAAGTACCTGAGAGTACAGATGGCTCCAAGACTAGAGGAGTACAGAGACTCTAAGTCCTGCAGGAGTACAGAGACTCTAAGTACCTCAGAGAAGTACAGAGACTCTAAGTACCTAGAGAGAAGTACAGAGACTCTAAGTACCTAGAGAAGTACAGAGACTCTAAGTACCTAGAGAAGTACAGAGACTCTAAGTACCTAGAGAAGTACAGAGACTCTAAGTACCTAGAGGAAGTACAGAGACTCTAAGTACCTAGAGGAAGTACAGAGACTCTAAGTACCTAGAGAAAGTACAGAGACTCTTAAGTACCTAGAGGAAGTACAGAGACCCAAGTACCTAGAGGAAGTACAGAGACTCTGTACCTAGAGGAAGTACAGAGACTCTAAGTACCTAGAGGAAGTACAGAGACTCTAAGTACCTAGAGGAAGTACAGAGACTATCGAGATTAGTGATAATTATTAGACAAACAAACTCATACTGTCAAGATATATGTCGCTCTTGGGGGACAGAAGTGACAAACAACATTTCCTAACTTAGATATTTGCTGGACTCGACAACCCCGTCTGGCTATGAGAAACAACGATTCACTAACTTTGACCCGAGATCTTTCTTCAAATATCTTCTTCTACTTCCTTTCTCTAATCATGTTCTGCCTCTCAGTGTCATGATAAATAGAGATTTCTAGAACAGAGTTTTGTGTTTGTGCTTTATAAATCTGTCGTTTTTGTGATCCACCGTTTGCATGGACGACTTTTTACTTCTTATTCTTCTGTTTCATATATTTTATGGGATTTAATTTATATTTGTACTGATATATAAGTTGACGATGCTCAGTGACAGACTTTGTTTGCATTCACACACTGGTAGACTGTGTTTGTTTTGCGGTACAGTCAGTTTGTGGGGAAAAGTCATCGTAGCTACCGTGTAAGTGCTCTCTGTCGCTAGCACTTCCAGTTGACTGAAGTGATTTGAACAAATATGCATACCCCTATAGTGCAGGAACGTTAATTCTTACCAGTTTCCAACTAATTTAACACTTGCCATAACAATAACTTGTATAAAATACTAACATTTGGAACAACTAACAGCTTATATATAACAATTGACTTCATTCGCACGAATGATCTTAAAATATAATGTACCTGAATATATGTCTACCATTTAATAACTGTGTGTGGTACCTTTAACAGTTTAAGTACTCACAGTGTTTTACACGTTATTGTGCACATTTGAATTATGTGCGTCTGAAATTGCGCACCAACCAGCCCGCTTGTGGGCATAGCTTGAGTATAAGGGCATACTCATATATATACATGTATATATATATATAAGCGCAGGTCTCATCTGATAGCGAGCGCGACCCAGCTGTTACTCATTATCTGTATATGTCATTTTGCCACTGATATATAGTTTATTGTAATGGTGATCATTTTCAGATAATTTGTTAGGGGGTGTGGTGAAGATGCTACATTTAGGGGCAATTCGTTTTGGTGTGTGTGTGA
Source organism: Arion vulgaris (assembly GCA_020796225.1). Classification (NCBI taxonomy): domain Eukaryota; kingdom Metazoa; phylum Mollusca; class Gastropoda; order Stylommatophora; family Arionidae; genus Arion; species Arion vulgaris. The sequence continues at coordinate 74,205,443 of CM036757.1, forward strand.
ACATGCTACATTTGGGGGCAATTCGTTTTTGGTGTGTGTGTGGTGAAGATGCTACATTTGGGGGCAATTCGTTGAGAGGTAGGGTGGGCTGAAAATGACACATTTTGGGCAATTCGTTTTGGTGTGTGTGGTGATGATGCTACATTTGGGGGGCAATTCGTTGAGAGGTAGGTAAAGATGGCATATTTTGGGCAATTGGTTTTTGTGGTGTGTGTGGTGAAGATGCCACATTTGGGATAGTTTTTTTTGGGGGGTGGGGGTGATACATTTGGAAAAGTTCTGAGTCTGAGAAAATAAGTTGCTGAAAGATGACACATTTGGTACAGTTGGTTGGGTGGTGTAGTGAAGATGACACATTTGGTACAGTTGGTTGGGTGGTGTAGTGAAGATGACACATTTGGTACAGTTGGTTGGTTGGTGTAGTGAAGATGACACATTTGGTACAGTTGGTTGGGTGGTGTAGTGAAGATGACACATTTGGTACAGTTGGTTGGGTGGTGTAGTGAAGATGACACAGTTGGTTGGGTGGTGTAGTGAAGATGACACAGTTGGTTGGGTGGTGTAGTGAAGATGACACATTTGGTACAGTTGGTTGGGTGGTGTAGTGAAGATGACACATTTGGTACAGTTGGTTGGGTGGTGTAGTGAAGATGACACATTTGGTACAGTTGGTTGGGTGGTGTAGTGAAGATGACACATTTGGTACAGTTGGTTGGGTGGTGTAGTGAAGATGACACATTTGGTACAGTTGGTTGGGTGATGTAGTGAAGATGACACATTTGGTACAGTTGGTTGGGTGTTGTAGTGAAGATGACACATTTGGTACAGTTGGTTGGGTGGTGTAGTGAAGATGACACATTTGGTACAGTTGGTTGGGTGGTGTAGTGAAGATGACACATTTGGTACAGTTGGTTGGGTGGTGTAGTGAAGATGACACATTTGGTACAGTTGGTTGGGTGGTGTAGTGAAGATGACACATTTGGTACAGTTGGTTGGGTGGTGTAGTGAAGATGACACATTTGGTACAGTTGGTTGGGTGGTGTAGTGAAGATGACACATTTGGTACAGTTGGTTGGGTGGTGTAGTGAAGATGACACATTTGGTACAGTTGGTTGGGTGGTGTAGTGAAGATGACACATTTGGTACAGTTGGTTGGGTGGTGTAGTGAAGATGACACATTTGGTACAGTTGGTTGGGTGGTGTAGTGAAGATGACACATTTGGTACAGTTGGTTGGGTGGTGTAGTGAAGATGACACATTTGGTACAGTTGGTTGGGTGTTGTAGTGAAGATGACACATTTGGTACAGTTGGTTGGGTGGTGTAGTGAAGATGACACATTTGGTACAGTTGGTTGGGTGGTGTAGTGAAGATGACACATTTGGTACAGTTGGTTGGGTGGTGTAGTGAAGATGACACATTTGAGTAGCGGGAGTAGATGTGCGTGGTTGGGTGTAGTGAAGATGACACATTTGGTACAGTTGGTTGGGTGGTGTAGTGAAGATGACACATTTGGTACAGTTGGTTGGGTGGTGTAGTGAAGATGACACATTTGGTACAGTTGGTTGGGTGGTGTAGTGAAGATGACACATTTGGTACAGTTGGTTGGGTGGTGTAGTGAAGATGACACATTTGGTACAGTTGGTTGGGTGGTGTAGTGAAGATGACACATTTGGTACAGTTGGTTGGGTGGTGTAGTGAAGATGACACATTTGGTACAGTTGGTTGAGTGAAGATGACACAGTTGGTTGGGTGGTGTAGTGAAGATGACACAGTTGGTTGGGTGGTGTGGTTAAGGTAACCCATTTGGGACAGTTCGTTGGGTGGTGTGGTGAAGATGACACACACATATATGACAAATCTGGAGTGGAGGGGAGGGGTGATGAAGATGACACATTTGTAATATTTCATTTGTGATGGTGAATGTGATATGATTGTAATACTTTATATTGGGTTTGAAAATGACAGTTGCGAAGGGAACGAAACATATTTATGACAATTAGCTTTCCTATTTGATGTATATTAGTTATGTATGTGTGATTTGTAATATTGGTACATTTGGTACATGTTTGTCTGATGTTTCGTGAATTGAAAAATCGTAGGTAAATGCAGACATTGACAGATTTGTAATCATTTAGTTATTTGTAGGGGGAATTGGGATGTTGTTAAAGATGATAGTGTGAGGGAGACAATTGTATGGTGCTTGTACATGAATGTGAGGTATATGTTGCAGTGTTGGGGGGATGCTAATGTGACAAGGTGGTGACAGGTTGTTGCGGTTGTTGGTTGAGGTTTTGGCTATTGTTGTACTTGGTGTTGAAAAGTTAACTACTAGGATAATAAATCTGTGACAATTTGTTGGGAGTTTGATGGAAGGTGTCTAATTTGTGACAATGTAGAATCAAGGAAACAAATCGTTTGGCTGTCATCAATGAAGGAAACAATTCGTTGTCACCAATGAAGGAAACAAATCGTATTCATCAATGAAGGAAACAATTCGTTGTCACAATGAAGGAAACAAATCGTATTCACCAATGAAGGAAACAAATCGTATTCATCAATGAAGGAAACAATTCTTTGTCACCAATGAAGGAAACAAATCTTGCGGAAACAAATGTATTCACAATGAAGGGAAACAAATCGTATTCACCAATGAAGGGAAACAAATCGTATTCATCAATGAAGGGAAACAAATCGTATTCACCAATGAAGGGAAACAATTCGTATTCACCAATGAAGGGAAACAAATCGTATTCATCAATGAAGGGAAACAAATCGTATTCATCAATGAAGGAAACAATCGTATTCACCAATGAAGGGAAACAAATCGTATTCATCAATGAAGGGAAACAAATCGTATTCATCAATGAAGGGAAACAAATCGTATTCATCAATGAAGGGAAACAAATCGTATTCACCAATGAAGGGAAACAAATCGTTGTCACCAATGAAGGGAAACAAATCGTATTCACCAATGAAGGGAAACAAATCGTATTCATCAATGAAGGGAAACAAATCGTATTCATCAATGAAGGGAAACAATTCGTATTCATCAATGAAGGGAAACAAATCGTATTCACAATGAAGGAAACAAATCGTATTCACCAATGAAGGGAAACAAATCGTATTCACCAATGAAGGGAAACAAATCGTATTCACCAATGAAGGGAAACAAATCGTATTCATCAATGAAGGGAAACAATTCGTATTCATCAATGAAGGGAAACAATTCGTATTCACCAATGAAGGGAAACAAATCGTATTCACCAATGAAGGGAAACAAATCGTATTCACCAATGAAGGGAAACAAATCGTATTCATCAATGAAGGGAAACAAATCGTATTCACCAATGAAGGGAAACAATTCGTTTTCACCAATGAAGGGAAACAAATCGTATTCATCAATGAAGGGAAACAATTCGTTGTCACCAATGAAGGGAAACAAATCGTATTCACCAATGAAGGGAAACAAATCGTATTCATCAATGAAGGGAAACAAATCGTATTCATCAATGAAGGAAACAAATCGTTTCACCAATGAAGGGAAACAAATCGTATTCATCAATGAAGGGAAACAATTCGTTGTCACCAATGAAGGGAAACAAATCGTATTCATCAATGAAGGGAAACAATTCGTATTCACCAATGAAGGGAAACAAATCGTATTCATCAATGAAGGGAAACAAATCGTATTCATCAATAAAGGAAACAATTCGTTTCACCAATGAAGGGAAACAAATCGTATTCATCAATGAAGGAAACAAATCGTTTCACCAATGAAGGGAAACAAATCGTATTCATCAATGAAGGGAAACAATTTCACCAATGAGGAAACAATTCGTATTCATCAATGAAGGAAACAAATCGTATTCATCAATGAAGGGAAACAAATCGTATTCATCAATGAAGGAAACAATCGTTTCATCAATGAAGGAAACAAATCGTATTCATCAATGAAGGGAAACAAATCGTATTCACCAATGAAGGGAAACAAATCGTATTCATCAATGAAGGGAAACAAATCGTATTCATCAATGAAGGGAAACAAATCGTATTCATCAATGAAGTTAAACAAATCGTATTCACCAATGAAGGGAAACAAATCGTATTCATCAATGAAGGGAAACAAATCGTATTCACCAATGAAGGGAAACAAATCGTATTCACCAATGAAGGGAAACAAATCGTATTCATCAATGAAGGGAAACAAATCGTATTCACCAATGAAGGGAAACAAATCGTATTCACCAATGAAGGGAAACAAATCGTATTCACCAATGAAGGGAAACAAATCGTATTCACCAATGAAGGGAAACAAATCGTATTCATCAATGAAGGGAAACAAATCGTATTCATCAATGAAGGGAAACAAATCGTATTCACCAATGAAGGGAAACAAATCGTATTCATCAATGAAGGGAAACAATTCGTATTCACCAATGAAGGGAAACAAATCGTATTCACCAATGAAGGGAAACAAATCGTATTCACCAATGAAGGGAAACAAATCGTATTCACCAATGAAGGGAAACAAATCGTATTCATCAATGAAGGGAAACAAATCGTATTCACCAATGAAGGGAAACAATTCGTTGTCATCAATGAAGGGAAACAAATCGTATTCATCAATGAAGGGAAACAAATCGTATTCACCAATGAAGGGAAACAAATCGTATTCACCAATGAAGGGAAACAAATCGTATTCATCAATGAAGGGAAACAAATCGTATTCACCAATGAAGGGAAACAATTCGTTGTCATCAATGAAGGGAAACAAATCGTATTCATCAATGAAGGGAAACAAATCGTATTCACCAATGAAGGGAAACAAATCGTATTCACCAATGAAGGGAAACAAATCGTATTCATCAATGAAGGGAAACAAATCGTATTCATCAATGAAGGGAAACAAATCGTATTCACCAATGAAGGGAAACAAATCGTATTCACCAATGAAGAGAAACAAATCGTATTCATCAATGAAGGGAAACAAATCGTATTCACCAATGAGAGGAAACAATTCGTTGTCATCAATGAAGGAAACAAATCGTATTCATCAATGAAGGAAACAAATCGTATTCACCAATGAAGGGAAACAAATCGTATTCACCAATGAAGGGAAACAAATCGTATTCACCAATGAAGGGAAACAAATCGTATTCATCAATGAAGGGAAACAAATCGTATTCACCAATGAAGGGAAACAAATCGTATTCACCAATGAAGAGAAACAAATCGTATTCATCAATGAAGGGAAACAAATCGTATTCATCAATGAAGGGAAACAATTCGTTCAGTTGTCTTATCCTGTTATGTAATTGTGTCTTTTAATTTTTCCAATTTAATTCTAGTTTTTAACATCATTTTGTTGCATGTCTATATTTTTTTTCTTGTTTAGTTTTCACGCTCTCTACGGTTGACTCTGATAAAGGTATCAGTCAACTGTATTACACAATCATTATTGTAGCATCTTTCATAAAGGTGCTGCTCTGTTGACTGTTGTATTGTGGACAAGTCTGTAACTTATGGCCAGTTATCATTCTTCTTCTTCAAACGCTCCATATCATGCTTCTGATTTATGTGTGTGCTTCTCTTATAATGAGTGTCCGCCACCGTACAGGCATGCCTTGTCCGACTTCAGAGGTTCACATCTTATAGTTTCTTTTGTTGCAATGTCTCATCTCTTATAATTTTGATAACCTTTGAGGATCTCATATTTTGTAAGGATGCTGATTTCTTATCTGTCCTCCCTTGACTGCAGTCCAATAATACTCACTCTCCATGAGGTTGATTTGTGTGGATTATAGTGCCCGAGTTATGTTGAAGGCTGCATGGTTTTATAGTCGATTTATTCCAAGGAAATTTGACTTGACTATTTGAACCCCGATCTGTGATGCTTGATATTCTCCTACATTTCTAACTCTGCTTGTTAACACCATTCTGGGTAGATATACTTGTTAACACCATTCTGGGTAGATATACTTGTTAACACCATTCTGGGTAGATATACTTGTTAACACCATTCTGGGTAGATATACTTGTTAACACCATTCTGGGTAGATATACTTGTTAACACCACATTCTGGGAAGATATACTTGTTAACACCACATTCTGGGTAGATATACTTGTTAACACCACATTCTGGGAAGATACATCAACCAACACAGAACGTGAGTTGTTAGTCTAAACATAGTGAAATACTTACTTGAGAGGAGATAGCCAGCAATTATGGACATGTCCAATGATGATGATTCTCAAATGAACACCATTTTGATAATGCTTACATGCGCTCCCAATATGGTATCCGCTAGTTGTTTTCATAATGTTCTTTGATAGTAGTGTCCTTAACTGTTATTTGTTAATTGTTTGTATGTTCTTCTGTAAGGGCGACTCATGCCCGCCTGCCCAGCGTGTTCGTAGCGCGTTGGACTACGGGGGACTAGTCCTCTGTAAGTGCGGGTTCAACTCCGCGGACTGGCATAAAAACTACAGGTTCCCCAGATTTACGGTGTTCGTGGCACCGAGCCGAAGGGTTACGATGTCCATGACACCGAGCCGAAGAGTTTTCAGCTCAAGTGCTTCTGGATCGAAAAAAAAAGTGCGACTCATCTAGCCCTAGAACGCAAATTAAAGCTCCCATCTCTACTCTTAACGACAAGAGTGGGCAGCCAACTACATCTTCCACCTGGGAATAGACAATAGTTCTTCTGCGGTATAGCAGGATTTTTAGAGCAAGTTAAAGCATCTTGTTTTCATAACACTTGCACATCTAGATAACTTTTCGCCTACCAGCTTGTTAGATAAGGGAACAAAATATCGTGTTAATGAATGAATGAAATGAAAATTGTGACATATCCTTTACAGGACGACTCCATCAAGCACAGTAAACGAGTCGTTGATTTTCTAGGCACCCCTTATACGTTCAGTAGTTTGCCATTGCTTTCATAGTGTTAATGTTCTTTTTAAATTATTTGTAAACATCATAATTGACACATGCTTGATCCAATCATCAAGTGTAGTCTAGATATTGATATGTATAAAGAGTATTTGACCATTGGATGAGTTTGATGATGACTAAGTCTTAGAGATGTCAAAGTATTTCTAGTACTTCAGTCTAATATTACAGTGTGTTCAAGATAAAATCGTCCTTATTGACAAATCAGAAGTTGCCAGTTACCTATTGCTCTATGTCTATTACTATTTAAACCGGTTTTGACTAGCTCGTCCTACGTCACATTTGTTCATCGCCCCTTCCCGCACTACAATTACACACCGTCACACAACCTTGACCTATTCTACGTCATAACTGAACCTTCTCATTTTCAATATATGCCAGATTAGCTCTATTGATAGGCCGCTTTTATCTTGAACACTCTGTTTTGTATGTATGAAGGGTATTTGACCATTAGTTGAGTTTGATAAGTCTTAGAGATGTGAAAGTATATCTAGTCCTTCAGTTCAATATTATTATTGTCGGGGACTATGTGGTTACGCCTTTGCCTTGCGTTCCTGTCGGGGCGAATCCGGACAGCGCTGTTCTATTCATGAGTGCATTTTTTTTAGACCCTAGAAATGTTGCTCGTGCTGTGTACCGTATTCTCGGCAGGTGGCGTGTCATTTCCTTGGGAGAGGGACCTAGCCATGTGGAGTAAAACCCAGTGCAATGCAGTAAATCCTTCGGCTTTCGATCTTTTAGATAGCATTATCGTTTATCCATGGTTATATCAGACTCGACTATCTGAGTAGAAGTTGAACGTCAAGCTGTGACAGTATGTTTGTTTGATTATATATATCAAGTAACTATATCACCTACAACACAAACTACAATTGTATATATCTACGTGAGAGAGAGAGAGAGAGAAGAAAGAGAACAGGAGTAATGTTTCTGTACACACGTAGTAATCCTTTTTTCTACTGTGTTGCCCAGTGAAGGCCTGATTTCTGATTATAATGTTCCTACCCTACAGGTGTGTCTTCTCCTTTCAGATGTAAACGTGTTCTAATTAAGAGTTCAGGTGAAACTGCACGCACAAAAATGTTGTGAAGCAGTTACCAACAATTATTGGTTTTGAAATCGTCTAATGACTGACATTTGTAGACCTCCAATTGTGTATTGACTACCAACAGTCAATAGTTTTACTTAAACTACCGGAACGGCAGCTACTATCATTGATGTCAACTACCCAATACTTGAGTGTGATCATCTCACCAGGCTGGTTAAATATGATTAAGCACCATCACGCTACATTGATGACGGGTCTGATATTGACAAGATGTTTAACATCATTAAACTTATTGCAAGGCCCCCATCATGCGGGTCTGAATACTCATCTGCTCAGAACAGCTGGTAGCCGGTCTACACAGGATTAGTTCGCTCAAACAAAATGTACCGTTGCGTTATGTTTGAAAATACAGTCACTTGACAAGGATGTCCATACAATACACTAGCTAGCTTTTTTAATCTAGCTTTTCCAACACTTGTATATGTATATATATATTTTTTCAGGGATGCCTGCTATGAATTCATGCTTAGACATGGCGCCTTAAATATGGCGCCCGTAACTAATTTTTACGTGAAGATTTGCTTTTCTTATCACCGTTGCCCCTAGCCATTCAGACAAGCCTTAATTCGATTTCAGAGGTACTTGCAAATTTGACACCCAAGTAAAGGATAAGTATTTCCTGTAGTCTAACTTATAAAGTGTACACCGATAATATTTGACCAAGCTGGACTCGAATCCCGGAATTTCCACGACATCGTGGTCACGAGCACAGTGTTATCAACTTCTCTATAGGCGGCCCGGCCCCACTGTTGTGTATGAGTATTTGATACCGAGTTTGAACATAACCATTTCATGACTATAATGAAGACCAGTTGAAATATCAAGATACAATAATATATGTTAGATATGTTCTTCTGTTTCTTCCAACGCTCCATATCCACCACTTGTTAACTTCTCTGTGTGTGATTTGTATGTGATCTGAGCCTAAGAGCGACTGTACGTTGTGCCAGTTATGCGTCTACAAGTAGGCCAGCATATCCGATTTCTGCGATGCTTCCCTAGGTCCTACTTCAGTCGCCTCTTACAACAGGCCGCAGTGGTACTATTCTTTGCTTATGTTGCGAACCCCGGGCACCACACGAGCGTGCAAGATATGTGAATAGTCATGATATTATGTAGTCTGGTTTGAGTTGGAACTGCTTGTAAAAATTGTTCAGTTGAAGCTTTTAAACACATATGTCGTTGTGAGTGTGTTTGAAATGCATCGAGGCATCATTAGTGTAACCTAGATGAGCAGATGCTGCAATAAAGTCTAAATACGAAAGATTGACTTCATTACATCAGGTGGTACCTGTATGGTTAGCTCCTTCTACACAGAAATGGTACATCACCTACTGAGAGTATTGCACAAAGCACGAAATTCATAGCTTCTGCAACAATCCTAGAGGTCTCTGTGAAAAAAATGCACTCGTGAACAGAACGACACAGTTCGATATCGAACTCACGACTTTCAGAAGGTAAGGCGAGGACTTAAAACCACTAGCCACCAGAGAACCCCTGAACGTAGCATTATTCACATTTAACATTATATATATATATATATATGATCAATCACGCGCGTCATGCACACACACACACATATATAATCAATTGTGTGCGCACTCATACACACACATATATATATAAATGATCACGCGCGTGCACACACACACACACATATATGTTAAAGAAGCAAAATATTAATTATCGTTTATGGTAAGGTGTTTTTCTCTTGCTGTATTGTACTTCTCTAAGATGCTAGAGTAGGATGTCAGAATCTTCAGTGCGCCTTGTCTAATGCACTTTGTAAGTTGGTCTTCATTTATGTAAAGTTCTTCTTAAAGCCATCACTTCATTTTTTGTATGATGTTTTTTTTTTTTGCTTTACTTTCATTATTTTTTTAAATGTTGGTCTCTGAGGTAGACGATATCAAGGCATTCTTGTCTGGTGACCAAACAATTGAATCCGTTGTTATTGTATGAATTGAATGACTTGTTTCGTTTGTAATCTTCTACTAAATTCTTCATTTCTAATTGTATCTGTCTGTAAGATCTTCTTCTGCGATCAACTACTACTATGCGACTACTCCGGTATGTGTCATTATCATGACTGCTTACGCCAGGGTTATCAGCACACTTGGACGCCGCTGTAGAGAATGGGCCCCAGGCGTCGTCAATGCAGAAATTCTTGCACTCGTGGATCAGCACTCCCACCCAGGTGATATCATTATCTACACCGATGGCTCTGTCAAGCGTGGCACCAGATCATCGTGGGCTTACTCAGCACAACGAAACGGTCGCACACTTCATGGACATGTTCAAACTATTTGGGTTCACTATCACCAAAAATAATATACCCAAAAAGTCGTGTACATCAGCTGGAAAAGTACAATTGTACCGCAAATAATTGGTTTACATCCCGTGATGTCTTGTGTTCTTAACTTGATAAATTATGTTTGGTTGAAATGTTGTTGAAGCCACGTTTATTTGTCTTCGATAAAGAACTTTATTCAAGTTTTGATATTTCACCTTACCAAAGCAGTCCACATAGCACACATCCTGCAAGACTGCCCCAGTCTGAGCAGTGTGAGAATGGAAATCTGCTCAACAGAAACAACCCTACAAAACAAACTATGGGAGACCGGTTAAGACCTCAAGCGCACCGCCCTGATAATGACACATGTTATGTTATGTTATGCGATCGACGTCATGGCACATTGGGCATTCCCATTCGTGCTCTGTCCTCCGTTGCAGCAGCCATCCCAAAGTCCATTTGCTCACAGTACCCATGAGAAGTTGATTACTATATCTTCTCTCTCTACCACGAAGACGACACTGTCTGGCATGTCCAAACTTAACACCTAATTCTCGAACTCGTTCCAGTGTCTGAGACCCGCCCATGTCACACAATTGAGAGCGTACCGCATTGATGATATCGGCTCTGTCCATGCTTCTGCCCACTTGAGTCGGGGCACTGTTTGCAAGAGAGTCAGCACGCTCGTTACCCCGCATTCCAGCATGTCCAGGCGTGTACAGCCAAGTCATTTTCTTGAGATGTGATCTCCGAATGCTGTTCACCCATTCCACCCCCATACTTCCAGATGCAATCAGTTGAAGCATAATCATCGAGTCTGATATGATGATCCTATGGGTAACCTGTTGCTCAGCCACCCATGACAGAGCCCTGAGGCAGCGGTGATCTCCATAGTTATGCTCGATGTCGTTGTCTCGAAAGCCCCGCAGTCCTCATAAGTTACTTGATGTTCTTCAGATGACCTGCGAAGTTTGAGAGAATATACAAGTCTATGATGGCCTGCTTCTGTCTTTTTCCATTCAAGTCTTTAGACAACTTCATGTCTGTCAAATACACACTCACCTTCTGGTTCACGTTCTGTTGCGGTTCTCTCTCTCTACCACCTCTATGTTTCCCTTGCTCGTCCACACACTCTTGGTCTTATTCACTCCACCGATCCTCCACCCACACTCTGGTCTTCTTTCACTCCACCGATCCTTCTAGCACACTCTTGGTCTTCTTTCACTCCACCGATTCTCCACCCACACTCTTGGTCTTCTTTCACTCCACCGATCCTTCTAGCACACTCTTGGTCTTCTTTCACTCCACCGACCAACCAACGACACTCTTCCTACATTAAGAAATACGAACCAAACTCCCCACTTCCACACACATACAACCTTGTTATCCCACATACATACAACCTTGTTATCCCACATACATTCTTGTCCCCTTCCTTCTCTTCTTCACTCTCTCTCTCCCCAGTTCCAACAATGTATCAGTCCCATGTCTTCACTCTCTCTCTCCCCAGTTCCAACAATGTATCAGTCCCATGTCTTCACTCTCTCTCTCCACAGTTCCAACAATGTATCAGTCCCATGTCTTCACTCTCTCTCTCCACAGTTCCAACAATGTATCAGTCCCATGTCTTCACTCTCTCTCTCCCCAGTTCCAACAATGTATCAGTCCCATGTCTTCACTCTCTCTCTCCCCAGTTCCAACAATGTATCAGTCCCATGTCTTCACTCTCTCTCTCCCCAGTTCCAACAATGTATCAGTACCATGTCACTTTCCCCAGTTCCAACAATGATCATCCCATTCCACTATATCACCATTCATATTCAACATTCTTCATTACTTACATTTTATCTATTTTATTTATTTGTTTTAACTATACGTTTTTATAAAACTCTTCTTTTCCTCCGCCACCATATTCATATTATGTCATGCAGTGGGGGACGATCATGATATGAAATGTTGAAGGAAGTGAGTGAGAGAGATAGAGAGAGAGGTTATGTCGGTGCCGGGCATATCTTGTCACATGTCAATCATCTTTAAAAAAATGTTTCTATAAGGCGACGTGCTCTTTACATCTATTAAGCAGTATCTTTCTGTATATATATATTTTTTTTAAAAAGAAAAAAACGACATAAACCACGATCGTGTCTCTGTAAGGATTCGAGTACCTTTTCCTTTCTAGTCTTGTCATCTAGTTTCTCATTGTGATTTCCGTTTAGCATATCATCATGCCATTGTATGCTGCGAACTCTGAGTCTATTCATATTTCATCAGTGGATTTTCAGAGATGTGTCAGCCCTGCGGTAGTCTACTCAGTGAATCAAAGACACGCTGAGATGTCACGTGACTGCTGTGTTTGGGGAAACCTTGAAAACACAGATGACGTCCTGTCTACAGAAACTCCACAGTTTATAACGATTGTCTGAATGTGTTTCTGATAACAGTTTCATATATAATTGTTTGATTGATTGGTGGATTGATAGGATCATCATCATTACACTTTGGTAAGTAACCATGTGTGCTCCGATCTCTTTCTGATCTCGGAAGATTTAAGCTGCAGTGCACGAACTCCGTAGTACCGGCGAGGGTCTCCGATGTAATTTTGAAGATGTTGAAGATATTTATGTAGGAATTTTATTTTTAATCATTTCTAATGAATTTTACCCGGACAGCAGCTTTAAATCCTGCTCTTCTCGATTTGGAACTGCCAATGGTTCTTCTACGTGCTTAAGTGGAACACGGGACCTACGTTTTATCGTCTGTCTCCGATAGGACTAGGAACTCGATCTCACCTACACTGAGATCAGGAATCTGGACTGAGATCAGGGAAACTGGACAAATATCCAGATGACTCAACGAGGGAGCGAATCTGGTACCTTTGACACACGAGACAAGCACTTAACCTTTAGGCCACAGAGACCCTTCTATAATATAATGAAATTTATGGAATCTATAAGGGAAGAAATACTGGATAAATATGACAACAGAGTTAAGGAACAGTTTTACAACTGAACTTTGAGTCAACTTCGATCTTCAACATTTTCAGATACTTTTCCTAACAAACTTCTTCCCAATATTTTCAGACATCGACTTGTTCACATGTAAAGTAAACTTTTTTTTCCAACGCTCCATATCGACCACGTATTAAACCACTCTTTGTGGTTTGTATGTGATCTCAGTCTAAGAGCAATTGTTCGTTATGACAGTTATGTGTCTAAAAGTAGTTTAGCACATCTGATTTCTGCGACGCTTTTTATTTACTACGGTAGCTTCCCTAGGCTCCTACCGTAGCCTCCTCTTACGACATGCCTTGTAGGTTGCAGTGTTACTATTCTTTGCTCCTGTTGTTAGTCCCGGCAACACACGGTCGATCTTGCCAGTCTTATTCTGCATATTTATTATTTGATATATCTGTATTTATGTATGTATGGTTTTTACCTGGTTTAGAGATCACTATCAAGTAACTTTGCAACCAGCCTTCACTGATGGTGTCACTATTAATGATGTTATTAAATATACGTGCCCGTTCGTCCATCTCTTTATCCGTCCATCTGTATGTGTCCCCACTACCTAATGCCATCAGGCTCTTTGTGCATCGTTTTTGCTGATTTAAGTGCAACCCGCATCTAGTTCATTGTGACATCATCAGTTAATAGAGCTTTACACATTTCTGAGAAAGTTCATATTAATCTCAACATATGTCGCCAACAGAGATGAAGTCTCTACACAGAATGTTGGCAGTATCAAGAAGAGACCCGTTACTATAGTCTGTCCATTAATTCGTGAGCACGTTTGAAATTGATTTTCTCGAAAACTACCTGTTGGATCTCAGTGATTTTTGCATGCAGCCTTAGAATATCCATGACGCTAAAATAAAGCTAACCAGTAGTTCATAGATGCTACGGATTTTGCACATCGGCGAATTCCTTTGATCTTTTATGACAATTGCAAATACGGGGCTCAAATTTTAGATTTTACAGTAATCCCTAGAATTTGTCCATGTCAATTCTATTCATAGGTGTATCTCCATATTAACTTGATAGGTCAAATAATTAAGTGTGTTGCCCTTTATGTGCAATCGTGAACTTGGATACAATATGCAACAGTTAGTCCTCCCCTTCGGTCACCATTAGACCCCAGGGTGTCTTAACTTCACCACAAATTGTATGATGGTAGACGCATTTGGATATGGAAATGTATACGCTGCTATTTCTCAGTCTGTAATCAAAATATGATTTGTATCATCCCGAATCTGACGATTCCATGAGGTTGATAATTGTTACTGGCTGGACAAATTGTAATCCATCTCGGTGCCAGTACTCGTCTTCCTCTCGGAGCACATGTTCAACACGCTTCTTCCAGAACTGCATGTCTATCATTGAGAGGGACTCACTTGTCAGAACTTCAACATCACACATTTTAAACGTCCTGTTCTGTTCGGCAACTTGCCCTTTACTTTAGCCCAGACAAGCTCTATCGGATTGAGGTGAGCATGATATGGAGGTAGTCGCAAAGACGTGTGGCCGTATTCCGCAATGATTTTGTCAATATGAAACACCTTTGTCTTATTTGTCATCCTCACCAGGTGCAACAACTCGGGTTTCAAATATGTATCATCGAAGCTGACATTTTTCTTAGCAAGCCAAGTCCTAATTTGATCTTTTGTATTTGATGCAGTTGGTACTTTGTCTTCCGCTGATACTGCGTTGTGATAGGATGCATTATCCATTACCAAGCATGATGGTCTGTTTAGAATTGGAAGTAGATCTTTCTCCATCCAGTGCCTGAAAATATGTCCATTCATTTCTGTGTGGTAGTCCCTACCGTCGGTACTTTTTGATTGGAAAATAAGTCCAGCGTCATGGACAAGACCTTCTTCACTGCTTCCTGCATGTGTTAGTATAATACGCTGGCCTTTGCTGCTTGGTATTTTTTTTTTTCTGTTCACCGTCTACTGATTGCCATTCTTTAGCATTGGTGTGGTGAGCATTGACCCAGGATTCGTCCAAATATACAATATCATAGCCATGCCTCCGCCGCTCACGGATCTGCCTCAGGTATTTACTTCGGGCAGCAATTAAATGTGGCTTTTCACAAATAATATTCCTGCCGCCTATAGTTTTTCTGAAGGTGAAGCGGCGGCTCTTACAATTTTCCATATAGTACTTTTAGAAATGTCTATGCTGCAATCTGATTGCAGTTTTAATTTCAGTTTCCTGAGAGTAACAAGTTGATTTGTCGCAAACATTTTCAAGAGCTCCTGTCTTATGACATCTATGTCAAAGTCGTCAATTGTTCTTTTCCTTCCTTGCTTGACATTAGTGCACTTTGTGTCCTGTTTAATCCATCGGGAAAAGGATTCTCTATTCCGACCAAGCGCCAGTTGCGTTCGTTTCTCAGGGTTATGAATATCGCAATATAGATGACCTTCTTAGATTCCCTACGGAAGTGTTGGTATAGTAAAACTGTAACCTTCTGCATTGTTATAAATGTGCACTTCAGACTCATTATGAATGTGATATCAATGTCAGTTTTGATAAGCCAACAAATATGATACAATAGCTTCATACAAATAGCGAGATACACCTATAACTATATAACGGTATCCCAATTATAACGTCATATGCTTTCCGCTTTCAAAATCGACTGGGTTAGGTGCACGGGAATTCCCGTGAAATTGTTGTTTACGCACGATATTTCAATGTTACCATAATGTATTTTTAGAACAACGCGTCTGTGTACCGTAAATCTGTTACTATTGTGTACAATCCGGTGAGGTTGATTTTAATATAACCTGAAGAAGAAATATTTCAAACTACATCAAATTTTCTTGGAAAAAATATTTCTCTAGCGTCATGGATATTCTAAGGCTGCTTGCAAAAATCACTGAGATCCAACAGGTAGTTTTCGAGAAAATCAATTTCAAACGTGCTCACGAATTAATGGACAGACTATACGTCTTCTTCTTCTTCTTCCTCCAGCGTTTTTAGCCATCGATTTGTATACTTTTAAATTTGTTAGTGGTCAACCGGAGTCCATGTAGATCTCCGTATATCTCGTCTTGGACTGGTATGGGAGTTGGTCATGTGTTTTCTCTCTGTTCACTGTATGTTGGACATTCTTGCAGTATGTGTGTCTCTGTCACCTTGCTGGTGTAAAAAATGAAGACATCAGCAAAACTAGGACAACTCAGTACAGAACTTCATTTAAAAATGGTAATGGTTCGCCACATAACAGATTACCAACAAACAGTGGTCTCAAATAGCAATGCTACTCAGATACAGTGGACAAATAAATGCTACTCAGATACAGTGGATACAAATAGCAATGCTACTCAGATACAGTGGGTACAAGCAGATTACCAACAAACAGTGGGCCTCAAATAGCAATGCTACTCAGATACAGTGGGTACAAAGCAAAAGACCGTCCACGCAAAAGGTGGACACATAAATCACAGGAGCGGGAAAAGACACTATTTTGGAGGTGCACACAAATGTTCCCGTTAATCTCATGACGTCGTCACCGCCTATTAACGATGCACTCGGGTTTTCAGTACGTATGCACGTAGCACCGAAGAAGATTCTCACTGAATGAAAATTAAACTTGATCTAATTACTGAAAGTTATAGAGAGGTGAAGACTGGATACATGAGCCTATAAACTCTCTTTCTTACACAGGAAGATTTCACTAACACAGTAGCACCGGCGAGGGTCCCCGACGAGAAACAATGAATAAAATGTTAATATTCCTTACACTGACAATCCATGCCCGCAAGACTGATAAATAGATGGATAGGTGTGTATCATAACTGATTGACATAAAGCTTACTATGCAATAACTAATCTCGTCCATATTGACTGGTTTTGTGGTAAAGTGCTATTGAGCAGCTCAACATTGATCTCATATGAATGTCGCCATCACATGTTGGTGCACAATGTATAACATCATCTATATATAATAATCAAGCTGAGGCTATAAATATGAAGATTAACCAAAATTGCTATCATTGTTCTAACAAATAGAAGCTGGCGCGCACGTAACGCCTGACGACGGTGTGCACTGCTTGAGCTGTGAACTAATGAATGTATTCGTGCTACTCCCAGCGCCAAGTCATAGACATTACTTTAGACAGATCGGTCAGAAGTCACACCGTTAAGAGAAAGGTTTCGACACCTGCTTTCAGCTTCCTCTCCTAATAGGCTCTCGCGCTTGTCAATAATCTTCAGGAGCAGTTCATGTTCTCAACTAAATGTAGGGGGTTGAAGGATTCAATCATGCCCGAACTACCAAAGCAAAAATTCTTCTTCATTTTGTCATATATCTTGTTCGTTACCTAACTTCCATTTTATCTTATAATATATCTCATATTTATTCACAGTAGAGATTTGTACACAAAAATGAAATATTTGTTTAGGAAACTTGAATCGTAGTGAATTATTCCCTATCTACAGTAGTTGTGAAGCCGCTATCCAAATTTCATAAGGAGGCGTAGTAAAGATCGTGTCATGTTGCATAGGTGAAGCTCCGCCCATCACATACCTCTCCTGTAATCTTCCCCCTCTTTGGTGTATATATTGGTGTGGGATTTCCCCCTACGACTGGCAGCCTGTTAGTGTCAAGGCTTAGCTTTTGACATGATAGATTGCCTCCGTATTCAGATTGGTGAAGAGGAGGGAAGGGGGGTAGAAATAAAAAAGGAACTAGAAGGAAAAACTTGCACTCTTCAAGCCTTACCTGCCAACCCTCCCATCCTCATGTTATTCACCTTTCTATGGAACATTGAAAAGTATTATTACCTTTGTTCCAAGCTTCCTCGTTCTCCCGCCCTATCCCTAAATTTCCTTTCACAAACCTGGCAGAAGATAATACATTCAAGTTCCCGCGGTTGGCGCAAACAGTCAAAACAATACGGGGATGGTGGGAGAATGCAGAGGCAGAACATGCTGTTTAGCTGCAGTACTGTCCCCATGGTGGGTGTTGCCGACTGCGCTGTTGTGGTCGGTCCTCTAGCCAGATGATGATCTCCGTCAGTTTTAGTAGATGACTGCAATCACTTGAGGCTACAGGTCGTTCTAGTAGCTCAGTCGCACGTGTTACCAGTCACTTTCAATGGGATTACGTTCTTTTCTTGGTAACGTACGACGTAACTGTCGCCGCTATCCCAGGCCAAGTCATTGAGGTCAACAATATCTCGTTCCAACCATAGTTTCGGCCATTTAAACCACCACTATCATCTTTGCGAATGCGATCATTCCAAAAGAAAAACGATAATCACTGAATGTTTTATTATCTGATTTGTTTGATTAGCAAACTGTATTATTGCATTTATTTCACTTCATTTATACCAAACGAGGTAAGGAAATGTGTTTTAGAATTGTTACTTCACTAGACAAGTGTAGACAATGTTCTCTTACTAACACGCAGTTCTGTGCAGAGAACCGAGTTATAGTTGTTAACCTATTTGGTTTCCACCGTACCATACATTAACTAGTGTTTCTAATTGATATGATATATAACTTGTTATTAGTACAATAAAAAGGCAAATTTACTATTGTATTTTTACAATAAAATGTGGATTTACAAGATTATTACTATTATAGATGTACATAATAAACATTCAATAAGTAATTAATGATCATGAAACTATTATAATATAATAATAATAATGAAAGTTAAATCAAGAGAAAATATTTTACAAGGTATCCGTTATATTACAAAGAAATGTTTGTGAACACATACTGACGTTGAAACAAAATAACCAACTCAAAAAACATGTTTAAAACAGGTTAGTTAGTAGTGCAACATTTTTAGTTTATTGTAGTTAGTAACTGAGAAAGTTAACATGTAGTTAGTAACTGAAAGTAACATGTAGTTAGTAACTGAGAAAGTTAACATGTAGTTAGTAACTGAGAAAGTTAACATGTAGTTAGTAACTGAGACAGTGAAAGACACCATGTAGAAAGTGGGAAATACAATATGTACAAAGTGCACACAAGTAGTGCCGTTCTGATGCTGTGAGCCCAGTATTAGGAAGAAAGAATTAGTTGGTCTCTTTGTGGCAGTAGATAGCACATAATGATAGTTAGTTTGATGTGGTAGAAGATATATACTGATAGATAGATGTCTTCTGAAAATATAGTCGTAGCATGCAACGTTCGAACCTCTATATATTTCGGTACAAGATCTAGTACTCATATAATGCTCATTCTTATTGTAACGGTACATTTTACCTGCTTTTTGAATTTCATATTTAGTTCTACTACACTTTCTACGTTGAAACTTTTCTTCACTGTTTATCTTTCTCTTGCTCCCTCATTCCTTTCGTTGACTGGAAATATCGTTTTCATTATTCAATGTTTTCTCTTATATAAACTTCACTGTTTATCTCTTCTCTTGCTCCCCTCATTCCTTTCGTTGACTGGAAATATCGTTTTCATTATTCAATGTTTTCTCTTATATAAACTTCACTGTTTTGTAGCTGACACAGATGTACGAGCAGTTTTACTTAGTGTTATTTCACTAGGCCAGTAAGTTTGTCTCAGTTTTGAAAAACTCTTGAAGTATGTGCTCTGTGGTGCCTATCCACGTATACACATGGTTGAATTGCTAATCTTAAATTTTGTATATATGTAGCTCACACCGAGGTCTGAGCAGTTTTTTTTTAAATTTCAGTGTTGTTTGCTAGTGAGTTTGTCTCAGTTTTATCATATTCAGAGAACAGTCTTCATGTTTGTGTTCTGGAGTCTACGGTGCCTGCGGTACACATGATTGAATTGCAGATCTTGAATTTTGTATACATTACATGTAGCTGGGTAGTTGATTGTGTCTTGTTCTGATGCGCAGAATGCTCATATTTTGGTATTTGCCCTGTGTTAGTATTGTTGACTTTCTGATTTAGTTAGTCATCCCTTTCTTTCGATGAAACATAACTGTTACATCCGGTGGTCTCCATCATTAGGGTCGGTCGGATTTTCTGTCTCGTCTCCTAGTATTCCACAGCGAGACAATATCCACTTAATTACGACCTCGCTATGGTCGCACAGTTCAGAAAGAAGTGCTTGTAGACCTGACAATATTCTGGAATGAAGCGCTTGAATTCAGATTCTGCATCTGTCAATAATATTTTAGGTTGTTGTACCTGCTTGATGTTCATTAGTTTCCCATTTGTCACCATGATTGCATTGGTTTCTGTCCTATCATACTCTTTAGATATTTATGCAGTGAAGCGTCATGGGTAGCGTAAGTTCTTGTTGGTTGAGTTCATGTAGTTTGTAGTCGTTCAAGCTGTGTATCCATTTCCCTATTGGTTATGCTCTTACGGTGAGACCAGATGTTCTACTGCTTTCACACTTCTCCATATCGACCACTCTGTTAACCACTCTGTGCGATTTTTATATGATCTGAGTCTAAGAGAGATTGTACGTTCCAGTACATCTGATTTCTGCGACGCTTTTTATTTACTAAGGTAGCTTCACTAAACCACTACCTCAGTCACCTCGTACGACATGCCTTTTAGGTCTCAGTATTACCATTATTTGCTTCCGTTGCTAGCCCAACAACACAGGGAGACTGCTTTCAAACATTCAACTTATGTATACCAGAAACTATGGAAGCACATAAACATCAGCATGTCAATTATAAAGCAAAGTATTCATTGTATTTTCTTATCCGATGCTACCAAATCTGAAACTACTGTTTTCTATTAAGACACATAATTAAGAACACTTGTAGAGAAGGAAGAAAGAATTGCAGCAGAATGTGAATCAGAAGCTGGAGTCTCGCCGGAGTGGTTACCGGGACCAAAATTTGTGGGTGTAAAGAATAGAACCACTGTTACCGCCACGCATGTCGTAAGAGGCGACTAAGAAGGTTTTGATGAAATCGGATGCACATGTCATAAACATGTCGAAATCTATGCGTGCCAAACTAATGTGCAACGTATACACGTTCTAGGCAAAGATCAAACATATCACAGTGATTAAAATTGCTCGTAAAGAACGAACGCAAAGAAGAAGAAGCTACAGTGTGTTTTCGATAAACAAGAAGATGAACGGCTTAACTTCGAAACAAAACGAAAACTTCAAATGTCTAAATCACATTGAGAGATTAAGAAATATCCATCAACTTTTCCATAATAAACAAAATAAGGCACATACATCAGAGAGCAAAAAAAGGATCCAAGTATTCTGGTATGTTTGACAAGAAAGAAATGAAAATAGAATATAAAATGATTACGTTTAAGTTCGAGAGTTCAAGTTCAGAATTTTGTATACATGGAAAGTACAGTGGAGTAGAGTCTGAAAAGGACATCATTGGAAAAAAATCAAGAAAGTCGAATTTTCGCCATGTTTAACGAAATTAGAAAATAGGTATGATTAAATGTTCAAACAAAACTAGAATATGTATAGATGCAGTTTATGGTGGTGTGGTGTTATTGTACAGTGGCAAGGGCTGGAAAATGTCACACATCAGCATACACAAGCACGAGACATTCCAAAATATGTTTTCAAGAATCCTGAGATTGTTCTGGCCACATACAATAGCAAATTTGTTTTATCTTCTTCTTCTTCAGCGATCTCTGGTCCTACGCTTAATTTAATGTGGACCACAAACTGGATAGTCAGTTTCAGATCTGTCAGGTTTCTCAAGAGCTCAGCTTTTTGGTCAACTGGGTGTGGCTAGATGTTGCTTCTCAACTCGCACAGGAGAGGACAGTCTTGCAGGACATGTTCCGGTGTCTGTTCCGCCTGCTGACACTGACAGAGAGCTGTTTGACTTATTCCTAGTCTGCATTGTTGTCTTAAATGGGCTTTCAAAACGAACAAACTTTACATCATTGGAGAGATACAAGCAATAAAAGATGAAGATGGATTGGACATAATTGTTGTATGCCAGTAGGGAGACATTGGCTAGTACAGCTCTCCGATGAACATCGTATGGGCAAAGAAGATCTGGACGTTCAATAGAAAAACGAAGAAGAATGATGTAAAGATAGTTGACAGATTGTGGCTTGACGTGGCAAACAATTAATAGAAAGGAGGCGGCAGAACGACAGCAATGGAAATCTCTTGTGGAAGCTTTATGTGTCAACCTGGACACTACAAGGATAACCGTGATAACTGCGTCCAGGCAACTACGCTTTGTACCTAGTACACACTAGATGATCTGGTCTTAGTGAACGATTAAGGCAAACACGCAGATAGACAGGCAACATCAAAGAAATATTACAACGTTGGCTCACAACAGCTGGGACAGGGATACACTTGGTTCAATAAAGAGAACATAAGCTTCTCTCGACGCCTCACTGAATAATTGTTTCGAATCTAGGCAAATAGTAGTAGGCGAAAACAATAGACCAGTGGTTCTCAAACTTTTTGAAGTGGTGGCATACTTGAAATCATTTAAAAAATCGTAGGCGCACTATACACAACATCTTAATCATAAGATGCAAAAAACAAAGAAATTTAGAAATATTTCGAAAATGATGCACACCTTTATTTATCATTTAATTTCTGCCTATGAGATGTGTGGGCCTGATGTATTTTAGTGATTTGTTTACTCTGGTACCGCGTTGCTGACCCTGATCTGGGATTTCCTAGGGTGCATCTAGAAATGTCACCGGGCACACCCTTTGAGAACCCCTGTACTAGGTCATATTGTATTCTGTGTTGTTCCTCCTTTTATTTACTTGTTAAAGTATCTAATTTCTCTTGAAAACTTTATTATCTGCTACTGTTAATATAACTTCAGTTGTTGACTTTTGCTCATCCTAGATGTTTACATCTGCTCATTACATTCTACTACCACTTGGTATTCCAAAACATCTGCCAGGTTTAGCAACTGACTTCTTCACTGAACATACCCAAAACTGACTTCTGATATCTAAAACTGACTTCTGATAGCTAAAACTGACTTCTGATATCTAAAGCTGACTTCTGATATCTAAAGCTGACTTCTGATATCTAAAACTGACTTCTGATATCTAAAGCTGACTTGTGATATCTAAAGCTGACTTGTGATATCTAAAGCTGAATTGTGATAGCTAAAGCTGACTTGTGATAGCTAAAGCGACTTGACTTCTAAGTGACTGTATCTAAAGCTGACTTCGATATCTAAAACTGACTTCTGATATCTAAAGCTGAATTGTGATAGCTAAAGCTGACTTGTGATAGCTAAAGCTGACTTGTGATATCTAAAGCTGACTTGTGATATCTAAAGCTGACTTGTGATATCTAAAGCTGACTTCTGATATCTAAAGCTGTCTTCTGATATCTAAAACTGATTTCTGATATTCAAAACTGACTTCTGATATTCAAAACTGACTTCTGATATTCAAAACTGACTTCTGATATTCAAAACTGACTTCTGATACCTAAAACTGACGGCATACTTCCGATACCTGTAATAGATTAGGACATCATACATATATTTCAATGTCTTGAGTCTGTTTTGTCCAGTTACTTAGAGCAGAATCTAAGACTTATTGCATCCGAACCTGTCCCTGGCACTTCCATCAGAACCTGTCCCTGGCAAGCTATACCAAAGTTGGTTCATTCAAAATATTTAGTGTATCCTTTATTCTGATAGATGATATGTGTACCACAATAACTAAACTCGTCATGAATTGGATGGTCTTGATCTCTCTGTCTGTTTATGACATTCTGAAGATCTATCTTGAAATTTAGTGGTAACATATTCGACTTGTGTTAGTTACCACAATGTTTCTGTGTTATATTAGTAGACCTTTCATTTCGGCTGTGAACTTAATGTCTATCATATACATAAACCTCAACGTTAGCCCAGACAAGAATGGTCTCACTGTGAACACACACACACACACACGGCGGAATCTACACTCAAATACATACAGCAATTCATATCTCAAATGAAATTCATATCAACTAAATATTGCGTTATATTCACAATCGTTGTAGATGATTTCTCGTTTCTAGTTTTATATATATAATATTTCTTGTATAATTCAAAACTTCATTATAATAATAGAGAATATTACTGAAGAATAGAGCAAAGACATTAATGTAATTAGTTACATCGTTTATTTCAATCTTTGATGTGTAAAAACTAGACGTTCTTCTGTAGTGTAAAGTTAACTTGTAAATAGCAATAACAGTTCGTAAAGATTGCGACTCTAGAATAATATTATTGTTAGGGTAATAATTAATTAATGAGTATATAGTTCTAGTTATTTGTTCAAGAAAAACTATCATACATATACAAGATTATTTATACTGGATCAATTGTGAATGTATCATTTGCAAATGCAACTCTAAACATGAGCTAAATTGTGAATGTATAATTTCCAAGTGCAACTCTAAACATAAACTAAATTGTGAATATATAATTTCCAAGTGCAACTCTAAACATAAACTAAATTGTGTGAATGTATAATTTCCAAGTGCAATTCTAAACATAAACTAAATTGTGAATATATAATTTCAAGTGCAATCTAAACATAAACTAAATTGTGAATGTATAATTTCCAAGTGCAATTCTAAACATAAACTAAATTGTGAATATATAATTTCCAATTTTTAAGTGCAACTCTAAACATAAACTAAATTGTGTGAATGTATAATTTCCAAGTGCAATTCTAAACATAAACTAAATTGTGAATATATAATTTCCAAGTGCAATTCTAAACATAAACTAAATTGTGAATGTATAATTTCCAAGTGCAATTCTAAACATAAACTAAATTGTGAATATATAATTTCCAAGTGCAATTCTAAACATAAACTAAATTGTGAATGTATAATTTGCAAGTGCAATTCTAAACATAAACCTGTCAATATTCGCCCTTCAATTACTGGCTATTTGTTGTAACTTGTACTCCACAATTAATTTCAATTTTTCAAACATTCCGCTCACAGCTGGCACCACACATTGACACCAATCTAGTGAATCCCGCATAAAATCGTGCATAATTTGTGTGGTACATCGAAGACATATTTGTCCCAATCTCGTGGTGTATGCGCACAGATTTATCTTGTCTACTACATTCAACGAACGAACTAGCAACCGTGTTTGAAAGTTCTACTACAAATGGTATCAAATATGTTGGTCACTGAACTGGTCTAGCTAAGTGCCGGACCAGTCACATGGTTGTGCTGGACACTATGTGCTCCACATGCAGCAGTCTATTATTAGACAAGATGGCACCAGCTTTATCTATATGCCCGTGTCTTCTACCAGAACCATATACTATCGGATGTGTGTTGGACTTATTACCTGTGAGTATATTTATCCACTCTTTTAGTTAGATACCCATTATAACTATTGTATTCTCCGAAAGGAGTTTATTCTTATTGTCCATGATTGTTGGTCAACATGTTCTGATATAATCAAAACAAGGTTCGTTCTTAGGTTGAAAGGGACGTGCTTCGGCTTAAATATGCTTTAATCTTCTACACGACAAACACATATTAGATACTTATTTGTCAACTGTTCAGCTGTCCTCATTGAGACGTATCCAATATGGACAAGTTTTCAACAAAGCTTTTATAAACTAAGTGTGCTTGGATACAATATACAGTAAAGTTTTTGGTTTGTTTCAGAGTGTGATAACATTTTGTTTGTCTCCATATGCGATGTGTACAGACATATCGTTGAGAGAGGGGAGGGCGGTGGTTTAGAAAGAAGATATGTACAGATACACGTTAATCCACATATGTTTCTGTTGTAACATATCGTGTTGTACTTTGTCAAACTGTCATATTTCATGTTTTAATTTTCTCACTCCGTGGACACATACTAACTATAGATATCTTTCAATTTTGCATTTCATTTATTCTTTGATAAAAGGTTGATATTGTATTTATTCATATGTATCGTTACTCATATCTGATTGTATTCAATAATAACAACATGTAAACCAAGTATTCTTCCCGTGTTATTATCAATGGAAAATGACTAAAGATATAGACAGTTGAATGCCTTTAAAAATAGATGTCTGCGAAAAATAATGAACATAAAATGGGACGAATTCAGAAGTGATGAAATCAGAGAAATGTCTTGTCAACCACTAGTAACAACTGTTATGAGATTGAGATATGTAGGACATACCTTGAGAAGAAATGATCAAAGAATACCAAAACAGACATTAGAGTGGGATGCAAAGGGTTCAAGAAAGAGAGCCAGCCACATGCATCAACTCACACAGGAGAGGACAGTCTTGTAGGACATGCTCCAGTGTCTGTTCCGCCTATTTGCGCTGGCAGTGGACTATATGACTTATGCCTATTCTATGTAAGAGTGCCTGTTAAGTCTGCAGTTTTCGGTACGTAGGCAAAGTGACCTGGTCTGGAATGGTGATGTCTTTAAGATCGTTCACATTATCATATCTGCCTCTTCTTCTTCGAACGCTCCATATCGACCACTTGTTAAACCACTCTTTGTGAATTGTATGTGATCTGAGCATAAGAACGATTGTACGGTGTGCCAGTTGTACGCCTACAAGTAGGCCAGCACATCCGATTTCTGCGACGTGTTTTATTTACTAGGGTAGCTTCCCTGGGCCCTACCTCGGCCGCCTCTTACGACATGCCTTGTAGTTCGCAGTGGTGTAATTCTTTGATCCCCATGTGGACCCCGGCAATACACGGGCGATATGTGCCTCGATGTTAATTGTTCAACATCTAGGAACTTTCAAATATTAGTCAGTGGCGTTTATTTTCCTTCATCTTTGTGCTTGTCATTTATATATATATATATATATATATATATATAAATATATATCATTTATTTTCCTTCTCTTTCTATTGATATTTTATATATCATCTTAATTATTGATACCATCTTGCTCTAGTACTTTTGATATGTTTGATGTGGTCGTCCTTAGTGAGGTTGATACCACTCTGCTCTAGTGACTTCTTTGATATGTTTGATGTGGTCGTCCTTAGTGAGGTTGATACCACTCTGCTCTAGTGACTTCTTCGTGCTATACACATTCTGGAGTTCCAGGCCATCTTAGCAACAACAACTAAATAATTAAAGTTGTACGCATGGGCACATTTGGACTTCAAAAACCCTGATCTTTACTTGGAGATCTAACTTACAAGTACCTCTGAAGTCGAAGTAAGACTCGCCTGAATGGTGATGGACATTGGTGTAATAAGAAAAGCATCTTTTTCACAAAAATCAGTCATTCTGATGTCTCATATTAGACGCCATGACTGCGCCTAAAGTCACAGCGAGTGAACGAAAAACTAGATATTAAAGTGTTATCAGCTGTTCTAACGGTGACACCATCAAACATAGAAAAGTAATCCGCCGCATACCCACGCCTTTATACAAAAAGCGCATATATATATGATTTCCAATCATTTTACCTGAGAGCATCAGTCTTATCTTAACGTGGACCACGGCTGACCATTAGCTTGGAAATATAAGACAGTTAGGTATAGATAGGCTATACAGTTTAGCGAATAATCAACAGTTTGATGCAGGTAAGGAAGAGACTATTTCAGACCGTGAGTAACACATTTATGTTGACTAAGAATAATGGAATTTAAATTTGACAGTAGCAAAACACACATTAAGTAAACTTATTGTAGTTGACAGAGAATTTAACTCTTTCACTCCTTCTTTGCGATCGCTATTTCGGTGATTATACCGTCAGACGCGTTCTTATGATGAAGTCGACTGTTATCTCCGGTGCAAAGTAGTTTTAAATGTAGTCTTGAATTGTAGTGCCAGCATTCCTTTCTAGGGAGAACATACAGGGGATAGTCGTGTTCCCTCATTATTTATTTCTTCTTCTTCTTTGCGTTCGTTCTTTATGACCAATTTTAATCACTCTTTGTGAAATGTTTGATCTTTGCCAAGAACGGGTATACGTTGCATATTGGTTTGATAGGCCCTAAACGCATAGACTTCTACACACTTAGGACACATGCATCCGATTTCAGCCTAACCTCCTTAGTCGCCTCTTACGACATGCGTGGCAGGTAAGTGGTTCTATTCTTTACACCCCAAATTTGGGCCCCGGTAACCACTCGGGCGATTATTTATTTGTTTTTAACTGCGGAACATTTATATTGCAAAATATAACTGAATTGGTCAGTGTATTTACTGGCTTGACATCATATTCAAATGTACTGCGAGACAGTATATGGGCTCAAAGGGGTTAATGAGTTAATAACTGCAATGGTAGAAATAAGAATAAAGCATATTACAGAATATGATACAAAAACAGCATGTAAGATGTATAATCACAAGACTTTATGATAGGTAAAGTCAAACATCATATCATATAGTGTCGTAGGTATATGGGATGTATGAGACCTCACAACTAACGTTTGTTATTGAAATGTGAGGTAGTCTGTTCACTTTTCTCCTATAACTATAATACCAAATTACATCTAGATCCAATAGATCAAGTCATCATTGGAAACCAGAAAATGTGTGCAGAAATTAAAAGCAAAGATTAGTCCGACATTTTCGGATGCACCTGTCCTAGACGTGCACGGACCTACGAACGGAGGTGTAACGTATATCCGTTCTTGGCTACCACCAAACTTATCACACAGTGATTAAACTGGTCGTCGTAAAGAACTTATGCAAACAAACAAACAAACAACAACAAATGCAAGAACATTAAAACATGAAATTGTGACACAGAACATATAGAAGAAACTGCAGAATATTTCTTTAAAATGTACAAATTAAAATTCACGTGGAAAGTTTGCTAGCTAAATGTGTATTTAATCTGACAGATACATATATGAGACAGGTTAGTGTGCAAACATGTAAGTGATCTAGTCGATGCCATTAGAGACGTCAAACAAAGTCTATGTGTATGTATGAACTGTCACATCCTCCGTCATGCCTAGACAAAGTCATACGAGCCATCATTCAGAATATCTACATGTTTAGGTAATAGTTTAAAACTTACGTAAATAAAAGATTAGTTCATTCTCTTGATGCTCCGTGGCACATGAGACTTCTTCAAGGACTCTTTGTGTTCCGATTTTGTGTGATTTTTAACCACAGTATTCTATGTCAGAATCACTTCATGCATACTGTTTTTCACAGTGTGTCTTTAAGTTCTTTTTGTTTTGTCTCAGTCTCATTCCTTTTTTTCTGTGCCCAAGCTATGATCGTTATCGCAGACTCTTCAGAACTCACTTATAGAGAGTAATTTACCATATACTCACAAGTATTTGAGTGAATCGTGTCCGTTACTCACTAAACATACCGCCGCAACTGTCAACCACCATTAATTTCTATACTGTATCGTAGTATTATTTGCCTTGCTGCTCCTATCTAGACTCGTTAATTGTTTTCTGTGTGTAGTTTGTCATAAAGTACCATCGTTGTTTATTTTTACTGCAACTTGTATATTCTATTTGATAAAGACATTTTGATTGAGACGTTGATATATAATATGTTGTTGTACTTGCCAGACAGATGGAAGTGAGTACTTAGTAACAACTACACTACATCGTACATTCTGTGTTGATGTTAGTACTTTTACTATTATTGCTGCTGCTGCAACTATTACTATTGCTGCTGCTACTTCTAAGGGTCCTTCGTCTGACTTATTAGGTCAGCGTTGTCTCTTCTGGTGTTTGTATTTCTCCATTACGACCACATTTCCTTTGAATTTTGACGAAATAGATTCTTTTAATGTCTTTTTGATTACGCGACTGACAATTCTAGTTGCCTTACTCTCTTACAATTTCCCTTGTTATTCTTGTATGGTCACGATGTTGGTACAGTTTTTGGCAGTTTCGTCCATCTCGTATAAAGACTCAATTACAAATAATCAGCTCTCTGATATATATGGAAACAACCGCAAGATCTACACTCCTGATATACTAGTCAACCAAGTATCACATGACAGTCCTAGCATTGAATACGTACGTTGTCAGAGAGAGACATTCAAGTGACACCCGAAAAGAAAGGAGTTTATCTTCTATTATCTCATACACAAACTTCCCGACCCGGCATCTAGTTAATGATATTCATGCAGTTGATTAATGCAACCGTTTTTAGTTTGGATAACTTATCACGGTGTTGTCATATCTCTCTTCGTCTGTCTCCATTCATAGTACAGTATATCTCTAGGAAAGCGTCTTAGAAATCGGATGTGCTGGCCTACTTGTAGGCGCACAACGTACAATCGCTTTTAGACTCAGATCTCATACATATCACAAAGAGTGGTTTTACAAGTGGTCGATATGGAACGTTGGAAGAAGAAGAAGAATTCACAGTAATCAAATTTGAAATATGTTCATGGTAACCTGATGCTACAAGATATTAAAGAAACCATGAATATGACCATCGACGAAGTAGGTGAGCTGGCTAGAGACAGAGTGAATTTCAGATGTGCTGCAAAGAGAGCAACGTCCTATAAAGGATACGCACCTTGATGAACCTGAGGCTATTCATTTCAAAATGTGTAGTCACATCAGTTTGTTTTGTTTATCATCTAAATCACTTTAATAAAAGAAGTCTAGAAGAAGATGGGGCCAGTAAGTGGAAACCTAGACACCAGACCTAGACACCAGACCTAGACACCAGAGTACAAAATATCTTTCTTATTGACGTTAGTTGTATATCACCTCTTTCTCGTTAATTACTCCACTTCCCCACAGACTTAGTTCTTCTTATAACCCTGTGTCAAATGAGCGAGAATTCTGCAAGGACTATCCATAAACCAATCTTTTGTAGCCCACTGAGCTGTGTTTCAAACAAAAGATAGCTAATGTATTTTACTTCCATCATGCGTCCGTCCACAAGCTCTTTTTGCTCTTCCTTTCATTAAATCTCATTCAATTGTCCAATTGATGACTGGTATTACAAGTATGTCATGGTTCATTCTTAAAACAGACCATTTCTATATCCTATTTTCTAAAGTATACCTTTCATGTTTCCAAAAGTATACCTTTCACGTTTGCTAAAAAGAGAAGTCCTACTAGTAAGATACTGGTGTTTGACTAGAATTTCTGCTGTATCTCTTTTGTCAGATAATGAACTTGCCTAGATAGTTGATAGTGGTAGTCAACAATTGTTATAGTTGACCTGCTGTCGTGCTCTAATTAATGTTGATGTGCGAGTCATGTAATAGTTGACATCACTAAACAAACACAGAATGAGATACAACACTAGTTAATTGCATATCCTTTACAGGACTTTGCGAATCAAACCCAGCTTTTTAACGCTGTTTGTGATTTTTCTAGGCATTATTACGTTCAGTAGTTTGCCATTGTTTTTTGAACGGGTGGTACCATCGTCCTTTTTGAAAAAATCCACACGAAACAACTTGCAACCAAGTTATCCGCGGCGTGATTCGAACTCAGAACGTCGGGGTTAATAGACCGAGTCACTATCCCCTAAGCCACAGATACCACCGAGATACAACAAGAGGGGAGGGGGAACGGACAAACATTTAACCATGAATTCAGCCAACACACACACACACACTTTATTGCACTATTAAATAACATGTCGAAATGTTGATGATTATCAACGGAGTATGGCCTCTAACAGAACAACTTGAAATCTTACAGTTAACGCATAAGGTCAATAGTTGATGTTTGTCAAATATATGATTAGTAATACAGGACAAAGAGAAATGAGTCATATTTTGTCGTAATACAGTAGCAGCAATCCATGTGACCTTGATAAACTTGAGTAGGAATATATCAGTACAGACAAGATGTGTCTGTTGTAGAAGTCTTATACGTGTCTGTCTACCTGACAACGATTATCTTATTATTCACTGTGTAGAGAGTTAGTGGTAGTCAAGCTATGATTCAGCCACTCCATCCAACCTCAAGTTGGCCGTCTTCGTTGTTGTAGTCACATGCTATCTTGTTCTTACTCAGGTACACAGTTTAGAAACATTTCTTAGCTTCCGGGTATTGAATACAGGTCGACAGCTCAATACTGACTCGACGTACTCAACCATTTGTTGAGCATCCTCTCAAGACAATCGCTAGATTATCAATCATTCAAAAGATCATCTAACCACTTGGGGCACATCCATGACTACTACCTACCATCAATGTTATCTTCATTCTCGTAGTTGTAACGACTACCACCACATAATGGTCACCATTATTATTATTATTGTCATCAACATTTAGTTATACAATTAGCATGTCCTATTTTTGAGCATGTGTAGTTTTCAAGTATGTAGCATTCGGAGAACATTTCGCTTCCTTGTTAAATGTTCTTCTATCGTAACCACCCATCCAGTCTGCTACAGTCTGCAATAGGGGTGGGTTACTGGTGTAAAACGTCATTCTCTATATCACTTTAAGTCTGCCACCTACTCTCAGATGACTGTACTAGTGCTGCATGCAATAATTGGGACACACATCAGTGTCAAAAATATAATCCTGCTAAATTTTCCCCCCCTTTCCCTATCCCTTTAGACCCCTCATGGTCCCCACATACTGCCTAAGATTTTTTTTTTTTTAAACATCATGATGTGCCTAGTATGTAGCCTGCACCCGTACATGCAGTATAACAGTAATTACAATGGTTGTCCTTGTAATGACAGAGCCTGGAATCACACACTCACAATTCACGACAGTCGACCTCTCCACCAAATTCCGTCAAACCACTTGTACGTTCTTGCTTTGCAATTATCTCAGCTAATCT
This sequence comes from Arion vulgaris, assembly GCA_020796225.1. Taxonomy (NCBI): domain Eukaryota; kingdom Metazoa; phylum Mollusca; class Gastropoda; order Stylommatophora; family Arionidae; genus Arion; species Arion vulgaris. The sequence continues at coordinate 74,238,427 of CM036757.1, forward strand.
CTTACTTGGGAGTTCTCGTGTGGAGGAGAACTTTGGCACGAACCTTGTTCAGAGTTCATACAACCGCAAACGACTAGCGTGTCGTCCGTCCAATGATGAGAATTTCGCGTCTTACATTTTTGAGTTTGAGAATAAAGGGCGTCTTTTTTTTTTTTTTTGGTGTTCCCAGACGCCCTGAGGCTAGTGTCATGAAGTTGAATAAAGGTTATACTTTACGCATTCCTACTTGTAGAGACAAGCATACAGTTAGTTAGTCTGAAAGCATTTATACATAAGTTCTGTAGTTGTTGAATTTACTCAGTTCTATGGTTGTTGAAGAATTCCAGACTTTGACGTCGTCTCATGGAATTTCCGTTGTCAGTTACAAACATAAGGAGTTCTCTGTGGCTAAGTGGTTCAGTCTTTGTCTTGCGTTTCGAAGCTCGTGGGTTCGATTTCGGACCGCGCTGTTCTGTTCACGAGTGCAAGTTTTTTCCGGAGACCCTATGATTTTTTGTGTAGCTACGGAGTTCGTGCTTTGTGCGATACTCTCGACAGGTGGCGCACCATTTATATGGAGAGGAACCGAGCCATATGGAGTACAGCTAGGATCAATGAAGTCATTACTTCGGCTTTGGATATTTTAGTTAGTATCTACTACATCAGCTGATATGTACACTTATAGAAATATATAGCTATGACAGCTGATATTACATCTTTGATAATTTTATACTACATCAGCTGATATGTACACTTATAGAAATATATAGCTATGCAAATGTTGACATACATTACTTCTAGCATTTTCCATATATAAGACAATATATAAAGAATGAATTCATTTGATCAGTATACAAACATTAAAGAAGAAAATAGACTTTCTGAAACTTCTTCCAACGTTCCATATCAACCACTTGTTAACCACTCTTTCTGATTTGTATGTGATTTGAGCCTAAGAGTGATTGTACGTTGTGCCAGTTATGCGTATACAAGTAGGCCAGTACATCCGATTTCTGAGACGCTTTTTATTTACTACTATTGAGACGCTTCCCATTTACTACTATTGAGACGTTACCCTAGGCCCCTACCCCAGACAACTCTTACGACATGCCTGGTATGTCGCAGTGTTACTATTCTTTGCTCCTGTTGCGAGCCCGACAACACACCAGCGCTTTCTGAAACAAAATGATACATGCATTTTTTTATTCGAATGTCGAGGACAAGAAAGAGTTGAATATCGTGCAAGATCTGAATATCAAAGGAATTTTGACTCATAAACAGTGCCATACATAATGACCACTTAATTAATCTATGAAAGAACCTCTATATAAACAGACAGTGTATGGTCAGAATAAACACGTCTATCAGAAAAGTTCTACGTTCGGTTAGGAGTAAGACAAGGAAACGTACTATCACTGCTGTTGTTCATTACATATATCGACCAAATCTGTAAAATAGCCATTACAAGTGGAGGGATAAATATTGGAGAACTCTTAAACGAATTTCATTTCGCCGACGATCAGGCAATCATATCAACAACAGAGGAACAGCTGCAGCAATACATTCTCAGTCTCCAGTTAGCAGTCTCCAGTTAGCATGCAATGATTACAATACGAGAATAAACATCGACAAAACCGAAGTAATGACATTCACTAGAGAAAAACTCTACCATCAACAAACATCCAGTAAAGCAAGTCAATGACTTTACATACATAGGCAACATTTTTCTTTACATACATAGGCAACATTTTTCTTTACATACATAGGCAACATTTTTCTTTACATACATAGGCAACATTTTTCTTTACATACATAGGCAACATTTTTCTTTACATACATAGGCAACATTTTTCTTCACATACATAGGCAACATTTTTCTTTACATACATAGGCAACATTTTTCTTTACATACATAGGCAACATTTTTCTGCAAATGGAAAAATAACAAACGAAATCCAACATAGATGCAAGAAAGCAAAACAAATCATGACACAAATTTTGAAATACAAACACGTCAAAATGAACATTAAAAGAGCATTGTACATACAAGACGATCTTTATCCCAACATTATGCTATCAGTGCTAAAACCTGGACTCTGACATCAAACGATAGAAGAAAACTAAGTGTCTACGCAAAATGCTTGGAAATATCAAAAAGAGACGATTTCGAAATGAAGACATCAGGAAAAAAGTGAGTACAAACAATATCAGTAACTTCACACAAGAAACAACATATTGAGTGGGTCGGTCACATAAGCAGATTATCAACAGACAGCGCGCCCCTGAAAGAGCAATGCTGCTTCGATACAGTGGATACAAAGCAAAAGGCCGTCCACACTATTTATGAAGCACACACAAAAGCCCGTTCTAAAAATCTCTTCTTATCCTGACGTTGTGAGGCAAAACAGGATTAAAGGGGGGAAAAAAGAAAGACATGCCATATCTGAGAAACTGAAATATTGAAGTCATACTAACATCCACAGTTGTTTAGTAAACGATAATTTAGACGGGCCTTCTCCTATATAAAGAACTGGTTAGAGAGTTTCAGAAAAAACTGACGAGAAAGACGTTTTACAAAAGCCATACTACATGATATGAGAGCTCGCTGTAACTGATAAGTTCTTCACTAAATGTCCTACCATTTTGTCCCATAATTCTCAATCTGACAACTTATTAGACACTGAATATACTAATGCAGCGATGATACAATTTGTATTGAACATGTTGAGCTTGTTAACTATATCAATTTTAGGAGCTTGGTTAACCACATCAAGTTTACTATTGACATACTTCCTATAAGTTTCCAAAACGACAGACCCGATCCTTCTTTCCGTTACTATCGTCATTTGATTGACACTCGTGTCTCACGTGCGCATTTCTCTCGCACACATTCATTTGCCTGAGACTGTGTTGATCTGCAGGTAACACCTGATGCTATTTAATAAGAGATTCCGCTGATTGTATTGAATAATTCAGCTCTGATAGCGTGTAAGGGTTGATATGATGTATAGTGTCATCTATTGTTCTATACGTGACATACACTTCACACATTTACCAATAATCACAGTAGAAGAGTCTAACAGTTGGTAGTTGAGACTGCCTAGACTTAGAGATTTGAATTAGGATGCTGCACATTGATCTTCTTCTTCTTCTTTGCGTTCGTTCTTTATGACCAATTTTAATCACTCTTTGTGATATGATTTGATCTTTGCCAAGAACGTGTATACGTTGCACATTGGTTTGGTAGGCTCTAAACGCATAGACTTCTACACGTTTAGGACATGTGCATCGATTTCAGCCAAACCTCCTTAGTCGCCTCTACGACATGCGTGGCAGGTAACAGTGGTTCTATTCTTGACACCCCAAATTTGGGCCCCGTAACTACTCGGCGCTGCACATTGATATCTCGGCATCTATGTGGCCTAGAGGTTAGGTGCTTATCTCTCGTGCCAAAGGTACCAGATTCGCTCCCTCGTAAAGCCATCTGGATATTTTTCTAGAGATCTCCGATCTCAGTGTAAGATCGAGTTCCTAGTCTTATAGGGAACGGACAATAAAACGTAGCTCCCGTGATCAATTTCAGCAGTTCAAAGAACCATTAGCAGTTCCAAATGAGATGAGCAGGTTGAAAAGTCTCTGCTAGAGGTAGAAGTTCCAAATGAGATGAGCAGGCTGAAAAGTCTCTGTTAGAGGTAGAAGTTCCAAATGAGATGAACAGGTTGAAAAGTCTCTGTTAGAGGTAGAAGTTCCAAATGAGATGAACAGGTTGAAAAGTCTCTGCTTGAGGTAGAAGTTCCAAATGAGATGAGTAGGCTGAAAAGTCTCTGCTAGAGGTAGAAGTTCCAAATGAGATGAGCAGGCTGAAAAGTCTCTGCTAGAGGTAGAAGTTCCAAATGAGATGAGCAGGTTGAAAAGCCTCTGCTAGAGGTAGAAGTTCCAAATGAGATGAGCAGGTTGAAAAGTCTCTGCTAGAGGTAGAAGTTCCAAATGAGATGAGCAGGTTGAAAAGTCTCTGCTAGAGGTAGAAGTTCCAAATGAGATGAGCAGGTTGAAAAGTCTCTGCTAGAGGTAGAAGTTCCAAATGAGATGAGCAGGTTGAAAAGCCTCTGCTAGAGGTAGAAGTTCCAAATGAGATGAGCAGGTTGAAAAGCCTCTGCTAGAGGTAGAAGTTCCAAATGAGATGAGCAGGTTGAAAAGTCTCTGCTAGAGGTAGAAGTTCCAAATGAGATGAGCAGGTTGAAAAGTCTCTGCTAGAGGTAGAAGTTCCAAATGAGATGAGCAGGCTGAAAAGTCTCTGCTAGAGGTAGAAGTTCCAAATGAGATGAGCAGGTTGAAAAGTCTCTGCTAGAGGTAGAAGTTCCAAATGAGATGAGCAGGTTGAAAAGTCTCTGCTAGAGGTAGAAGTTCCAAATGAGATGAGCAGGTTGAAAAGTCTCTGCTAGAGGTAGAAGTTACAAATGAGATGAGCAGGTTGAAAAGTCTCTGCCAGAGGAAAACGTCATTAGAAAAGATTACAAATAAAAGTTCCTGCACAAATATCTTCACCATCTTCAAAATTATAGTCGACCTCGCCGGTGCTACGGAGTTCGTGCACTGCAGATAAGTTCTTCCTGTGTAAGAAAGAGATCGGAGCACAATATATATATATAAAACTAAATATAACTAAAATCTCGTCGAGGAAAAATAAAACCACGGAGAAGATAAGATTCACGATGTAACTGATGTTTTGAGCATGACTTCTGTAGAGGCGGGACATATGGCCTATGAGAGAGAGAGAGAGAGAAAAATTCTTCCAAAAGCCTGCTAAGGTGGCAGAGTTCTGATCAGGGCAAGCTATTTGATAATGGTGATATAGCTAAAGAACAAGAAACACTCATCAATTGTCACTGAAAAATACTGCAGCAAGTACACATATTAAATTTAAAATTACACGCAGAGAAACATATTGTTATCTTCACATATTCACATACATCAGTAATATAACCCATAAGAACAAAAAATAGCAGTGGAGTAATATGCACTGTCAGACTTACTTGAACAGTTGGCTAAATGCTTCAAGACGTATACAGTTCAGTGGATGCCAGCGCAATGCAACGTCTCAGAAAATGAAGTGGCTGTCAGACTGACTATAAAAATCAACTTAAATCAAAATGGTGAACGAGTCCACCCACGTTTGATGCTTATCGTCAGCTCCCCAGGCGGCACAATGTCATAATTTTTGGCAACACATGTGATACAACAGACTGAGACTGCCATCTATCTACTCCATAGATTAAGAATTTCTCACAACGAGAGTAGATTTTAAACACATTATGATAAGGGATAATGGGATCAGTGGGCAGACAACGAGAGAGCGAGAGAAAGCGATGGAGAGAACGAGATAGATAGAGATGCAGAGAATGAGAGAGATATATTGATACATAAAACGAGAGAGAGAGAGAGAGCGATACAGAGAACGAGAGAGAGATTGATACAGAGAGCGAGAGAGAGAGATGCAGAAAACGAAAGAGCGAGATTGATACAAAGAACGAGAGAGAGAGATTGATACATAAAACGAGAGAAAGAGAGAGCGATACAGAGAACGAGAGAGAGATTGATACAGAGAGCGAGAGAGAGATGCAGAAACGAAAGAGCAGATTGATACAAGAGACGGAGAGATTGATCATAGAACGAGATCGAGAGAGAGATTGATACATATAACAAGAGAGAGGGAGAGAGATGCAGAAAACGAGAGGTAGGGCGATACAGAGAACGAGAAAGAGATACAGAGAACGCAAAAGAAATACAGAGAACGAGAAAGAGAGAGAGAGAGCGCGCCGATGAAAGAGAGAGAAAAAAGAAGTTTCTGAAGATGCAAACTTGACGTCATAACCAAGTCCGTACTCTAGACGACAACGACGACATACGTTGGTGGGAGAGAAGGACCAAGATCAGCTATGCCAATCAACTCAACAACATAATGATGATATTATTGGATGAATTGTTTCCATCTGGTTCATAACTTGTTGTTGAGAGCTTTTCAACAGATGGTACACATGTCACTAGTTACCCTGTGCTCGGTATAGATGATATATGGACTGTGTTACGAATATATACATTATACTGTGTGTAAGATATTGTTTTCTAATACGATTTGAAACAATGTGCATTTGAAATGATTATATGTGTACTGTACAAACTAGAAAGGCAGTAAAACTTCACACAAGTGCAAGTATTCCTTGCCCACATTGCAAAAGAACATTTCAGATCCACATCGGACTCACTAGTCATCTACACACACACAGACAAACATAATGCAACTACATTCTCTTGGTTAAAAAATTGTGGTCATCATCACCCGTGATGGACAAGCATCATGTGTACATTAGTATTTCACATATATCCACTGTTAGTTTTCAGCTTGTCTACAGCTATAGCGCCATAACTCGTGTGTGTGTGTTCCTGCGTGCTTGCTCCTGCGTGCTTGCTCGCGTACATGCTTGAGTGAAACTTCAGGATAAGATCAACTTTAGAATACAATCATGAAATGGTTATATTTGACCTTACAACACCTGCTAAAATTCAAGTGTCAGTTACAAAACTGTAATAAGACCACATTTTCTGTCCTTTAGAAGAACTCTACTACTTCATGGTCTTGGTCATCAACTCGTCCAGAAAAGAAAGTTTGACTTGTTCATCATCATCATCAAATAGCTTCTCCTGAGCGGAACTTTGCCACCCTAACAGTCCTCCGGAAGTTCTCTCGATCATAGGCTAGATGTCCTGCGTTTACAGCCATCATGTTCAAACTATCAGTTACATCCTGAATCCATCTTCTCCGTGGTCTTCCTCTTCTTCTCTTTGATGGTATACCTCCTTCCATGATGGTCTTCTCCAGCTCTTCATGTCTTTTTATATGTCCAAAATATCTCAATTATCTCTTTCTTATTTGTAGCATCCGCCAGTTTTCTTTGATTTTGAGTTCCTTCTGGATAGATTTGTTCTCTTCTCTGTCCAAGATATACGGATGACTATTCTGTAACACTTATATTCAAAAGCACATATATGTTTTTCCACTGCTTTATTAAATGTCCATGCTTCACACCCATACGTTATCACTGGGAATATGCATGCTCTTAATATTCTGATCATTGATTTCTTAATCAATTATTTCCATACTGTTTTTTAGTTGTTTAATTCTTTTGTAAAGCCATGTTTGTTCTTTTTCTTCTTTGCGTTCTTTACGACCAATTTTAATCACTCTTTGTGATATGTTTGATCTTTGCCAAGAACGTGTATACGTTGCACATTGGTTTGGTAGGCCCTAAACCCATAGACTTCTACACGTTTAGGACATGTGCATCCGATTTCAGCCAAACCTCCTTAATAGCCTCTTACGACATGCATGGCATGGAACAGTGGTTCTATTCTTTACACCCCAAATTTGGGCCCCGGTAACTTTTAATTTCCTTCTTCCCATTTCCAAAGTGTACGCCATAAAAGAGATATTCAAGAACTGATTTTAGTTCTTGAATGTCGTTTTTTTTTTGGGGTACACTTTTGGAAGATCCAACTCTCCTCTTTCTCTCTCTCTCTCTCTCTCTCGCTCTCTCTCTCTACCTCTTCTTCTTCCCCTCTCAATAAAATAGTTGTGAATATAGTGTAATCATGGTCAACACGACATGTTAGCATAGAATATAACAAATACACAACTATTGTCTATTGTTGAAAGATGTATATTCCTCACCTGAAATAGGCTTTAATCCCTGTTACAACTAGAAGAGGGGAGTTTTCTTCCACCTACGTGACACGCCCAGTACCATAGTCTTGAACCGATCTGTTCTCAGGCTTTCAGATTGGAGGCGTAGATTACTTGACATATTCAAGCTGACACGTATCGGGTGTTCAGGACACAAGCTTCGCTTTACTAAAGAGTAGTTTAATAATCATTTGTTATTGTTGAAAAAGTGGTGCAGTCACTATTGTTGTTAATGTACTAGTCCACAAGGATATTGCTGCTGCTGCTATTACTTTTGTGCTGCCTCTGTCGCTGCTACTGCGCCTGCTGCTACAAATAAGGCTGCTGCTACTGTTACTTTTTTACTACTGCAATTTGCTTACTACTTCCTACTATTAGTGTACTACTTACTACTACTATTAGTGTACCATTTACTACTACTATTTGCTTACTACTTACTACTACTATTAGTGTACCATTTACTACTACTATTTACTTACTACTACTATTTGCTTACTACTACTATTAGTGTACCATTTACTACTACTATTTACTTACTACTACTATTAGTGTACCATTTACTACTACTATTTGCTTACTACTTACTACTACTATTTACTTACTACTACTATTTGCTTACCACTTACTACTATTTACTTACTACTACTATTTGCTTACTACTACTATTTGCTTACTACTACTATTTGCTTACTACTACTATTTGCTTACTACTACTATTTGCTTACTACTTACTACTATTTACTTACTACTACTATTTGCTTACTACTACTATTTGCTTACTACTACTATTTGCTTACTACTACTATTTGCTTACTACTACTATTTACTTACTACTACTATTTACTTACTACTACTACTACTATTTGCTTACTACTACTATTTGCTTACTACTTACTACTATTTTACTTACTCACTACTATTTGCTTACTACTACTATTTGCTTACTACTTACTACTATTTGCTTACTACTACTATTTGCTTACCACTACTATTTACTTACTACTTACTACTATTTGCTTACCACTACTATTTGCTTACTACTATTATTTACTTACTACTACTATTTGCTTACTACTTACTACTACTATTTACTTACTACTACTATTTGCTTACTACTACTATTTACTTACTACTACTACTACTATTTGCTTACTACTACTATTTGCTTACTACTACTATTTGCTTACTACTACTATTTACTTACTACTACTATTTACTTACTACTACTATTTACTTACTACTTACTACTACTACTATTTGCTTACTACTACTATTTGCTTACTACTTACTACTACTACTACTACTATTTGCTTTTCACTTACTACTACTACTTAGTACGATCACTGATACTTCTATTAGAACTTACTACTGCTACTACTACCACCACTAATACTTACTACTATTACCACTTATTTTTACTTCTGCTACCACCACTAATACCTACTACTACTACTATTACTACTACTACTACCGCCACTAATATTTATTACTACTACCACTATTACTTACTCCTAGTTTAGTAATATCGCTAATATTACTATTATAAATATGTACTACTACTCCTACTACTACTACTGCTAGAATTGTGATTATTAATACTATTGATGCTGCTAGTATTATGAATGTAGCAACTGCACTTGTTGTAGCTACTAAAACAGTGGTTCTCAACCTTTATAATTCCGCGACCCTTTAATACATTTCCTCATGTTGTGGTGACCCCCCAACCATAAAATTATTCTCGTTGCTACTTCATAACTGTAATTTTGCTACTGTTATGAATCGTAATGTAAATATCTGATATGCAAGATGTATTTTCATTGTTACAAATTGAACATAATTAAAGCGTAGTGAGTAATCACAAAAACAATATGTAATTATAATTTGTGAAATATGTATTTCTAATTATGATAAATATGTGTTTTCCGATGGTCTTAGGCGACCTATGTGAAATGGTCGTTCGACCCCAAAGGGTTGAGAACCACTGTATTAAAGGTCACTATCATCATCATCAAATAGCTTGTCCTGAGCAGAACTTTGCCATCCCAACAGTCCTCCGGAATTTCTCTCTCATAGGCCTGATGTCCTGCCTCTGCAACCGTCATGTTTAAACCATCAGTTACATCCTGAATCCATCTTCTCCGTGGTCTTCCTCTTCTTCTCTTTGCCGGTATGCCTCCTTCCATGGTGGTCTTTTCTAGCCCTTCATGTATTAAAGTTACTGCTTCTAATACACAGAACTAATGTTGAAGCTGCTGCGACTATTCCTATTAATCATCACTCGTCCATGATAGCAAGTTGATTTCAGTTCTATGCTAACTTGATTTCAAGACTTGTAAATATATCATCAAGTCATGTCAGGAACTTAGCTTGTTGTTGTTGGTTGTTTGTTGTTGTTGTTGTTGGTGGTGGTGTTGTTGTTGGCGGTGTTGTTAGTGTTGGTGTTGTTGTGGTGGTTGCTGGTTGTTGTTGATTGTTGTTGTTGACAAAAGATGCTGAAACAGTGATATAAGATCAACTACACCATCATTATTAGAGTAGGGAAAGAAAACCGGTTTCAATGATCAATATTCTCGGAAATCCAAACAATTATAATACAACAGAAATGAGTTGTTAGTGGTAAACTGATTGAAAAGATTCAATGAACTAGATTACTAAAGAACAGTTTCGCTAGATGGTTTCATAGAGATAGAGAACAGACATTGTAAGGTATTGTATTGCTGCTGTACGCAAGCGAGACATGGACAGTGTATAGCAGACACGCAAGAAAATTAAACCATTTCCACACAAGCTGTCTACGCAGAATACTAAAAATAAACTGGCAGGACAAAATTCCAGACAGCGAAGTCCTCACAAGAACAAAGATCCCAAGCGTCAACACCCTGTTGCAGAAGGCCCAACTGAGATGGGTCGGTCACGTTGCTCGAATGCCTGATAAACGCATCCCAAAACAGTTGATGTATGGCGAGCTTGAAGGGGTAGACGTTTAGCTGGTGGACAGAAAAAGCGCTTTAAAGACATTCTTAAAGTGTCTCTGAAATGCTTCGATATAGACACCTCATGCTGGGAATCCTTTGCGCAAGATCGCCAAATGTGGCGCTGTAACAACAAAGAGGAACCCGAATAGCTGAGAATCATCGTATTGCTGAGTCACAGAGAAAACGAGCAGCACGAAAAGACAGAGCACACAACACGCACATGTCTAACCTTGATCATGTATGCCCCACCTGTGGTCGGGGATTCTGTTCTAGGATTGGACTCTACAGTCACCTCCGCACACACCAGAGAGGTGCAACAGTACACGTCTGAGATTGTTGTCATCATCGCTTGCGATGGACGGCTATTATTATTGTATTGTCACAATATATTTCAAATTGTAAGGTCAGTATATATGAGGGAATACACTCAAAATAAGATCGTGTTTTCTCTCTTTCTCTCGATCACCGCCCAGACCGATGTACCAGATCTCCCATAAATTCTATTCATATGGAAATCTGATTCATGCAGACTTAGCATTGATGTGTTTTACGTCACATCTTCAGCACCTTTTGGAGATCTGGTGCTTATCCTTCGGCGATGTGTCCGGTTTCAGCCAGCGTTTACTCGGTTCGCTCTTCGTTCTGTAGCCATCTAGTGTTTTTTTACGGTGTGGGTAGCTAGCCCCACCATCCTTAGTCACCCTTTACGACATGCGTTTCAGGTAACAGTGGCTCTATTCTTTACACCCCAATTTGAGCCCGACAACCACTCGGACGTAATCGTGTTCAATATTCTATTTCTCCACACACACAGATAAACAAACATACCTACAAGATACACTTTGTTTGTGTAGACGATTTCCTTCCAGAAAACCATTCCATACATTTACTTGTTAAGTACAAGTGTTAAGTTTCTACTATACAATGTGTCATATAAATGTAAGTTTCTACTATAGAATGTGTAATATGAATGTATTATTGATGTCTTAAGTTTGTTGATATCTACTGAATCATTTTTATTGCTAAGGTATTTGTTGCTGAAGACAAAAGAAACACTAAAGATGGTTGGTGTACGCGAATAATAGATGGTTCATGTAATTACTTGAAGATTGTGTGAAATGTGCAGTGTGTGTTTGGCTATATATTTACATTTATGTGGATAGATGATTGTACTAAAGGCAATGTGTTTGGGTTGATGTCAATGGTATTTACTGAGTTGCACTAAAGGCAATGTGTTTGGGTTGATGTCAATGGTATTGACTGAGTACATCCTTGCACTATTTCTTGCGTACTTCTTCGAACGCTCCATATCGATCACTTGTTAAACCACTCTTTGTTTTTACGTGTGCCAGCTATGCGCCTACAAGTAGGCTAGCACATCCGATTTCTGCGACGTTTTTATTTACTAGAGTAGCTTCCCTAAGCTCCTACTTTAAACGCCTTTGACAACATACCTTGTAGGTCGCAATGTTACTATTCTTTGCTTCCCTTGTTTGCCCCGGCAACACACAGGCGGTTTCTTGCCTACAATTTTAGCCGTAATCGAAGTGTGCTAAAAACAAACTAAATGTGTAAATAAATAACTATTTCATATGTACATGGGTACAGTGCAGTGAGAAATAATATTCTCAGCAAAGATTATGACACAAATCATCTACCAGGTAAACAATAACAGTTTAATCAGATTCATGGACTAAACCAAAGTTTATATATATACATATACATACATACATACAATAGATGAAAACTCACACCAAACAAAGCAAAGTAAAGAATAAAGAAACCAATTTCCATTCATTGTACGAGCATATATGTAAGAAATATCTGTGCGTGTTTAAAGTGAAAAACCAATGGCCCGAGGTATTTGGTGCGAGATTTTAGTTGCTCTCAGAATAACCTGACATTAACGGACTTAATGGAGGGAATGAATGTTACAATGACAAATGTATGGAATCAAGTTAGGTAATGTTTTGGTAATGCACTTAATAACAAGACAAGAATGGATACTCGCCGGCACCTTCCATCCTATTTTTATCATCTTGTTTACCAACATGTCCTGTTCTCACTCACTCTCCAACCACATAAGGCTCTATTCATATCACAACTGGGTATTTTCTAAGCTCTGTTTCATTCTCTACTTGACATTAGTTTAACTTTTAACTCTGATAAGTTAGTGTCAGTCTCTTAGTCAAGTAGCAACGAATACATTTCTTATAGAAGAAAACCTATCTTGGGGAATATGGTATTAGACCTGTATAGATTAATGGTTGGGGCATGTGAGAAGAATGGAAACTTGTCGCATACCAAAACAAATGTTGTTCTGTGAACTTTCGGAGGAAGAGGCACCAGGGCAGACCACTGCTCATATATAAAGATGTCTGCAAAGCCTGAATGAAAAACTTTTCTATAGGTCCCAGCACATGGGAAAACTAGCTGATAACAGAGTTATCTGGAAAGCCAAATTGCGAAAGGACGCAGTCTTTTGAGAAGAGAGTTATATATGATCTGAACGACAAGAGAGATAAGCTTACACTCAGAAGTTGTCACAGTAAAACACTTGTCAATTGACCATCTGTAAAGACGAAACGGGGTCTGTATAAGACCAACGGCGCACCATGTATGATGTGGTCAACAGCAAACCGACCGCTTTTGCTTCTCTGTTTTCATCTGGTACTCAATTGAGGCTGGGTCGACCAAGATCCGGTATACCATTGGAACAATCTCGCACAAACTGTGGATCGAACTGAGAAACGCTCTGCCTAGGAAGCAAGGTCGCTAACTACTCTGCTACAGCTACTCTCAGCTATCTCTGAAGTAATTAGTTATATAATAAATAAATATAACTAGTTAAATAATAACGAAATAAATTCTAGACGTGTTTGTGAAGCTTTTAAAAAACTTGAGTAAAATAAATCAAAAAGGCAATTCTGAAAATGGCAACTGGGAATCGGAACAAATGTTGTCTTCCGAATGACTTCTTCGCTAAGTCTACATTTCTACATTGTCTATCTCTGTTCATGTTTGTGTTTTACATGAAAAAAAAAACTGTCCACCGAAAAACTCTAGAATCATGAAATTTAGACAGATATTCTTGTAGGCATCTGTAAATCAGTAGTTTTATCAACAGAGAGAAAGTAGAAAATGTGAAACAGTTTTGAATATCTCTATTGACTGCTAACAAAATATTTAAATGGGATGAAGGAAATTAAAATAATAACAAACATAACCTTACAAATAATTTAACTAAAAACAGCATAGAATGAAACTGATAAGAAAACAAAGATCAGAATACTAAGTGCATACATGTTCCCAGGGGCAACATATGGGTTTGAAGCATGGACATTTAACAAGGCAGTGGGAAAACATATATGTGCTTTTGAATATGATAGTCCTACGTATATCATGAACGCAGAAGAGAACAAAGAGGTATATCCAGAAAGAACTCAAAATCATCGAAAACTGGCTACAAATAATAATGAGAAAATTGAAATATTTTTGGACATAAAAAGAGACACGAAGGGCTAGAGAAAACCATCATGGAAGGAGACATCCTGACAAAGAGGAGAGAGGAAGACCACGGAGAAGATGAATACAGGATGTAACTGATGATTTGAGTATGACGGCTGCCGAAGCGGAACATCTGGCCTATGAGAGAGAGAGAGAGAGAGAGAGAGAGATTTCGAATAACAGTTATGGTGGCAACGTTCTGCTCAGGACTAGCTATTTGATAATGATCAGTAAGTCAACTCGACTATTTAATTAATTTCTGTTACGCCCGGGGTAATAAGGCTAGTTTCATATATTTCCAACGTATCGTCACTTCCACAACTCTTTCAGAAGGCTATAGTAAATCAGGTCCAATACTATAGTAGACGCATAGCAGACGTTGATAGCAGAATTTCTTATTAACTCATACGGATATAGATTCTTGTGAGTGGAGAAATGCAAGAACTGTACCGTTAATGTAACATATAGACAATATAGAACTAGCCATGTCTGACGCTCTGTTATAAAACACTAGTTTTCTGCATATTTCAATTATTATTCATCTTGACGCTCTTTTATATCAATATTAGCAAACTTAATGACGCTTTGTCCGTGAACTATTTATGATTTCTAGCAATAATCAACACGTTGAAATGACTTGTGTTTTGCTTCCATACAACAGCATCTGAACATATGGGCTTACTAACCGTACGGTCTTACTAACCTTGAGAGCAACATTTGTGGGATGCTCTCAAACATAGTCGTTTATTGATTATTGGTTAATGAACTGATATCACAGCACTCCGGACAGACCCATAGGTGCTCAGTCTCCCCAACAGATTTCGAAGGATATGCATACTGATGGTTCCTATGACTCGCTGGTTAAACACACTCCTCTCTCTGTCCCTTAATCATCCAGCTCTACTTGTTCAACGTGTAATTCCAAACTCCTAAATCGCTCTATTGATTCAACGTCTATTTCAGTGTTTTCATCCAACAGTAGGTCGTCAAGAGACTGAACAACATCCTTCTTATCCATTCTAAACTCCCCAACAATCCATGCTTTCGATTTACGCATGTCTTGTTGCCACGAACACCCGCATGACCAGGCCAGTAGATCTACGTGAGTCTCTGAATGTTGGAAACTTCTACAGACGACGTCCACTCATACTGCAACCTCCCATTTTGAATCTTAAGTCGTTTAGCCTATTTGTAACTACCAGTATTAGTTTGAAAACAAGAGAAACAAGTACAAACCTACAAGTCTGACATTTTTGTGGTATTGGTCAAATTGGTTTGTACATTGCATATATCATATGTGAAATAGTATTGTCGTGGGATGGTTTATAACATGACGTAGAGATGGTTTATAACATGACGTAGAGATGGTTTATAACATGACGTAGAGATGGTTTATAACATGACGTAGAGATGGTTTATAACATGACGTAGAGATGGTTTATAACATGACGTAGAGATGGTTTATAACATGACGTAGAGATGGTTTATAACATGACGTAGAGATGGTTTATAACATGACGTAGAGATGGTTTATAACATGACGTAGAGATGGTTTATAACATGACGTAGAGATGGGTGTGTAACGATATTGTTTCATACTTGATTTTAGTGATACTTTCATTCGTACTTTCAATCTTTATGGGATGTTACATCTCCCAGCATTTTCTCATCTTATTTACTCAGTGTGTTGTGTGTCTGTGTGTGTTTGCTGGGTTATGTGTGTGTGTTGTTGGGTTATGTGGGTTTTTGCTGGGTTATGTGGGTTTTTGCTGGGTTATGTGTGTGTGTGTTTGCTGGGTTATGTGTGTGTGTTTGCTGGGTTATGTGTGTGTGTGTGTGTTTGCTGGGTTATGTGTGTGTGTTGTGTTTGCTGGGGGTTATGTGTGTGTGTGTTTGCTGGGTTATGTGTGTGTTTGCTGGGTTATGTGTGAGTGTGTTTGCTGGGTTATGTGTGCTGTTTTCTGATCGTATACGTGCTTGAAATGTGCTGCGTTGTATCGGTGTTCCTGTTGTGCTTTGTTTCTCTATAGCCATATGAGATATCTGAGATATCATTCCGCTATCAGTGTGAGATTTGTTTTCTGTGAACTTCTGTCTGTATGTGAGATTGTGTTCAACTTAATTGCTTTGTACATATTTACTTTGATCGTTGTGCTAGAGCTTATTGTTTGTTGTATTGTGTTTAGTGTTAGCGATATTGTGTTTCAGTGGAAGAAAAGATGGTCTTCTATTTCTTGTTTGTTTTGTCTGCAGAATGTACATCTGGTTTGTTGTGATTTGTGTGTTCTTCTATATGCGACTGGTGTAATGTTGATGAGTAATCTGTACTTGATTGATGTTTGTGTTTTTGTTCAGATTGCTAAAGATGTGCAGGCAATCTTGTTATGAAGTAAGTGGAGCCTGGTTTGATTCTGTTGTGTAATGGAAGCACTTGTCTTGTGACTCAATCAAGTGCCATGCCTGCCGGCGTAGGCGATCATGTCTCTCCACAACTCTCTTTGCTTGGTGCATGTAATCAGTTCTGACGTCGATATTTTGTCGAACCATGATGTCAGGCCATCCAACATCTTCTCCTCTGTCTTCCACGATCTCTCCTTCCCTGAATTTTACCTGTAGTCACCAAATGTTCTAAACCTTCTCTTCGCATTATATGCCCGAAGAACCTTGATTGTCGGATTCTTATTCTTTGATAAGGTTTCTTTGTGTGCAGGCCTGATTTAAAACCTCCACGTTTGTTTTCTTTGCTGTCCATGGAATTCTCAACATTCTTCTGTAAAACCACATCTCTGTGGCTTCCAATGATCGTATTGATTGTTTGTTCAGTGTCCATGATTCGCTGCCATACATAAGAATTGGCCTTGTGACTAGATGTCTGTAAATGGTTTGGGTATTACTTTCTCATTTCTTTGTTTGCTTTTGAATGTATTGTTGGTAAAAGTCGGGTAGTGATCTGAAGTGCTGTGGTGTTCCGTTGCTTACTGGGTGTAGTCACAGCCAGGCTCTAGCACAGGCCAGACAACTGGCCGGGTATTCCTGACCTAGATAAGAAAAGGGATCTGGAAATTACAGATGTTTGATAGAATACTGCTCGTTTTTTTTTTGCAATTTTACTCAATTCTGTGAGTCTATGGTTATTTGTTGGTGAAAATATTCATAATATTGATATTCCTTATTGTTAAACTTAACTTGTGCATAATATAACTTCGATTTAGCATTTTGTGTTGATTTTAATATGAATTCGTCTATATACACCAATACTGGAATGCGATGTCACGTGGTGTAGTTGGGGTCTGATTTCCCACAATTCTTACCTGAGCCGAAGGCCCAGTAGTTTATAGTTGGCTCTGGTGTAGTTGTGTAGATTATGTGAGTCATATATAGTAGTAGGCTAGTGGATAAGTTGTCACAGTGACACACTTGTCAAATGATCGTCTGTAAAAACTAAAAAGGCCATTAATAACTAACTACCAGTGACAGCAGTATCTTGAAGTCATTCAAATTATTAGTATCTTAAAATGGAGGATATGACGTGACCCGAGTAACATTAGTACTGTTTCCTGTTCAGATCTTGACATTGTGAAGCCAGATGTTTCTGATGTTGAAAAACATAAAATGTCAAACCTATAACCTTAATTGTGTTTGTATATTGCTGGTGTAGGGATAGAGCAGACGGTTGATAACAAACACATCATTTATTTTCTTTGTTCCACTGCCTCATATTTCCAAACCTGTCTGTGCTTTTTATCCTGCCATTTATCAGCCACTATTCACTCATTCACACATCGCTTCGGTACTTGATTCTCAAGAGCTGTGACATTTCTCTACCTCTTTATATTATCAAATAGCAATTCGTGTTGCAGTCCTGCTCACCTTATCTCCAAGATCCTTGCATCGACCAAGTCAGCAATCATAGTTGAAACTAACCAAATAGAAATCACTATCAAATTGTATGAGTGAATATTATACTCATCGTAAATTGGAAGCTAGTTTGATTATGTGACCGTAACTGCCTCAAGCTAATTTATGCTTCACGATATTCAGGCACCTTTATGCTTCCGTTCTGCTTCACAGAATTCTAAAGAATGGATTTAGAGTACTCAGATATTGATGAATTTCTCATAAGCAGCCCCGAACTGTCTAACGTCAAAATGCAAACTTAGAAAGAACGTGGAGAGCTGTGGTGACATGCTTTTCTTTATCAAGTTATACACTACATATTACTTCTTATTTTTGTTATTACCACCTCCGTTCTTCTTTCTCCTTGTTTTTTGTTTTACGAAGTTCATTACTTGATGTCATTTAATCGCGTTTCTCTATCAGCTGTAATGAGATATGGCGCGGTTAATCTATATACCAACAAGCGACAAATGAAAATACCAAAGTCAATTAGTATTACAAAGACATTAGACTACATTGGTACGTTCTTATACTTTGTGTGAATGTAACTGAAATTGTTTGATAATATTTCTCGTTACGAAGTTTATTATCAAATGTTTTGTTCTCATCTCGTTATATCTGGTTGTATGTATTCTATAGAGAGTACAAAACAGTATCAACGGGAAAAATGATTCTTGTTTATATATAATATTTCTGACTATGCTTAAAGCTTTCTCGCATTGTGACTGAAGAGAAAACACCTGCGTTTTGGATATTTCTATCATACATTCTGACAGTAAGTGTTGTAACTAATCGTCCCTGATAATTGTCTTTGTTTGCCACTAGAAGGATATTTTTGTTACTCTGTTAATGAGTTTACAACAGGACTGAGATCTGAGATTTTCAGTCCGACATATACGTTTTCAGCACGGTAATTTGTGGGGATCATGTTTGTCGTTCCCTCTTCGATCGATAATTATTTATTCATACTGTAGTGCTGCAGCCTGTGCTAGGAGCCATCACGTGGAGGTTGAGTAAGGTTTTGGTCAGTTCTGGCTCGCTGACACACACACATATTCATATATAAATAATAGCCGTCCATAGCTAGCGATGATGACAACAACCTCAGACGTGTGTTATTGCACCTCTCTGGTGTCAGCGGAGATAGCTAGGTAAAGAGTCCAATTCTGAAGCACAGTCCCCTATCACAGGGGGAACATATATACATCTGGTTGGCTATATAATGTCTAGGTTACAATGAACTATATGACACGCACACACACACACACACACACAGGTTGGCTATATAATGTCTAGGTTACAATGAACGAGATGATGCACGCACGCACACATACACACACACACACACAGGTTGGCTATATAATGTCTAGGTTACAATGAACTATATGACACACGACACAACACACACACACACACACACACAGGTTGGCTATATAATGTCTAGGTTACAATGAAGGAGATGACACACACACACACACACACACACACACACGCCATCCCTTCATCTTTAGGTGTTGTGTAATCAAGCATTATGAATGATCGTTATTAAGGATATGTTTGTGTGACATTGTGAAGTATATTCTCTCTGGCTAACTTATCACATCAGATTTGTGTCAGCTGTGCACTGAAAATCAAACAATTTGTCTATAGTAACAAATAATCAAATCATATCGATCGTAACTTGTTGTTGAGAACTTGACTATATAAATGACTAATATATCTAGATCATTATTTCCATCAACTATATTCAAGTACTTCATGGCAAGTAGGTAAATATATTTCAATTTGATGATATATATATATATATATATATATATAGATAAGTTAATTGCATATCCTTGACAGGACTTTGCGAATCAACCCCAGCTTTTTAACGCTGTTTGTGATTTTTCTAGGCATTATTACATTCAGTAGTTTGCCATTGCTTTCTGAACGGGTGGCGCCATCGTGCTTTTGTAAAAATCCACGCGAAACAGTTTGCAACCAAACTGTCCGCAGCGTTCAGAACGTCGGGGTTAATAGACCGAGTCACTATTCCCTAAGCCACAGACGCCACCATATATATATATATATATATATATATATATATATATATATATATATATATATATATATATATATATATATATATATCGAAACTCGTGGCATATCCCAAAGGACGTAGCCATCAACCACAGTAAATGAGTCGTTGATTTTCTAGGCACCACTTATACGTTCAGTAGTTTGTCATTGCTTTCTGAACGGTGAGGTCTATTTTTACCTTTGTAAAAATCCCACGGAAACTAATTTGCTTCCAAACTTGCCCACCGTGAGGTTTGAACCAGGTAAGCTTGGGTTTGTGATCGAGCTCACTACCGCTTGTGCTACAGACGCCCATATATATATATATATATATATATAGCCTATTGAAATACAATATAGATGCGTATACGCAAAATGCTTATATATATATATATATATCAATGCATTGAGCAACGTCTTCTTGTGCTCTTGTACCAAGGTATTGTTCTGTTATGTATAGAATATGCATGCGCTCTCCTAACAATTAGTCCTACGCAAACAGTGAGACTGGAAAGAATTCAGAATGAGGCTATGCGCATCATTCTGGGATGCACCAAATATACACCAGGAGTGTCAATGCGATTCCTTCTTGATCTCCCAACTATTGCTAACAGAATTGAAACTTGGAGGGTTCGGTCATATCTAAGAATCAATGCAAACAAGGAACATCCTCTCCATGAAAAACTCATTAAGGAGAAAGGGTGTAGATTCAAGAGAGGCAGATCATGGCTGAGTCAGGCGGAAGATACGCTTAGGAAAATATGTGATCCTTCCGGAATTGAAACAGGAGAGGAATGGATTGCTGTGCTGCCTCAATTTCCGACTGCTTTCACCGTTATTACATCTATTAAGAAAACTGTGAACAAAATAATCTATCACTGCTAAACGTGGAGGTGGAGGCTCTCTTGAATGATATCATCAATGATACAGATGTGGTTATTTACACCGATGGTTCAGTCATTCGCCAACAACGCTGTGCGTGGGATTTTTCAGCACGCTCTGGAGGAAAAATAATAAGAGAGGCCGGTGGGGCATACGCAACAACCACAAGTAGCTTGACAATGGAGGTTCGGGCGGTTACGGAGGCGGTGAACTGGTTGGTATCTCACAATTACTCTCGTGTTTTCATACTCAGTGACTCCATGAGCATGATTCGTAAAGTCGAATCAGGTATGGTGAGACGCAACTGGGTGAAGGTACTGGTACAGACAATGATCAGAGAAATCACCTTTATTTTTGTCCCTGGGCACACAGGAGTTAAGGGTAATGAACGAGCTGATAGATTGGCTGGCGTAGCTACAATATCAGAGGGAGCTGCAATGGATCGAAGTGACATTCTTCACGCATTGAGAGAGTCTTTCCGAACAGAGGAGCTTCAGGGCTGTGAATCCCACTCGCTGACCAGATTGAAAGAGATGGGTGTCAATATTGATGCAGCCCGAAAAGAACGACATACTAAATATGCAAAGAGATTGATTAATCAACATCGAACTGGCGTGTTGGGTCGCTGGACGCTGCTGGATTTGCTGAGGCGGAGATCGGAGCGCCTATGTACATGTCCGGAGTGCTATGATGATAGTCCTCATATAACTGATAACTGATCAATGCATGCGTTTTTCTTCCTCTCTCCCGCTTACCCCTAGCTTTTCCAAACAGTATTATTTTCAGCAATTGCATATCTTTTATATAAGCAGCAAACTATTGAATGTGTACATGTTTAATCTCTTTACTAATCTTCGTTTGTAGGTTTCTGTGAAATAGATTTATCTAGAAATCCATATCTCTTTGGCAGCACTTGTATTCTCTTTACTCGTATACTAGTCTCTACATTACACCGCCCATTTTGATATTGAATATGTTTGAAAATAAAGGATATTTATTTTCATTGCTTTTTTATTAAAACTTGAATGTATAGACAAATAAAACTCTTTCAGTTAATGTATTTTATGTTGTTTTGGTCTTCGATGTAAAAAAAACACATTCATATTTGAATTTAAAGTGAAATTTATATAATTTTATTAGTCAGAGGAATTTCTTTCCAACTTTGCACTGCTTCTAATGACACGTATATGTGTGTGTGTGTTTGTGGTTGTTTTTATATCATAACGTACACACAAATTGATCAATGTTGATATCTGGTTATTAAGCTGAAAGCCATATTGATAATAAATCAATATCAAAATATAAACATTTAAAAAACAAAAATATGAAAAACTTTCTTAGAGAAAGTGATATATGTATTTCAAGCAAAGTCGGTAAACCAAAATATCGACTTTAAAAAAAGTTATCAAACCTTACATTAGAGCAAGTGTTATGTGGTAGGTAGTTCATGATAATTGGTTTGGATGAATTCTTTCATGAAATAGACTTATATAAAATGTCATCTGTCTAGAATGTATGGAACATTCAGAAATATTGTCTAATCCATTTGAATATCTCAAACATCGCGCTTTGCCTCAAACAGTAGTCTTGATCTAGTTAAACGTGTGTTTAAAAATATATTTGTTGCGATGAGGTTTTGTCTTAAAGGCCCTGTGGAATTGATAGCAAACCTTCACGCAAAATCAGTCAAAATGAGCTATGACTACGCCTGAATTAATAGCGACAAAGTGGAATATTTTGGATACATAAAGAGTCATGATTCTAATTAAGACCACATGAAAGGGACAGTTATTAGCGAGTTGACTAAAGGAATACAGCAATGTAATTGTGTACATAAAGAGTTGACTAAAGGAATACAGCAATGTAATTGTGTACATAAAGAGTCATGATACTGCTTACGACCACATGAAAGAAAAAGTTATTAACGAGTTGACTAAAGTAATACGACAATGTAATTGAGATGGAAACATTAAGCAATGAGCAACAAGCAGTTTGATGGAATCAACTACAATGACAAGAGATTTGATTGTGTCCATTGCAACTGACATTCGATGTGGAGATGACACCTGATCAATCATAACATGTTATAACAACTTCTTCTTCACCTCTCAGCTCCCAGCTGAGCACATGTCTTTAACAAACATCTTCCAGCCCTTACTCTCTCTTGCCATCCTTTCCAGTTCTCTCCATGCATTGTTTATCCTTTTAATACCAGTCTCCAGCTCTCTTCTCCAGGTATTTCTAGGCCTTTCCCTTACTCCTCGTTCCCTGTGGGTTCTAAAACAGTACCTGTCTTGCAATACTTCCGGTCAGTTTTCTCAATGCATGTCCTACTCATCGCTAATGTCTCCTCCGTAGCTCTCTTTCCACTGGTATCTGCTTAGTTCTTTCTATGAGTTCATTGTTCGTTAATTTTATAACTTAATGCATGAACAATAATGAGCTGTGTGTGACGTCTCAGTTTTTAGTTGTTAAATTCATAATGCATATATGTTTAAGTGAGTCTTGTACCATAGCTGTAGCATATATGTTTAAGTGAGTCTCAGAAAGAAATCCAATATTATTTTTATTAAGTCGAAATCTCAAAATACAACAAATTATACCCCAAAAAAACCACACAAGATTTTTCAGAATTTTTTTATTTTAAAAACAAGACATAATGAATACCAATATTTCATTTGCTGATTCGGAAAAATTAATATTGTGGTTATTTTATGTCTTCTTCTTCAAGGCGTTCGTTCTTTACGAGCAATTTTAATCACTCTGTGTGATATGTTTGATCTTTGCCAAGAACGTGTATACGTTGCACATTGGTTTGTAGGCCCCTAAACGCATAGACTTCTACACGTTTAGGACAAGTGCATCCAATTTCACCCAAACCTCCTTAGCCGCCTCTTACGACATGCGGGGCAGGTAACAGTGGTTCTATTCTTGACACCCCAAATTTGGGCCCCGGTAACCACTCGAACGGTTATTTTATGTGAGAGTAGTAATCCTGTATTTTTGACATTTAATATATTAGCTTCTTGTTGAAGGTCAGCAGTTGACCACGCTCTAAGGATGTAGGTAGGGATAGTCTAGCAAACCTCTGGTTTGATGCCCCCAGCTGTCAGTCACAAGTGTCAGTCGGTGGTTTATTTGAATATTTGTGGACTCAACTGAAATATCTGCCAGAGGAGATTAGAGGTCAAGTCCAGCAAGATTCCCTGGGTCACGTGGTTGAATCTTGTTCTGTATCTGTGTTTGACACAAACAATATCGTGCATTCTTTCAATCTCGTGGTAGCAATATCACCCACTTTCTTCCAAATCTTGTACAAGGACTATGTGTTTTTTTTTTTTTTTCTTTCGTCCGCTTTCAACTCAGACGAAGTTCCATCTCTGAAACTGATTTTGCGTGAAAATCTGTTTTTCCAATTTCTAACAATGGCAGCAGCGTGCACATAGTAAATTACTTTACACTGGCAGCCGTGTGCTCAATGTACCCGACTTCAGAGGTACTCACGTTATCGTCCTAGTAAGACCAGGGGACTCGAACAAATGCCGGACAGTAGGTTCGAACCCGAGCTATGAGGCGTCTCACAGCTAGCAGGCCGAGCTACTATCAACTACTCTAGGCAGTCCCCATGGACTATGTGTAATATCTTCGAATACACCATAAAAACCTGCATATGCTACATATGCAACAACTATTGTCATGGATGCAGAAATAATCACCGTAATATGATTGCTATAATAGAAACTCTGGCTCGTCTCTGTGGCGTAGGGATTAAGTGCTCGTCTCTGTGGCGTAGGGATTAAGTGCTCGTCTCTGTGGCGTAGGGATTAAGTGCTCGTCTCTGTGGCGTAGGGATTAAGTGCTCGTCTCTGTGGCGTAGGGATTAAGTGCTCGTCTCTGTGGCGTAGGGATTAAGTGCTCGTCTCTGTGG
Source organism: Arion vulgaris (assembly GCA_020796225.1). Classification (NCBI taxonomy): domain Eukaryota; kingdom Metazoa; phylum Mollusca; class Gastropoda; order Stylommatophora; family Arionidae; genus Arion; species Arion vulgaris. The sequence continues at coordinate 74,263,394 of CM036757.1, forward strand.
CGTAGGGATTAAGTGCTGGTCTCTGTGGCGTAGGGATTAAGTGCTGGTCTCTGTGGCGTAGGGATTAGCTGCTCGTCTCTGTGGCGTAGGGATTAAGTGCTCGTCTCTGTGGCGTAGGGATTAAGTGCTCGTCTCTGTGGCGTAGGGATTAAGTGCTCGTCTCTGTGGCGTAGGGATTAAGTGCTCGTCTCTGTGGCGTAGGGATTAAGTGCTCGTCTCTGTGGCGTAGGGATTAAGTGCTCGTCTCTGTGGCGTAGGGATTAAGTGCTCGTCTCTGTGGCGTAGGGATTAGCTGCTCGTCTCTGTGGCGTAGGGATTAGGTGCTCGTCTCTGTGGCGTAGGGATTAGCTGCTCGTCTCTGTGGCGTAGGGATTAGGTGCTCGTCTCTGTGGCGTAGGGATTAAGTGCTCGTCTCTGTGGCGTAGGGATTAGGTGCTCGTCTCGGTGGCGTAGGGATTAGGTGCTCGTCTCTGTGGCGTAGGGATTAGGTGCTCGTCTCTGTGGCGTAGGGATTAGGTGCTCGTCTCTGTGGCGTAGGGATTAGGTGCTCGTCTCTGTGGCGTAGGGATTAGCTGCTCGTCTCTGTGGCGTAGGGATTAGGTGCTCGTCTCTGTGGCATAGGGATTAGGTGCTCGTCTCTGTGGCGTAGGAATTATGTGCTCGTCTCTGTGGCGTAGGGATTAGGTGCTCGTCTCTGTGGCGTAGGATTAGGTGCTCGTCTCTGTGGCGTAGGGATTAAGTGCTCGTCTCTGTGGCGTAGGGATTAGGTGCTCGTCTCTGTGGCGTAGGGATTAGGTGCTCGTCTCTGTGGCGTAGGGATTAGGTGCTCGTCTCTGGCGTAGGGATTAGGTGCTCGTCTCTGTGGCGTAGGGATTAGGTGCTCGTCTCTGTGGCGTAGGGATTAGGTGCTCGTCTCTGTGGCGTAGGGATTAGGTGCTCGTCTCTGTGGCGTAGGGATTAGGTGCTCGTCTCTGTGGCGTAGGGATTAGGTGCTGGTCTCTGTGGCGTAGGGATTAGGTGCTCGTCTCTGTGGCGTAGGATTAAGTGCTGGTCTCTGTGCGTAGGGATTAGCTCTGGTCTCTGTGGCGTAGGGATTAGGTGCTCGTCTCTGTGGCGTAGGATTAGGTGCTCGTCTCTGTGGCGTAGGGATTAGCTGCTCGTCTCTGTGGCGTAGGGATTAGGTGCTCGTCTCTGTGGCGTAGGGATTAAGTGCTCGTCTCTAGTTCCAAAGATACTTGTTTCGCTCCCTCATAGAGCCATTTAGATATTTTTCCAGAGAACTCTGATCTCAGTGTAGGTGAAATCAAGTTCCTAGTTCTATCGAGACGGACGGTAACACACAGGTCTCGTGTTCAAGTTGAGCAAGTAAAAGCGAGATCAGGCTGCAAAACCGCTGTCCGGGCAAAATTCATTAGAAAGATTACAAAATAAAATTCCTCCAAAATATTGTCACCATCACATCTTTTAAATTACATCTTGGATCCTGGCCGGTGCTGCTGAGTTCGTGCGCTGCCGTTGAGATCTTCCTGTGTAAGAAAGAGATCGGAGCACACATGGTTAATCACCGAAGTGCAATGATGATGTTCATATCAATCAATCAAAGATATCTTTGGTCCATCATGTTGTTAGTATCAACATATAACTTTGTCCTGCGATGGAACTGGCAACGACCATCCTCTCAGCCTTTTCTACACCTCATACATAGTCTTTCTTTCTTTTCTCCAATCATGTTTTGCCTCACAGCGTCAGGTCAAGAAGAGATTTCTAAAACGGGACCTAGTGTGTGCTTCATAGATAGTGTCTTTCGTCGCCTCTGTTATCTCTCAGGTCTATCTTTTGCGTGGCCTGCTTTTGCTTTGTACCCATTGTATCGGAACATCATTGCTCTTTGATGTGCACAGTCTGTTGGTAATCTGCTTATGTGGCCGAATCATTTAATTTGTTGTTTCTTGATGAAGTTTAGTACTGATGCTGTACAGGCTTTGTTTTCCTGATGTCTTCTTTTCTCAACCGGTCTCTTCTTTTACTCGACCAGAATTCTCCGTAGACACTTTATCTCTGTCGTGACTAGTTTTCTTCTATCATTTGTTGTCAGCGTCCAGGTTTGGCACTGGTAGCATAATGTGGGGAAAAAGATTGTGTTGAACATTGCTCTTTTTCTGTTCATGGTGACATGTTTGCATTTTAAAATTTTCGCCATATGTCCTCTCATTGATTTGTTTTGTTGCATCTGTGTTGAATTTCATTAGTTATTCTTCCATTTGCTGACAAAATGCTCCCCAGGTATGTGAAGTCTTTTGCTTGTTATAACGGGTGATTGTACATGGAGATATTGGTAGTGTTTTCCTCTCTGGCGAATGTCATTACTTCGGTTTTGTTGATGTTTATTCTCATGTTGTATTCGTTACATGCTAACTGGAGTCTGTTAATGTGTTGTTGTAGCTATTCTTCTGTTGTTGATATGATTGCCTGATAATTTGCAAAAAGAAATTCGTTTAAGAGTTTCCTGAGGTTGTTACCTTCGCTGGTGTTAGCTGTTTTACAGATTTGGTCGATAAATGTGATGAACAGCAGCGGGATAGTACGCAACCTTGTCTTACTCCTGACCCTACGTGAAACTTTTCTGATAGCCCTGTGTTTGTTCGAATCGCACAACGGCTGTTTATATAAAGTCTCATGCAAAGGTTGGTTAGGTGGTCATTAACCCCATAGGTTGATAATATTTTCCACAACTTGTGCCTATCCACACGGTCGAACGCTTTTTCCTGGTCTACAAATGCAACGTGCATGTGTTTGTCGGATTCCACAGTCCTTTCCTGAGGGCGAATATCGCGTATGTACAGCTTCTGTTCTTCCTGAATCCCATTTGTCAGTCGTTAAGCTGTGGCTCGATGATGTGGCGGAGCCTTTTTCGAGAATTTTGAAAATATTTTTCGATGTGGCTCAGTAGCGATATTCCTCTATACTTTGTGTACAGTCCCTCTTGCTACCTTTCTTCTTCCAGATGGGAACTATTGTTACATTCCTCCAATCGTCTGGTGTTTCTTGTGTGCTCCAGACTTGGTTGAATAGTCTGTGAAACCAGCGTATTCATACCTCTTTATTTGCTTTGATTAGGTGGCAGGGATATTGTCTAGGCCTGGTGTTTTGTTAAATGGTGCCATATTACAGAATTTCTAATCTCTGATAGAGTTATACTTGGATCTAGTTCTGAAGTTACGTTTACTGTGTATTCTTGAGTGTTCATGTGGTGCTCTTGTTGTAGAGTGAGAAGTTCATTAAAGTATTGTCGCTATCTGTTCATTATAAGTTTTGGATCACTAAGAACATATCCATTTTCATCATTAATAATTTCAGGTGTGTCATATTGTTCTTGTCTTTTCCGCATGGTTTTAATTTTCTTGTAGAAATGTCTTGTTGAATTTTTATAATCAGAATTGAATGTTTCTCCGTAATCTTACCTTGCTTGTATTTTAGACTTCTTTATAATTTCTGACATACATAATACATAGTATATAATACATAGTACACTTTTATAATAAAAATAATTCGGACGTCATTTTGTTAGTTTCATAGTCACACTCATTAGACTTGTATGTCTCTATTTAGTATGTTGAAGACAAGATGGTATCTCAATCTGTTGTGACACGTGTAGAGTCTTGCGATTACTAGTTTCCTTCTATTTCTTCACTTAACCGTGCATATTCTTGTGACAAACCTGTTTTTCTCTTCATATTTATGCATGGATCAGGTCGATGTAGTCTCTCTTCATATTTATGCATGGATCAGGTCGATGTAGTCTCTCTTCATATTTATGCATGTATCAGGTCCATGTAGTCTCTCTTCTCTACGTAAATCATCTCTCGCGAACACCCCCCACCCCACCCTTTTCCCCATTTTTCAATCCGTTGGCTTCATCATTACCAGGTATGTCTAGCAGTGAGATGAGATCCAGCGTATCATAGCTCTTTTAAACTGTACGCCTAGTTTGTATAGGATTTCTTTTGTGTCTGTTTAGTTTCTGATGTTCTGTTGGATAGAATATCAACCACAATGGCAACTGCATACTTTCTTTCATTATTCTATGATTGAGATTAATCTGTTAAGAAGGCAAAAGCAGACATCATTTGTTGTTGATCTCGTTGTCTGTATAGTTATCTGGGAACAAAGAATAGGGAGACATAATAGGATATCCTAGTAGATATGAAGATGGGAGAACATTACCACATAAACAATATCATGCCTCGATGGTTGACATGCTCTTAGTTAACATTAAACGTTATACAAGCGTGTAGGGAGCACTCGTGAAGCACCATGGTTTATGAGAGACGAGTCAACCGACGACCAAGATTGATCCATTGATTTGCCCGTGTGTTGCCGGGGCGTGCAAAGGGAGCAAAGAATAGTAATACTGCCACCTACAAGACATGTCGTAAGTTTGGGACTCAGGTAGAGGCGTAGGAAGCTACCCTAGTAAATAAAAGTGTCGCAGAAATCGGATGTGCTGGCCTACTTGTAGGCGCATAACTGGACAACGTACAGTCGCTCTTAGGCTCGGATCACGTACAAATCACAAAGAGTGGTTAACAAGTGGTCGATATGGAGCGTTCAAAGAAGAAGAATTGATTGATTAATATGGCCATTAACATTGCAGCTCGGGGAATAGCCTCGTGTGCTCCCATCTCTTTCTTACACATTAATATCTCTACGACAGAGCACGACGTCCGTAGCACCGACGAGGATCCCGTAATCTAGAAGATGGTGACAATATTTTGTAGGAGTTTTGATTTTATCATCTTTTTGTTTACTATTCTCAAAATCATTCATCAGTACCCTCACTGTCACCATGTAGTTCGTACATTACCACTGAGATCTACTACTACTACTACTACATTACCACTGAGATCTTCTACTACTACTACTACATTACCACTGAGATCTTCTACTACTACTACTACATTACCACTGAGATCTTCTACTACTACTACTACATTACCACTGAGATCTTCTACTACTACTACTACATTACCACTGAGATCTTCTACTACTACTACTACATTACCACTGAGATCTTCTACTACTACACTACTACATTACCACTGAGATCTTCTACTACTACTACTACTACATTACCACTGAGATCTACTACTACTACTACTACATTACCACTGAGATCTTCTACTACTACTACTACATTACCACTGAGATCTACTACTACTACTACTACATTACCACTGAGATCTTCTACTACTACTACTACATTACCACTGAGATCTTCTACTACTACTACTACATTACCACTGAGATCTTCTACTACTACTACTACTACATTACCACTGAGATCTTCTACTACTACTACTACATTACCACTGAGATCTACTACTACTACTACTACATTACCACTGAGATCTTCTACTACTACTACTACTACATTACCACTGAGATCTTCTACTACTACTACTACTACATTACCACTGAGATCTACTACTACTACTACTACATTACACTGAGATTCTACTACTACTACTACTACTACATTACCACTGAGATCTACTACTACTACTACTACATTACCACTGAGATCTTCTACTACTACTACTACATTACCACTGAGATCTACTACTACTACTACTACATTACCACTGAGATCTACTACTACTACTACTACATTACCACTGAGATCTTCTACTACTACTACTACTACATTACCACTGAGATCTTCTACTACTACTACTACATTACCACTGAGATCTACTACTACTACTACTACATTACCACTGAGATCTACTACTACTACTACTACATTACCACTGAGATCTACTACTACTACTACTACATTACCACTGAGATCTACTACTACTACTACTACATTACCACTGAGATCTACTACTACTACTACTACATTACCACTGAGATCTTCTACTACTACTACTACTACATTACCACTGAGATCTTCTACTACTACTACTACATTACCACTGAGATCTACTACTACTACTACTACATTACCACTGAGATCTACTACTACTACTACTACTACTACATTACCACTGAGATCTACTACTACTACTACTACATTACCACTGAGATCTACTACTACTACTACTACTACATTACCACTGAGATCTACTACTACTACTACTACATTACCACTGAGATCTTCTACTACTACTACTACTACATTACCACTGAGATCTTCTACTACTACTACTACATTACCACTGAGATCTACTACTACTACTACTACATTACCACTGAGATCTTCTACTACTACTACTACTACATTACCACTGAGATCTTCTACTACTACTACTACTACTACATTACCACTGAGATCTACTACTACTACTACTACATTACCTGAGATATATCTACTAGACTCATTACCACTGAGTCTACTACTACTTACTACATTACCACTGAGATCTTCTACTACTACTACTACTACATTACCACTGAGATCTACTACTCTACTATACTACATTACCACTGAGATCTCTACTACTACTACTACATTACCACTGAGACTCTACTACTACTACTACTACATTACCACTGAGATCTTCTACTACTACTACTCTACATTCACTGAGATCTTCTACTACTACTACTACATTACCACTGAGATCTTCTACTACTACTACTACTATTACACTGAGATCTTCTACATACTACTACATTACCACTGAGATCTTCTACTACTACTTACATTACCACTGAGATCTTCTTACTACTATCACATTACCACTGGAATCTTCTACTACTACTACTACATTCACACTGAATCTCACTGATCATACATTCCTGACTGAGATCTCTACTACTACATTACATTCACTGAGATCTCTACTACTACTACTACATTACCACTGAGATCTTCTACTACTACTACTACATTACCACTGAGATCTTCTACTACTACTACTACATTACCACTGAGATCTTCTACTACTACTACATTACCACTGAGATCTTCTACTACTACTACTACTACATTACCACAGATCTTCTATCTACTCATTCCACTGACATCTACTACTACTACTACTACATTACCACTGAGATCTTCTTCCTATATAAGATAGCGATTAGAACACAACTGTTTATTCACCCAAGTGCAATGATGATAATCTTATTCAACCAATCGATCAGTCACTGTACACTGTCACCCACTTTCTAGTTCTATCTATCGTTCTATCTATCGTTCTCTCTCTCTTTCTCTTGTTCGTTGAGTCTCTCACTCCTTGACTCTTTATTGTTCTCTAACTTATACTGTTTCATTCACTCTCTTCCCCCTCACTCCCACTCGTTCTTTCATCCAAGTACCTCTTTTGCTATCTTGATCTCGTTCACTCTTTCTCTCAATCTCTTTTATTTTTTCTCACTCTTGTTCACTCTATATATTTATCTCGTTTATTAACAGTATTCTCTCTCTCTCTCTCTCTCTCTCTCTCTCTCTCTCTCTCTCTCTCTCTCCACACATATACACACTTACTCACATTCAATAGAATCTCTTCACCAGTAACATAATTTAGTACTAAGAAATCTGCCAGATATATCTGTAGAATGTTATTGACCAACCTGGTCTTGTGTTTCCTTTATTTCTTATGCATTCAATCTTCTTCTGTATTAGATCAACATTCACATCTCAAAATGAAAACGTCCTGGACATATGCCGAGCTTTCACGTGTTAGAAATGTATTCAACTCAACCCGATGTCTCTCCATGACTACACGCAAGCATTGTTACCCAAAATAAAACCCTGCTATTTATTACTATAGCTTACATAATACGTCAACTGTTACCGAATGATAATCTATTTTCTCTGTACTTCTGTGAGTTTCCGTCCATATCTGCTGCCCAAGGCTGTGAGCACTATTCAATGTGCAACACGTTTTAGTGGCCTTATAAACTTGCAGAATATGCTCTTTACATTTCTAACAATTTTTTTTCTCTCTTTATTTTATGTGTGCAAGAATACATACAACAGTGGTTAGGTTGTACTTATGTGTGCAAGAATTCACGCAACAGTGGTTAGGTTGTACTTATGTGTGCAAGAATTCACGCAACAGTGGTTAGGTTGTACTTATGTGTGCAAGAATTCACGCAACAGTGGTTAGGTTGTACTTATGTGTGCAAGAATTCACGCAACAGTGGTTAAGTTGTACTTATGTGTGCAAGAATGCATGCAACTTATGTGTGCAAGAATACATGCAACTTATGTGTGCAAGAATGCATGCAACTTATGTGTGCAAGAATACATGCAACAGTGGTCAAGTTGTACTTATGTGTGCAAGAATTCATGCAACAGTGGTTAAGTTGTACTTATGTGTGCAAGAATTCATGCAACAGTGGTCAAGTTGTACTTATGTGTGCAAGAATTCATGCAACAGTGGTCAAGTTATACTTATGTATGCAAGAATTCATGCAACAGTGGTCAAGTTGTACTTATGTGTGCAAGAATTCATGCAACAGTGGTTAAGTTGTACTTATGTGTGCAAGAATTCATGCAACAGTGGTTAGGTTGTACTTATGTGTGCAAGAATTCATGCAACAGTGGTTAAGTTGTACTTATGTGTGCAAGAATTCATGCAACAGTGGTTAGGTTGTACTTATGTGTGCAAGAATTCATGCAACAGTGGTTAAGTTGTACTTATGTGTGCAAGAATTCATGCAACAGTGGTCAAGTTGTACTTATGTGTGCAAGAATTCATGCAACAGTGGTTAAGTAAGTTGTACTTATGTGTGCAAGAATTCATGCAACAGTGGTTAAGTTGTACTTATGTGTGCAAGAATTCATGCAACAGTGGTTAGGTTGTAAAGTCTACCGTGTATTGTCGAGGATCTCAAGGGGAGCAAAGAATAGTAATACTGCGACCTAGAAAGCATGTCGTAAAAGGCGACTGAGGTAGTGGCCTAGGAATTTACCCTAGTTAATAAAAAGCGTTGCAGAAATTGGATGTACATATAGGAGCATTTATCACTGTTAGGCTCAGTCCTCATGCACATCAGTGGTTTACCAGGTGGTCGTTATGGAGCCTTCGGAGGAGAAGAAGTATTCATGTGTGCAGGAATACATGTAACAGTTATTGACGATTTTTGAATAGATTCAAATGCTTGCACTTGTTATACACGCAATATACCTCCAGTTTCTCATCTGGCATAGATTAATAAAGTGTAGCAACAAGGGAGCTAATCTTAATGTTACTGATATGATTTGTAACAACCGTCTACAATTAGGTGTCAGTAATGACATTTACTGACCTATATTCAACGACGTGTATATGTGTAGTTGAGCAGCAGTGTTGTTTGGTAAACGGGACAAGCAAGTTATTGATAGAAGGTTATACATAAAGATGGTACCAACTGATACGGTGTTGGTAGGAACATCAACCTGAACTGTCCAAGACCAGAGAGACTGTCAGTTATAGAGCAGACAAGATGATAATTTAAGGCGCGCTCGTAATTACTGGTCTATGGTCATTGGACAATCATATCTATCGTATAGTTGCCATTAGCAACAGGACAAATAATATAACAACGTATAATTGTCAGTAGCAACAGGACAATTACTATAGCAACGTATAGTTGCCATTAACAACGGGACAAATACCATAGCAACGTATAGTAGAAGCAAATATATTAAAAAGTTGAGTACAAAGTCCTAATGAAAGAGCAAAACAGAAGTGCAAATAGTTTGTTTGTTCTCACTAATGAACTTTCTGTAGTTGTAACATCAAAGATATAAAAATGCAGAACTCAACGACATAAGAGAAACAATATACAAATTATGCCAGCAGTTTGAAAGGACTGTGGTAGACATCTCAAACTGATACACTCAAAGTTAGAAGCAGGTGAAGATGTTTGTCACACAAAAATACATAGTGAAGATGGGGAAACAAAACATCCGAGACACTACCAGACAAGCGATGATGCATAGATTACCAGCGCAACATAAATTAGCAAGATGTAATAGTCCATGACTCCGAGTTGGCTACAACAGAGAGTTGGCTACAACAGAGATATAGTCTTTCTTTCTTTTCTCCAATCCTGTTTACCTCACAGCGTCAGGATAAGAAGAGATTTCTAGAACGGGCTTTTGTGTGCTTTATAAACTGCATTTCGTCGCATGTGCTCAGAATAAGAATCTTTTCAACAAACTAAGGATTTGAACTTCTGATGAGCGTGGGTATCTGTGGCTAAGTGGTTAAGCCCTTTGCCTTGTGAATCGAAGGTCGTGGGTTCGAATCCGACCGCCCTGTTCTGTTCACGAGTGCAGTTTTTTTCCAGAGACCCCTAGTATTGTTGTTGGAGCTACGGGGTTCATGCTTTGTGCAATACTCTCGGCAGGTGGCGTGCCATTTCTGCGGAGAGGGACTGAGCCATGTAGGGTAAAACCTGGTGCAATGAAGTTAATCCTTCGGCTTAAAAATCCTTTAAACTTCTGATGAGTGTGTGAACTGTTACACTGACGCAATAACTTGCCAATGATGAACAGAGAATACTTATGTGATCTGTCATCGGTGCTACTGCAGGACATGCTCTTGTGAGATTTCCACAAGCAGAGGTGTACCATTGTTATTCCTTCAACATATTCAAGTTGACGTCTGAGAGTAAGATAGGAAAAAGATTTATAGTTATGCCGTATTAATAATTGCCATAGTTTAGCTACATTTAGTAACACCTTCCACATGCGCTGTCTCAGGCAAATATACAACATCAGATGGCATGACCACATCTCCAATATAGAAATTCTGGACAGTTCTGACATTCCAAGCATGCACACCTTACCGAGTCAGCGACGTCTGAGATGGCTGGGACACGTGTGCCGTATGAGCGATGATAGAATCCTAAAGAACATTCTATATGGTCCACTCGCAAGTGGTACTAGACAGCATGGACGCCCATTATTACGCTTCATTGACCCTGCAAGCGTGATCTAACTTCATGCGGCAGCGACAAAGTAGTTTAGTAATAGTTACCAGCATCGTCTGCATCTGGATTAAACTGGACTTTATCGTGATGACAGTATTGAGCTAGTATGACTGATGCATTGTAGACGGCTGGATTTTGTCTGCCCTGACCACAAGTTTGATGACCCGGCATGTACAATCACGTGTAGAAGACGACTCTTTATCTTGAGTTTACCTAAATCTCTCCAGTAAAGATCTTAGCTTACAGTGTAAGGGAAGATCGGAGCACACATGGTTACTCACTAAAGTGTATTGATGATGGTCCAACCAATCATTCAATTAATCTACATCTCTCTTGTGAAATGTTTTGTTGATATGTTGAGTATCTTCATGTGTATCCATGACCAGAGAGGGAGAGAGACGAAGCAATCAATGATGATCATCGCCTTATGGTGGTATCGTGTAGGGATTCCGTCAACGAATTTCTTACTTGATGTGTAGATTGAAGTTTCGAACAGCTACCGTATGATATTGTAACTTGAGCAGCAGTTCAAGCAGGAATTAAACTGTTTACTTTTCATGTATTATTGTTGTACCATAGTGAATGCCCTTTTGTGATCGATATGTTGATTTTGTCGGAAGCAACCTGCGGCTCCAGGTCACTAGAGACCGAACGCATTGAATTGTTAGCATTTAAACATATTAGAGAGAGTTATGTTCAAGCAACAATAAAAGAAAAGAGTAGAAACTATTACAGATCTCAGTTCATATACATTACAAGGCTGGTTGTTGCGTTCAGTTTGTGCAAACGCTTTTCAATTCGATTACACATTTAATCAGTCACAATGGAAGTGTGTATGTATGTGCGCGTGCGTGTACGTGTGTTCAAGTATAATAGCACACTTAGACCCGTTCCATTCTCGGTAGAATCTACCACTAGTTTACATTTAACAAAAATCTCACAAAACGCCCTTCCCGTTATCAGATAGCAAACCGGAGACAGGGCCCCCTCCAACACTAGAGAATTGGCGCCCCCTTCCTCCCCAATCTGGATGCAGTCCATATTTTCGCGAGCAGACCGCGCGTACCCCTGCAGTCACGAGCTTTGATAGACGGGTGTCACAACGGGCGAGTCCACCGATATAGGTGTATACAACTTCCCCGTCTAACTTATCCCTCACTCTAAATCATTTTTCTTTCACTTATTTCAAGTTTGATATCATCTAAACACCACCACATAATCATATATTAACATTATCCGTAAATTATCCAACAAATTACTAAATAAATGAGTTAATTTGTTGTCAGGTTCCAGTATTACCTGAACGATGTCACCTGCGCGCCGGACGGTCCTAAGTGCCAAGCGAGTGTGGTGTTTTTTCCCGCTCTGTAAACTTGACTAGAAACATCAATATCTATTGCTGTTGTGATTAATGGTCGTGTAACCAAACAGAAACCGCGCAGAGTCACAAGCACCGCTGTTTGGACCCAATCTCCCTCTGTTTGTTAGAATCACTGAGAGGTCACCATTGTACTCGTTGTTTAATGGTCTCGGAAGATGTGTGAAGTACACCCCCATCTCCTTATCACTGGTATTTGAAACTTGTGCCAAAGGTGGAGGGTTAGACAGAAATGGAGAAACGGGTATACTACATTCAGAAATAAGCTGAATAAAAATGTCGGACCAGAGTGGAGACTTCACATAATTTGGAGGGTTTGTTCCCTCCCGAAGAGGGTGATGGAATCTAGAAATTGTGGGAACTGGTATTGTGTTGGTGTCTAGTTACCACCAGGCGTTTGTTCTGTCCTCATACATTTGGTCAGCTTTTCACAGAAAATACTGGAACATACTATTCACACCAACAGTCCCTTGGTGAAGATAACAGTATTGTTGTGTCAACTGGACAGCCAAGCAGCTATTATGTGCGGTATTTCAAACATAAACAAGAGAAGAAAAAAACCACATCAATCTATAATGATAATATGATTGCTTTATGCAGATTATCTTCTTTCCTTTGTTCTGTAGTTGTTTTTCTCTCATCATCACGCCTCTTTCTTCAGTGGGACTTTCCTTTACTTTTGACACAATTGTAGTTATATTATTGAAAAATGAAAATCGTGGCATATCCCAAAGGACGTAGCCATCAACCACAGTAAACAAGTCGTTGATTTTCTAGGCACCACTTATACGTTCAGTAGTTTGCCATTGCTTTCTGAACGGGAGTTATATTATTACAACACTATAATGGTAGGGTATGTGTCGTCTATGTGTGGGGTTACATCCTTGCTTAACGGTAATACTGTAATACCTTTCGGTAATGATTGTAAGTCACCAGACTATTTATGTTGACCTACCCTGTTTAGTATATTAATCTACTCAGACTTTAGTATATTACTTTACTCAGACTTTAGTATATTACTTTACTCAGACTTTAGTATATTACTTTACTCAGACTTTAGTATATTACTTTACTCAGACTTTAGATATATTTACTTTTTCTTACTCAGACTTTAGTATATTTCTACTCAGACTTTAGTTATTACTTACTCAGACTTTAGTATATTACCTCTACTCAGACTTTAGTATATTACTCTACTCAGACTTTAGTATATTACTCTACTCAGACTTTTATATATGTCATACTCTACTCAGATTTAGTATATTACTCTGAGTCAGATTTTAGTATGCCTCCATACCCATTGAACAGCATATCATCCAATAACTTGTCTTGAGCAGAACTTTACACCTAAGTCCTTCAGAATTTATTTTCTCACTCTCGCTCTTTCTCACTCTCGCTCTTTCTCATAGACCATATAACCCACCTCTGCTACTCTCATCGTAACATCATCAGTTACATCCTGAATCAATCTTCTCCTTTGTCTTCTCCTCCTCTTTTCCGGTACGACTCTTCCATAATGGTCTCTAAATTCTTCGTGTCTTTTATTTGCCCAAAATACTTCAATTCTCTCATTCTTATTTGTAGCAGCAGTCAGTTTTCTTTGATTTTGAGTTCCTATTGGATAGATCTATTTGTTCTCTATCTCTATCTTATGTTAACAGCGAGCCAAGATATTCAATCAAAACTGTTCACATTTTCTATTTCTATTCCGTTGATATGAAATGTCATGTGTCATGTTTGTTTTATCCGTTGTCATTATTTTTGTTTTTGCCTCATTGTGATATAGGTTTTGTTTTTTACCTTTCACTTGCACCGTCATTTTAAATATATCACAGGTATTTCTCTTCCTCCAATTATAAAATGATCGTATTGTCCTTTCCCGCTATATTCTATAATATTCCTCTTGATGTTTTCAGCATGTATGTAATAACAAGAGAGACAAGGTGACAGAATACAACCTTGTCTGACTCTCTGCCTAATGTCAAACCTATCTGATATATCATGGTACCGTTTTATTGTTACAGTTGTCATGTGATTACTTTACCCAAGAAAACAACCTGGTTAGCTATGAAGAAGCAAAAACCATCGCCAAAAGACACTACAGGGCAAAGTGGGATAAAGAACACCCAAAACACAACAAGAATGATGGATATTACCAACTGTCCAGAAGGGACCAGACAGCTATACTTCGCCTTCGGACGGGTCACAACAGATGAGACACCACCTGTACACCAAATTCAAGATAGGCACCAATGACCTGTGCCCCTGTGGCTTAGCAAGTATGACAACAGAACATATCCTACAGAACTGCCCCAGTATGCAGACCTGAGAAGAAAGAGGTGGCCCACTTATACCAGCGTCCAAGACAAACTGTATGGCGTGGCTTTATGATCTGAGGCAGACGGCTGCCTTTGTTAGAGAATCCGAAATCCCAATCTAGTGAGAACGCAGAAGAAGAATATGATTACTTTACAGTTCTTCTATGATTTGTATTAACTAACGGAAATCCAATTGAGTACATTACTGTACCAAGACTGTGTTATACCCTACTCAGTACACGGCTGTGCCCTGGTTCTATTATACCCTACTCAGTACACGGCTGTACCCTGGCTGCGTTAAACTCCGATTTAGTCTGTTACTATATGCAACTGAATCGGTTTCTATGCATGACTCCAATTGTTACTGTACCCGGTTTATGTTACCATACCCCCGACTCCTGTTACTCTGCCCGACTCCGTCTGTTTCTGTACACGACTCAGACTGTTAGTGTCCTATGTTGAACTCTCTCTATTATGCCGTTTTAACCCCTATTGGAACATAGGCCCTTCAGCCTACCCATGCTAAGTCTTTAGCTATCTCTTGCACCTCCTGCCATGTTTTTAAATCGTATATCGTTTACCTCTGCCTCCAAATACATTATCCATGTATTTTACGCTGCCCATCCCCATCTCTTTGGTTTCTACTTCCATGTCCAGGAAATGGTTATAGTGGGTTTTTTTTTTAAAATCAAGTATGTCCGTCCTATCGTAGCCTCCAATAACATACGGCCAGAGGGCTCTGGTAAATATTGTAGGAAATAAGACCACAACCGTCACGTGATTCTCGTATTCCAGTATTGTTGTATACAGACTAATTCATTTCAAAAACAGCACAGCATGCTAAACAAGGTTATTTTATGTTACAAATTTCATACTAAGAAATATCAGTATTATTAACACTTGTCATGAATAAATAACCATAGACTCATAGAATTGAGGAAAATTGCACACACAAAAACAACCTTTGAGTGTTATGTCAAACATATATAAAAACCAGCCCCCATTTAACTGGAATTTTCGATTTACCTTCTGAGCTAGTCGGCCTTATGTTGCCGGGGACCATGGTAATATCTATCGTGAGTTGTCTTTTCTTGACGGTTCACTAGCATGTGTGGCGTTCTCTGCATAAACTCATCATTCACACCAGCTGATGAATTATGATAAACTGTGACCTGTACATTTGTCTTGTCATTTGCCAAATAATCGTAGAGAGAGAGAGAGAGAGAGCGCACATTTATTTCAGAGTGGGCAAACATGAAGATCAAGTTGAACGTTTAACATTATCTAACTACAACACTTGATAACAATGCACATGTTCATCTCTTGTTAAGTTAATTAACTAGCTACAGAAAACATGAATGTATTCATGTCAAATAATAGCACATAGGAACAACAATGTAACAGCGTGTCTTTTACAAGTTCATAGTAATCATTGGATGAATGGAAGCTTAGATGGCAATCATACACAACAGTTCACGTTAAACGATGCACATACAAATGATTCCTAGTCTATACGTGGTAATTATATTTGAAAGTATTTAAATGCAAATTCACCATAATGCTATACAATAGTCTTGACAACGCTAGTTTAATTGGAGATGTCAAACGCGGCATCGGTGTTGTCTTTTTCCTAGCTACGACTTTGTAACTAACAATTTGTAGTTGTAAAAATTGGTTCTGGGTTCATATTTAGCAACGTCGTTAACTCCCAGTAGTTATAATTGTAGTATATGAAATTTTATATGTGTCTTTGTTGTCCCACGCAATTCTCTTCCCATTCTATTAGAGATGTGCGAATAGTAACTATTTTGTCATTCGAATACTTATTATTGATTGTATCTAAAAGTAACGAGTACGACAGAGAAATGTATTCGTTTTTTTATCACGTCCTGTTTCGTACCCGTTACTTCATACCAGCTTTATATCAGTTAGAACGATTCGTATTTGGTAGTTCCATTCATTCTTTTTCTTCTTTGCGTTCGTTCTTTACAATCAATTTTAATCACTCTTTGTGATATGTTTGATCTTTGCCAAGAACGTGTATACCTTGCACATTGGTTTGGTAGGCCCCTAAACGCATAGACGTGTACACGTTTTGGACATGTGCATCCGATTTCATCCAAACCTCCATAGTCGCCTCTTACGACATGTGTGGCAGGTAACAGTGGTTCTATTCTTGACACCTCAAATTTGAGCCCCGGTAACCACTCGGGTGTTCCAATCAATGAGTTCCTTCACACTAAAACAGAAATAATGAGTTCATTCACACTAAAACAGAAATAATGAGTTCATTCACACTAAAACAGAAATAATGAGTTCATTCACACTAAAACAGAAATAATGAATTCATTCACACTAAAACAAATAATGAATTCATTCACACTAAAACATAAATAATGAGTTCATTCACACTAAAACAGAAATAATGAGTTCATTCACACTAAAACAGAAATAATGAATTCATTCACACTAAAACAGAAATAATGAATTCATTCACACTAAAACAAATAATGAATTCATTCACACTAAAACAGAAATAATGAGTTCATTCACACTAAAACAGAAATAATGAGTTCATTCACACTAAAACAGAAATAATGAATTCATTCACACTAAAACAGAAATAATGAATTCATTCACACTAAAACAGAAATAATGAGTTCATTCACACTAAAACAGAAATAATGAGTTCATTCACACTAAAACAGAAATAATGAGTTCATTCACACTAAAACAGAAATAATGAATTCATTCACACTAAAACAGAAATAATGAATTCATTCACACTAAAACAGAAATAATGAATTCATTCACACTAAAACAGAAATAATGAATTCATTCACACTAAAACAGAAATAATGAGTTCATTCACACTAAAACAGAAATAATGAGTTCATTCACACTAAAACAGAAATAATGAATTCATTCACACTAAAACTGAAATAATGAATTCATTCACACTAAAACAGAAATAATGAGTTCATTCACACTAAAACAGAAATAATGAGTTCATTCACACTAAAACAGAAATAATGAATTCATTCACACTAAAACAGAAATAATGAATTCATTCACACTAAAACAGAAATAATGAGTTCATTCACACTAAAACAGAAATAATGAGTTCATTCACACTAAAACAGAAATAATGAGTTCATTCACACTAAAACAGAAATAATGAATTCATTCACACTAAAACAGAAATAATGAATTCATTCACACTAAAACAGAAATAATGAATTCATTCACACTAAAACAGAAATAATGAATTCATTCACACTAAAACAGAAATAATGAGTTCATTCACACTAAAACAGAAATAATGAGTTCATTCACACTAAAACAGAAATAATGAATTCATTACACTAAACTGAAATAATGAATTCATTCACACTAAAACAGAAATAATGAGTTCATTCACACTAAAACAGAAATAATGAGTTCATTCACACTAAAACAGAAATAATGAGTTCATTCACACTAAAACAGAAATAATGAATTCCTTCACACTAAAACAGAAATAATGAGTTCATTCACACTAAAACAGAAATAATGAGTTCATTCACACTAAAACAGAAATAATGAATTCATTCACACTAAAACAGAAATAATGAATTCATTCACACTAAAACAGAAATAATGAATTCATTCACACTAAAACAGAAATAATGAATTCATTCACACTAAAACAGAAATAATGAGTTCATTCACACTAAAACAGAAATAATGAGTTCATTCACACTAAAACAGAAATAATGAATTCATTCACACTAAAACAGAAATAATGAATTCATTCAGACTAAAACAGAAATAATGAATATGGGAAGAAAACATAATAAACTATACATCCATGTCAGTGACACTACAATCAACCAAGTGAAAGAATGCAAATACTTAGGAGGCAGCATATTCACAGAAGACGGCAGACTAGATAGAGAGATAGACGCTAGAGGAAAAAAAGCAAATGCTGTAACCTACCAGCTAGCCCCATTGTTAAGGTACCCAAAGTGCATTGTTAAGGCACCAAAATATTTCACTGACAGCTAAGCAACAGATGATCAACAGCATTTGCATACCTACTTTATGTTACCAGAGCCAAACATGGACAATGAGCAAAGCGCAGTCACAAAAATAACTACATGTGAAATGCTCTGCCTGCGAAAAGTTACCAACAACACCAGAAAAGACAAAGTCAGCAACATCAGCATAAGAAAGAAAGTTGGCACAGAACCTTGCTTGAATTACATTGAGAAACAAAGAATGAAGTGGTTTGGCCACTTGATAAGAATGCATCCAAACTCCACAGTATACAAAGTCTACAACAGAACATCAGGGAAGAAGGCAAGAGGAAGACCACGTAAAAGATGGTTAGATGGTATAGCAGAATCCTGTAAAAGAGCAAAAATAGCAATCACCCAAGCCACCAGAACAACGCAAGACAAAACAGAAACCACAACACTGGCAACAACACGGTAGCAGTGGACGACACTGGGCAACAACCCGGTAGCAGTGTGACGACAATGGGCACGACACTGGGCAACAACCCGGTAGCAGTGTGACGACACTGGGCAACAACCCTGGTAGCAGTGTGACGACACTGGGCAACAATCCGGTAGCAGTGTGACGACACTGGGCAACAACCCGGTAGCAGTGTGACGACACTGGCAACAACCCGGTAGCAGTGTGACGACACTGGGCAACAACCCGTAGCAGTGTGACGACAAAAGAAGATAAAGACCAATGAGTAGAAAGTACTCGTTGTATAGCGACTTCTCTATACATGATAAATACTCGTTACACTTCGAATACTCGTAATTAGCTACTAATCTGTGCTTATGGCAACTCTTCGCTATGTATAATCCGTATTTGTTACCAGCTTATATCAGTTAGAACGATTAATATTGGTTACTCAAGAAGGTGTGATCTTTTTTAGTAGAACTGAAGGAGACGACCCAAAATATAATAGCCTTTCATCGCAAGCGATGATGACAACATCCTCACACATGTGCTGCTGCACCTCTCTGGTGTGTGCGAAGGTGACTGTAGAGTCCAATCCTAGAACATAGTCACCTACCACAGGTGGGACATACATGATCAAGGTTAGAAATGTGGGTGCTGTGTGTTCTGTCTTTTCGCGCAGCTCGTTTTCTCTGTGCCTCAATGGCACGACGGTTCTCGTGCTAGCACTTCTTGTGTTGTTACAGCGCCACATTTGGCGATCTTGCGCCAATGATTCCCAGCACGTGATGTCTATATCGAAGCATTTCAGAGACGCTTTAAGAGTGTCTTTAAAGCATTTTTTCTGTCCACCAGCTAAACGTCTGCCCCTTCAAGCTCGCCATACATCAACTGTTTTGGGATGCGTTTAGCAGACACCCGAGCAACATGACCGGTCCATCTCACTTGGGCTTTCTGTAACAGAGTGTTGACGCTTGGGAGCCTTGATCTTATGAGAACTTCGGTATCTGGAATTTTGTAATAAAATTCCTGCAAAATATCTTAACCATGTTCAAAATACACCGTGGACCCTCGCCGGTGCTCGTGCACCTGAGATCATCCAGTGTAAGAAAGATATCGGAGCACACATGGTTAATCACCGAAGTGCAATGATGATGGTCCATCAATCAATCAATCAATTAAACACGGCTAGAATACTGATATTATTGATAATGAAACAATTTACTTTGCTGTTTTAACGAAACCTCTACTGCTTCTATAAGTTCATATGTAAATGACATACAGTAAATGTATGGTGCTATCACATTTATTATCAATGATACATATACAATGCCTGACAATATCCAATGATCATACTACATGATAGAGGAACAGAAATACCTAGGTCTCATACTAACCTGCTCAGAGATACAAACTCATGTATGATTTCAGTCATCGTTTTCTTGGTGTGATATAGCAAGTTCAACAACAAACTCTTCAATGACACTATTCTAACTCCAAATAAAAATCACTGAAAAACAGCTTTGGTAAATAAAACATTTTGTTAAATCTCAAGAAAATAATCTTTTGTAGGTTAATTTCATCGCCCGTGTTGTTATCTGGATCCATATTAGTAGTTAAAGAATAGAACCACTGTTACCTGCCGCGCATGTCGTAAGAGGCGATTAGGGAGAGGGCGTAGGGCTAGCTACTCCATCCCGTTAAAAAAAAACACTAGATAGCCACAACCAAAGAAATTCATAGCTCGTCACCCGAGAAAGAAAAACAAGTAGGGAGAGATCTGGAAACAATGACATAAATTAGACGGGTTGGAAGACATTGATTGCGAACCTATATCTCCCTAGTGGTGAAGGGTTTTGAAGACATTGATTACGAACCTATATCTCCCTAATGGTGAAGGGTTTTGAAGACATTGATTACGAACCTATGTCTCCCTAATGGTGAAGGGTTTTGAAGACATTGATTACGAACCTATGTCTCCCTAATGGTGAAGGGTTTTGAAGACATTGATTGCGAACCTATGTCTCCCTAATGGTGAAGGGTTTTGAAGACATTGATTGCGAACCTATGTCTCCCTAATGGTGAAGGGTTTTGAAGACATTGATTACGAACCTATGTCTCCCTAATGGTGAAGGGTTTTGAAGACATTGATTGCGAACTTATGTCTCCCTAATGGTGAAGGGTTTTGAAGACATTGATTGCGAACCTATGTCTCCCTAATGATGAAGGGTTTTGAAGACATTGATTGCGAACCTATGTCTCCCTTGTGGTGAAGGGTTTTGAAGACATTGATTGCGAACCTATGTCTCCCTTGTGGTGAAGGGTTTTGAAGACATTGATTGCGAACCTATGTCTCCCTAGTGGTGAAGGGTTTTGAAGACATTGATTGCGAACCTATGTCTCCCTAATGGTGAAGGGTTTTGAAGACATTGATTGCGAACCTATGTCTCCCTAGTGGTGAAGGGTTTTGAAGACATTGATTGCGAACCTATGTCTCCCTAGTGGTGAAGGGTTTTGAAGACATTGATTGCGAACCTATGTCTCCCTTGTGGTGAAGGGTTTTGAAGACATTGATTGTGAACCTATGTCTCCCTAGTGGTGAAGGGTTTTGAAGACATTGATTGCGAACCTATGTCTCCCTTGTGGTGAAGGGTTTTGAAGACATTGATTGTGAACCTATGTCTCCCTTGTGGTGAAGGGTTTTGAAGACATTGATTGCGAACCTATGTCTCCCTAGTGGTGAAGGGTTTTGAAGACATTGATTGCGAACCTATGTCTCCCTTGTGGTGAAGGGTTTTGAAGACATTGATTGCGAACCTATGTCTCCCTAGTGGTGAAGGGTTTTGAAGACATTGATTGCGAACCTATGTCTCCCAAATGATGAAGGGTTTTGAAGACATTGATTGCGAACCTATGTCTCCCTAATGATGAAGGGTTTTGAAGACATTGATTGCGAACCTATGTCTCCCTTGTGGTGAAGGGTTTTGAAGACATTGATTGCGAACCTATGTCTCCCTAGTGGTGAAGGGTTTTGAAGACATTGATTGCGAACCTATGTCTCCCTAGTGGTGAAGGGTTTTGAAGACATTGATTGCGAACCTATGTCTCCCTTGTGGTGAAGGGTTTTGAAGACATTGATTGTGAACCTATGTCTCCCTAGTGGTGAAGGGTTTTGAAGACATTGATTGCGAACCTATGTCTCCCTTGTGGTGAACGGTGAAGAAGAAGCGTAATGGCATATATTTCCTTTTTAACATGTTTTGTATTTATCTTGACGCTAAACCCATCTAGATCCATTTCATGTGTAACTTTCTCGCTTTCTAATGTTGTTATCAGTCTATTGCCCTTACTTAAAACGAATTTGTACACGAAATCTTGGGCTATTAAAACAACTGTTTTGAGAGAAGAATCTCTCTAAATCTTCAATGTTTTGTGGACTGTTAGAATGTGCAGTGGCGAAACACGTAAAAACAAAGTATTGTAGTTTTACAAAGTACAAAAACAGTTCTTCTTCTCTTGTTGACCCGCTACAAATTCAGGCTTAGTCAGAGCACCTATAGTTCGTTCCAAAATTCGTGATCACGCTTAGGTTTAATTTGTACGAAATCTACCTGATGGATAAAAGTAATTTTTGCATGCAGTCTTATATATCTCACGACCTGTATAAGAAAAAAAACACGGCCCCATAACATAGAGCTTCAGAGAAGCTGTACGGAGGAACTGAGTCCCTTAAAACCACTGTAAAATTCATGATAAAAGTTGGTCCATCAGTTCAGGCCGGGAACGCAAGAGAGAGAGATATATCTCACGACCTTACGAATTCTTGTTTAACTAATTGGTAGGTAGCTTAGTTGATGCAAAAACGTTTTTTTGTTATATAATTTTGCATAAGCACAACAAAATGATAACCAAAGTTTAAAATTTATATTAATACACAAAATGGTGGCGAATGTTTGCAAAGGCGTATCCCTATTACATATTATAAAAAGAAAGGTGACATAGTGAACAAATGATACCTTCCCCTTCTATAAATGAAAGTAAACGTTGCGTACATACGCCAATGACAGTCAGTAGGAAACATTGTGAACTGATTAATTCCACGGGATTCCTGATTTTGAGTAGTACTGAATTGCAGTGGAAAACGGAAATGCTTAGTTATAGACAAACTTGACAACCGTACTGTAAAATTTCGATAAGTATACCATATCAACATCGCTGTAATTATAGTAATAACATATAATAAAATTCTTACAGAACTAAAGGTTTGGGTTGGCAAAAAATACTTTGGAAGGTCGTCACTGTTACCTATATAAAAATGTAAAAATCAAGAATTTATGTCAAGGGAATGATTTTATATCGGTCGGTAAAGATGATCACGAATTTTGGAACGAACTATAGTACAGCACTTAGTTTTGTGTGAAGGCTTGCTTTCCTTATCAGTGTCTCTCACCGTTCAGACGAGCCTTATCCGACTTAACAGAGGTACAAAAACAATATACAGTAACGTTTCAAAGAAAAGACCGTTGTCAGGCAAAGGATACACAACAGAAACGAAGATATTTCGACTTCTTGGGAATCAGAATTAACATATACAAAAACACAATGAATCCCTCTAATTAGAATGTGCAAGAACACGTACTCCAACAGGACAGGAAGACCCCGTTACTTTTCCAACCAAATACAGAACATGTCAGCTCTCTCATGTCTAGATACTCAGCTAGGGGAAGGAATAGGACACTCACATATCTTATTGGCTTATACAAGATAATGACTATGCTCAGATTTCTGCTGACATGTAATACTGGGGATGACACTATACACCACCACTAGGTTCATGAAGACAACTCTCATCTCTGTGTTTGAACTTCTGAGCATGGGACGTTGATAACAGAAGTCTCATCTCTGTGTTTGAACTTCTGAGCATTGGACGTTGATAACAAAAGGAGAATAAAACTGTTCAACTATCTCAAGTTAAAAGCATATACATACCATGTTACTCCTCTTTTACTCAGATCTAAACAAAGTAATACATATCTATCTTCTAATCGCCACTGGACATTACTGTTGTGTACCATCGCATGCCTGTTTTTAAGAAAATGGATGTACCATCGCATGTCTGTTCTTAAAAAATGACTGTACCATCTCATGCCTGTTTTTAAGAAAATGGCTGTACCATCTCATGCCTGTTTTTAAGAAAATGGATGTACCATCGCATGCCTGTTTTTAAGAAAATGGCTGTACCATCTCATGCCTGTTTTTAAGAAAATGGATGTACCATCGCATGCCTGTTCTTAAAAAATGGCTGTACCATCTCATGCCTGTTTTTTAGAAAATGGCTGTACCATCGCATACCTGTTTTTAAGAAAATGACTGTTAACAATAATGTTAAATGGAAACTGTCCAAAAATGTATATAAAATTGTCATCACTGCACTTTGTTCCTATTTCTGATCATACCCCGGGGGATTGTGTGGGACAGGTGATTAAGTCAGCTTGCCCGAAACTGTCGCTACGCGTGTGCATGACATATGTTGTATTTTCGTTCAAAACAAATGAAAGAAAAAAATGTAAACAGTTGTGTTTAATCCTTGTCTATAGCGTAACCGTTTATTTCTCTCTCGCACCCTCTGTCTATCTCTTCGTTCCCATTCCCCCACTCTCGATAATCTTCTCCAGCAGCGTTTATCTTCTTTGTGTATCGTCGTCACTCCTTTTATTATCAAAAGATGAGGAAAGCAGATAGATACGTTGACATGAGCGTTATTTGTGAGACAGTTATCTTATTTGATACCTTCCTTATCTGACTGAAACAATAAATGAAACTAACGGGAGGAGTCAGCGCCAGCGCCCAACTATTGTCTAACTTAATATACAACATTATTTGCTATGGCGACACGTTTATCTTTTGTAATAATCTTGTGTCATGAAACGCTTACTGTTCTCTGAAGGTTTTCAGTGTGACGATGGCGGTTGAAGACGTTACTATTGTAGGCGGTGCCCCCATCTTTTCTATGACTTTCTGGAACTTTGTTTCAAGAACAACTTATAGACTTCCTCTAAGTCAATGCTTAGGAAGGTCTAAAACGGCAGACATGCTTGCGTCAACATCACCGATCGTCGAGGCGTTGAATATGGACGGGTAGATAGGGGAGCGCCAACGTCCATCGGTGTCTAGACGACCACATATGAATACACTAAAATTCATATAGAATGTATCAGCGATTTAGAGAAGTTTGAATTACATGTGAATTGCATGAGCGACAGAATGAGGAATGTGTTGAATTATTGAGTCAGTGTTGAAACTATGATCATATCTGCTATACCACTTCTTTCTTCTGTAAGCATACCTGCTGCATCACGCCTTCCTTACAAACACACCATAACATTTAGTTTTAAACGGTCCGTGCGTATTACAAATATTATTTGTAATATTTCTAGCAGTTATCACACACATGACCTTTCTGTTTGCATGTATTTCTATAATGTAGCCAACGGAGCAACAGGGACATTTTCACGAGTCTCACCGTATGGAAAGTATCAGTGAAAGAGCACTTACTCATCAGCTTCAGAAATTACTGAATTTTCTCCTTCAACTCGGAAACTTTATGTAGCTATCTTCACATTGAGTGACAGCTTGAACATGGTGCCGGAGATTGAGCACTCCTCAGGTTCGCTGTCCTAACTGACTGATACTGATCGGCACCACTGACTAAATCCACTGTATGATTAACTGATGTTTAACCATCAACTATCTGTATAAGAATGTAGGTGTAGCGCTTTCATCATTGCATATAGATTTCTGATACCACCAGATCTTCTTAAAGAAGAATATCCATTGCTAAGAAACAGCAAAAACACTAGAGGATCTAGACAGTGTAATTTCTTTCATCACATAATGTTTGTTCAGTTTGAAGCAGGTTTACTTACATATCATATCATGTGGATACGTTCAGGAAAGCAGCCGCCCTCTGTTTGAATCGATCTCTGCCAGTGTGTAACACTTTTATCAATAGGTATTAAGAGTATTATGTGACCGGATGTATGTTTTGAACATAGCTTTTTCTGAAACGTGAATGATGTAAACGAGACTCCAGTAAATGCTGACCGGATATCTTTATGTCTGAAACAGAAAACTGCTGAGGTAATTTCATGAAAGAAACGACGGGTATATCACATTCTTTGATGTCTAGATTAAAGCACAAAATAAATGTCTTTGTTCTTACTCGTTTTCTGCTCATTTCTTTGTAGTAGCTTCATTTCTCAAATAAATTGTTGGTTTCCTCTTGTTTAAATGATATTACTGTCTTCTTTGTAGTCACAAATATATTTGTTGCCTTTGCTACTGATATTTAGTAAACACAAGTAGAATGTCAGTTTGCATTCATTTCAATTAGCTTGTTCTGGGCACAACTTTGCCACCCTAACATTCCTTAGGAATCTCTCTCTATTATAGGCCAGATGTCCCGCCTCTGTAGCCATGTTACATCCTGAATCCATCTTCTTCTCCGTGGTGTTCTTCTTCTCCGTGGTGTTCTTCTTCTTCTCCGTGGTGTTCTTCTTCTTCTCCGTGGTGTTCTTCTTCTTCTCCGTGGTGTTCTTCTCCGTGGTGTCTTCTCTCCGTGGTGTTCTTCTTCTTCTCCGTGGTGTTCTTCTTCTCCGTGGTGTTCTTCTTCTTCTCCGTGGTGTTCTTCTTCTTCTCCGTGGTGTTCTTCTCCGTGGTGTTCTTCTTCCGTGGTGTTCTCTTCTTCTCCGTGGTGTCTCTTCTCCGTGGTGTTCTCTTCTTCTCCGTGGTGTTCTCTCCGTGTTTCTTCTTCGTCGGTGTTCTTCTTCTTCTCCGTGGTGTTTCTCTTCTTCTCCGTGGTGTTCTTCTCCGTGGTGTTCTCTTCTTCTCCGTGGTGTTTTCCTTTCTTCCGTGGTGTTCTTCTTCTCCGTGGTGTTCTTCTCCGTGGTGTTCTTCTTCCGTGGTGTTTCTTCTTCTCCGTGGTGTTCTTCTTCTCCGTGGTGCGTTCTTCTTCTCCGTGGTGTTCTTCTCCGTGGTGTCTTCTTCTTCCGTGGTGTTTCTTCTTCTCCGTGGTGTTCTTCTTCTCCGTGGTGTTCTTCTTCTCCGTGGTGTTCTTCTCCGTGGTGTTCTTCTCCGTGGTGTTCTTCCGTGGTTCTTCTTCCGTGGTGTTCTTCTTCCGTGGTGTTCTTCTCCGTGGTGTTCTTCTTCTCCGTGGTGTTCTTCTTCTCCGTGGTGTTCTTCTTCTCCGTGGTGTTCTTCTTCTTCTCCGTGGTGTTCTTCTTCTTCTCCGTGGTGTTCTTCTTCTCCGTGATGTTCTTCTTCTCCGTGGTGTTCTTCTCCGTGGTGTTCTTCTCCGTGGTGTTCTTCTTCTTCTCCGTGGTGTTCTTCTCCGTGGTGTTCTTCTTCTCCGTGATGTTCTTCTTCTCCGTGGTGTTCTTCTCCGTGGTGTTCATCTTCTTCTCCGTGGTGTTCTTCTTCTCCATGGTGTTCTTCTTCTTCTCCGTGGTGTTCTTCTTCTCCGTGGTGTTCTTCTTCTTCTCCGTGGTGTTCTTCTTCTTCGTGATGTTCTTCTTCTCCGTGGTGTTCTTCTTCTTCGTGATGTTCTTCTTCTCCGTTGTGTTCTTCTTCTTCTCCGTGGTGTTCTTCTTCTCCGTGGTGTTCTTCTTCTTCTACTTCAACAATGATCTTCCACAACCCGTCGTGTCTCTTTATTTGTCTAAAATACTTCAATTTTCTTATTTGTAGCATCAGCCAATTTTCTTTGATTTTGAGTTCTTTCAGGATAGATCTATTTGTTCTCTTCTCTGTGCAAGATATACGGAGGACTCGTTTGTGAAACTTATATTAAATAACACAGATTTGTTTTTCCCACTGCCATGTCAAATATCAATGCTTCACACCCATACGTTGCCACTGGGAATATTATACTCTTATTATTCTGATCTTTGTTTTCTTATCAGTTCCATTCCGTTTTCATACCATTAGATATATATATTAGGAAATATGATTAGATTCTGATTTTCTGTTATGACCAACATCACACGATAGATGACATGGTCATTATCACACTGTACGCCTTTACTTTTCACTGATGATAGTTATTATTTCAGTTTCCCACCCCAACGGTCATGGGACAACACCCGTACTGTGTAAGTGCATGACTGCTACACTACCGCGGCTTTCAATATATTCTGATATATATGTCATTAATTATCTTCTTCTATCTATTCATTTCTTTATTGAGACAACATGGGGAAACTGAAGTTCTCATTGTTATGCCAAATTTGTTGGAGATATTGTTGTGAGACCAGACTGTCGTAGTAAGTCACGATGCTGTATATCCATTTGGTTTTGTTGTGTGTCCTTCCTCGGGCTCTCTTAGACCATATCTTCTTCTGTTTTATGCACACATTAGTAGTTGGTTTGTACTTAACATGTTTATTTTATTAACATAACAATTTCAGCCAAGTCGTGTGAATTACATACATCTGTGAGTTTTGGTCATGACGTGAAATTTGTGTGAATTACATGAGTTTTGCTCATGACATGAAATTCGTGTGAATTACATACATCTGTGAGTTTTGTTCATGACATGAAATAGGAAATTGTTGACATTACAAATTTGTGAATTGAATGATGATCATGATGACGACGGTGGTGATAATGATGGTAGTGATTTTGATGGTGGCGACAACGATGACTATGATGGCGATGACGATATGCTTATAAACCAGACAACTTAGACATTATATTACACACTTTGTTGAACTTGTCGAGACAATTGTTTCAAGCCAAATATTATTGGAAGGATTCGAGTGTGTTAGCCTACGTTTATGTATATCCCAACAATTATTGGCAGCTGAAATTTGAAGTAACTGCATTTTCCTGAGACAATAAAACTTACCAAATATTGACGAATTGCTCATGCTCTCAGTTCATAATTTCATTTATGATTCAATTACTTTTTTTAATATGGCTCAGTCAATGTTTTTAACTCTCTCCTCTCTCTCTCTCTCCTCCCTCCTCCCTCTCCCTATCTCTCTCTTTTCTCAAGCCGAAGTGACTATATGCCTTTCTAAGTGCTAAAGACAATTACGTGTATCACAAACCTAAACAATGATCACGTGGTATTCAGATGAACATGAAAACATACAACAGAAAACAAAATGCATGAGAAAAAATATAAATACATAGACAGTTTCCTGGTTATAGCAATGAATACAATAATTTGATGAATAATTCAGTATTAAAACATGAATAGAAACAAACCGTTTTTCGAAACTCGAAATGTTGTTATACATGACTTTTTGGTCAATATTTTCTTGATAATATCATTATACTAAAACTCTTGCCCGTCTGCCCAGCGTGTTCGTAGCGCGTTGGACTACGGGTGACTATCCCTCTGTGTGTGCGGGTTCAATTCCGCGGGATGGCAGAAAAAGCCACAGATTCCCCAGATGTACGGTGTTCGTGGCACCGAACCGAAGGGTTACGATGTCCATGGCACCGAACCGAAGGGTTACCATGTCCATGGCACCGAGCCGAAGAGCTGAAAGCTCAAGTGTTTCTGGATAACTAAAACTCTTTAGAGTGCAGCTCCCATGCAGAGATCCGGTTCAACTACAGGTAAGGCACATGACATTTTTTCTGTCGAGGGCATAAATAAAACATCCTAACCTGAAAAGTTTTGCAGCGACTGCACTTTACTTTTTTTTGTTGCCTTACGGCCATTAAATTCCACCGGCTCATGTCCGTCCTGTCCTACGCTGCACAACAAGTGGTACTACATGCAGTAACCACAGTTTAAAAACATTATTGGGGGTCTCTGTGGCTAAGTGGTTAAGCCCTTTGCCTTGTGAGTCGAAGGTCGTGGGTTCGAGTCCTGACCTCGCCATTCTGTTCACGAGTGCAGTTTTTCCAGAGACCCTAGGATTGTTGCTGGAGCTACGGAGTTCGTGCTTTGTGCAATACTCTCAGCAGGTGGCGTGCCATTTCTGCGGAGAGGGACCGAGCCGTATGGGGTAAAACCCGGTGCAATGAAGTCAATCCTTCGGCTTTAAACCCTTTAAAAACATTATTATTATTATATTCATAGCTATAACTTATAAGAAGACATACATGTTGATACAAATCTGTCTCAATCTCACATTCTCTCTATCTCTCTCTCCTCCGTGATGTTTCTCACGTGGTAGTGGGAGAAAATGTGCGAATTGCTTGAACGTGCAAATGCAAGTTTTTCTCAAGAGAACGAAGACCCAGTCGACGGTGTTTACGGAGAGTATAGTGTTTCGGCTTGTTGTTGTGGTCGTCGTCGGCGTGGCTGTCTAACCTGGACCTAAGACAAAAACAGTTTGTGTACAACTGCTTTGTTGAGTGTACACCGCCTAATCATATTTCTGGAATATACCTAGTCTCTTTCTTGAATGTCTTGACGATTGTGGACATTGGCTTACTAGTGTTGCACAAATGGCAACCGTATATGAATGATGTTCTTGTTTGCGATCATGTTTTTGCCACCCTCGTCGTCATACTCATCAGTATCATTTACATGTCAATTCTATAGCAATAGAAGCCAACAAAATTGTGTTTTCTAGATCAGCGGTTCTCGTAATGTTCTAACGCGGTACAATTGAGGTGTTACATTGATTGATAGAGAATCATCATCTTTGCAATTCGGTGAGTAGCCATGTGTGCTCCGATCTATTTCTTACACAGGAAGATCTCAGCGGCAGTGCACGAACTCCGTAGCATCGGTGAGGGTCCCCGATGTAATTTAGAAGATGGTGGAAATATTTTGAAGGAATTATTAATATTTTTTTTGTAATGAATTTTTCCCGGGCAGCGGCTTTCTAGCCTGCTCTTCTCGATTTATGAACGCGCGATGTTCTTTTACATGCTCAACTTGAACATGTATCCTACGTTTTATTGTCTCTCTCTCCGATAGGACTAGAAACTCGATCTCACTTACACTGAGATCAGGAAACTCTGGACAAAATATTCCCATGTCTCCACAAGGGAGGAAACCGAGTAACTTTAGGGAAGATAATAGGAATATTAGATAAGAATATATTTAATAAAATAATTTGTGTAGTAACTTCTTCTATTGTTGTCGTCACACTGCTACCGGGTTGTTGCCCAGTGTCGTCACACTGCTACCGGGTTGTTGCCCAGTGTCGTCACACTGCTACCGGGTTGTTGCCCAGCGTCGTCACACTGCTACCGGGTTGTTGCTCAGTGTCCTCACACTGCTACCGGGTTGTTGCCCAGTGTCGTCACACTGCTACCGGGTTGTTGCCCAGTGTCGTCACATTGCTACTGGGTTGTTGCTCAGTGTCGTCACACTGCTACCGGGTTGTTGCCCAGTGTCGTCACACTGCTACCGGGTTGTTGCCCAGTGTCGTCATACTGCTACCGGGTTGTTGCCTAGTGTCGTGGTTTTCTGTTTTTGTCGTTCGCTGTTCTGGTGGCTTTGGTGATTGCTATTTTTGCTCTTTGACAGGATTCTGCTATGCCATATAAACATCTTTTTTGTGGTCTTCCTCTTGCCTTCTTTCCCGATGTTCTGTTGTAGAAGAGACTGTATACTATGGAGTTTGGATGCATTCTTATTGAGTGGAGAAAGAATGTAGTGTATTAACATTCAATCAAATAACATACACAATAGATGAGATTTCTCAAGTGATACATATATTAACATTCAATCAAATAACATACACAATAGATGAGATTTCTCAAGTGATACATATATTAACATTCAATCAAATAACATACACAATAGATGAGATTTCTCAAGTGATACATATATTCATCATTGTTTGGTATGAAGTGGAAATGTGGGCAATCAACAAACAAATGAAGAAAGAAATCAAATCGTAAGAAAATGTTTGTGTACAATTAAATAGGGCGAGTTTCATGACAAGAGATTACAACTGATAAACAAGTATATCCAACAACTAAAAGTGAAAGAAGCGCTCAAGGAGATAGAAATTAAGTAATTTAGATATTTTGATCACATTAAGACATGATATTCTGTTGAAAAACTATCTTGGAAGTTAAGGTAGAATACAGCAGAGCAAGGGAAAGACAGAGATACAATTGGGAGAGAAAGATGGGAAGGGGACAGACAAACGTCTGTCAGAGTGTACTGTCAATGAAAGGGACAGCATGTTTGATAGCAATCACAGTCAACTCTCGATGATGCAAAGACAACACATGATGAAATGTTTGAATGTCGTCCTGCTTGTATTACTATCATCAGTAACTATCAGTGGTTACTGGGGCCCAAATGTGGGGTGTAAAGAACGAACGCAAAGAAGAAGAAGATCAGTAACTATTATCACTGCTGCTGCTGCTACCTTCATAAGCTGCAACAACTAGAAATAAAAGTGATCACATTAGTCTTAATTGTTACGAGGAAATGTTTGAAGTCTTGAACTAATCACATCCCTGCGCCATTATAGATTCCTTGATTATTTTGTAATATATTTTTTTCTTCAACAGTCCGGCAAGTTCGGTATGGTCCAGCCACCTTACCCCGGCCTGGTCATGTACAATGAGTTTGCCCAGCCACCTCCTGCACACAAGGGATACCCTCCAGTTTATACAGATCCAAAAACAGGTTAGTATAGTCTATAACTACTAGCTTCAGCTAGGAATTGAATAGATTTGCAGGTTTCATCTTGAGATGTCTGTTGAAATCTGTAGCAGCCTTTGACTGCATAATAAACACACTTACTAGAACACATAATCATTTATTGAACTCAAACAGAAATGTTGATTGCTTGTTTTCCCGAGGAAAATCACATGAGAAAAATATTGTTGTATTTCAATGAAAAATGGCACATATTTATTTAGAAAGAGATGTAATGTATGGGAAGTGAACAGTGAAAAATGGAACATAGTTGGGAAATGCTAGTCCAGAAACATGATAACACATCAACTTTTGGAGAGGAAAAATATCTAAAGCCCTTTTGCTTGTTAAATATTCTTGGTCACATTAGCCATCTTGAGCATAATAGCTATTGCACGTTATGCCAATTATACACATACAAATAAGCAAGCACATCCGATTTCTGCGACGCTTTTTATTTACTAGAGTAATTTCTCTAAGGTCCCTGCCTCTCATGCCTTGTAGGTCGCAGTGTTCTTTGCTCCCCTTGCAAGCCCCATCAACACACTCACGGTTAAACATTCAATAGTTGTGATTTAAGATAGGATTCAGTAAGCTTATCTACATAAGGTCGTGCATGTTGATATGCTTGCAGGTATGGCTGCTGTTTAAAAAAAAGGGTAGCAATGGACCAGACTGATATTATAAATTCCCTAGGAAAGAGAGGACACAGATGATTCAAGTAATAGTGATGAATCTACAACACTAACCAGACTACAATAATTTCAAGTCAAATGTGTTGTAGCTAGACAAGAGCACTATACTGGTAGCCAAAGAAGAACCGGTGTAGTTAGTCATCACACGCTGAGAGACATACTGAGGAGGAGATCGGATCACTTATGTTCTAATTGGTGCGATGTGCAGTGATGATGATCCGACAACTACACTTTTTGTTTAAACGTATGGTCTACAGATCAATGACTGGCTTCATCAGACTTTACACCACATGACTCTGTCGCACTCTGTAGAAATGACATGCTGCCTGCCGAGAGTATTGCACAAAGCACGAACTCCGTAGCTCCGACAACAATTGTAGGGATCTCCGACAAAAATACACACGAGAACCGAATGTAATAAATATAGAAATAGCTATCATTGTAGGTTTGCAGTAGCAAAAGCAATTTAAAAAATAAAAACAAGGTATGTAATAAAAATGACAGCCATCAGAAGACAGAAAGACCGTCCATCAAACAAAGTAGTAATAAAGTACCAATGTAGATTAAACTAGAGATTTACTAGACTATACATCTGTATTAAGGGGATGCCGTTACAAGTGGGGAATACATGTTCTTGGTGAGTTCTTGACGGTTTACAAAATATATTACAAAACGTTTCGCTTTAAAACCCTTTATGACAAACGTTATAGTCTGCACCGTCTACCGGTCACGGTCCTTTCTATGTTCACCAAGTATGTGCATAATCAACCTACCTTGCCCAGAATACGGAGTCACCCATGTATGCATTATACAGTTTACAAGCGCAATTATTTCCCATATGTGATTGTTTCGCGCAATTTTTCCTTTCGAAATCTCTAGAAATGTTAATAGACTGTGACATATAGGTCATTTCGAGATTATCCCCAGCATTTAATATGAAAATCGTGACATATCCTTTACAGGACTTAGCCATCAACAACAGTAAACTAGTCATCGATTTATTAGGCACCACTTATACGTTCAGTAGTTTGTCATTGCTTTCTGAACGGTGAGGTCTATTTATATTGTTCGTAAAAATCCAAGGTAAAAATTCGTAATTTGCATCAGAACTTGTCTACAGCGGAGTTTGAATCATACGCTTGGGTGTGATCATGTTCATTACCTCCTAATCTACAGACGCTGACATTCTGTGCTTAATCACAGCCAGGTTCTAGCTCTAAGACTAGATCCTGGCTGTGGCTTAATATACTATATACAAATACTATCAGCAAACTTGGGATAGTAAACTAACGTGCATTATCTGCTGACGAAAGTGACGTAAGTTGGTATCTTTGTTAGTGAGTTTTGAAGGGAACATAGTCGTTTCTCCAATAGGAATATATTTGCAATGAAAGGCGGATGTAAAACGACGTCTTGTTTTAATGTTTTATTTAGTTTGAGTGACCGCGATGCTTTGTCAAGAACATGACGGCAACGGGGTGGGAAGAAGAAGAAGCATTTATAACTACTCAGGTTGTAAGTGTTAGGGTCAAGCTGTCCCAGAAACAATACAGGTAGGTGTAATTTGGCAGCAAAAAGAATAGCAGTACATTCTTGACTTATTCTTTACTTCCTCTTTGAGCATAGGCCTCAACAGTTGTTCTCCACTCTTAGTAACATATTCTTGACTTATTCCTTTTGTTCCTCTTGGAGGGCCTCAAAATTGTTCGCACTCTTCAGTAACATATTCTGACCTTGTTACTCTTGAGCATAGCCACAATTGTCCCCTCTTCCAGTAACATATTCTTGACTTATTCTTCGTTACTCTTGGAGCATAGGCCTCAACTTTGTTGCTCAGTAACATATTGACTTATCTTGTTCTCTGGGAGGCCTCAACAATTGTTCGCCACTCTTCTCGGACTCTGGCTGTTTTCTTTATGGTCTCCCAGGATAGTCGAATATTTTTCAATTCCTCAAGAAGACTTCAGCTCCAGGTCTGTTTAGGGCATCCTCTTTTCCGTTTTTCTTGCGGGTTCCACTCAAGTGCTTGCCTAGTGACACTCGACTGTGTCTTCCGTAGGGTATGCCCGACCCATCAGCATGTCACCACATTCTAGTATGCAGTAAATCATGAAATGTGAGACATGCAGAAAGAGACTGCACGAGAGAAAGAGTTAGTTTGTTACGGGAGAGAGACATTGGTAAATGCATACGCGTTCTCCGTGCGACATTGACGCAAGGGGGGTATGGGTTAAATCTCAAACTTGACATTCTACACATGAGGAAAGGAATTGGCCCTCTTGCATACTATCCCCTAGAAATGTGAAATGTTTCCATACCCTAAGGTATGAAAAAGCTGCAATAAATTCTAAATAACTCCAGTGAGATCGACAAATAAACATACAAAAAGTTATCCAAATATTTAAAAACTGAAAAGATGTAAACAATTTTTTGTTTAAATAGAGAATTCCTGTTATTTAAATAACACATATATTTATGAACACACCTCAGCTTTACGATTTGGTCGATTTGAGCTTCACGTAGCTCAGTTACATGAGGACTATTATCATAGCACTCCGGACATGTCCATATGTGCTCCGATCTCCGCCTTAACAAATCCAGCAGCGTCCAGCGGCCCAACACGCCAGTTCGATGTTGATTAATCAATCTCTTTGCATATTTAGTATGTCGTTCTTTTCGGGCTGCACCAATATTTGACACCCATCTCTCTCAATCTGGTCAGTGAGTTGGATTCACAGCCCTGAAACTCCTCTGTTCGGAAGACTAGCTCAATGCGTGAAGAATGTCATTTCGATCCATGGCAGCTTCCTCTGATATTGTAGCCAAGCCAGCCAGCCAATTCACGTAGATATTTTCACCGAGTTGAGTTGATAAGAATGTTGTCTCTTGTTTATCTCTGGTGCAATAAAAACGTTTAGAGACATACGAACGAATGTGTCAGGTATGTTAGGTATTTCAGTCAGGGGATACAATATAAGCAACATTATCACAATAACGCGGTGATAATAGCAACATGTGAACACGAGTTGCAGACAATAGGTGATACTGTCATAACAAGTAATACGGTAGAAGGATTTAAGTCAAAACAGTTTGTGAAGAAACCAAAACCAGTTCGATTTGATAGTGAAGAGCTACCAGATGAACATAAAGTAGAAGAGAAGGATACATTTGAAATATTGATCTCCTGCGTAGCCCGGCGCCTGCAAGGAAGCAAAGAATAGTACTGCTACCTACAAGGCATGTCGTAAGAGAAGATCGAGGTAGGGGCCTAGGGAAGCCAACCTAGTAAATAAAAAGCGGTGCAGAAATCGGATGTACTAGCATACTTATAGGCGGATAACTGGCACAATGTATAATCACCCATAGGCTCAGATCATATACAAATCACACAGAATGGTTAACAAGTTGTCGATATGGAGCGCTAGAAGAAGAAGAAAATACTAATGGCGGTTGAGGAAGAGATGATACGTGATCGAGTTAGTCATGATCGAGTTAGTCATGATCGAGTTAGTCATGATCGAGTTAGTCATGATCGAGTTAGTCATGATCGAGTTAGTCATGATCGAGTTAGTCATGATCGAGTTAGTCATGATCGAGTTAGTCACGCTTGCTAAAGATATCAAATTGTCATCAGCCAACGATATGGTACTACGAAGAAAATACCAACTAGACAATACGAACTCATACGTAAGAGAAGGGAGATAGATGAGAGAAGGGAGATATGTAAGAGAAGATATGTACGTAAGAGAAGGGAGAATAGGTAAGAGAAGAAAGAATACGGCAGAATATACATATAACACAGGAAGTAAATAGAATCTCGGGAGTATATTCACAGCAGATGGAAAGATGGACAGAGAAATCGAGACCAGATGCCAGAAGGCAAACGCAGTGACATACCAACTGTCACCACTATTAAAACATCCAAGCATTAACATGGCAGTCAAACGACAACTGATAAACTGCATATTTATTCCAACTTTCTGCTATCAGTGCCAAACATGGCCCCTGACTAAGACACAAGAAAGAAAGATTACAACATGTGAAATGAGATGTCTACGAAAAGCTGTCAACGTTACAAGGCGAGATAGAGTGAGAAACGAGAATATCAGAAGCATCGTTGGTACTATACCATGCATACAGTACATCGAGAAGCAAAGATTCAAGTGGTTCGGCCATTTAATGAGAATGGAACCACATTTACTACCATCACGTGCCTATAATAATCGACACTCAGGGCGCAGAGCACGAGGCAGGCCAAGAACAAGATGGATAGATAACATCTCAGAGTCCCTGCGAAAGCATGGACTGACAACGTCAAGCGCAACACACCTGGCACAAGATAGGAAACTAACTCTCCCACGACGCTTCACGGCAAATGTGGTTAAGATAAGATAAGATAAGATAAGTAAATAGAATAGCGGGCAGAATATAGCAAAACCAAAAACATTAAAAAAGAGATATAAGAAATAAAAGTAAGTACCAGAATATTTAAGCTAAAGCTAAATGAAATAAATTAACGTGCGGTTTCCGGGTAGCGAGAAATAGAACAACTGTCTCTCTCGTATGTCGTAAGAGATGACTAAGATGGATCAGTCATGAGAATGACAATAAATCAAACGGCCACAGAAACATAAGATACAGAAAGTAAAAACCAAACTCCTCAGTTGGCTGTCATAGTAGTAGAGAGACACGTGATCAATTTGTCATCTTCAGCTTGCCGTCAAGGTTGTACGAACATCACAGTCAAATTTCCAATTCGTTGTATTGCACCCTTGGTCAATCTGGGATTTGAAAGTTCTAAAAATAAAAAATAAACGAAATGTGTAGCCGGAAAATGAAAGGTGGCTTCCCACTCTGTGTACATGAATAATGAGTAGATTGATTATAACTCATGCTTACTCGCCTTGTAAGTCGTCATATTTACGTACATCAGCAACAATAGCAACAACATGTTGCTACTCTATATTGTTATGGTCTTGTTATCACTTTTCATTATCACATACATGTATTCGCACTCTCTCTGGGGACTCTGTGGCGTAGAGGCTAGGTGCTCGTCTTTCCTACCAAAGGTATCAAGTTCGCTCCCTTGTGGAGCCATCTGGATGTTTTCCCAGAGATACCTGATCTCAGTGTAGATGAGATCGAGTTCCTAGTCTATCGCAAGTGAACGATGAATGGAGGGTAACGTATTCAAGTTAGGCAGGTGATGGAACCTCTTCTTTTTTTGTGTCCTTCTATGCCTTTTTTTCGCTAGGCGCCGCATGATTAACTAATGATCGGTTTTTGAGATAGCGCACGCTCGGTCGCTTGATATATGGTGGTATTGTGGAGTTTTAAGATGTTTGTTGTAACTCCATCTCTTGGTGATTCCATTTTCAGGTTGTACGTTCTTGCAACTGATGTATTCGATGAGCCCTTAGCAGTTGAAAATCGATAGGAGTGAACTAAAAAGTCGCTGTCATTTCAAAATCCATAAATTAAAAAAAATTGAAGTTCTTACAAATTTGTAACATCCTAAAAGTTGTACCGTAGACCCTTGCTAGGAGATCTTCTTACCACAGACTGATAGCGGTCATGTAAATAATTCTCTGGTTGAATGGAAGCCGTGATCGTGTTGAATTATAGACACTGTCGTCGAGTCTCATTTGCAGAGTTTAAACCTAGGGTTCTAGCTAACTGAATACTTGAAATCTCTCTGTGTAACATATAACTGACTTCCGTGAGTACAATGAAACAAGATACAGTCAATTCGCAGCAACG
Source organism: Arion vulgaris (assembly GCA_020796225.1). Lineage (NCBI taxonomy): Eukaryota > Metazoa > Mollusca > Gastropoda > Stylommatophora > Arionidae > Arion > Arion vulgaris. Next base: position 74,302,568 of record CM036757.1, read on the forward strand.
GTAAATAAGACGCCTAGTTACTAAATGGTGGCGTCTGTGGCCTAGAGCATAGTGACTCGGTCTATTAACCCCGACGTTCTGAGTTCGAATCACGCTGCGGACATCTTGGTTGCAAGTTGTTTCGCGTGGATTTTTACAAAAGGACGATGACACCACCCGCTCAGAAAGCAATGGCATACTACTGAAGGTAATAATGCCTAGAAAAATCACAAACAGCGTTAAAGAGCTGGGGTTGATTCACAAAGTCCTGTAAAGGATATACAATTAACTTTTGGAGTTACTAAATATAACAAGTTATTTGTGTGGACTTTTTTTTTAAATTGTAGTCACATTACTTGACAATTATAATAGATGTTGATATATTTCATATTGTAGTCACATTACTTAACAATTATAATAGATGTTGATATATGCCATATTTCATATTGTAGTCACATTACTTGACAATTATAATAGATGTTGATATATGCCATTTTCATATTGTTCCATGATTTTATAATAGATGTTGATATATACCATATTCATATTAGTCCATTACTTGACAAATATAATAGATGTGATATATGCCATATTATATTGTATCACATTACAACAATTATAATAGATGTGATATATGCCATATCTTCATATGATATCACATTACTTAACAATTATAATAGATGTTGATATATACATATTCATATTGTAGTCCATTACTTGACAATTATATAGATGTTGATATATGCCAATTGTAGTCCATTACTTGACAATTATAATAGATGTTGATATATTTCATATTGTAGTCCATTACTTGACAATTATAATAGATGTTGATATATGCCATATTGTAGTCCATTACTTGACAATTATAATAGATGTTGATATATGCCATATTTCATATTGTTAACTTGAAGAAGAGTTACTTCTTTCTTCTCTTCTCGAATCATATTTTACATAACAGCAATTAGAAAGAATTACTCAAAGTTAACAACTAAACTGTGCTCACATAAATGACAATTGTCATTCTGAGAAACTGCAAGAAATTAAGTATCGTTTATGAAATGAAAACTTACAGATTTCTTCTTTGGGTTCGTTTTTTACGACCAATTTTAATCACTCTTTGTGATTTGTTTGATCTTTGCCAAGAACGTGTATACGTTGCACATTGGTTTTTTTGGCCCCTAAACTCATAGACTTCTACACGTTTAGGACATGTACACCCAATTTCATCGAAACCTCCTTAGTCGCCTCTTACGACATGCGTGGCAGGTAACAGTGGTTCTATTATTTATACCCTCCCGTAACCACTCGGGCGACACGAGATTTCAATTGTCCTGGATTTTATACTAATTAGCTTGTACAGGGTGTTCAAGATAATTGCAGCCCCATTGACAATTCGAAACTTGCCAGGTACACATTGAGTTGTGTTTATTTACTATTTAAACCGGTTCTGACTAGCTCGTCCTACGTCACATTTGTTCATTGCCCCTTCCCGCACTACAATTACACACCATCACACAACCTTGACCTATACTACGTCATAACTGAACCTTCTCATTTCCATACATATATGCCAGATTAGCTCCATTCACGGGCTGCTTTTAAGTTGAACATCCTGTATAATTGAGAAGACATTCACTATTTATTGTCACAACATCAAACCTGCCGCTGCTGCCTGTTATATCGCTATTTGGAGGGGGGGGCGGCATGAGATGAGCCTGAGAAGTTTAATGACCGCACTGTTTAGGTTAGGATTTTTTTCTTTTATGCCCCCGACAGAAAAAAATCCTGAACCATACCGTAAATTGAACACCTGTCTCCCCCGCATGCAAGCCGCGCTCTAATCCATTTGGCCAGACGCTGCTATAAATACGTTAAATCCACCTGCAGTTGAAGGTGTTTTCTCAGTTCTTTTATGTTTCTAAGCTTGGCGTTTTGATCAGGTTTTGTGTTTCAACTTTTGTAACATGCTCAGTTTTCCTTTTATTTCATCTGTCAACTTTTTGTTGCGTCTCTTGTTTGTTTGTTTGTTTGTTTGTTTTGTTGGTACGTAAGAGATTAAAACCTCGTTACACCGAAGCATGTTCTTTCAACAAAAAAAAGAACCTTGTTTTGTTGTGTCTTTTGTTTGGTTGTTTGTTACGTAGAAGATTAAAACCTCGTTACGCCAAAGCATAATCTTTCAACAAAAAAAAAGAACCTTGTTTTGCTATCAAAGCATGTAGGCCAACAAACATGAAAACTAAGAATTATAAAAAAAAAAAAAAAAAATCAAATCCATCACTACCTATATTAATACCTGCCCATTTAAAGTTCTTATGTATTCAAAGTTACTTCCTGGTCCGTATGAAACAAGTTTTTTCTGGAGTAAAATTGTCATAATCAATTCCTCATCTGCAAATGTAATATGTACATGAAGTAATTCTGTAGAAAGTATGAAATCTCTTGTTGTACATCTGTTCTGAAATATTCATTGTTGATGTTGAGCGACGTGAACTTGTACACAACATCATCATATTTGCAGTCAACTCCACTTGGTGCAATAGAAGACCCACATACTCCCAACAAAGAACATTTTTCTAGTGTCTCCATATCGCTTTTAATCACATCGTTGAGCCTGCTTTGCTTTCATCCCATTGCTTTCTTGCATTCCACCGTCAGTGAAGGACATCGTTATCTAGTGACCATCTTCCATGATCTTGTTCATCCTGCTACTTCTAAGCATGACGACGCTATCTAATGTAGTTTAGATGAGAACAAGGAGTTTTTTACAAGAACCTCAGAGGAAGCAACGAATATGATCAACAAATAAACATGGTACAGGTATTAAGAGCTTCCGAAACAAACAAATAGACAAACACAGGATTCGAACCACTTACCCTCGTAGTTTCCAAACCTGCCGGGGGAAGGGAGATAACTGTCCGTATTTTCATGTCTTATACTCTCAACTTTATCCCTACTTTCTGTTCCTTGTTTTATTAAACTTGAAGTTATATGTGTCTATCTGTGTGTATGTAGGATGTTTCGTCTCAAATATACAAACACAATAAACCTATTGCATGTGTTTGAGCAAATACTGTTCGATCGAATCTGTTCTGATTATTCTGTGTCTAGTACACGAAGCGTTTAAGAATGACACTCCTCAGTAAAGCCATTGATCAGCTGACTTGATTTAAAAGAAATCTTATTGTTGTTGAGCTAGGCAATGGGTGTGGTAAGAAATACAAGTGTGTGGTTCCAATCATGTGTTTGGTCATTTGGTGTTTGTTTTTTCTTCTTCAGAATCCTGTAATACTTGTACATTGTCTATTTAGTGATCATATTCATTGACTTCGTTACTTCCCTTGGGGTTATTTAAATAAAAACATCTTTATTCTCTTCTTATCAACCACAGAACTGAAATGTCTACGTAAACAAATGTATAAGTAGTTCAGGAGGTCATCAGACAAGCAAGCACATTGTGATGGAAACATACACGTTATTACGAGTCATATACTCTAGCAAGTATATTATTCATAAATGACACACAGATGGGGGTTATCATAGCTAGAAGATATACTGTGGATAAACTTACTTAACTACAGATAAACGCACATAAGGCATATGTCTCAATTAGCCTCAGATAACTACGCCCAGATCCTGACATTCACATTCATGTTTCCAACCTCATGGGGTTTACATGGATATGATGTCCCTGACATAATTGTTGTTAATGAGAGACCAAACAGGCTCGCAGTAAAAGTACACAATCGTCGGGGTGTTCAAGATGGATATGTGTGCCTTGCTTCTGCTGCTTAACGACTGTCTGTTGAATCAGGACACATCGATTGATGATCAGTCTTTACTACGTTGTAAGGAATTTGAAATCACACGTTAAACGGACAGTACCAACCGAATGCTATCTTTATTACACTTCAAGATCTCAGCGACAGTATACGAACTCCGTATAAATAGCAAAAGTCCATACGTTGGTCCACCGAGGGTTTGTCATATCCACCACATGAGATTCGTATCTACCATCATCAAGTAGCTTGTCCCTTCCGGAACTAGGCTCCCATGACAGCAGTCCTGAAAAACGCTCTGTTCTGTGCAAGATGACCGGCGTTAGCAGCAGTCATTCTCAGATCCTCAATGAGATCTTGCACCCATCTTCTTCATGTCTTTCTCTATTCTTCTTCTAGGCACTCATGTCGTTTGATGTGTCCGAAATATTTAATTTTCCTTGATGGTATGCTCTTTAATAGCTAACTATCTTTAACGTCAAGCTGCTGCAGAACAGAAGCATATTTCCTTTTCTCTGTCCATGATATTCTATGTACTCTTCTGTACTGTTGTAACAGATCCAGAAATCAGTTTAAGCTAAATTCAGCTCATGTTAGATACGTCTGATTTTTTTGTACATATACATATACAGAATCAACATTAGCAAGTCTGGCGTTATCTCATTTCAGCAGAATGATCTGGAATATTTCAGCATAAAATGTGCGCACAACTAACAACAGCAGCACAATTCTCATACTTCAGTTCTAAATTAGGAAACAGTAATCATCACTAGAATCCTCAGTTTTTATTATATACATTCAGACAAGGAATCCTTCTATACATGGTTCCGCCCATGTGTTGATGGGACTCACAAGGGGAGCAGCGAATAGTAACACTGTGACCTACAACGCATGTAGTAAGAGACGACTGGGAAGTAGGAGCCTAGGAAAGCTACCCTAGTAAATAAAGAGTGTGGCAGAAATCGGATGTGCTGGCATACTTGTAGGCGTATAACTGGTACAACGTACAATCGACCAGATCATATACAAATCACAGAGTGGTTTAACAAGTGGTCGAATTGAAGCGCTCGAAGAAGAAGAAGAAGAAGAAGGAAACCAATATTTCTACCTCCTTAGTAAATCTCATTTCATGGTTTTACTATGGCGTCCTCTCCTTGTTGAAGCCTTTGTCTCCCACCTGAATGAAACACGAAATACTAGTCAATATTAAACGGTATGTCCTAAGTCACAGAATGAAGAGAAGAGGATGTACATTTTCTAGATATATGACTCGCTCTATTGACCCCGACGTTCTGAGCTCGATCACGCTGCGGATAATTTGGTTCGCAAATTGTTTCGCGTGGATATTTACAAAAGGACGATGGCAAACTACTGAACGTAATAATGCCTAGACAAATCACAAACAGCTTTAAAAAGCTGGGTTTGATTCACAAAGTCCTGTAAAGGATATGCAATTAACTTTTATACAACTATGCATGGAGATCTGATCACGTCCAATAGCAAGTAAATAAAACAATCTGACAGTGAGAACAGAGTTGAAATCACATTGTGAATACTAAAGACAACAATAGGTGTTGTGCGCTTGCGATGCCCATTGTTTTAATCTTAACACCTGATAGGTAACAATGTGTATGACGTAATGACGTTGAACTGTGGGAAAATCACACCAAGGATCATCAAACTCGAACTTATTTATTAGACATATAACTTATTTATTAGACATTAAGATTCAAGACACCTTCAGATAGATATAATATCCTTCCAATAAGAAGCCAAATGTCATTAAATATGCACAAGCCTAGTGTACAGAGAGAAAATAAGACAATCTTTGGTCGAATAACAGAAGCCAAAACCGCATTAGCAAGTTCAAGAAAACGTCTCACAAATAGAAACATGTGTTCCTATTGACAAATATTACCCAGGGAAACAACGGAAAGACTTTATTGCTCATTAATTATTAATTCACTGGGTATTATTACACATCATTGTGTACAGATATTATTGAAGGTAACATATTCATGATTTTTTTTTATATGAGAATTACAATATAACTTTTTTAGTTATTGTTGTCAAACGGCTTACATATGAATGATTCAGAGTTATGGATTATTGTTGGTTATATAACCGATGTTCTAGCACTACGGGCGGACCCATGGGTGTTCAGTCTCTCTAAGCAGATGTGGGAAGGTTTCTCTTGGTTTCTTATCCCATTAACCATGATGATACGAATGAAATAGTAGCTGTACTTATGTATGACAAAATCTGCCCGGAGACTAAAGTAAAGAACCCTTTTATACCTCGTGGTATATAGGTCAATACAGTGTTAGGTCTGTATTTTCATTGACCGTCGGCACACAATGGGTGATGTGGTCAGCATCACGCCAGCCGCCTTTACTTTCCCAGAGCATGTCTGGTACCCAGTTGAGGCTGGGTCGACCGAGAGCCGTCGTGGTCGGGAAAAATTCGCGCATTGCGGGAGCTGAACCCAGACCACCAGCCTTGCGAAGCGAGTTCACTAACAACTACGCTACAGCGGCTCTCTGTCCGGAGACTAAACATGATGTTTTAGTGGTTATTGGTTGCTGAACGGACATCATAGCATTCCGCACAGACCACTAGCTGACTAGTCCCTGGCCACATTCAGTCGACCTAAAAACCAAGCTTTGAGGAAACCTGACAGGCCTGAAGCTGACTGCCCAGTTTGTGGTCTACAGCAAACTAAGCGCATGACCAGAGATTGATGAAGAAGATACACTGTATGTAATCTTTCTGCCGTGCGCCTTAGAAAAGAGTCCATGTTTGACAAGGTTTGAAGAGAGTTGCTATGAGTATTCTGTTTATAATTTGTTTCCTTTCTCCCCCGTGTGTTGCTGGGCCTGCAAGGGTATCAAAGAATAGTAACACAGCTACCTACAAGGCATGTCGTAAGAGGAGACTGAGGTAGGGGCCTAGGAAAGCCTGCCCTAGTAAATAAAAAGCGTCGCAGAAATCACATGCGCTGGTCTACTTGTGGGCACATAACTGGCGCAACGTACAGTCGCTCTTAGACTCGAATAACATACAAATCACAAAAAGTGGTCGATATGGAGCGTTCGAAGAAGATTTGTTGTTTAACTTGAATATACTGACATTCGGTTGTTTAACTTGAATATACTGACATTCGGTTGTTTAACTTGAATATACTGACATTCGGTTGTTTAACTTGAATATACTGACATTCGGTTGTTTAACTTGAATATACTGACATTCGGTTGTTTAACTTGAATATACTGACATTCGGTTGTTTAACTTGAATATACTGACATTCGGTTGTTTAACTTGAATATACTGACATTCGGTTGTTTAACTTGAATATACTGACATTCGGTTGTTTAACTTGAATATACTGACATTCGGTTGTTTAACTTGAATATACTGACATTCGGTTGTTTAACTTGAATATACTGACATTCGGTTGTTTAACTTGAATATACTGACATTCGGTTGTTTAACTTGAATATACTGACATTCGGTTGTTTAACTTGAATATACTGACATTCGGTTGTTTAACTTGAATATACTGACATTCGGTTGTTTAACTTGAATATACTGACATTCGGTTGTTTAACTTGAATATACTGACATTCGGTTGTTTAACTTGAATATACTGACATTCGGTTGTTTAACTTGAATATACTGACATTCGGTTGTTTAACTTGAATATACTGACATTCGGTTGTTTAACTTGAATATACTGACATTCGGTTGTTTAAATGCTAGTTTGTATATCACTTCATTGACCTTGTGATATCTTGTTTTGATTTTCCTGTCAAATCTACGATCTGAAAAACATTATCTAAACACTAACTGTATATGCACCTTGTTTAAAGTATAATCATAGCAATATGTTATTTTTGTGATGTTGTAACCAGTCGCTGTGGACGCTATTTTTACGATCTGTAGATTTCATTTAGCGACGGAACGCTGTACATACTGTCTTCATTATACCGTCATGTCTGCCAGCCGTAAGAAACAGACACAGTAATCGCACCTGGGGTAATCTCACATGAGGAATGTTCATTTGCTTTAAATGTACACCAGACGGTACGGACGTAAAATAGAAAAGCAGCAGTAGATGACTTTGGCACTTCTCAATTTTCTGAAATCTGCCAGCACTCAGCAGGAGAGATAAACTCAAGTCATAGTGAAATATGAAGATCGTTAATTCTCATCTAAGTGTGTCTTGTTTAAGACCTGATTGCTTCTTTCTTGTTTATTTACTTATTATACACAATTATTATCAATAAGGACAAGAAAGTCATCGGAATGTCATGCTGTCATTTGTGTGTTAACTTCGGCTCGCTTGTCTTTCAAATCCGGTCTATATATATATATATATATATATATGAAGGTTTTTTACCGTTAATCTGACAGGGTTGCAATTTAGTGTTTTGAATCTCTTTAACCCTTACACTCCGTAATATTTGTTGTTACTTCTGAACACATTTATTTTTCAATGTATACTAAATTAGCCAGTACAATGACTTTGTGTCATCTTAGAACATACAGAGAGCCAATATACCGGCTCAGCGTAGTAAAGGAGTTAATGCGGGCAATGGAAGCTACCCAATTTAGTGAGTCATCCAAGCTGATTCCGCACACCTCCCAATCTCGCTCGCTTGCGATGAATTCGGGGATAGTCATAGTCCCTAATATGACATCTCTGACAGATTTTTGCGAGAAAGCTTGCTTATCACTAGTGTTCCCCACCATTCACGCGAACCTTACTCCGACCTCAGAGGTAATCCAAAACTGATGGATGATATTCATTGCAAAGTTATCCAACAAAACTGATTGATGATATTCATTGCAAAGTTATCCAACAAAACTGATGGATGATGTTCATTGCAAAGTTATCCAACAAAGCTGATTGATATTCATTGCAAAGTTATCCAACAAAACTGATGGATGATATTCATTGCAAAGTTATCCAACATAACTGATGGATGATATTCATTGCAAAGTTATCCAACAAAGCTGATGGATGATATTCATTGCAAAGTTATCCAACAAAGCTGATGGATGATATTCATTGCAAAGTTGTCCAACAAAACTGATGGATGATATTCATTGAAAAGTTATCCAACAAAACTGATGGATGATATTCATTGCAAAGTTATCCAACAAAACTGATGGATGATATTCATTGCAAAGTTATCCAACAAAGCTGATGGATGATATTCATTGCAAAGTTATCCAACAAAGCTGATTGATGATATTCATTGCAAAGTTATCCAACAAAACTGATGGATGATATTCATTGCAAAGTTATCCAACAAAGCTGATTGATGATATTCATTGCAAAGTTATCCAACAAAGCTGATTGATGATATTCATTGCAAAGTTATCCAACAAAACTGATGGATGATATTCATTGCAAAGTTATCCAACAAAGCTGATGGATGATATTCATTGCAAAGTTATCCAACAAAACTGATTGATGATATTCATTGCAAAGTTATCCAACAAAACTGATGGATGATATTCATTGCAAAGTTATCCAACAAAACTGATTGATGATATTCATTGCAAAGTTATCCAACAAAACTGATTGATGATATTCATTGCAAAGTTATCCAACAAAACTGATGGATGATATTCATTGCAAAGTTATCCAACAAAACTGATGGTTGATATTCATTGCAAAGTTATCCAACAAAACTGATGGTTGATATTCATTGCAAAGTTATCCAACAAAACTGATGGATGATATTCATTGCAAAGTTATCCAACAAAGCTGATGGATGATATTCATTGCAAAGTTTTCAAACAAAGCTGATGGATGATATTCATTGCAAAGTTATCCAACAAAGCTGATTGATTATATTCATTGCAAAGTTATCCAACAAAGCTGATTGATGATATTCATTCCAAAGTTATCCAACAAAACTGATTGATGATATTCATTCCAAAGTTATCCAACAAAACTGATGGATGATATTCATTGCAAAGTTATCCAACAAAGCTGATGGATGATATTCATTCTAAAGTTATCCAACAAAACTGATGGATGATATTCATTGCAAAGTTATCCAACAAAGCTGATGGATGATATTCATTCTAAAGTTATCCAACAAAACTGATGGATGATATTCATTGCAAAGTTATCCAAGAAAGCTGATAATATTCACGACAACCTCATGCAAGATGATATTAATATCAAAGCCGTGTAAGTCTCAAATAATTATTATGAACTCATTCAACTTGAGGATACCCAATTGAAATTCGTGCATTGGCCCTTTCTTTCTTTTCTCCCTCCCCTCCCCCCACACACACACACACCTATTTTTTTCTCATGTTTCAGCAACTTAATGTCGCTGTCAGTTGTAGCGGTGTATCATGCCTTCTATATGACTTACTTGTCCAAGATTCTATCACATCGCTGTGCACTGTTGCCTTCTATATGACTTGTCCAAGATTCTATCACATCACTGTGCACTGTTGCCTTCTATATGACTTACTTGTCCAAGATTCTATCACATCACTGTGCACTGTTGCCTTCTATATGACTTACTTGTCCAAGATTCTATCACATCACTGTGCACTGTTGCCTTCTATATGACTTACTTGTTCAAGATTATATCACATCACTGTGCACTGTTGCCTTCTATATGACTTACTTGTCCAAGATTCTATCACTGTGCACTGTTGCCTTCTATATGTATGTTTTGTCAAAGAGAAATCATCACTTGATTGTACCAACTCTTCCATGTCTGACCAGTCTGGTTTTCAATTTATCAGACCCTGTTTAATATATATTGTCTTTTTTTCCCATCCCAGAAGCACTTGAGCTTTCGGCTCGGTGCCATGGACATCGTAACCCTTCGATTCTGTGCCACGAACACCGTGAGTCTGGGTAACCTGTGGCTTTTCTGCCAACCCGAGGAATTGAACCCGCACTCACAGAGGGCTAGTCACCCGAAGTCCAACATGCTACGAACACGCTGGGCAGGCTGGCATATATTGTCTTTACGCAAGACACTTGGTCCTTAAGTTGGTATGGCTTCCCATATTCTGCAGACGTGATTATTGTTTGTTTAATTCATCAATACTGGACACAGAGACAATTGTGTACACCTTCAGCTTTGTTTATAGACTAGTTCAATGACATACATGAATATACAGTCATATTTGTTTATCTAGAGTTTGAGATACTGGTGTTCATTTTATCATCAATTTAAGAAATTGTACTACCTGGAGTGACAGTAACATACAGCGGGGTTGGAATATGATGGGAACTTGACCATGATCGGGATCAGTTTAATATATATCAATAATAATTATCAAATAATAGGTATGGGTCAATTGTTCCGGATGGAGCATGGCGAAATCCCTGCATTGGATATATATTGCTGAGTGCTGACTTCTGACAAAAGAATCTGAAGATCACCTTTGCTTCGATACAAGGAATTTTGCAAACAAAACCAGAAGTAGCTTAAAATGAATACACTAGACTGGGACTAGCTGTTGGAGTCCAGCTGGAAGCAGATTCCGTGCACTGTTGTGAGCGGAAGTCAGACTCCGATACCTCGCTGATACACAACATGCCAGGAGAAATCAGTACCTCGTAAAACTTTTCTCTCTCTCTCTTCCCCTTGACTCAAGTGGGCGTTGTCTCTCCAGATTTAACATAATGACAATATATCACTATTACTTGTTAACACTGTTACTGATACAACTACAGCAATTACTACTGCAACAACTGCTGCCACTAACATGGCAACCACAACCTGTCCATGCTTCAAATACAGCTTGTCATTGCTACATCTACCATAATTACTCCACAGCAACAATTACTAGTGTTATCATTACTACTTTCTTTCTCGAATCCTGTTTGCCTCACAGCGTCAGGTCAAGAAGATATTTATAAAACGGACCCTAGTATGCGCTTCGTAGATAGTCTCTTTCGTTGCCTCTGTTATCTCTGAGGTCCATCTTTTGCGTGGCCGGTCTTTTGCTTTGTACCCATTGTATCGGAGCGGCATTGCTCTTTGAGGTGCACTGTCTGTTGGTAATCTGCTTACGTGGCCGAACCATTTAATGTGTTGTTTCTTGATGAAGTCTAGTACTGATGTTGTACCCACTTACTGATGCTGTACCAACTTACTGATGTTGTACCCACTTACTGATGCTGTACCAACTTACTGATGTTGTACCCACTTACTGATGCTGTTGTACCCACTTACTGATGCTGTACCAACTTACTGATGTTGTACCCACTTACTGATGTTGTACCCACTTACTGATGTTGTACCCACTTACTGATGCTGTACCCACTTACTGATGCTGTACCCACTTACTGATGCTGTACCCACTTACTGATGCTGTACCCACTTACTGATGCTGTACCTACTTACTGATGCTGTACCCACTTACTGATGCTGTACCCACTTACTGATGTTGTACCTACTTACTACTATTACTGTAACAAATAAGAGAAGCTTATCTGCTGCAGGTAGTGTCTAGTACTACTACCACCACAACTACAGCATAGAGCCGCAGTAGCGCAGTTGTTAGTGCACTCACTTCTTAGTCTAGTGGTCTGGATTCAATTCCACAGTGGGTAAGGAATATTTTTCCGACCGTACTGCTCTCAGATCTACACAACCTTTAATTGGATACCAGGAAAATCACTGGGAAGTCAAGGCAGCCAACGGGATGTTGACCCATTACCCATCGTGTGATGACGGTCAATGAAAAGTGAGAGCCTAACACCGCTTTACCCAATATACCTCGAGATATTTTTTTTAATGTTTCTTTACCTTGTGTTGTTTTACTATTACAACCCAAACCAATGTGCAACGTATACACGTTCTTGATAAAGATCAAACATATCACAAAATGTGATTAAAATTGGTCGTAAAAACGTACGCAAAGAAGACTATTACAACAAATTGTTACATCACAACTACTTCTACTAATGTTACAACATCATCAATAACTACTTACCACTATTGAAAGCACTACAACTGTTGCATCAACAACCACTGCTACAGCTGTTACCACCAGTATAACTTCCATGACTACTACCACCACTACTACTACTACTACCAGCATCATATCAAAACAAATGCAAGATTAATCATCATCATCTCCTCCCGTTACATTCTAATTAATAGCACATAACTCTCCTATTTCGACTATCTCATATAGCATTACCAATATTGTCATCTACATCACTGTCACAGCAACCACTTTTATCAGTTGACACTGTTACATCTTTTACTGTACCAGGACCACTATCTCGCTCATATCTATAACAACCGCCATCACTACTGTTGCAGCAGCTGATATTTATGTACTACATGGTAATTAACGATGAATGATAAATTCAAAAAGTATTGTTAAGACAGTGACATTTCTATGTGAATGGAATCATAGTTTTGATCGGTACATGGGCGGAACAAACCACAGATTGCACAAAAAGGCACTTTAGTAAATGTAGGAAAAACTGCAGATTACATCAAGATAACTAGAAAATTAACGTCAGTTGCAAGTCAGAGCGTGAACAGTTTGTAATAATGTCAAATTGTCCATGAAAACGTTAAGGGGATTAAGCAATGACCAACTGAGATGAATGATAGCAATGTTTGTTATCATCATATACATCATACAGTCAAGTTGACTGAGTGTTTATTCTACATATACATCATACAGTCAGTTGACTGAGTGTTTATTCTTACATATACATCATACAGTCAAGTTGACTGAGTGTTTATTCTTACCATATACATCATACAGTCAAGTTGGCTGAGTGTTTATTCTTACCATATACATCATACAGTCAAGTTGACTGAGTGTTTATTCTTACCATATACATCATACAGTCAAGTTGACTGAGTGTTTATTCTTACCATATACATCATACAGTCAAGTTGACTGAGTGTTTATTCTTACCATATACATCATACAGTCAAGTTGACTGAGTGTTTATTCTTACCATATACATCATACAGTCAAGTTGGCTGAGTGCTTCTCTGTTCTCTGATTTAATATTGAATTGTTTGATTTCAGGTTTACCTCGGCCCTCAATGTATGCAGCGTATCCAGCCCCGCCTGGTCAGTTTCCACATCCCCTGTATTCCCCAGAGTTTACTAGCGCTTCCTGGTAAGTAGACAGCATTGATAAATGTCCGTCTTAAGTCTTATTATTGTTGTTGACACGTGGGGTTAGGTCTATCTGTGGACTACACCTTAGTTTGTCTAAATGTAGTTCACACATCAGTCCGTCTGTCTACTTGTAGTTCACACATCATTTTGTATGTTATGTCTGTCTATCTATCAATCTAATCCTGTTTTGTCTTACGGTGCCAGGTCGAAAAAAGAGACCTGGAGCGAGCCTCCGTGTGTGCTTTGTACTGGGTAGAATTTAGTGTCTCTGATATTCGGTCAATCCATCTTTTACGTGGTCGTCCGCTGGGTCTGTTAGCGTTGTATCTGACCGCTAGTGTTCTTATATTTTGTCTATACGTGTATGTAAATTATGAAAATACAAAGTAAGGTAGTTCTTACAAAGCACACCAGCAAGTCCAACCACCAAAATGTCTTTATCAGGCAAAGAATAGCGAAACACGTCAAACAAAGCACAAGCAAGTCGAACGACCAAATGTCTTTATCAAACAAAGAATGGCGAAACACATCAAAACAAAGTACTGTAGTTATACAAAGTACAAAAACAATATACAGCGACATTTCGATCAAAAGGCTTTTATCAAGCAATGGATACATCAGAAGTGAAGAAATTTCGAATTCTGTACGCTGACATAACATACTATCAGACAATAAATCCTAACAGCTCTGCCATGTTTCATTATGTATCGCAGTTAGCATAAGGTAGATAAGGACATGTTGAATAGAGATAAGACTGTTGAGATAGAGATAAGACATGTTGAGAGATAGATAGACATGTTGAAATAGATAAGGACATGTTGAGAGATAGATAAGACATGTTGAGAGATAGATAAGGACATGTTGAGAGATAGATAAGGACATGTTGAGAGATAGAGATAAGGACATGTTGAGATAGAGATAAGGACATGTTGAGATAGAATAGGACATGTTGAGATAGAGATAAGGACATGTTGAGATAGAGATAATGACATGTTGAGATGTAGATAAGGACATGTTGAGATGTAGATAAGGACATGTTGAGATAGAGATAAGGACATGTTGAGAGATAGAGATAAGGACATGTTGAGAGATAGAGATAAGGACATGTTGAGATAGAGATAAGGACATGTTGAGAGATAGAGATAAGGACATGTTGAGATAGAGATAAGGACATGTTGAGATAGAGATAAGGACATGTTGAGATAGAGATAAGGACATGTTGAGATAGAGATAAGGACATGTTGAGAGATAGAGATAAGGACATGTTGAGAGAGATAGATAAGGACATGTTGAGATAGAGATAAGGACATGTTGAGATAGAGATAAGGACATGTTGAGATAGAGATAAGGACATGTTGAGAGATAGATAAGGACATGTTGAGATAGAGATAAGGACATGTTGAGAGATAGAGATAAGGACATGTTGAGATAGAGATAAGGACATGTTGAGAGATAGATAAGGACATGTTGAGATAGAGATAAGGACATGTTGAGATAGAGATAAGGACATGTTGAGAGATAGAGATAAGGACATGTTGAGATAGAGATAAGGACATGTTGAGATAGAGATAAGGACATGTTGAGAGATAGAGATAAGGACATGTTGGGATAGAGATAAGGACATGTTGAGATAGAGATAAGGACATGTTGAGATAGAGATAAGGACATGTTGAGATAGAGATAAGGACATGTTGAGATAGAGATAAGGACATGTTGAGATAGAGATAAGGACATGTTGAGATAGAGATAAGGACATGTTGAGATAGAGATAAGGACATGTTGAGAGATAGAGATAAGGACATGTTGAGATAGAGATAAGGACATGTTGAGATAGAGATAAGGACATGTTGAGATAGAGATAAGGACATGTTGAGATAGAGATAAGGACATGTTGAGATAGAGATAAGGACATGTTGAGAGATAGAGATAAGGACATGTTGAGATAGAGATAAGGACATGTTGAGAGATAGATAAGGACATGTTGAGAGATAGAGATAAGGACATGTTGAGATAGAGATAAGGACATGTTGAGAGATAGAGATAAGGACATGTTGAGAGATAGAGATAAGGACATGTTGGGATAGAGATAAGGACATGTTGAGATAGAGATAAGGACATGTTGAGAGATAGATAAGGACATGTTGAGAGATAGATAAGGACATGTTGAGATGGAGATAAGGACATGTTGAGATAGAGATAAGGACATGTTGAGAGATAGATAAGTACATGTTGAGAGATAGATAAGGACATGTTGAGAGATAGATAAGGACATGTTGAGAGATAGATAAGGACATGTTGAGAGATAGATAAGGACATGTTGAGAGATAGATAACGAAACCATAGATAGTGAGTGTGAGGAAAATATAAAGAGGACGAACGTGGCGAGTCGATCATCGTTCCAGGACGTGTCAGGAATATTCGAGTGTGCCAGGTTGAGAGACTTTGACTAGAAGGCGTTGGTTAGAGAACACCGTAGCCAAGTGACACACACTTTAGAGAGGAGGCAAGCAGGCGAGGAAGCCGCAGAGCGATGGCGATAAGAGACAAAATTAGACAGCCGTGCCGGAAGAGTGCAGTCAATGTATGACTTGTCAGCAGGGTGAAATTTGAGTGGTGTCACATCTCTAACGGAGGCAGCGTCAGACGTTTATGGCTGTCAGCGCTAACTTGTGTCGGTACTGAAGACAAATCTTCACTCTGTTATTTGAGTTGCGCCACGATCTCTCATCTCAAATACTCCAGACGCGACCCCGATACGGTTTTCTACACCTATTCTAGTCTGTTTTCATGCCTGAACCCTCTTAAACCCCCTAGCTCGGTTTCAGTTGGGCTGCCCTTACACACCGCCAGCAATTCGTTCTAAATAACCGCACGAACACATTTCAAACAAACATTGTTCAAGCATCCACAAATAATATGTATATAAATAATTAATGTTCACATAGAGTAGTTCGACTTAACATTAGTTCTAAATAATCTCAAATATAAAGTTCATTGTCGATGTGTGTTTGTGTGTGTGTTTGTTTGTTTGTGTGCGCCATGAAAAACTTTCGAAAGTCAAATTTAATATCATAAAATTTGAACTGCTTATTTAGCACATGCACAGAATAAAGCCTGCTCAGACTGCACACTGTGCATGTCAGACAGAAACACAGACTCCTGGACACATTCTGCAGCCATGTCCATCATACATACACCAACGAAACGAAAAATGGCCTCATGAACGAAGCTTACAGAGAAAGCTACTGGGAACTCTCGAGGAACTCCAAGTGACATGCAGTTTCATAGAGGCAACCCATCTCATAGTTTAGACGAGTGTATGAAACCGGACGCGAAGAAGAAGTCCTGCTTATTTATGCAGGAAATTCTAAATTAAAACTTTATTTTCAATTCATTACGTCGTTTCTTTCATCATCGTCATCATCATCACCAAGTAGCTTGTCCCTTCTGGAACTTGGCTCCCATGACAGCATTCTTGAAAAGTTCTCTGTTCTGTGCAAGTTAGCCGGCGTCAGCAGCCGTCATTCTCAGATCGTCGTTTCTTTGAAATGAAAATCGTGGCATATCCCAAAGGACGTAGCCATCAACCACAGTAAACGAGTCGTTGATTTTCTAGGCACTACGTATACGTTCAGTAGTTTGCCATTGTTTTCTGAACGGTGAGTTCTATTTTTACCTTTTGTAAAAATCCCATGGAAACGAATTTGCTTCCAAACTTGCCAACCGTGGCGTTTGAACCAGGTACGCTTGGGTCTGTGATCGAGCTCACTACCGCTTGAGCTACAGATGTCGGCTAAATAGCTTGTTGAAATTATACATTATACTTGGTCATTGATTATGTGTACTACCGAAAAATCTGGCCAGCAATGGCGGAATGCGGGAGGTCCATTCAGAGTCAGGACTGTTTGATTCTGAACACCGACTTTGCTAGCGCATTTCCACCATGTTTGGTCGGGTATTTTCCGGTTTCGTTTGTCGAGCTACTGAGTTAGTGCTTGAGCAACGCTGTGAGCTATGAATTTTACATGGAATGCTTTTGCTGTGTCAACCGTGCGTTTGTTGTGTGTATTCAGAAAATGGCGGACAGCGGTTATGACGAACAAGCTCAATCTGCCGTATGCAGTTATATTGCGGAGCAGAAAGCTGGATTTTGTTGTGATTGATGTTCCTTCGACAATAATTGCAATTCAAGTGATGAACAGTTTTGTGTTTCTACATTAGCGACGGCCATATGCATTTTATGCGGTGCAGGTTGCTTTTTGTGGCGGTACGCGGCTGTTTCATTCTGGAATTAGTTCACACGGGAAACATTTCACAGTTGTTAGCATTTCGTGTGATTTTCATTGGCACAGGAACGGAGCAATTATGGGGTGACCCGATGCAGTGAAGTTGGAACCGTACTTATGAACTATGTGTGTATTACCATTTGTGAATGGAGAAAATCAGTTCAAAGTTGGATCAAAATTTACTTACTTATCAAAACACAGGAAACAAATTTAGTTTGTATCTTCAAGGTGTGTTAAATAAATAGTGCAATTGAATAGCATTTTTGAATAGCAAAAAGAATCGAATCTTATTGTTTACTTAAAATTAGTGAAAGAATTGAATCTGTTTATTTATCAAGCAAGTACACACAATATTGTTGACTTTACAATTACTAACAAGATTGGTTACATTTCGATGTTACATATAAAGCGTAACCTCATGGTGCGGTAAATTAGTGACATATTTATTGCTGTTACTCGACAATTTATGAAATTTATGATAGCAATGCCCAAAAAGGAAGGGACCCCATTGTTAATCAAAATTTGATTCATCAAACTTTGATTCATACAAAACGTTTTTAAAAAACAAACGAAACCATGAATGGGAAGATACAAGATTATATGAACATGAGACCAAGAACATTGAGCATACTGTCTGACAAACTAACGAACGTTCTGTCTAAGTTATGGACACCGAAAGAAATAGTTATAAAGGTTTCATTCAGTGTTTGACGGGTGATGTTATTCCACCGGAATCCTCTAATGATGTCTCTACTTATCTACCACGTTCATTAATCTCAGTGCTTCCTCTTGGATTCTTAGAACTCTGACTAGGTAGTGAAAACAATTCACAGACACCAGAGCTCTTCAATTCAATGTACAACATAATTAGTACAGGACATTAGACCGAAAGGTAAGAACCCTCGCACTGCTGTAGCATTGAAAAAGAATACAAAATGAAACTTTGTAGAAGTCATTCCCAGGATAATATCTTCTCACAAGTGTCCTTAAAACAACGCGTTATACAACCTCTATGGAGAAAACGAACAACCACGCGCGGCACACACACTTATATATATATATATATATATATATATGTACATATATGAGCTATTGGTTTGTAGTCAGCCAGTGTGAATATTGTCACGGACTAGAGAGAGAATACGAACCTCAACAAAATACTGGGCATGGAGATTTGAAGTACTCAACCAAAAGGCACATTTACTGTACAGTAACAACACAACATACTAAACTCTTGTTGCTTCACATCATACAGTCGAGTAATTTGTATGTTGTTATTTTCATGCTAACGTAGAAGAAGAAACTATCAGCATGCAGCCTTTAACATTTCTTCGTGGAGACTGAGCACATGTCAGTCTACCATGAGGTCGATTCAGTTAAACAAATGATCAAGCATTAAATAGATTATAGACATCAAATGATAATCTCTCTCTCTCTCTATTTCTACTTTATACTCTCTCTCGTCACTCTCTCTCTCCACTCTCCGTGCAGACAGGTATGTTTAGCTCTTGGTACACCAAACAACAGAGATAAACATTCCGAGAGGCAATCCGGAAATGATGACTGGTCGGTTCCGACATGTGGTTGCGCATGACCATCACAAAAACAGTGTTTGTCTGATTGCTTGATATGTTCATCATCATTACACTTCGGTGAGTAACCATGTGTGCTAAGATCTCTTTCTTACACAGAAAGATCGCAGCTGCAGTGCACGAACTCCGAAGCACCGGCGAGTGTGTTTCTAAAATCGACCAACTAACCACAGCCCAAAAAGTGTTACTATTTGTCTAACCAACAAAATACTGCTGTAACAAGAGAATATTAACATAGTGTATGAGTATCATACACTTGTTAATATTACTTATCAGAAATTGCGTGGGTAAACCGTTTCGTGAACACATGGACATAATAATATAATAATAATAATATAGACAATAATTTCTATGAATTTTTAATTTTTTTGCTTTGAATATAGCCGCAATATCTAAACATTTGGGTGCACATATCTGCTGGATTCTTGTACATGTTTTATTCACTATGTGTATCAGTTTACGCAAGTATTGGAGCTTACAGAAGTGTAACGATTGGACGGCCTCATGTCAGTTGGAGGCGTTTCCTCCTGTAGGTGACAAGTGTTGACAAATCCTCGACCCCTTCACTTGTACGCGCAGTGGTGGAGAAAGTGGTCATAAATCTATGAACAACAGCGCTAGCACAAATCATACGATTCTAGCTCCTGAAGAAGGTGGCTATATAAGTGTCAATGCAGGTGGTTCATAGCTTCATCGTTTCTTCACGTTAACTGTGATTTCATTGATCAACCACTTCTTAACAGGCACTTCGTTTTACTTGTTTTCTTACTCGCCCTCTCTCCCTTGCCACCACCATTCCAAAAATATTCCTTCCTTTTCTTGGATTTCCATAATTAACAAATTAACGATTTAATTATCCAAAATATTAATTTTTTATTTTCATGTCTAATAAAAGCTCTAAAGCCGAAGGATTGACTTCATTGCACCGGGTTTTACCCCATATGGCTCGGCCCTTCTTCGCATAAATTGCACGCCACCTGCCGAGAGTATTGCATAAAGCATGAACTCCTTAGTTCCGGCAACAATCCTAGAGGTCTCTGAAAAAAAATGCACTCGTGAACACAACGGCTAGGTCCGGATTCGAACTCTCGACCTTCGGAACGCGAGACAAAGGCCCCCACTTAGTCACAGAGACCACCGTTATTGTTCATGTTTGCTGGTCTTCACACTGAGATATAACCTAAACAAGGTTCGTCCTTAGGTTGAAAGTACGTGCCTGGGATTAATTAAACACACTTGAATCCCCTACATAAGAAACAAATATATTTCGTCTTCCACTAATTTCTATATATTCTCTCTTCCTTATCATTTTCTCTGCTATCTTCATTTTCTGTGTTATCCAACAAGAAATTGTCTTGTCATCCATCCATATTGTCGTCTTCTTGTTTCTCCCTCTTCTACCTTCAGTTGTTCATATTGTTGGAACATTGCATTTTCAAGATCGGGTCTTAATGTTGTTGAGTGCCTGACTAACTTTCACCCCTATTGGATACACTGACAGGTATTGTGTAACACTTCATCCGTATGTGAAGTTGTTACCACACCCACTTCCCGGCATTGTTTAAAACTGGTCGGGTTTAATTGCGTGTAAAGATTTCATTTTAGACACAGAGTAGCACATGAATGTCAGAACTTTTGGACGCCTTGCAACGAATGTTAATGTATACGTTCGCGGATGGCACAAGAAGCTAACATGTGGCACAGGAAGTTTGTGCATAATGTAGGAAATTAATTAGATAATTCAATGTGCTAACGGATTGAACAACAAGAGTGGTTGATAGACACAGTGGGGCAACATCTGATGGGACAGTGTGTTGTCCGATGGAGCAGGGAGCTCACAACAGATGAGGGAATTCCCAACAGATGGTACAGGAATTCACAACATATGGTACAGAGAATTCGCAACAGATGGCAGACATTTACAACATATGGCACATATATTTACAAGGCACAGATATTTGCAACATATGACACAGAGATTTACAACAGACAGAACTGGGAGTTCACAACAGACGGCACAGAGGCTGCAAATATGGTACAGAGAATTCACAACAGATGGAACATGAGTTCACAACAGATGGAACTAGAGTTCACTACAGACGGAACTGGGATTCACACAGACGGAACTGGGAGTTCACAACAGACGGAACTGGGAGTTCACAACAGACGGAACTGGGAGTTCACAACAGATGGAACTGGAGTTCACAACAGATGAACAGAGAATTCACAACAATGTTACAGTAAGATTGCTTGAAACAGAACATGAATGCATGAGACATGGATTTAACAGATGTTGCGGTGAGTTGGTAGATGACAAGTTCTAGGTTACACTACGAGTTTGTTAATGGTAGAGAGAGATAACCAAGAGAGTTGGTAGATGACTCGGTGAGTTGATAGATTGGATTGAAGACTGGGAGATGCTAAGTTAAATGACTTGAGTTGAATGACTCGGTGAGTTTGTAAATGACTGTGAGTTTAGATGGCTCGGCGAGTTGGTAAATGACTGTGAGTTGGTAGATGACTCGGTGAGTTTGTAAATGACTGTGAGTTGGTAGATGACTCGATGAGTTGGTAAAGACTGGAGTTGGTAGATGACTCGTGAGTTGTAATGACTCGGTGAGTTTGTAAATGACTCGTGAGTTGGTAGATGACCGTGAGTTGGTAGATGACTCGGATGTGGGTAGGAGATTCGGTGAGTTTAAAGTCGTGATCTGGTGAGTTGGTGATGACTCGGTGAGTTGGTAAAGTCGTGAGTTGGTAGATGGTTCTGAGTTGGTCGATGACTCGGTGAGTTGGTAGATGGTCGGTAGTTGGTCGATGACTCGGTGAGTTGGTAGATGGTTCGGTGAGTTTACAAATGGTTCGGTGAGTTGGATGGTCGGAGTTGGAGATGGTTCGGTGAGTTGGTAGATGGTTCGGTGAGTTTATGGTCGGGATGACATGGCGGTGAGTTGGTAGAGGGCCTCGGAGTGAGTGGTTTTTCAAAGTGGTTCCTGGTGAGTTGGTAGATGACGAGTTGAGATGGTGAGTTGGTAGATGGTTCGGTGAGTTGTAGCTGTAGTTCATGGTTCGGTGAGTTGGTAGATGGCTCGGTGAGTTGGGGTTCTGAAAATTCTATCGCAGTGATTTGGCGGTATCAACTGCATGACTGGTTCTACTGTACTGAACAATACTGTTTCACTTCTGTGATGATCCTGTCATTTTTGAACTTTGGAATAGCTTACAGAAGGAACATTGAACACATAGAACATCAATCTCAATACATACGTAGCAGTTGTAAATCTCACACGCTCCTGATGCCTTCTTTCTTTATCTATCATATCCTAGACCACATTGAACAGCTTGATTTGAGAATTGGAAGTGCTTGTGCGCTCTTAACCCACATTTCAAACAAGAAGTTTATTGTCTTTGATTCTGTTAACAAACAGGTTATTTATGATGTTTGTTCTACCCATACTTCTCTCACTTCCAATGAATGTCCTTCCATGGAACTTATCTGACCATTTATTTCCCTTCATGTCCAGCGTAAGGCCAATACAATTTCTTGAGGCGGAACTGTTGGATGCTGATTAGCGATTCAGTGTGCAGTTTACCTGCATGGATTCTCTTAAAGTATACTCACTGAGTCTGTTACTATCACTTTTTGTTCCGCCAGCCACGAAATCGTCCCAAAGACAGAAGCTATCTTCGTTGTGTTAGGCTTGAAGTGGTTGCCGCGAATTCCCGACCTTCCGTTCACCTGTACAGTATACACAATTTCAAATCGCACTCCACGAATCACCGAACCATCCATATAGATTATATGTGATGAAATCAACTGGAATGCTGCACATATCAATTAAGTTTCTTATTTCTGCATCTGTAGGATGTCATTTCCTGCAGTACCTGTCTGTCCATTGTGACTATCACCTCCATATGTTCAGGTAACTACTGGTAGGTAGGCGGCTGACACACAAACACACACACACACACGTGAGTAACACACGGAGAAGAGTCGGCTCATAACACACACAGTGTCTCTGTGTCGTAGAGGCTAAGTGCTCGTCTCTCCTGCCAGCAGACAAAGGTCACCAGGTTCATAATCGTTCTGACGTTCCAGAGACAAGTTGTGTCATGACGTTCCAGCAGACAAGTTGTGTCATGGTCCTATGTTCAAGAGACAAGCCGTCGGGGCTGGACTATTCCGTAAGCTTTTACCCTGTCTTTCATCAGTGACAGTTGTTCCTTCACCTACCACAATGGCATCCTAATCTTCTTGATCAGTTTCGATTGTTTTCTGCCTGTGTGGTTTTTTTAACAATGCGTGATCGCCGTCCCGACCCACAACCTCTTGTTTGCATTTTACAACATGCGTTGTGAGGAGATCGTGATTCTGTTCTTGGTTGCCACTGAAACCACCACACCATACATTTTGTAGATTACCTCTACCTTATGTTTCATATCTCACTTTCTTAGGTTGTAGACAAGAAATTAATCAAGCAGTCATTTTAGCGTTATTTACACATGCAATATAATGTCAAGGGTTCTTCTTCTTCTTCTGCGTTCTCACTAGATTGGGATTTCGGATTCTCTAATAAAGGCAGCTGTCTGCCTCAGATTATCAACCACACCATACAGTTTGCCTTGGACGCTGGTGTAAGTGGACCACCTCTTTCTTCTCGAGTCTGCACACTGGGGACAGTTCTGTAGGATATAATTCCTATGAGTTCTGTTTCCCCGTTTGTGCCGACCTCTTCCCGCAGTAAGTTTTGGCCACCCTCGTGATGGTAGGTCTGACATTCTTACTGTGTAGCTAAATCTCCGAGGCAGATTGGCGACCGTAGAATCCGTTATCCCATTCCTCATTGTGAGGGTCTTTGCACCATGTTATGCGCCTTACGGCCTGGTGCATCCGTTTTCTGCAAGCATGTGTTTCGGGTTAGCATTCCTAGCGGACACATGCATCCGATTTCAGCCAAACCTCCTTAGTCGTCTCTACGACATGCGTGGCAGGTAACAGTGGTTCTATTCGTTACACCCCAAATTTGGGCCCGGTAACCACTCGGGTGATGTCAAGGGTTAATTACATATTGTGACAACGGGGACAATTTCTAGGGGGAGGGAGAGAGAAGATAACAAGAGCAAGAAGATACTGAACAGTCAGTCTAACGGGGGAGGGAGAGAGAAGATAACAGAGCAAGAAGATACTGAACAGTCAGCCTAACGGGGGAGGGAGAGAGAAGATAACCAGAGCAAGAAGATACTGAACAGTCAGTCTAACGAGGGAGGGAGAGAGAAGATAACCAGAGCAAGAAGATACTGAACAGTCAGTCTAACGGGGAGGAGAGAGAAGATAACAGAGCAAGAAGATACTGAACAGTCAGTCTAACGGGGAGGAGAGAGAAGATAACAGAGCAAGAAGATACTGAACAGTCAGTCTAACGAGGGAGGGAGAGAGAAGATACTGAACAGTCAGTCTAACGGGGGAGGGAGAGAGAAGATAACAAGAGCAAGAAGATACTGAACAGTCAGTCTAACGGGGAGGAGAGAGAGAAGATAACAAGAGCAAGAAGATACTGAACAGTCAGTCTAACGGGGAGGGAGAGAAGATAACCAGAGCAAGAAGATACTGAACAGTCAGTCTAACGGTAGACAAAGGAGATAACTATGTGTTCATCAATAATACTATAGACATAGAGTTGTGGCTATTCATCAACGCCTGTTTGTGGTGTCACATAATGATGATGATGAACTAGTAAGTCACAATTATAATATATATATATTAATTCATTCATGAAAAAAGAAAGAACACTGATGTCCTGGAAGAACTAAATGTTAAAGAGAATTGGCTGATAAACAACATACTATACAGAAAAATTAGATATTTTGGTCACATTAAGCGTCAGGATGGCCTGGAAAGAACAATATTAGAGAGCAGGGTCCCAGGATGCAGAGGCAGACCAAGAAGAAGATGGCTACAAGATATTAAAGAAACCATGAATATGACCATCGACGAAGTGGATGAACTGGCTAGAGACAGTGAATTTCAGATGCTCTGCAAAGAGAGCAACGTCCTATAAAGTATACGCACCTTGATGATGAATTAATGAAAATAACCAGATTAAATAACTGATAATTGCCCTTATTACGACAACCTGATTGATATATTCGCAAATGGCACTATTAATTGAATTCTGCAAACATATATTCTCTCTCACACTATCTCTGTCTCTCTCTCTCCTCGGACTTGTCGAGAGTAACACAAATTTGTCTCACACAAGTTTCAGCCCATGTCTTCTCCTAACATAAACTGTTTAGTAACAGAACTCTCGTGTTCGGCGTTGTCTCAAACAGCAAATACTGAAAATGCACAATTGCTTGACTACTAAATACGCGCTAGTTATAAAACAAACTGTTTGACAAGAACACTGAGAATCTAGTATATACAATGTGAAACTATAGCTATTGTTCTAAGAGGTTCAATTTGTTGAAGCAGACATTGTCGCTAGCAGCCGCCACATATTGTACGTTTTTCCATCTTGTTACTTACCGTCTTTGTTTACATTCACAACAAGATTGGATACATTCAGCAAACTTGACTTCCTTATGTGATAGATAGACTTGACTTTCAACTGTGATAGATAGACTTGACTTTCGAATGTGACAAGTTTGACTGTCACAAGCGATAGACTTGACTTTCACAAGTTGTGTAACCAATATACAGTAATATGCACGATCTAACGGCTTCCTATAAACAATCAGATCTGATACCATGCTACAGTATAACTACATTGTGGTCAGATCGATACCATCTACATATAACTACATTTGTGGTCAGATCTGATACCATGCTACAGTATAACTACATTTGTGGTCAGATCTGATACCATGCTACAGTATAACTACATTTGTGGTCAGATCTGATACCATGCTACAGTATAACTACATTTGTGGTCAGATCTGATACCATGCTACAGTATAACTATATTTGTGGTCAGATCTGATACCATGCACAGATACACATTTGTGGTCAGATCTGATACCATGATCAATAACTACAGATGTGGTACTTTCAAGTGAGGTTTTTCTGTATGTAAAATCTTTGTTAACCGTCTGCATAAATGTGTGTTCTCTTGGGTAATAGGACAACAATTTAAACGAAATTTCGATCTGCATGTCTCGTATGGGACTTAACTTATTCAAGTTCTCGGTCCAAACCACACAGATCACAAAGAGCGGTTAACTTGGTTGATAAGACCGAACGCAAACAACAAAATGATCATGTAGACACACGTTTACACTATAATAGAACTTGACGTGACCAACAAACAATCTTTATAAAATGGTCTAAGGGTGAAGGGTTGTCTTCATTGTAGCGGGTTTCTAAATATGGTTCAGTCACTATTCACACACACGTCACTTCCACCTGTCTAGAGGTGTTGCACAAAGCACGCTCTCTTACGAGAGATCCCTAGAGATCTGAGAAAAAAATGCGTTCGTGAACTGAACGATGCTATATGGATTCGAACCAACTGCCTTCAGAATGCAAAGCAGACTGCTTAATTATTTCACCACATAGAAACCTCTCCTCCTCGTAGACAATTTAGTGGCGGGGAATGAACATTAGCAAACTTACCGTAATTTCTGGATCATTGAACAACATAGATAAACTCCTGGTCATATAGCGCTAAGCAAGGTTCAATTGTGGTTGCATTGCAGAAGTCAAAGAAACAATATCAACCACAAACTGTAGGTTCTATGTTGTGACAAACTTGACAATTTCATCAAACGTGATTAACAGTAAATGAAGGTCATCTTTGTTGATTATCTAAGCGGTCATGCTTACAAATCAATATAACTGCTTACATATGAACAGATTCATGACCTTCTTACAATGGATCATACTCTGACCTGCTTACATAATGGACATACTCATGACCTGCTTCATAATGGACAGACTATGCCCTGTTACGTAATAGATAGACTATGCGCTTACAAATAAACATATTATGACCTGGTTAGACATTGAACGGACTCATGACCTGCTTACATAATGTACGGACTCATGACCTGCTTACATAATGGACATACTCATGACCTGCTACATAATGTAGGACTCATGACTGCTTAATAATGTCGGACTCTGACACTTCTTACATAATGGAATACTCGCTGCTTACATAATGGACAATACTCATGACCTGCTACATAATGGACAGACTCATGCCTCTTACATAATGGTCAGACTCATGGACCTGCTTACGTAATGAAGGACCATCACCTGCTTACGTAATAGACGGACAATGACCTGCACTAATGAACGGACTATGACCGCTTACGTAATAGACGGACTAATGATCTGACATAAGAACGACTCATGACCTGCTTACGAATGAACAGACTGTGACCGCACATAATAACAGATCATGATCATCTTACAAATGAAGGACAGACCATGACTCTTTAAATGAACAGACTCATGACCTGCTTACATAATGGACAGACTCATACCTGCTTCATAATAAACAAACGTGACTACTTCATTCACGTTTTCCCAACATTTTTACCATTTCAGTGTATCTAAGTGACCTTATTTCAGTGTTATCTAATGACCTTATTTCAGTGTTATCGTAAGTGACCTTATTTCAGTGTTATCTAAGTACCTTATTCAGTGTTATCTTAAGTGACCTTATTTCAGTGTTATCTTAAGTGACCTTATTTCAGTGTTATCTTAAGTGACCTTATTTCAGTGTTATCTTAAGTGACCTTATTTCAGTGTTATCTTAAGTGACCTTATTTCAGTGTTATCTTAAGTGACCTTATTTCAGTGTTATCTTATGACCTATTTCAGTGTATCTTAAGTGACCTTATTTCAGTGTTATCTTAAGTGACCTTATTTCAGTGTTATCTTAAGTGACCTTATTTCAGTGTTATCTTAAGTGACCTTATTTCAGTGTTATCTTAAGTGACCTTATTTCAGTGTTATCTTAAGTGACCTTATTTCAGTGTTATCTTAAGTGACCTTATTTCAGTGTTATCTTAAGTGACCTTATTTCAGTGTTATCTTATGCTTATTTAGTGTTATCTTAGTGACTTATCAGTGTTATCTTAAGTGACCTTATTTCAGTGTTATCTTAAGTGACCTTATTTCTAAGTGACTTTCTTTCTCACACTTGGCAGTCAGTAGCTGCTGCGACTTACCCCCATCTCACACCAGCTGCCCCCACCAAGTCTCCATTCTGCACTGCCACTAATCTGTCAGACATAATCTTGGAGTATCACTTCCATAATAGTTTTATCTTACTCATAACAGTAGTGGAAGGCAGGGCAGAAAGCCATCGTCTTCACTTGACTTGTTCATATAGACCAGAATCTGGCACGTCACAAAGGGGGCACAAGGGAAATAATCCAGATAGCGGTAAGAAAGAAAGCAAAAGTAAAAGTGAAAAGGAAATAGCACACACATTTCTAACCCCAGTATACCTGTGTTTAATGGCACGGCTCTGTGGGTAATTATGGCATGGAATCTGTCAGAGATGACACATTTATGTCCATGTCTCCTTGACTTCGTTTATCCAATCCTCTGCTTTGTTTAATTGCTCTCAAGTAGATCGTTAATCCGTACAGGGGATAAATATGTCATCCGTACCCGTCTTGGAACACAGCTTTATTATGTTTACCGTGTGGTGTTGTACTGCTTTTGTGTGTGTGTGTCTCTTCATTTACCTTTTTGTTGTTATCGTTTGTGCTGTTAGATTTTGTTTATGCTCGGGCGACACACAAACGCGCATACAAACACACCTTTGTTATTTTTTTAGATCATATTGTACTTTGATGTGTGTTGTCTGTGGTTAGTGATGTGCATGGTGCACAGTCTGTTGGTGGTGTTCATGGTGCACAGTCGGTTGGTGGTGTGAACGGTGCACAGTCGGTTGGCTGGTGTGATGGTACAGTTGTTGCTGGTGTTATGTGGTGGCGTTTCTGTGTGTTGGCTGAGTCTGAAGTTGATTATATGGTTGACAAATAGCTGCCGTTATGTCTTAGTTGTTTATCATCTAGATCACAACATTCAACTCTCTATGTCTTAAGTCAGTGATCACGAACATTCAACTCGAGTGCATGATGTCTGAAAGAATCAAGTAATAACATGTCCCTTGCGGAACTTCACTTTCATCACAGTCCGACTGGAACAACTCTGTCTCATCAAGTTCTTCCAGCGTCATGTTCAATGTTTCTTTGATCATCCCAGTCCGACTGAACAACTCTGTCTCATCAAGTTCTTCCAGCGTCATGTTCAATGTTTCTTTCGTCCATCCTTTCGTCCGCCTGGATTCAAACCATGCTTTCCATCACGTTCTCTCCAGCGTATGTTTAATGTTTTTATCATCCAGTCCGACTGTAACACACTCTGTCTCATCTTAGTTTTCTTCTCGGGTCATGTTCAAGCTTTTCTTTGATCATCACAGTCCGACTGGAACAACTCTCTGTCTCATCAAGTTCTTCCAGCGTCATGTTCAATGTTTCTTTGATCATCACAGTCCGACTGAACAACTCTCTGTCTCATCAAGTTCTTCCAGCGTCATGTTCAATGTTTCTTTGATCATCACAGTCCGACTGAACAACTCTGTCTCATCAAGTTCTTCCAGCGTCATGTTCAATGTTTCTTTGATCATCACAGTCCGACTGAACAACTCTCTGTCTCATCAAGTTCTTCCAGCGTCATGTTCAATGTTTCTTTGGTGTCCTGCTGCCACGTTCGTCTTTGTCGTCCGCTTCCTCGTATTCCAGGAACCATGCCTTCCATTACCGTTCTCACTAAACCACTGTGATGTTTAACGAGGCCAAAATATTTTATCTTCCGAGACATGATGTTATTTATGAGCCATTGCTCTTCGGTCTTGTAGGATGTCTTTGTTTTTTTCCTATTCTCTGTTCATGATGTTCTAAGAACTTTTCTGTAACACATTGTTTCAAAAGCTTCAATTTTATTCTTTAATGTTTGTGTTATGGTCCACGATTCACATCCTCATGTTGCCACAGGAAATATACATGTTCTCAAAAGTCTTACTTTTGTTTCTTTGCTTGTGTCGTGCCAGAGTTTCTTCATGTTGACCTCCCTCTGGAAAGCCATGTCTAGTCATCTAGAAAGAATCATAGTTTACAAATGAACATTGAACTCGTCCATGATGTCTGAGATATAGTTACTAAATAAACGAGACACATAAACTATTTTGTTTTGTCTTACACATGACAACCATATATTGTTTACGACTTCTGAGATCAAGTTTTAACTATTTACACTCACAGCGTGAGACGCTAGCAACAAATGCCATACAGGTACCAATATAGGATATGATGCGTGTGGTGGTGGTGGGTACTCTCAGTCGTATGTAGTAGATTTCTACAATAAGTTCGCAACAAATGCCATGGGAAATCTGTTAGTGGGCAGCATTCAAAAGTGTACTCACAACAGAAGATAGAAGCAGATGTGCTGCAACCGTCAAATGATAACATCAACTAGAATAACTATCACAACGTAATCTTCCACATGTTTAGAAGTATAAACTTGAGCTGGCAGAATATGAGAAGAACATCGAAACGGACTGTAGAACAGTTGTTGAGAATCTGTAGTAGACGTCAGATTCACGTTTTATAGACGCACAATATTTAGATAATAGTTTCAAGAACACCACCACCCCAGTAAACATTCTTTTAAAACTAACAAACACATGTTTACTTATCCATGCACCTGCAAATGATGACCTAGTTCCTGTTTATAGATTACACCCGTGCATGCAACATTTACCATTCAATAAATACAACACTGAGAAATAAATGCAACTATTGTTTCCTGATGTATTCTATCTGCTTTTATCTAGTTACAAGTACAGTGGTAAATGTTGCAGACATCGTTAGTCTCAACAATAATTTAACTTCATTTTTAATGAACTCCCTGACAATAGAATGTGCCGTTCTTATCAGTTGTTTCACTACTATCATGTGTTGTTACTATTCGATAACAACTTTCTATATCACTGCTTGAGTAAAATTTACAAATGGAGAAAATTGTATCGTGTTTTTTGTTTTTCTAACATTGAATATTGATAAACAACATTCAAGTAATAGGGGTGAATCTACAACACTAACCAGACTGCAGAACTCCAAGTCAATGTGCTGTAGCTAGACAAGAACGCTAAGCTGGTAGCCACAGAAGAATAGGAAACCAACAAAGAACCGGTGTCGTTAGTTGCCACACGCTGAGGGAAATACTGAGGGGGAGAACGGAGCACTTATGGACTAATTGGTTCGACGTGCAGTGATGATGATCTGACGACTAAACTAAAACTAAACTAAACAACATTGCAAGTTATTGCAGAGCTGACAAGTCCACAAATTAAAATTTCTAACACATAACATCTATCAGTATTTTAAAATATTTGTGATACAGAGGATGTGATTTCATTATAATATTCAACTACACCAGTAGCTCTGCCAACAGTTGTGAAGTTGCTAGTCCAGTCTACAATAATGAGAGAACAGAATAAAGAGTTTGAAGAACGCTATGGGGAAGCAACGGTACCAGTCAATATGCTCAATAATTAGACAGTATACAAGTATTAGAAGATTCCGGAAACAAAACAAATTACCAAACACAGGATTGGAACCACAAACTCTTATTTCTTACGGCACCCATTGCCTAGCCCTACAGTAACCAGCGACACCCCTACAGTAACCAGCGACACCCCTACAGTAACCAGCGACACCCTACAGTAACCAGCGACACCCCTACAGTAACCAGCGACACCCTCCTATTTCTTACGGCACACATTGCTTAGCCCTACAGTAACCAGCGACACCCCTACAGTAACCAGCGACACCCTACAGTAACCAGCGACACCCTACAGTAACCAGCGACACCCTACAGTAACCAGCGACACCTACAGTAACCAGCGACACCCTACAGTAACCAGCGATACCCCTACAGTAACCAGCGATACCCCTACAGTAACCAGCGATACCCCTACAGTAACCAGCGACACCCCTACAGTAACCAGCGACACCCTACAGTAACCAGCGACACCCTACAGTAACCAGCGACACCCTACAGTAACCAGCGACACCCCTACAGTAACCAGCGATACCCCTACAGTAACCAGCGACACCCCTACAGTAACCAGCGACACCCTACAGTAACCAGCGATACCCCTACAGTAACCAGCGATACCCCTACAGTAACCAGCGACACCCCTACAGTAACCAGCGACACCCCTACAGTAACAGCCTACATAGAGAGCAGAATAAGAGTCTAAGTAACCAGGAAACAACGCAGTCAATATCAATAATAGACACATACAGTAGAAGTCCGAACAACAAATTCCAACACAGGAGAACCACAACTCCTATTTCTTACGGCACCCATTGCCTAGCCCTACAGTAACCAGCGACACCCCTACAGTAACCAGCGATACCCCTACAGTAACCAGCGAACCTCCTACAGAACCATGCCACCCTACAGTAACCAGCGACACCCTACAGTAACCAGCGACACCCCTACAGTAACCAGCGACACCCTACAGTAACCAGCGAACCCCTACAGTAACCAGCGACACCCTCCATTTATAAAAAGGTCTGTGCGGTACCAGGGCTCGCAAGGAGAAAAGAATAGTACCACTGCGACCTACAAGGCATGTCGTAAGAGTCGAATGATGTAGGACCTAGGGAAGCCACCCTTGTAAATAAAACGCATTGTTTAAATTAGAATGTGTCGTGGCCTACTTATAGGCGCATAACTGACACAACGTACAATTGCTCTTAGGCTCAGATCACATACATATCACACAGAGTGGTTAGTTAATAAGTGGTCGGTAGGGAGCGTTGGTTATAATATGAAGAAGAAGATATAAAAAGACATGTTTAACAGGTTAAATAAAACACATTTAAAATATATCGATTCTTTGCTATATAATTCTTACCTAATATTTAATGTGATGGTAGGGTGCATGCATCTGGACAACCAGCATCAAAACTCCTAGATTAGTCTTGGTTACCGCCCGAGTGGTTACCGGGGCCCAAATTTGGGATGTAAAGAATAGAACCACTGTTACCTGCCATGCATGTCGTAAGAGGCGACTAAGGAGGTTTGGATGAAATCGGATGCACATGTCCTAAATGTGTAGAAGTCTATGCGTTTAGGGGCCTACCAAACCAATGTGCAATGTATACACGTTCTTGGCAAAGATCAAACATATCACAAAGAGTGATTAAAATTGGTCGAAAGAACGAACGCAAAGAAGAAGAAGTGATTAGTTGGCCTTTGTTTTAATATGAAATCAAAAAGTGTTGAGAGAATGCACTCTGGCAGAGAAATGTAAAGTTAAGTGCAAGTAAAAATACACAAATAGTGACATTTGGTTATAATTGATACATATCACATTATCAGAATTCAAGTCAACAAGTGTTCACAAAACATCTTACATATAAGACATACTTCTGTAGATCTAGAAGTTATTCCTGTACCTCATCGGCAATTCTGACTGCATTCCTGGAAATACATATTGGGGATCATACCAGTGTAACTTGTTGTTCTGTTAACTCTGAGAAATAACGCAGTAATTCATGTTCACTGAATTCAAGGTACCTGGTGATCTTCTTCTTCACATTCTTATACAGTTCCACCACCCAGATTTCTCCAGATTATACAGTTCACCACCCAGATTTCCGAACACATTCTAGAGATTTGTCAAAGATGACAATGTTTCCACGACTTTATTTCCTCCGTCATTTTTCTAACTTGGCTACAAAGGCATGAAGATTTACTTGAAATTATATTTTTTTGTTCTTCCTGTCTCAGAGTTTCCAAGTTAAGTTTATTAATCTGAGCTGAACTGTTTGTTAGGTAAACAACTCTTTTGTATTTCAAACTTGATAGTGAAAATGCTTGGAAATCTGGCAGAGACCAACCCATTCCATGATCATAATTTGAATATAATACTAATAATCAACATAGTAAGACCATATTTATAGAAGCAAAATCTAGATCAAACGAAGAAGCTGGAATGGTGAAAAACCGAACCATTGAACTTTAAGAGATACAAAACAAAAAATACTGTGGAAACGGGGGTCTCTGTGGCTAAGTGGTTACACCCTTTGCATTGTGAGTTCAAGGTCGTGGGTTCGAGCCCTGAACCACTCCGTTCTGTTTAGAGTGCAATATTTCCCTAGGATTGTTGCTGGAGCTACGGAGTTCGTGCTTTGTGCAATACTCTCGGCAGGTGGCGTGCCATTTCTGCTGAGAGGACTGAGCCATATGGGTAAAACCCGGTGCAATGAAGTCAATCCTTCGGCTTTAAAACCCTTTTTTTAAAACTGTCAAAACTGGTAAAATAATTTAAAGATGAGGGTACATGAAGAAACACATTGTTATTGTTTTGAATAAAGAAGTAAACATACCTGCATGTTAAAAGAAAGAAGACAGTTGATTGTCTTGCAGATTTCTTTGCTAAAGACAACAACATTGAAGTTAACTCAGAGAAACAAGAGATTCAGTAGAAATGACAAAATGCAGAAATAAGGTTATGGAGACACCAACAATGTTCAGGGCACAAGAACTACCGAACTTATTCGTTTTCTTATGTCGTCACCCTGCTACCGGATTGTAGCCAAATGTCAGGGTTTTTTTTGCTCTAGAGGCTTGGGTGATAGTTATTTATGCTTAATTATGGGATTCTGCTATGCCATCTATCTATCTTTATGTGGTCTTCCTCTCGCCTTCTTTCCTGATGTTCTATTGTCGAAGACTGAATACAGTGGAGTTTAGTTGCATTCTTATTAAGTGACCAAACCACTTCATCAAACCAAACCAAACCACTGCCTATCTAACTTTAAAGTGAGAACGTCTCCAGCCGACGATAAAGTGTCCAGCATACTACTACAATTACCAAACTAGTGCAAGCAAAGAAGAAGAATTGTCACCAGTAGATTACTCACACAAGCATTGAGATCTGAAATTATTTTTTCTGGTTTTCATAAACGAGTTTTTCAAGGAAGTTATGGGAACATGTGTGTTAGACAGAGGTCATTATTAACAATACTAGTAGTGTATATACATTATCATTTAATTACATACGCACTATTGTTTTATTTTTCAGGCATAGACCAGGCTACCCTCTCACCTCAGGTGCCTTCGCGGGCTCTTTCCCGCCATCATTGTCATCCTTGTCTCGATACGGACCACCAGGACTACTGTCCCACCCTGGTCTTGGTCACCCAGGCATTCCACACCACGCCTCCCTAGGGGGAGGGCCCAAATCTGAACTTATGTCTCCACAGCTATTATCAGACAGTCACAGGTAAGATATTGGTCATGTCCCTGTGTCACCTGATACTGTCCCAACATGTCTTGTTTATGAGAAGAATCAACTCACAAATACAATATCAACTTATCTGTTGATCAATACTTGAGGCTATCAATGTTATGATCAACCAAACTGTGGGAAGATGTCCTAGGGTTGTATGGATGTCTTACTGTTTGTATGGATGTCTTAATGTTTGTATGGATGTCTTACTGTTTGTATGGAAGCTGTTGAAACAATCACATATTACATGGAAAGAGAGAGGAAACAATTTCTATCTTTTCTGAAATCTATTGACAAAGATGTTGGTTGTGTCAACATGCTGAGTCAGATTTCATTGACATAAGTTAGAAATGATGAGCTGTTGCAGTTGGGGAGCCTGGGAATCTGCAATGATGGACAAACAACAGTGATAGGACAGGTTGACTAGTCAAACATGTTAGATCTGTGAGAATGTCTTGACATGTTGACAACTACCAGGCCATATGGTCATCTCCCAGCTCAGATTTGATATAACATACCTTCAGGAAATGAAGATACATTTTTTGATTAGTGTCCTTCAGTGATTACATTTCTATAACAGTCGACTTATGTGTATATATATATATAGTGTCCTAGTAGAGCTGCTGGTAATACACAGGATGATACAAGTAACATAGCTATAAAATAATAATGGAAACTAAAAAAGCAGATCAGGTTTTCAGGAAAAATGTTAGAAAGAACTATGCTCATCGTGTAAGATGTCGCTTGCAGAATGTTTCATCACAGCCCAGCTGAAATACTCTAAATCTTTAGCTAGTTCTCCCACCTCCTCCAGGGAAAATGTTAGAAAAAACTATGCTCATCGTAATGTCCTTAAGATGTCACGCTGAAATCAGAACGATTACTTCTCATCACAGCTCCAGCTGAAATATTCTCAATCTCTAGCTAGTTCTCCCACCTCGTCCAGGAAAAATGTTAGAAAGAACTGTGTTCATTGTGTAAGATGTCCTTTGCAAAACTTTACTGTCATCACATGGACAGCCCAGCTGAAATATTCCTTTTCATGAAGCATGTCCTTTGTTGAACGTTGCTCTCATCATATCCTAACTGATCACTCTCATAACAGATCTTGACTGAAATACTCTCAATCTCTAGCTAGTTCTCTCGCCCTCCACCACCGGTCATGTTCAATAATCTGCTGCTGTCATCTCAGCCCTGCTTTGTCTCAGTAACCATGCACTCCATTATAGTTCTCTCTCTAACCCACTGTGCCGTTTAATACAACTAAAATATTTCAGTTTCTTAGACATGGTGTTGGTTAGCTATAAAGAAGCAAAAACCATCGCCAAAGGGCACTACAAAGAAAATGGGATAAAGAACACACAAAACACAACAAGAATGATGGATATTACCAACTGTCCAGAAGGGACCAGACAGCCATACTCTGCCTCCAGACGGGTCACAACAGAATGAGACACCACCTGTACACTAAATTCAAGATAGGCACCAACGACATGTGCCCTGTGGCTTGGCAAGTATGACAACAGAACATATCCTACAGAACTGCCCCAGTATGCAGACCTGATAAGAGGTGGCCCACTTACACTAGCTTCCAAGACAAACTGTATGGCATGGCTGATAATCTGAGGCAGACGCCAACTAGTCCAAGACAAACTATGTGTGGCTGATAATCTGAGGCAGATGACCCCAATCTAGTGAGAATGGAAGAGAAGACATGGTGTTGTTTCAAACAAAAAGAACATTTGCAATCAGACAAATTATTCCCTAAGAAATATACCATCAGGAAATAAGCCAGAAAGTAAACTTGAGCAATAAGAAACTTGTGTTAAATTCATGTGCAGAACAAGAAGCTGCAGATGTAGCAATTTTGCTGTAAACATAGCACCTGTGTGCACTACAAGGTCTCAGATCACATTTTAAAATGCCTGAGTGGTTACCGGGGCCAAATTTGTGGTGTAAAGAATAGAACCACTGTTACCTGCCACGCATGTCGTAAGAGACGACTAAGGTTTGGCTGAAATCGGATGCACATGTCCTAAACATGTAGAAGTCTATGCGTTTAGGGGCCTACCAAACCAATGTGCAACATATACACGTTCTTGGCAAGGATCAAACATATCACAAAGAGTGATTCAAATTGGTCGTAAAGAACAAACGCAAAGAAGAAGAAGATGTTAAAAAATCACAGAGTGGTTTATAAAGGGATTAAAACAGTAGAACGAACACAGAAAAAGAAATGTGTTGTGATATGGTTAAATGTGTAGTTTTATTATAATGTTATTGTATGGTTAGGAGTGGTTAAATGTATAGTTTTATTATAATGTTATTATATGGTTAGATGGGTTAAATGTAGAGTTTTATAATGTTATGTGTGGTTAAATGTAGAGTTTTTTGTTTTTAATTATGTTATTGTATGGTTCTGTCTGTCCTGTCTAGTTTATAGTTTAGTCAATTATGCAGTCAAGTAATATGGGGCGTGCTTCAAGTTTTCATTGTTGAGCCAACATGTGTCGCAGCAGTTGTTAGTCCATGCTGCTGTAGTATTTCTTGAATGTTTGCCTATCAATCTTTCTCTTGACCATTCTGTTTTTCTCCAGACACAAAATGATTTGTTTCATTCTAAAAAGAAGGTTGAATACATAATAAATGTTCTTATAATTTATCTTCTTCTTCTTCGAACGCTCCATATCGACCACTTGTTAACCATTCTTTGTGATTTGTATGTAATCTGAGCCTAAAAGTGATTTACGTGTACCAGTGATGGCAAGCACATCCGATTTCTGCTGCACTTTTTATTTACTAGGTAATTTCCTAGGCCCCTACCTCAGTTGTCTCTTACCACATGCCTTGTAGGACGCAGTGTTACTATTCTCCGCTCCCCTTGAGAGTCCCGGCAACACACGGGCACTATAATTTATCTTATGTCTGTTCCTCTTGTGTTAGATTTCATCTTCTATTGTTGATGAATTGTTCTCTAGCACTTCATCTCACATACTATCTTCCTATCTTAAACCTTAGATGAAGTGTCCATGATTGGCTTTGTTCACAGAGATTAGACATGAATATGCTATTTATATTTCTCATTTGTAACTTGCATGTTGGTGTTCTGATGTCGGTTGGTATGTCACTGCCATGACCGTCTGACATTTTGTTTCTCAATTTATATATCAATTCTGGCATCAGCTCTAAGAAGAGAAATGCTGCCCAAAGATTTGAAGTCTGTGACCTGCTTAATTTGCTAACTGTGGACATCCATACTAAGTAGTTTGTTGACCTGTTGATCTTCATATTTGTGGCCTGAAATGTGTTTATTCTCGTATTGTATCTTTGAATAATGAGTTTATTCATCAGTCTGTGAGACATTACAATTTCCTCTCCTCATCTGTCTAAGCTTGATCCTCAACAAAAAATCATGTATATAATACTACTGTATGCTTTGAGATATGTTCAGTGTTTTAGTTATTTGTTATAATTGTAATATTTATCCAAATTATTAGTTGTAATTGTAATATTTATCCAAATTATTA
The DNA here is from genome assembly GCA_020796225.1 of Arion vulgaris. Taxonomy (NCBI): domain Eukaryota; kingdom Metazoa; phylum Mollusca; class Gastropoda; order Stylommatophora; family Arionidae; genus Arion; species Arion vulgaris. The sequence continues at coordinate 74,342,217 of CM036757.1, forward strand.
GTTATAATTGTAATATTTATACAAATTATTAATTGTAATGTGTGTGTAATAAGGAAAGCAGTAAATAAAACAAGAGACCATATAAGAAATGAGGAAGTTAGAAGAACAGTCGAAACAACACCTGCTATTAAATTTATTGAAAAACAGAGACTCAAATGGTTTGGCCACTTGGTCAGAATGAACCCTGAATACACTAGTTGCAAGAGCGTACAACCTGAAAATGGAATCATCAAGAGGAAGGGGCAGACCAAGAAAAGATGGGTTGATGGAGTTACAGACATCTTAAAACTCCACAATACCACAGCATATCAAGCGACCGAGCGTGCATTATCTCGAAAACCGATCATCAGTTAAACCTGCTACGCCTAGCGTTAAAAAAGCAGAGACTGACAAAACAAAGAAGAATGTGTCTGTTAAAGCGACACATTGCTAATAATATTCTGTTGTAAATACAAATGACATAATGAATACTGCATTGTCATTGAAATGATCATTATGTTTCATCTGACTCAAGTACCCTTTTTTGCTACCTTTATTCATGTGCTATCTCTGACTACTCTTTCTTGCACTTTCTCCATTGTTTCTTTCCAGTAATGCCTCTGGTCACTCAACCGAGCCCCCACAGAAGAAAAAAAATCATATAAAGAAACCTTTAAACGCTTTTATGTTATTTATGAAAGAACAGCGGCCAAAGGTCATTGCCGAGTGTACTCTGAGGGAATCCTCAGCTATCAACCAAATTCTGGGCAGGAGGGTAAGTCTGCCTGCTTCGGCCAAATTATGGTTTGTTACACCATGAGCTTCCTGGCAAGGGTTCTCATGTACACCCTCTCATACATCACGACAGGGCTGATAGGATTAGCACAAACTGTGTACAGCATTTTGATTATCTTTGAGTATGTGGTTATCCACTTCCCGTTTTCTGTTTGGTCCTTTTTTCAGGCAGCTAAACTCGTCTCACGGTGACGAAAACTCTAGTTGTAAGTCCTCGCATCACGGCAGCGGTTCAGGGGATGACACCAGAAAAAAGCCTTATGTAAAGAAACCTTTAAATGCCTTTATGTTGTTTATGAAAGAAATGAGACCAAAAGTAATCTCTGAGTGTACCTTGAAGGAGTCTGCGGCTATTAACCAGATCCTCGGCCGGAGGGTGAGTAGTCATCTACCAACAATATAACTTCTTTGGCTGTACCCACTCAGAGACATTGGCATCCAATTTTTATTGGAATAACAAAAATAATACAAGAAATATTCAAGTTAATAAATAAAAGCAGCAGATTGAAGTGAAGAAAACAAAAGCAGGAAAAATTAATACAGATATTAGCAACTGACTTGCTTAAATATATTCTTTCAGAGTCATGATGATAGTGATTTTTCTTCTTTGTTTAATCAATATAAACTTATTGACCATATCATATTTCTATTACTTGCTTATTGTCAAATGATGAAAATTATTTATTTAGTAAAAATTTCTTTAAAGATCACGTTCTTGTAAGATTTTGTTTGTGTAAGTTAGAAATATGTTTTTATTTATAAGAGAAGAGGCTTTTTTTTGTTAGAAGATCTCTAAGGTTGAATTCTTATAAGTGAGAAAATGTTTCCTTATTGCTAGATAGCTTGATTTCTATGATTAGAATATCTAGGGTTCTTTAATTCTAAGAGATAAATATCTCTCGGGTTAAATTATTCAATAAATATTTATATTGTTAAAATTATTCAATAAATATTTATATTGTTAAATTATTCAATAAATATTTGTATGTTAAATTATTCAATAAATATTTTATGTTAAATTATTCAATAAATATTTGTATGTGAAAGTTATTCAATAAATATTTGTATGTTAAAATTATTCAATAAATACTTATATGTTAAAATTAGTCAATAAATATTTATATGTTAAAATTATTCTATAAATATTTATATGTTAAAATTATTCAATAAATATTTGTATGATAAAATTATTCAATAAATATGTATATGTTAAAATTATTCAATAAATATTTATATGTTAAAATTATTCAATAAATATTTGTATGCTAAAATTATTCAATAAATATTTGTATGCTAAAATTATTCACTAAATATATTACTAGGATTAAATTAGTGTAAGATATCACAATTCTTATGATTTATATCATTCCAAGAAATCAAGTTATTTTAATGAGGTTAACTAATGTGAAGAGAAAAAAAAATTAGATAATTATGAGAGATGTATCGTTAACCTTGGAGTCTCCAGTACTCTACAAACCTGGTGAGAGATTTGATTTGCAGCAGTTATAATCTTGTCTCTTTGAGAGCTGTGTCCTTATTGAGTCATCTCTTGCCACCCGCTGCTGTCCAGTCTGTAGAATTCTCTGCTAATAACTATCAATAAAATTGTGGACTTGATATTTATGACCCGATAAAGTGGGATAAATTTATCACTTCTCTGTTTAAACATGCTCAAGGATAATCAAGTTGTCAACAAACAGATATGGTTCATCTACAACACACACTTTTTATTTGCTAGTGTTTTATCCACATTTCTAGTTAAATACTTCCCCAAGCTTAACATTATAACATCACTTGATCATATATTATACTGGCATATATATATATGATTATGTTCATACTTATATGTTTCATTAGTGAGGGTGATGTGATTGTCTCATAGATTTTTTTGTAGTTGGTGATGTTGTAGTTGGTGATGTTGTAGTTGGTGATGTTGTAGTTGGTGATGTTGTAGTTGGTGATGTTGTTGTTTGGTGATGTTTTTGGGTTTTGAAACTGCAGTTGTTTTTGTAAAAATGTTTTTTTGGAAAAGTATTTATCATGACATAACTAATATGAATCACTTAAAAGACTGTTCACTTGGATAGTTTCTGTACATCTGAACTTCTTGTCATTTTGGACTTCGTTCATCTGGATCTTCTTGTTCTCTTGATCTTCTTTGTTCATCTGGATCTTTGTTCCTGATCTTCTTTGTTCATTCGATCTTCTTTGTTCCTTCGATCTTCTTTGTTCCTTCGATCTTCTTTGTTCCTTCGATCTTCTTTGTTCCTTCGATCTTCTTTGTTCATTCGATCTTCTTTGTTCATTCGATCTTCTTTGTTCATTCGATCTTCTTTGTTCATTCGAGCTTCTTTGTTCATTCGATCTTCTGTGTTCATTCGATCTTCTGTGTTCTTTCCCATATAGGGGAATGGTTATCTCATAGAAAGTTGCAGGTTTGCATCAGGTTTCTCTCTTTGTATTACAATTCTCCACTTAGATAATATCTTTCTGATTCTCTATTGAAATCAACAATCTTGAAGAACATGTTCAACTATGTGTTTTTCCCTCTATCTATCTATCTATCTATCTATCTTTTTCTATCTATCTATCTATCTTATCTATCTATTTTTATCTAATCTATCCTGTAGAGAAATAAAGTTCTACTCTTATTTATCATCTCAACATATCACATATGTATGTCAGTTATAAATAAAGTTCTACTCTGTTTATCATCCCAACATATCACATATGTATGTCAGTTATAAATAAAGTTCTACTCTGTTTATCATTCCAACATATCACATATGTATGTCAGTTATAAATAAACAAGTTCTACTCTGTTTATCATCCAACATATCACATGTATGTCAGTTATAAATAAAAAGTTCTACTCTGTTTATCATTCAACATATCACATATGTATGTCAGTTATAAATAAACAAGTTCTACTCTGTTTATCATCTTAACATATCACTATTATGTCAGTTATAAATAAATAAGTTCTACTCTGTTTATCATCTTAACATATCACATATGTATGTCAGTTATAAATAAATAAGTTCTACTCTGTTTATCATCCCAACATATCACATATGTATGTCAGTTATAAATAAATAAGTTCTACTCTGTTTATCATCTTAACATATCACATATGTGTGCTAGTCGTAAAGAACATGTTTTACTCTTTCTTTATCCTCCTACGTATGTCCAATTGTCATTGTGTTGATCAGATGTTATTTTAGTTTATATTTGTCTGTTCTCCTGAGAAATAATCACAGTTTCCTTGTATATAGTACTACATTTTAATTTGATCAGACTAAAGTTTATTATCTATATCATTTTTATTTCAACCTATTGAACCTATATCGATTATTAATCATCATCATCAAGCTGTCATCATGTTGTCTCTGACTTAATCTTCTACTATTCTTGAAATATAACTCAAAGATACCAAGTTTTATTTATTGGTGTCTGGTCCTAAAGTTGGTATTAATGAAGTGTTATATGGGCATCTATGTGCTCTTTGACCAAGTGGTTTCTCAAACAGATGGTTCACTCCCTTGTGGAGTCCTGATCTTAGTGTATGTGAGATCAAGTTCCTAGTTCTATTAGAGACGGATGATAAAACATAGGTCTTGTGTTGAAGTTGAGCACGTAAAAGAACCCTTTGCAGTTCAAAGTCAACAAGAGCAGGTTGGAAAACCGCTGCCCATGCAAAATGTATTAGAAAGATTAAACAATAAAATTCCTACATAATATGTGCAACTATCATATAAATAAATTGGGGTCCCTCGCTAGTGCTACAGAGTTTGTTCACTGCCTCTGAGATCTTCCTGTGCAATAAAGAGATCGGAGCACCTATGGTTACTCACCAAAGTGCAATGATGATGGTCCAATCAATGGACCAGATAGATTGTTACACCTATTAGTGTAACCCTATTGCCCTGGCAACAAACATATCTGTGCAACTATTCTCTTCTGACACCTTTTGTTTGTTATCATCTTTTGAAGTAAGAACACTTTTCTCTCAATAATCTGTAAACTAAAAATTGTCAAATAGTGTAAACCTATCTCTGATAATAGCACCTTTTTTTTTTAAACCTCTGACGTCGAAGTAAGACTTGTCTGAATGGCAAGGGATACTAGTGATAAGGAAATTGAACGTCCATGCAGAAATTAATCAGAAGGGCCATATTAGGCACCATGATGCAGGTGGACTGCAGAAATCATAGCGCTAGTGACAAACACTATTCATGAAGTGCTCACTAAAACCTATTCTAGAAATCTCTTCTCATCCTGACACTGTGATGTAAAACAGGATTAGAGAGAAGAAAGAAAAGACTAGGCCTAAATTCTAGTGCAATAATAATTCCTCTCATACCGTTATACGTTACATAGGGCCTGCAAGTAATTTCTCCATACCGCTCTATCCTGGGCATCTCGCTCAATTTCCTCTATGGAACTGAGACCGATATTTCCTGCCTCTCTCAGCAAAGTTCGCTTCAGGGTCTCCTTAGGTCGACCTCTCTTTCTTGAACCCTTTGCATCCCACTTCAATGCCTGCTTTGATATTCGTTGATCATTTCTCCTCAAGGTGTGCCCAACATATCTCCATTCTCTTTTAGTGTAATAGTTGACAAAAAAAGGAATTTTATCATCATAAAATAAAATTCCAGTTTGTTCTGTTAGTAGTACTGTTTCATGTTCTCAATGAATTTTCTCATGTCTAATAATATTACTGCTTTGCTGTACACCTTTTCCCTTCCATGTTTAGATTTCGTCTGAATTATTAGTCAAACATGCATATATAGCTGACTATTTATTTCAATGGTAACAATGTTGCTGATATAATGCTTTATTGATTTCTAACTTTAGTGGCATGCACTAGACAGATCTGAGCAGGCCAAGTACTATGAGATGGCTAGGAAGGAGAAAGAGCTACACTTACAGTTGTACCCAGGATGGAGTGCACGAGACAACTATGCAGCTCACCAGAAGAAGAAGAAGCGAAAAAAGGATGGCCCAGGAGGAGGAAGCAGTATGGGGGGAGCAGGGATGGTTGGATCTGGTCTAAGTCCCATGAGTGGTGTCAGTGGGATGGGTGGCGGGTTGTCACTTGGGGACTTAAGTGTGGATTCAGAGAGCAAATCAGGTTGGTTGTGTTTGATGTTAATGACAATATATGTATTGTGTAAGTATGGTGATTCTGTTCATCAGACATCATCATACAATTCCCATATACAAATTGGGAAATATAAATGCATATCTATATCTATATATAGTAGTATAATAATTCCTCATGCACCGTTATATGTTACAAAGAGACTGCAAGCAATTTCTCCTTACCGCTCTATCCTGGGCAACTTACTCAATCTCCTCCATGGAACTGAGACCTATATTTTTTTGCGTCTGTCAGCAAAGTTTGTTTCAGGGTCTCCCTAGATTGTCTTGCTTTCTTGAACCCTTTGCGGGTCAAAAGGCTCATGAGGTCATAGTGGTAACATGAGCCAGGGTTAGCAAGGGGGCGCGCTAACCAAGACCCTGCCCCTAACCTCCACGCGGTGACCCTGGAAACAGACTATGGTTCTGGTCTGGCTAAGAGGGCAGGGATCGGGGAGAGAAAACTACTGGTAGGGGTAGCAGTGCAAGTACGGAAACACGATAAAGATACATACAAAGAAAATGCACAAATCTCCTGACCGATGTCCAACAAGATATTGCCCAAGTCCCTAAACGCAAAGAAACAGCAACAAACGTCTCAGACATGGATGAGAGGTGCATCCAGTGACCAAACGAATGCCCACGTAGGGCGAAGCTCGAAGCCCTGAGGAGGGGCAAACATTGCCAGCCCGTCGGCAAGAATAAATAAGACAGGACCGTAATCAATCAAAAGTCTACCCTCGTGTTGGTGCAGAGAAGATTGCAGCTGACCCCGCATTGGTAGCCTGGTGCAGATACATGTACTGGGCAAGGTTTGCAGAGCGCAAAAGAACAAGTTGCGTTTAGTGCATAACGAAACTACCCGCCCTGGGAAAACCGTGCAAGGTACTGTGCGATTAAAATTAACATCCCCGGAAGAACTGAGGTTGGTGATGCCTAACGAAACTGCCAGCCTTGGGGCAACCGGGCAAGGTTCGATTGCAGTCGTAATTAACATCCCCGGAATAACTGGGGCGGGTGATGGCGGCGAGCGCAAAATCCTCAGTTACGCTGATAGTGCCGACTGAAACGACCCTCTACATTGTTTGTACTCGGCCCCATGCCAGTGCTTTGAGGTTAATTGCAAATTGCCACGTACGATACGCGCTAGAAAAGGCTGAGAATGTTCCTTCCCGGATCAAACTCAAAATGTACGGTAAAGCAAGGCCGGCAATGTACGGATCAAACAGGAAGGTCGGGTCTGAACATTGGCGAAGGCCGATACTTTACACGGTGTCTTATACGAGTAAGACGCCGTCCGAGGATAAGCTTACAAGCCCGATAAATATTTCTCAGTCATAACGGGCATAAATAGCGTAACTCACTGTCCCGCGAGATCACAAAGCCCAAAATACGGCAAAGCTGATCGACCTAGGGAAAGCTCACCCTAGTAAATCAAAAGCTGGCTGAAAACGAACACCCCACCGAAGGATAAGCAACTGGGCTCCAATAGGTGCTGAAGGCTGGTGCACGTCATTACGCTTCGATGTCTGGCTGTTTATATATCACAATGAGAATGATTAAAACAGGCCTAGAACGATCGAAGAAGAAGAAGAACCCTTTGCACACCAGAGTGGTTACTGGGGCCCAAATTGGGGTGTAAAGAATAGAACCACTGTTACCTGCCACGCATGTCATAAGAGGCGACTGAGGAGATTGGACGAGGGGCTAGCTAATCCACACCGTAAAAAATACTAGATAGTTACAGAATGAAGAGCGAACCGAGTAAACACTTGCTGAAACCGGACACATTGTCGAAGGATAAGCACCAGAACCCCAAATGGTGCTGAAGATTTGACGTAAAACACGCCATTGCTAAGGCTGCATGAATCAGATTTTCACATGAATAGAATTTATGGGGAGATCTGGTACATCGGTCTTGGCGGTGATCACGAGAGAGAGAGAACCCTTTGCATCCCACTTCACTGTCTGCTTTGATATTCTTTGCTCATTTATTCTTGATCATATAGTAGTATCCTAGTTTATTATCTTGAAGACCTATAACATTATTGGTTATGAATGTAGTAATGGACAAGGAACAAAGCACAGTCACAAAAAATAACTATATGTGAGATGTGATGCCTACAAAAAGTTACCAACACCAGAAAAAACAGTCATCAGCGAAAGAAAGTTGGGACAGAACTTTCCTTGAATTACATTGAGAAACAAAGAATAAAGTGGTTCAACCACTTGATACGAATGTAACCAAACTTCACTGTATACAGTCTTCTACAACAGAACATTAGGAAAGCAGACGAGAGGAAGACTACGAAAAAGATGAATAGATAACATAACATAATCCAGTCAAAAAGCAAAAATAACTATCAGCCAAGCCACTAGAGCATCGTAAGACAGGACTGGCCAACAACCCAGTAACAGTGCGATGACAAAAGAAAGAAGACAGAAAGGATGTAGTAATAAAAATCATTTAGTCTCAATGTTGTTGTTGTAACTGACTGAAGTACATTTATCTTATTCTAGGAGAGTGTCCAAATGAGAAGAAATGCAGAGCTCGGTATGGGATGGAGCAACAGTCAAGATGGTGCAAACCTTGCAGGTATGTTAACATTTACTAACACCACTTTGGTAAAAGTTGACTCGGGTCACTTCGATAAAGTTGACAAGGATCAGTTTGATGAAAGTTACTTGGACCACTTAGATGATGTGTTCACTTGGACCATGTTAGTAAAAAGTGATTTTGTTTACCACTTTTGTGAAAGGTATTTTCTGTTCAACCTGTCAGGCTTTCCTAATCCTGGCATTAATATCCTCATCTATACCTCCTGATTTGCCGATCTTGCTTCCAAGGTAGACAAATTCACCAACATCTTCTATACCTCTTCCCTCAATCAATATTGAGTCTTGCTGTATGTTGTTACTTCACAGTATATTTGTCTCCTCTTGACTGATTTTAAGACCGACCCGTTGTGCCATTTGTGTCAGAGCATCCACTTTTCCTACATGTCTTTAGTCATGCGAGAGCAAGGCAAGATCATCCGCAAAGTCCAGGTCTTCTAATTTTGACATAAGTATCCGCTTAATGTCATTTCCGGACCTGACATATGCTGTGCGTGCAATCCAATCAAGTAGCACCAAGAAGAGGAGGGGGGACAGCAGGCATCCTTGTCTAACACCAGTAGACATTCGTTTGTCCATCATAAATATTCATGTGTCGGTCAGAAATATTCATGTGTCTGTGAGAAATATTCATGTGTCAGTCATAGATATTCTTGTGTCAGTCATAAATATTCATGTGTCGGTGATAAATATTCATGTGTCGGTCATAGATATTCATGTGTCGGTCAGAGATATTCTTGTGTCGGTCAGAAATATTCATGTGTCGGTCATAGATATTCGTCATATATATTCTTGTGTCGGTCAGAAATATTCATTTCTCACATCATAAGTAATAGCATAAATTTATTTGTTAGAGATAAATGTATATGTTAATGTGTCATTAATTATTGTATAAATAATTGTTAATGTACATGATTGACTGCCTTTTAACCACATGGAACATTGATTATATCTGATGAACTCAACTGTTGACATTTCAGGTCATTACATGAAAAGTCTGACCAGGCAATGGTGGTTGAAACAGATCAGAAAAACTTCTTACTTGTCAAGGTATCTTTTGCCTGCAAAAACCATATGTGATCATCTTCTGCCCTTGCCTACCCTTTGTTTGTCAATATCAGCATGTTTATTATCTATTATGTTATTCATTGCTAACACTTTGGTCAGTCATACATTCACATAGTTCACACAGTCACATATCACTTCACATTTGGGTATGTTTGGTCCACATTTAGTTCTAGGAAATTCAACAATATTTTGAGGAAAGATATATATTGAGTCGTTTATCAAATCTGAAGAAAAGCATTGAATTATTACATTATTTTTTTTCAGTACTTTTTTTTGTATGGTTAACCCTTTCATTCCATCAGTTTCTTTTTTTTATTTCCTGCCGATGTGTTTTACAATATATACTGAATTTACCAGTATTCAGGCTTTGAGTTATCTTGAAAAATACCACTAGCCCATATATCGACTCAGAAGGGGAAAGAGTTAAGTTATCAAAATATGATTTCTAACAGATCTAGCAAGATGACTGAGGGTCTAATGCCAAGTTTCATATACTTTTCTAATGGGTGAATTTATTGACATGAAATAGTAGTAATATCTCTTTATTGAAACATTGGATCTAATCATGAGATTTATTTATAGACTAGTGTTGACCAATACTATGAGAATGTACTGACCATATGCATGTCTTTGTTGCAGTTCTGTATACTTTATTCTATTCTTTGCATTCCGGTTTAGTTTCATTGTAAGATTGCTTATTGCCAAAGCACTGTTGTCTTCTGAGAACATTTAGTTTAGATTTTATACTTGAGATTTATATTAGAACAAAGAAGTTATACACAAAATAAAAGCAGTTGTCGTACTGTGTATTGTATTGAGAAATAGGATGTTACGCATGTATTATTTGTTAACCAACGACACATGAAGGTTATTGTGGTCTACATACTGCTGGTCATCTTTGACTTCCCAGAACTGTTCTGGTAATTGAGGTTGGGATAGCCTCCGCGCTTGGATTTGAATTGAGACCACCTGTCTAGAAGACCAGTGCACTAACCATTGAGCCTGTAACAGGATATTGATAACATATATTAAATATGATATAACATGGGCTGGCAACAACCTTTGCAACATATCATGAAACATTATGCTATGAAGTTTGTCTGTCAAACACTGTGTCAATGTCGGAGGTACTAGGAAAGTTAAGTCGCCTACTACATTAGATGACATTATATGAGATGTAATAATAAATATTACAAAGGTGATCATAACATAATCAGGCAGTGGAAAAGCATATATGTGGTTTTGAATATACTGTATGTGTTACAGAAGAGTTATCCGTATATTTTGGACAGAGAAGAGAACAAATAGATCTATCCAAAAGAACTCAAAATCAAAGAGAACTGGCTGATGTTACAAATCGCCCGAGTGGTTACCGGGCCCAAATTTGGGGTGTAAAGAATAGAACCACTGTTACCTGCCACGCATGTCGTAAGAGGCGACTAAGGAGGTTTGGCTGAAATCGGATGCACGTGTCCTAAATGTAAAGAAGTCTATGCGTTTAGGGGCCTACCAAACCAATGTGCGACGTATACATGTTCTTGGCAAAGATCAAATCATATCACAAAGAGTGATTAAAATTGGTCGAAGAACGAACGCAAAGAAAAGAAGATGTTACAAATAAGAATGAAACAAATTGAAGTATTTTGGAAATATAAAGATATGAAGGATTGAAGAAAACTAGTGTAGAAAGAGGTATCCCAGCAAAGAGGAGAAGAGGAAAACTTTGGAATCTAAGTTACGAGTACGTCAGAAGTCAGAGTAAGGCTTGCATGAACGGTGAGGGATACGGATGATAAGGACAGCAAGCCCTCGCGCAAAAAAATCAGTCACGTTATATTTGGCAGCCTGAATATGCTCGAATTCATATCTGCCGATTGAGGAAAAAAAAAGCCAGACATGGTTATTGACAGTGAGGGATGGCTCAATAAATGAAGAGAAAACACCATTGCTATCGGGGCAACAACAACAAAAAAAGAGTAGAGAAATTATCATGAACATCGGTTCCAGTCATTGCATTTGCCTGCAGCAACTATGACAAGAATTTCCACTGCAGAATAGGCCATTACAATCGCAACATGTGATGACTTCACACAGAAAGCGCTACTTGACGCAGAGGTATTGTCTCCGGAGACAAAATGACCGGTTATGATTGATTAATAAATTTTGTTGAGGAAATAAATAATAAAATATACAAACATAAAAAAATATGAGTGTTTTCATGAAGACAATCTTTTATAAATGTAGTTGTTTATTAAATATGTTACACTCCAAGATTCTGCTTTGTAAACTTTGCTGGCTAAATCTGAGCATTAGATCAAGTTGTGTACAGTTGTTGCCGGGTTCATACAGTTTGACACTGAAATTCATCATATTGTATACTGTGTTTATTTTCACTTACTGCATGATTTGGCTCATTCACTGTGGTTTATATAACTGAACATCTTTGACATTAGCTTATCTTACTCTGCACATGCATGGTGGGTTTGCTTACAGTAAAACTCATCATCTGCAAGGGAGGATAAAATTTGTGTTACATTGTCATGTTTCACTTGACAATCGATAACGGTAAACTGTATAGCCCCTGTCAGGGCGAATAATTAACATCAATTAAAATAAAATTCCGATATATTCATTATTCTAAACATTAAATCAGAGACCCTGATTGGTTCTGTTCTACGAATTTTGTGCGCTTCTGTTGAGTTGTTCATGTTTAAGAAAGAAATCAGAGTACACATGGTTTTTCACAGAAGTGCAATGATGAAAGTCTATCTCACAGGATAAACCAACTGTATATAGGGCATAGATGCTCACCTATCGTCCCAAAGGTACTTGGTTCGCTCCCTCTTGGAGCCGTCTGGATATTTTTCCAGAGATCCCTGAGCTCAGTGTAGGTGAGATTGTGTCCCTAGTCCTATCAGAGACGGATGATAAAACGTAGGTCCCTAGTTAGCATTGAGCACATAAAAGAACATGTGACAGGTAGAAATTGAGAAGAGTAGGGTGGAAAGCCGCTGCCCTGGCAAAAGTCATTTTAAAGTCCCACAAATTATTTGTACTATCTTCTAAAGTAAAAATCAGGACCTGGTGCTAAGGAATTTGTGCACTGCCACTGAGATCTTATTTGTAGAGAAAGAATGGAGCACACATGATTACTCACTCAGGCTAAGGAATTTGTGCACTGCCACTGAGATCTTATTGTGTAAGAAAGAGATGGGAGCACATGATTACTCACAGTGTAATGATGTTGGTCCTATCAAACAGTAAAACTTCTCATTGGCAACTGTTTGTCATATAATTCTTACTTATATTGCAACTGTTTGTCATATAATTCTTACTTATATTGCAACTGTTTGTCATATAATTCTTACTTATATTGCAACTGTTTGTCATATAATTCTTACTTATATTGCAACTGTTTGTCATATAATTCTTACTTATATTGCAACTGTTTGTCATATAATTCTTACTTATATTGCAACTGTTTGTCATATAATTCTTACTTATAAAGAATATATGAACTTGAAGGCAATGTGTTGAAGAAATGACTGACCACACTCAATATTTTTGATGTGAAGATTTTCAAATTGAGTTGTAGAGCAAATGAAGGAAGAAACATTGTAAATAGAAGGTTTGAGAAGGAGGAAAAACATTGTAAATAGAAGGTTTGAGAAGGAAGAAAAAACATTGTAAATAGAAGGTTTAGAAGGAGGAAACATTGTAAAGAAGGTTTGAGGAGGAAAAACATTGTAAATAGAAGGTTTGAGAAGGAGGAAAAAAACATTGTAAATAGAAGTAAAAAACATATTTCAGTTGATATCTGAGGGTAAAGAAAAAAGAAGAGGATTGTTTGGTTGAGACAAATTTCCAAGGTTGATATTAGTTGATGTGTTTGACGAATATTTGCTTGTAGATAACGAGAACAATGCTTGCTTATGCTTTCTGTTTGCTTGTTGACAAAAAATATTTGTTTGTAGATGCTTTATATATGCACACTTGCTAGTTGCATTTGTTTCTATTTGAATCTTCATTTGTTTTGGTGTGCAATCTTGACCATTGTTTTGGTATTGAATCTGACACAAACATTGACTAATGCTAGAAGTTAGGTGAGATCAGGATTAGGTACAGATGATGCCAGGATTAGGTAAGCCTGACAAGCCTTTGCTATCCTACACACTGTGTGGAAATCTACTGCCATCTCCATGAAAACAAAACTCAAGATATTCAGTTCAAATGTGAAATCTATGTTGCTGTATGGCTCGGAAATGTGACAAGTCACCAAGTTGAATACAAATAAGATTCAGACCTTTGTCAACGGATGTCTTCAGCGGATTCTCAGACTGAGATAGTATGACATAGTTGAAAACACAGACTATGGATAAGAACTGGACAGGAACCCACGATGTCCGAGGTTAAGAAGAGGTGATAGGTCGGGCATACCCTATGGAAGACACAATCGAGTGTCACCAGACAAGCACTTGAGTGAAACCTGCAAGAAAAATGGAAAAGAGGATGCACTAAACAGACGTGGAGACAAAGTCTTCTTGAGGAACTGAAAGAGGCTGGACTATCCTGGGAGACCATAAAGAAAACAACCAGAGACAGAGAAAAGTGGCAAACAACTCTTGAGACCCTATGCTCCTCGAGGAGCAGAGAGGAATAAGTTAAAAATTAAAGTATGTAGGTAGAAGTTAGATCACATCATGTTTAGTAACAGTCAGAGTAAGATCGTGTTTGATAACAATCCTAACGTACTATATGTGCTTTTGCTATCTCTTGCCTAATATTTATTTGCCATGCTCCATTTTGTTTAACAATAGTTTCTACGTGTTATTTTACTTGTACTGAAGACAGTTTTGTCTAGTTTGAAACACTGCTTTCTATATGTGCATGTATGAATTGAATATGTTGTACTCCAGATGTATTCTTCATGCTAAGCTGACAGACTGTCGTATGTGGGCATATTTGTATGGGTGGTCCAATACTTAGATATATCAACAATAGTTAAGTGGTACTAGAGTGTAGATAAATCAACATATTATACTCTAAGACACACATATTATCAACATAGTACCAACATACAAAAGAAACAACAAGTGAGACAAAAGTTGGGAAATATAAAGACAACATCATATAGAATTAACACACTTACATTTTACCACTAGAAAGTGGTGGAGTTAGACATATTTCTAATGTGGACAAAGTTATTGGTATAGAATAATAATATACATATAAATATATATTTATATGACTTCTCCGACTATTTCTTATTGTATAGAAGTGAAGTGAGTGTGTTTCATTCTTTAAGTATGACAAATTGACATGGCTGATTGTGTTTCTTTCTGTGGACAAATTTGTTTTAGTTACATTTATAGCTAATTATGAATTGTTTAGCTACTACAATATTCAAAGAAAGTTGGATATGTCATTATATGTCACCTTGTGTATGTAACTATTAGACCATACGTAGGACAGTCTCATTCGTCAAATGCTCAACTTTTATATCACATTTAGTTTTTGCCTCGTATCTCTACCGATCTCTTACTGACTTTAACGTTACTTGTTATAATATATTATAAATGTGTTGTAACAAATTTTATTTACATTCACAAAACTGCAAACCAGAACCTGTTACAGCCTGCAAGATATTATGATATTGAAGATTATACCACGTACAATGAAAGTGGGTATGTATGTGTGTGTGTGTGGTGGTGTGTATGTGTGTGTGTGTCAATAATCATGATAGTGGCATCATTATTGTATGGCTCGGAGTTCTGGAGAGAGAGCTTGAGGCCTCGATGTAGGTGTGGTATCATGCAGGTGTGGTATCATGCAGGTGGAGAAATTTATAGACTTCTTATAGCCAAGTAATCTATTCTATGGAACTGCAAGTTATATAGCACTAAAACTAAATTATGAATTTTCAATTCAAATGTTGTATCAATCCTAACATATACCAGCGAGAGTTGGAAAATGACTACAGATATAGAAAGTTGAATGCATTTGAAAATAGATGTCTGCGAAAAATAATTAACATAAAGTTAGACGAATTCATGAGAAGTGATGAAATCAGAGAAACATCTGGTCAACCACTAGTAACAACTGTTATAGGAAGGAGAAGATGGAGATATATTGGGTATATCTTGAGAGAGAGAAAATGATCAAAGAATATCAAAACAGGCATTGAAGTGGGATATGAAGGGTTCAAAAAAAAGAGAGGATGATCTAGGGAGACAAACTTTGCTGAGAGAGGTACGAAATATTGGTCTCAATTCCATGGAGGAGGTTGAACGAGTTGCCCAGGATAGAGTGGTATGGAGAAATTGCTTGCAGGCCATATGTAACGTATAACGGTACTAGAAGAATTATTATTATTATAATCTATTCTAGTATCAGGAAAGCGATTCAGAATGACAGTTATATTGATATGTGTAGTACTTGTCATATTCAACATTTTGAGATTGAATATACTTTACTGAGAGATGATTGGGACATGTTGAAAGAATAGAGGTCAACTGAGAGAAGGACAAGACAGGTTGACTATGTTTACATTACATAACAATGGGAAGAAAATATATGGACGCCGCCCCCACCTGTGGTAGACGATTGTGTTGCAGGATTAGGACTCTTCATTCACTTCCGCACACACCAGAGAGGTGTAACAATACACGTCTGGGGCCTTTGTCATCATCGTTGCGATAACCGGTGTGAAATATCAATGGAGGCATGAAACTTATATAAGATGAGAGTAGTGACATTCTGAAAGTTAGAGAATAGATATTTTATTCAGAATAGAGAGAGAGAGAGTTGGTAGTTTGTAATATATATAGACTTGGTAGTTACAATATATACAGGGTTGATAGAGTTTGTCAAGGATATAAAAAAAAAAAAAAAAGTATACTGCAGCACAGAGTTGTAAAACAAATAAAAAAAAGAATTTCAGAATAAGACATGCTTTATAAAGTATACAAAAGTTTCAACTGAATCGTCATTGACACTTCATATTTCTAAATGTTGTATTGACAGACCAATATAGTGTGTTGTGTGTCTCCACAATGTTTTGACCACTAGTACTTCTATCAGTTCTCTATTTCTTTCATTCTTTCTCTTGAATATGATGAATATTTGGCATCTGATTTCTTCCTTCAACATTTGTTTTCCAACTGTTACCCTAATCTCAACGTGATCCAAATCTGGTAACACACACTACCATCTTCTAAATTTCCTTAGTGTATTCTAATTCATCTTAGATTTCTTCTTCTTTGTGATCGCTATTTTGATGATTATATTGTCAGGTGTGTTTTTATGATGAAGTTGACTGTTGAATGGAGCTCATTTCTGATGCCATGTAGTTTTGAATGTAGTATTGTAGGGCTGGCATCCCTTTCTAGGGAAGAATCTTGCAGGACATGCAGGGGACAATCTTGCAGGACATGTTCTGTGAAATCTTAGATGTTAATGGTTAACTTAACATTTCACTTTCAGTACCCCACATCTCTGTGACATTTTCTGATGACATTTATCATTGTTAATCTTCTTCTTTGCGTTCGTTCTTTACAACATATTTTTAATCACTCTTTGTGATATGTTTCATCTTTGCCAAGAACGTGCTATTGGTTTGGTTGACCCCTAAATGCATAGACTTCTACACGTTTAGGGACATGTGCATCCGATTTCAGCCAAACCTCCTTCGTCGCCTCTTACGACAAGCGTGCAGGTAACAGTGGTTCTATTCTTTACACCCCAAATTTGGGCCCGGTAACCACTCAGGCGTCATTGTTAATGAATTCCTTTGTAGTTAAATGAACTTATTGACATCAGAAGTTTCTTTCTCTTGTGCTTTCCTTCTTGTTGCTGATGTTCATTCCTATATCTTTCTACAAGACATAATCAGTAGAACTGTTTGATTCATACAATATGATATAAAACAAAAGTCCTTTCACATTTTGTGGTTGTTTATTGTGTAATAATTGTCTGTGTGGATGTCTTCTTCTATGAGCGCTCCATATCAACCACTTATTAAACCACTCTTTGTGATCTGAGCCTACCAGCGATTGTACATTGTGCCAGTATGTACCTAGCAGTAGGCCAGCACATCTGATTTCTGCAACACTTTTTATTTACTAGGGTAGCTTCCTATGCCCCTACCTCAGTCATCTCTTACTACATGCCTTGTAGGTCACAGTGTTACATTCTTTGCTTCCCTTGCGGCCCCAGCAATACACTAGAGTGTGTATGTGTGAGAATGAGTATGTATGTACACTTTAGTATGTATCATTCATGTTGACCACACACATAGATATTCCGCTCAGTCAAGAATGTTAGTAGCTGTAGTGTTTGTCTTGTGTCTACAACAGAAGTACCTACTTTCTAGTCATGGTGGTTCTGTTTACAAAACTAACTACTTTTTAATTGCAGATAGAAAGTAGTACAGTTACAATAATTTCAAAGATGCAAACAAATGTTACATATGTAACCTTGTCATTTAAAAATAAATTAATGGTGTGTGTGTTGTAGCTTTACAGATTAATTTTGGATGGCTAAAATCTTATTAATCAAGAGGTTGTTTTGTTTTTGTTTTCAGACGAAAGAAGAAGTGCATCCGTTATAAACATGGTGGTGGAGAAGGTGAGAAAGAGGAAAATGAGGAGTCTATGCTGAGGGAATTGGACTCTTCTGCAGCATCTGGATGTGAGTCGGATTCTACCAGTCACATTAACAGTCCTGGACTGGCAGCGACAGAGAGGAGTCCGCAGCACAGTTCAAGTTGTAGGGCTGAGTCACCTTTGTCTCCCATCTTTAATGAATCTGATGATGATGTGGAGCCTAGAGAGCCTTCTGTTAGAATCACTCAGCCCAGACCTCTCAGCCAGGTGGCTTCCAGGACACCGTCACCTGCTTCTGTGTATCCTCTGCAGCCACGGCCCAGGCATATCAAACCTCCTCATATGATGGACTCGTTTCTGTTTTCGCCTCCCCCTCTCCACATGCCCTATCACTTACCACCCTCCCCACTAGCTCCTCCTCTGACATATGTTGGATTCCCTCCTTTCCATCACCCTTTTTCCTACACACAGAACGCACCAAATGGGTTGCCCCTGGCATATGACATTAAGCATATAACCTGAGGACTTTGGGACAGATCATTTTTGAGTTGCCCAAATACAGAGTAATCACCTAATAACAATGTGCACAGTTTATCTGCAGACAGTATGCCTGGACTTTTGATTTCATCGCATGACTTTGATTGGCATTCTTTTATTATATCATTTCATTGACCAGATATTCAAACATTTTCTCATGAGTCTCATAACTCATACTGTGTACGGCAGTTCTTTTTATTATACGAAGTAAACTTGTGCCTCATAAGTATGGTGTGACATGTTATATATTACAGATTGCCTTTCACACATTACAGGTAGGCTACCTTCTAGTTTGTCTGTCACACATTACAGGTAGACTACCTACTAGTTTTCCTTTCATACATTGCAGGTAGACTACCTACTAGTTTGTCTGTCGCACATTACAGATAGGCTACTTACTAGTTTGTTTGTCACACATTACAGGTAGACTACCTATTAGTTTGTCTGTCGCACATTACAGACTACTTCTCTTCTACCTGCCACACATTACAGATAGGCTACCTACTAGTTTTCCTTTTACACATTACAGATAGGCTACCTCTTGTCTACCTGTCGCACATTACAGATAGGCTACCTACTAGTTTTCTTTTCACACATTACAGGTAGGCTACCTACTAGTTTACCTGTCACACGTTACAGGTAGGCTACCTACTAGTTTGCCTTTCACACATTACAGGTAGACTACCTACTAGTTTACCTGGCACACATTACAGATAGGTTACCTCTCAGTCTACCTGCCCCACATTACAGATATGCTACCTCTCAGTCTACCTGCCACACATTACAGATATGCTACCTCTCAGTCTACCTGCCACACATTACAGATATGCTACCTCTCAGTCTACCTGCCACACATTACAGATATGCTATCTCTGTCTACCTGCCACACATTATAGATAGGCTACCTGTCTGTTTGTCCCAGTGCTAGAAACAAGAATATTTTATTTTAATTAAAAGAGACACCATTATTTTGTTGTGTGTCAGAAATGTTTACAAATATATTCTGTATATGGCATTGAGATATTGATACACATATTGTCTAGCATCACTATTCATAGTCAGCTTGGACTAATAACATCCATTGAAAGCTGATAGTAAACAAATATCAGCCATTGACTAGATGAGAGATGAAATACAGTAATTATGTGCAAAGTCCCATACTGAAGTTGTATATATGAATGTTGCCTGTGAAGCAGAGGATTCTCAACCTCTACCTGCAGGAAATTGAAGCATAATTATATGTGAGTGGTTATAGAAGCTGTTTGTTTGAGAGAGAGAGAGAGAGAGGTCAGTTCTTGGTTTCTGTACAACCTTGGACATATTTGTACTGTGAGAGGTCAATTCATATATGATTAGAAAATGTATAGACTTTTAATATCAAATGTTATTTGTTAGTATTTCTTCCTACTTCTATTTTCTTTCGTTATATTTTTATGTGTCATCTGGTACTGTAAGACTGTTTAGTTTACAATAGTTTTTGTCCAAGTGTAAACTACTGTAAGAATGTTTTACAACAGATTTAAGTTTTTGTCAAAATTGCAAGTACTGTAAGACTGCTTGTTAAACATAGATGAATTTTTGAAAAGCACAAAATGTACAGATTTAATCTTTTACAATTTTGTTTCATTTAAAATAAAAGCAATAGTGATAGCACAAGTTGTCAAATATAGCACTACGGTCAATTCAAACATTAGTGTCCTAAACATCGCCGCCACACACTCTTCTCAGTTGTCATGACAATAAACTATTCACTATCATTCCAGTTCTCCATCTTAGTTGTCAGTTACAATGTAGACTTTCTTCATATCTCACAAAGTCTAAAGACAAAGGATTGACTTCATTGTAACAGGTTTTCCCATATGGCACCGTCCCTGTCGGTAGAAATGGCACCGTACCTGTTGGCAAAAATGGCACTGTCCCTGTCAGCAGAAATGGCACCGTCCCTGTCTGCAGAAATAGCACCGTCCCTGTCTGTAGAAATGACGCCTGCCTGTCTAATGGCACACCATCTGCTGAGAGTATTGCAGAAAGCACTAACTCTGCAGCTTCAGTGACAATTTCTTGTTTGACATTTCCATTGTGTAACTTGTGAGACAACTGATGGACAATTGTCAACTTCTTCCTGATATAACTACCATCCACTTGCACAAATTTCTGACCATTTATCGATTGCACACACAAAACATCATTAGACTTTTGATCTTAGAGACTTGTTGACCGTAGAAAATATTGTTATCTTTTCATCACCATCAAACCAACACTGTCCTCCCGTAGTGAGTTTGTTTCACCTCAATACATGTATTACATTAACACGTTTGACTGTGCAGTCAGAGATCTACATCCTTGGTGTTTATCCTGAGTTGTGTACCCTAACCATCTCAAGAAGAGTTGCACACCCTGAGCCCTAGAAGAAAAAGCTTGTAATCACACATTGAGAGATCTCATAGCAACTGCTTGATCAGTATATGACAGTACTAGAACGTTTATTTCATACAGAAAGAAATATGCTTTCTGGACATCTGTATGTCTGAAACTCATGTCTTGATAACTCATGTCCACGTTGGCAGTTGTTGTTTAACTTGTTAGGATGGCAGTCTGAAGAGACTATGACTTAGTTGCTAGAATGTAATGTAGAACTAGAGTCACTACCATGTAATGTATGCCAAAATGTAATATAGAATTTGAGTTTTCTTCTTCTCTTCCACCATTTACTTCTTTATAGAAGTATTGGGGGTGAAACGTAGTGATCTTGTGTGTGCTTGTTTTAAGGCACTTTGTAAGCTGATATTCATGTTCGTAAGGCTGTTCTTGATGCCGTTGCTCCATCTTTTGCGTGGTCTTCCTCTTGATTTGTACTCATTATACTTTTTCTGTGCGGCTCTCTGTGGTTGGCGATACCAGGGCATTCTGGTCAGGTATGCAAACCATTTAATCTGTTGTTATTTTATGAATTGCATGACTGGTTTTACATTCAGTCTTCTGATTTCTTCATTTCTAATTTTGTCTCTTATTGTCACACCTGCAGCTCTTCTAAGACACCTCATCTCTGTCGTTATGATTTTCCGCTCAGTAGCTGCTGTTATTGGCCATATTTGAGTCACTAGTATGAATTGTAGGACTAGAATGTAATATAGAATTTGAGTCACTAGAAATGAAATGTAGTGACTAGAATGAAAATGTGGAATTTGAGTCACTACCATGAAGTGTCAGACAATCATGAAATAATAGTTAATGAATCACATGACATCAAGTTTGTGTATATATAATCATGTATACATCTGAGAGGGCTAACTGTTTCTTACATTTTTTGGCTGTCACACACACATAATAGCCGTCCATCGCAAGCGATGATGACAACAATCTCAGACGTGTACTGTTGCACCTCTCTGGTGTGTGCGGAGGTGACTAGAGTCCAATCCTAGAACAGAATCCCGACCACAGGTGGGGCATACATGATCAAGGTTAGACATGTGCGTGTTGTGTGCTCTGTCTTTTCGCGCTGCTCGTTTTCTCTGTGACTCAACAATACGATGATTCTCAGCTATTCGGGTTCCTCTTTGTTGTTACAGCGCCACATTTGGCGATCTTGCGCAAGGGGATTCCCAGCACGTATTGTCTATATCGAAGCATTTCAGAGACACTTTAAGAGTGTCTTTAAAGCATTTTTCTGTCCACCAGCTAAACGTCTGCCCCTTCAAGCTCGCCATACATCAACTGTTTTGGGATGCGTTTATCAGGCATTCGAGCAACGTGACCTACCCATCTCAGTTGGGCCTTCTGCAACAGGGTGTTGACGCTTGGGATCTTTGCTCTTGTGAGGACTTCGCTGTCTGGAATTTTGTCCTGCCAGTTTATTTTTAGTATTCTGCGTAGACAGCTTGTGTGGAAATGGTTTAATTTTCTTGCGTGTCTGCTATACACTGTCCATGTCTCGCTATGTACAGCAGCGTTGTTAGCACTATGGCCTGGTAAACTTTCAGCTTTGTGACTATGCTTATCCCCTTCCGTTCCCACACAGTGACACGTAACCTTCCGAACGCAGCACTGGCTTTGGATATCCTATTGTGGACCTCAGAATCTATGTTTGCCGATCTGGATAGGAGGCTGCCAAGATAAGAAAAGTTGTCCGTTGACTGGAGACGCTGGTGTTTAATGTTGATGACTGGATCGTAATACTGTTCTCTAGGGCGGGCTGGAACATGACCTCTGTTTTTTTGGTGTTAATGGTGAGGCCAAACCTATCACAGGCCATTGAGAACTTGTCCATGTAAGTCTGCATTTCTTCCTCAGAGTTGGTAGCGAGGGCACAGTCATCAGCAAACAACAGGTTGGAGATAGTTGATTCTTTTACCTTGGTGGAGGATTTTAACCTCTGAAGATTGAATAGGTTAAACACACACACTCAGAGAATGCATATTATGTGTTTGTGTTATTATGTACAGAGTATTAAAATGTGAGTTTGAAATAAACAATGAAACAAATAGATCAATAAATAGATATGCTGGAAATTGGAAGCAACTTGAGACTTTTGAAGGATGTTCTTATCCTGGATGCAATTTGTTGACTGTTTTGTTTTGTGAAATGATGATTCAACATCACTTGACAAACATTCATTGTATTGATCACATGATTAGACTTATGATTAGATAGGTCCTGGGGAAGAAGTTGATCAAAGTTTGAGGCAACGGCTGTGTTCTGACCCAGTGGAATTAGACAAGCTAAGATCACCTTTGGAGACTAACTGTCCTGATGGGGCCCCTGGTTGGGATAGATAAAGCTAAGATCACCTTTGGAGACTAACTGTCCTGATGGGGCCCCTGGTTGGGATAGATAAAGCTAAGATCACCTTTGGAGACTTAACTGTCCTGATGGGGCCCCTGGTTGGGATAGATAAAGCTAAGATCACCTTTGGAGACTTAACTGTCCTGATGGGGCCCCTGGTTGGGATAGATAAAGCTAAGATCACCTTTGGAGACTTAACTGTCCTGATGGGGCCCCTGGTTGGGATAGATAAAGCTAAGATCACATTTGGAGACTAACTGTCCTGATGGTGCCCCTGGTTGGGATAGATAAAGCTAAGATCACCTTTGGAGACTTAACTGTCCTGATGGGGCCCCTGGTTGGGATAGATAAAGCTAAGATCACATTTGGAGACTAACTATCCTGATGGGCTCCTGGTTGATATAGATAAAAAAAAAAAAGCTAAGACCACATGGAGACTAATTGTCCTGATGGGCCCCAGGTTAGGATAGATAAAGCTAAGATCACTTTTGGAGGCTTGCTGTCCAGATGGGCCCCTGCAGACAAAGATCACACAGAGACTGACTACCCTTGTTGTTTGAAGAAATAAAAAAGTAAAGATCATATTGACATTGTAAAACCGTTGGTGTCACCAATAGCTAAATTGATAATATCTACACTAGTGAACACACGCCATGGAAATTTTGAGGTTCCAGTCCAGCTTGGACCAAAATTTCTCAGTGTGTGCACAGTGTGCGATTAGATGACTACAGAGACCCTGATCCATTACTTGAAGATTGAAATTACAAGTACATTTGAAGTCGGAGTAAGGCTTGCCTCAATTACACTGGTGATAAGGAAAGTAAACCTTCACACAAAAATCGGTCACAGACATGACTAGACTTGAATTCATGGCGGGTGAACGAATAAAAACTGTTCTTGAATTAAAGTAGTCAAATGCTGAATTACACCGTCAACTGAAACCATGATTACGCATACACATATGTTCCCAAGTGACAGGCAGGCATTCTAAGATAGACCTGGCTTCATTTGCATACAGTATCTGTGAGTTTGCATATATTAAACTGATGTCAATTTGATATGACATATTCTATATTCATGGTATGTTCCATCTAGTTAAGTTACTTGTGTATTTGCAATCATTGATAGATATCTGTTTGAACTTTTATGTAGACGATAGGTTTGAGTCAAAATGGATTTGTCTATATGTGTATGTGATTCTGATAACTGACATATTGGTTGAGCTAGTATGTCACACTTTGGTCAGCATAATTTATGATCATCATTGAATAGATTTGATATATCGGTGTAGAACTGCAACATATTTAGGGAAGGGATACAAAAGTTGAAGGAATCAAGATTATCTTTCTCAGATATGAAACTTGGCATCATTCTACATGGTTAGTTGTTCATTCCATGATGTACACACACACACACCGAGTCATACAGATATGAAGTACAGTACATTCAAACAGCCTCCAGCTAATCACTGCTTTCTTTCTTCAGTATATACAAACTGTCGTCTCAATCTGTGCCAGAAGAATAACAACAAACTTGCAGATCTTCAATAATATTTTGCATTCAGTTATCAGTTATATGAGGACTTATCATAGCACTCCGGACATGTCCATAGGTGCTCCAATCTCCAAAACCAGAAGGCTCCAGGGAGTTCGATGTTGCATTATTTGTTTCATCCAGACTAACAGAATTGCAGATATGATTAGTCAATTAAATGAATATAATGGCAACCTGTTTTATCTATAAAACGATAATGGTTCCTTCATTCAAGCTTGTCGATTAGTTGAATGTTACAAGATTGAATATTACAAGATCATTCATGTTTATCTATCAAATTATGTTTACTCATCCAGGTTCTAAAAGATAACATTTTCAGAGATCTCTTATGATTGACAATGTTAGTGAAATGAGAAATTGTATTTGTATTCTGTTGGTGGTGTGTGTGTGTCTCACAAATCAAGGGTGTTTTAGAATAGAAGAAATATTGTTTTATCAGTTGAGATAAATATGGAAGGTGTGTGTGTGCAAGTAAGTATACGCCATAATTAATGTGTAGTCAAGAACACATGTGTAGTTCCTAGAGATGGACAATCATGTTTTGACTAGTTAGGTATTCTGTAGAACCAGGGATTCTGTGAACTGTCACCACCTGCTCTCAGGTGTGTTGTGACAAATATGTGTTCCCAACCTGCTCTCAGGTGTGTTGTGTAGCAATGCTGCCACTAACATATGAAACATAACATGCAATCGCTAAATTTGAGTATATGCATGTTTTGTTGAACTTATTATCCAGATGTGACATCACAGAGGTAAGAACAGATTGTTTAGTGCAGTCATCCGTCCACAGAGTACTACATGGGAGAACACTTTTAATATGAATGTATGTTGTGCATATTATATATGGACAAGAGAAGATCATTTCATAGCAACACAGAAACTCTTCTTTGACCACTGATTATCAGTTCCTGCATTTATTCATTCATTCTTGTTTCTGTTTTTGCTTGCAGCATCATTTTCTCAAGTTGAAGACACTGTTGATTATGTTATTACTATTACTCTCTTCTTCTGTTAGATCAGTGTTGATATATATTTGATGAACAATTCTTGGTTTAACGTTGCACTCTGAACGAGATCACATTTGCTGACATTATCCAAGTCTAAATAAATTTGATGAAAAATCTTTGTTTGGCTTTCAAGTTGACCTAATAATAAATAGACATTTAGTATTGAAAATTTCCGCATGGGTCATCACTCATTTACAACTAACTCTATGGTTGACATCTTAATGTGTGTTTACTATGTTTGATTCTAGTAGCTTCCAAATCTTGCAATTCTTTTACTTTTCTAGATCTGGCACAAAAATTCTTTTTTTTTAAAATAACTTTTTATGCGGGTATATTCTGTTTAGAGTCTGTCATACATAGCATTTATATTATTCTGTTTATTTTCTCATCCAATAAGTTGAGTGTGTTTGTTATATTTGACAATGTCCATATCAACATAAATAAATACAAAGAAAATCGGATTGATAGCTTGGTCTTCAGTATTCATTTGTGTGCCTGAGCTGTATACATGGTTGGTGGTGTTAACATTTCGCAGTCTTCACAATTTTTTTTTTAACGACTGTGCTTTGCTCATTGTCCTTGTTTGGCTCTGATAGCACAGAGTATGCATGAAAATGCTGTTGATCTGTTTAGCTGTCGGTGAGATGTTTGGGTGCCTTAACAATTGGACTAGCTGGTAGGTTACAGCATATGCTTTTTGCACTCTATATTTCTTAGTTGCAGCACTAAGAAGCCATAAATATGCAGAGCTAAATGCAGACTTCAGAAAAATACCAACAGCGAAACATGTAAAAACAAAGAAAGGTAGTTTTACAAAACAAGAGACAGCAAATTTTCAACCAAAATACATTTATCAAGAAAAGGATACAGAACAAATAGAATGGAAACTATTGTCCTATTTAAACCAGACATTACACATAATTCCTCTCTTATATGCCTTTTTTTTTAACCCTAATTGGGACATGGGCCCTCAACCAACTCCTAGTCTTCCTATCTCTAGCTATCTTCAGCAACTCCTAGTCTTCCTATCTCTAGCTATCTTCTGCAACTCCTAGTCTTCCTATCTCTAGCTATCTTCTGCAACTCCTAGTCTTCCTATCTCTAGCTATCTTCAGCAACTCCTAGTCTTCCTATCTCTAGCTATCTTCTGCAACTCCTAGTCTTCCTATCTCTAGCTATCTTCAGCAACTCCTAGTCTTCCTATCTCTAGCTATCTTCAGCAACTCCTAGTCTTCCTATCTCTAGCTATCTTCTGCAACATCATCTAGCTGCTCTTCAAATCTCATCTCCATGTATTTCTAGGCCTCTCTTTCTTTTGCTGTCCTCGGGTTCCTAACTTCCTAAAATGAAAATGGCGTATCTCCTCAGGTTCCTAACTTCCTAAAATGAAAATGGCGTATCTTCCTGCGGGTTCCTAACTTCACTAAAATGAAAATGGCGTATCTTCCTGCGGGTTCCTAACTTCACTAAAATGAAAATGGCGTATCTTCCTGCGGGTTCCTAACTTCCCTAAAATGAAAATGGCGTATCTTCCTGCGGGTTCCTAACTTCACTAAAATGAAAATGGCGTATCTTCCTGCGGGTTCCTAACTTCACTAAAATGAAAATGGTGTATCTTCCTGCGGGTTCCTAACTTCACTAAAATGAAAATGGCGTATCTTCCTGCGGGTTCCTAACTTCACTAAAATGAAAATGGTGTATCTTCCTGCGGGTTCCTAACTTCCCTAAAATGAAAATGGCGTATCTTTTTTGTAAAACTACTTTACTTCGTTTTATCACCCGGGAACATGGAAATATTAAATATGGACGATACAGAAATAGACATTGGAACACACAATGATGACATAGCAATCACATCTAACATAACATTAAAGTGATTTTTAAAAAAAGAATATTCTAGGTGAGAGTGTTGGTAGATCACACATACAATATACATCTCAATAGCACCAGGTTCTCCTCCTCAGTTTAACACCACTAGCTACAGATAACAAACAATAAGCTACAAGACTAAACTACAGACGACAAACAATAAGCTACAAGACTAACTACAGACGACAAACAATAAGCTACAAGACTAACTACAGACGACAAACAATAAGCTACAAGACTAACTACAGACAACAAACAATAAGCTACAAGACTAACTACAGACGACAAACAATAAGCTACAACACCACTAACTATAAACAAACAATGAGCTACAACACCACTAACTATAAACAAACAATGAGCTACAACACCACTAACTACAGACAACAAACAATAAGCTACAACACCACTAACTACAGACAACAAACAATAAGCTACAACACCACTAACTACAGACAACAAACAATAAGCTACAAGACTAATTACAGACAACAAACAATAAGCTACAACACCACTAACTACAGACAACAAACAATAAGCTACAACAAGACTAACTACAGACAACAAACAATAAGCTACAAGACTAACTACAGACAACAAACAATAAGCTACAAGACTACTACAGACAACAAACAATAAGCTACAAGACTAACTACAGACAACAAACAATAAGCTACAAGACTAACTACAGACAACAAACAATAAGCTACAAGACTAACTACAGACAACAAACAATAAGCTACAAGACTAACTACAGACGACAAACAATGAGCTACAAGACTAACTACAGACGACAAACAATAAGCTACAACAAAACTACAGACAACAAACAAGCTACAAGACTAACTACAGACAAACAATAAGCTACAACAAGACTAACTACAGACGACAAAAAATAAGCTACAAGACTAACTACAGACAACAAACAATAAGCTCAAAAGACTAACTACAGACGACAAACAATAAGCTACAAGACTAACTACAGACAACAAACAATAAGCTACAAGACTAACTACAGACAACAAACTACAACAAGACTAACTACAGACAACAAACAATAAGCTACAACAAGACTAGCTATAGATAAACAATAAGCTACAAGACAAACTACAGACAACAAACAATAAGCTACAACAAAACTATAGACAACAAACGATGAGCTACAGGAAGACTAACTCTAGACGACAAACAATAAGCTACAACACCACTAACGCTAGACAACAAACAATAAGCTACAACAAGACTAACTCTAGACGACAAACGATGAGCTACAACAAGACTAACTATAGATGACAAACGATGAGCTACAAAGTCAAGTTTATTCAATGAGTCAGTGCAAGAGTCTTCAATGACCAACATTTTTACTAAATAAAATTGTTTAACGACTAAACTAGGTCAAAGATTTCTTAAGACAATCCTTCTGTGTTCTCACTAGATTGGGAGTTCAGATTCTAAAGGTTACCATCGCCTCAGATTGTCTGCCACGCTATACAATTTGTCTTGGATGCTGGTGTAAGTAGGTCACCTCTTTCTTCTCAGGTCTGCAAACTGGGGGCAGCTCTGTAAGACATGCTCTGTCGTCATACTAACCAAGCCACAGATCGTTGGTGCCTATCTTGAATCTAGTGTACAGATGGTGTCTCATTCTATTGTGACCCATCAAGAAGCAAAGTATGACAGTTCTGGTCTCTTCTGGACAGTTGGTAATATCCATCAATCCAGGTGTCAAGAAAAACTATAATATTGGCTTTATACTGTTCTTTCAATAGTGTCACATGACAGAATACATGTATCTATCTATACATAGTACCATGATAGAATACATATATCTGTACCTAATACTATGATAGTGTATCTGTATCTAGTACTATGTTTACTCTCTTGGAACCAAGTTACATAAAAGACATTTTGTCAACACAATATAATAAAAGTCAAAACTAGAAGCATCTTTTAAAAAACCCAACATGTTCTTCCCAATATTATTTTCTTGATTTTACAAATGAAATCAATAATTCAACTGACATAAATACAAGTTAAAGATAGCAACAAACATCGTTTCTTAACATCTTCAATTAGAAATCTATCCTGAATGTCCATTTTTAGACTTGGCATGATTAAAAACAATTGAAAAGTCTACAAGCTACTAAAATGACCATTACTGACATCCAGTGATGTTCAATGTAATGAGACAAAGTTCAGCAGATGAACTCTCAAGTATTATTCTAACAATATTTCAGAAACATCAAAAATGCATGCATTAGTGAGATCCAGATCTTATTCTGTGAAAACAGCCAATTTCATTTTTTTTTCTACAATAATTATCTTTCTTTTCTTCTTTCCTCGAATCCTGTTTACCTCACAGCGTCAAGTCAAGAAGAGATTTCTAAAACGGGCCCTTGTATGCGCTTCGTAGATAGTGTCTTTGTCGCCTCTGTTATCTCTGAGGTCCATCTTTTGCGTGGCGGTTCTTTTGCTTTGTAATAATAATATCTATAATGACTAAATAGGAATGTCTGCTGTTGATAAGTATAGTTGTCTGCAAGTATAGTCTGTCACTGATAGGTATGGTTATCTTTCGCTGATAAGTATGGTTGTCTGCAAGTATAGTCGTCTGATAATCAGTGTCACAATATTGAGCATTTCTTAATCCTGATTTCTGTGAAATGAAATAAATAACTTTGCAAATGAGGTGATGTTTGGAATGGTTACAAGCGACAAGTTGATATTTCTTTGACTAGTAGTCCAACACTTGTTAATTTGTCAACTTCTACTGTAAGAACTTCTAGTATCAGGCTTTGAATAGATTAATTGTCTAACTGTAATCACTCTTGGTGACATGCAAACTGGTAAAAATTTATATTATAAAAATATCTTTGTTTACCGTCAGTGGTGAATGTTATATTTAAAAAATAAAAACAGATTGTCTTATAATATTGTGTCTTGTTTTCCGAGACTTACAAATAAGTTTCCACTAAAGATTTGTAAGTAGACATCAAAATAATACTGTTCATTTTCTCCACAGCTTAACATTTTCTCACACTCAGTCACTAAAGTGCAACTGTGTACAAGTGGAGTAACTTGGTGCATGTGTGATGTAATAGTGTACACAATCAATTAGTGGATGTGTATTTGTACATGTAGAGTGAAATAAGCTAATTGAATCTTGCAATTATTTAAGATCATAGACAAATATTATTGTCCATGTATGGCTATGTAACTGACGACTACAACAATTACTGACTGTCTGTCTAATAACAAAAAAAAAAAGAAATGACATGTTACAAGATACAATAGATTCACTGGCTAAGAGAGATCATTCCTTGCATGAGAAAACCTTTGATGTCAACACAGTCTTGTGAGGAAGGTCTTGTCTTGGTGGTAGGACTGTCAGTCTTCACTTCTGGGGTATTACGTAATGCCATTTCTCTGTGAAGTAATTTGTGGACAAAAATGTGATTATTCCAGCAAAACAAAAAACATCAGTCATCCATGTCCTTGGTTCATGCCAAACACAAAATATGAAGATAATCCAAGAACATATAATGATATAGAGGTACCAAGAGATTTCACAGTACTATGTATTTGCTTGTAAAAGCAGACTCTACCAGTAATTTTTCTAACTTCCTTATCAAACCTCACTTATCCATGTAACTAATCTCAATTAGAGTGGGTCAACACACAGAACAATATAGAGTTGGTCAACACAGGTGGCAGGGAACACTGATAAAAAGGAAAGCAGGCCTTCATGCAAACATGTCAGAAGCGTCATACCAGGCGCCCCGCTACATCTGTATTCATAGCGGGCTAATGAAAGAAGTCAATACAGGGAATAATACCAACAAGAATTGGTAAACACAGGGGAAAAGTATCAACTAGAATTGGTAAACACAGAATACCAACTTTCTTTTAATTGTGAAGACAGTATCCTAACAATGTCTACAATGTTTCATACCAGACATCCACACATACAATATCTTCTCTTCTTCTTCTTCTTTGCGTTCGTTCTTTATGACCAAATTTAATCACTCTTTGTGATATGTTTGATCTTTGCCAAGAACGTATATAAGTTGCACATTGGTTTGGTAGGCCCCTAAATGCATAGACTTCTACATGTTTAGGACATGTGCATCCGATTTCAGCCAAACCTTAGTCGCCTCTTACGACATGCGTGGCAGGTAACAGTGGTTCTATTCTTTACACCCCAAATGTGGGCCCCTGTAACCACTTGGCCGACATACAATATAGAGTTAAGTGGCTTAATGCATTTCAACAAAAGTTGACAAACAATTTAGAAATGTACAAATATCTAAAGAGTCTAAAGGTGAATGATTGACTTCCTTGCACTGGATTTCCCCATGTGGCTAGCCACCTGCAAAGAGTGTTGCACAAAGCAAGAGCTACAGCAACAATACATCTTCTTCTTCGAACGCTCCATATCGACCACTTGTTAACCACTCTGTGGTGATTTGTATGTGATCTGAGCCTAAGAGTGATTGCACGTTGTGCCAGTTATGCGCCTACAAGTAGGCCAGCACATCCGATTTGTGCGATGCTTTTTATTTACTAGGTAGCTTCCTAGGTCCTACATCAGTCGCCTCCAACGACATGCTTTGTAGGTCGCAGTGGTACTATTCTTTGCTTCCGGCACCGCATGGGTGGCAGCAATACTAGGGATCTGAAAAAATTGCACTTGCAAACTAATCGACACAATCCATATTTAATGCACAACCTTCAGCTCACACGGCAAACAACCACGAGGACACATAAGAGTTTATCAAATCATCCTGGGTATATTATCTACTACAATTGAATAGACAAACAATTATTGATGAGTGACGATCAATAAACTAAGAACTGAAATCTGTTGACAAATCAAATAATGATTGAAGGGTCACAATCAATAAACTAATATAACATCTGAAGTGAAGAAGACTGCCTGTATGCAGAAACCAATAAACGGTAAGCAGCATACACGCAAAATCAGTCAGAGCGTCATGCAAGTCTAAATTCATGGCTAATGAGAAGAATAAACTAATATAACTACAACTAAACTAATCATGATTGAAGATTGATGACAAATATTAATCTAGATCTTGCTACCAATTCTCAATAACAGGTAATACAAATAAGAGAAGAGTGTTTTCATTTCACAAAAGTTGCTTTGTTAGCTATTCTACTCATCTCTGTTTTACATCTTCCATATCAATTATTTAGTTGTAATAATTTAAAACCATATTAGATTTGTGCTGATTGTTGATCTCAATGTGTTCATCATCATCGCTCATTTTAAGCTGAGAAAGCCTTACATTTAGATATTATACATCAAATAGTTTTTTTTATATTTATATATTTGTGGTTAAAGATAAACATACCCTCTGGAGCAACATCAACAGTAGGACAGGTGAGTGCCTAAAACAAAGAAGACAAAAAGAACTAGCCAGATTCAAACAAGAAATGTGTATGAATATTATCCAAAATAATAATGATGTATGTATATTTGAAACAAGGTCAGTCAAACTTCAATATGTAATACTGCATTGAAGATTCTGATAGCAAGGATCAACTTTCTTCAGTAGATGCTGAAACAGTTGCTGATAGTTCCTGTGGTTTGCAGGCTACATTTCTTATTAATACTCTTCAGCAAACCTTCCTACTCATACTATGCTTGATTACAAAACTCCTGCCACATCGTTCGTTTATCCTATTGTATTGTCATCCTCACCCACACTGCTGCATCATTTATTAATTTTTTTCAGCCTGCTATGAATGCAGGCGTAATCATGGTGCTCATGATTGAATTTTGCTTGAAGGCTTTCTTTAGCACCAGTACCCCTTGTCATTCCGGCGAACCGTATTCCAACTTCAGAGCTACTTTAGTGCAATGTGTGTACACCAACATTTTGTTGGTCTAAGCTTGCAGTAAACTTTGGAATTTCTACAGCACATAGTCACTTAGCGCAGAATGTTAACAACTTTGCTATTGGTGACCCTGCATCTCCAGTTGTCATATGGTCAGTCATCTCAATACGGTAGCTGAGTACCAAAGTTCCCTTTCTAGTGGTCAACTGACATGTTGTTCCCACTACTGGGCATACACTTATAACAACACTTCTTGTTCCTGCAATTGGACATATACTCATAACAACACTTGTTCCCACTTTTGGACATACACTCAGAAATAAGCAGAAATGTTATCTGTAGAATAAGTTTATGGGATCCTGCAAGGACCTATCGTTGGTGACTGAATTCATGGAGGCCCTCATCTCCGTAGAAGATATTTGAGCATGGGACACTGATCGCAGAGAAAGATTAAAATGGATACACAGAAGAAAAAAGTTGTGATATTATAGGAATGGGTCAAGATAATTGACATATTTCTCAAGCTTACAAACTGGGAGGAGGGGAGGGGGAGAGAGAGATTTGTCAACAAAGATAAGAAATAAACTTACATTTGCTAGAATTTTCTCTGCTTTGCTGCTGTCAATGAGGTCAGGGCTTCCTGCTACTGTTGTGTTTTCTCTGTTGAAAACAATAATAAAATTACATTAAAATCTTATACAAATTTCAAACTGAAACAGTCACTCTAAACTTTAATCATTGTATTCAAGATAATAGCATCAATACTCTGAGGCATAAATAGTCTTCCATTCTACAAGACCAGCAGTCAGATGATAGTTTGACTTCAGGTCAGGAACTCATGAATCTTGCTTGGTATTAGTATGTCTTGAGGTGGGGCAATAACTCAGCGAAGGCATGCATGTATGGTAGGGGACACTGATAATAGGGAAAGCAGGCATTCCTGCAAAAATCAGGCAGAAGCGCCATACAAGGTGGATAGCGTAGAGAAGACAGTGAGGGAAGGAACTGGTTTCAAAAAGGAGAGATCATGCACTGTCCAGAATTTGTACTGAGGACACTGAACAAATTACTGGAATGTAATTCATCACTGCTCATAAATTTAATAAGACTTTGACAAGGTATTTGATAGTGTTCATCATGAGACATTACAGAACTATGAATTCCCAGTCAAAGACAATATTCTTAAAGATATGCACTCAAATAACCAGTGCTGTGTCAGACATCAGGGCTTGCACAGCAGATGGTTAAAGATCAAGTGGAGATCAAGTCTGGTGTTTGAGGTATGTGTATTATGTCCTCATTATTCTTTCTGGTTGTTATTGACTGGGTAATGAAGAAGTGGATAGCGGGGTAGAGGTAAACCTCTATCAAAGGAGATGTAAGGCACCTCCTTCCCTCCCCTAGTCTACGGGACACCCTTGGGCAAGGTGGAGTATTCATTTAGCAAATGCATTATAACATGACGCCATAGGAACAGATTGTAGATGAGTGCGGGAGAAGCTGTGTCAATGATTATGGTCTCAAAACTCATGATGGTTGGCAGAGGATCTCTGTAACAAAGACAATGGCTACAGTCATGCACCAGTATGGTCACTGCCAGGAAGGAAAGCAATGTCAGACTACCTTTCAAGAAGATGCCTAAATAACCCTAACAGGAATACGGAATACAACATGGCCTTACAAAAAATTAACTAAATACAGTATGGAATGGAAATGATAGAAAAACAAAGATTAGAATACAAAGAGCAAGCATATCCTAGTGGAAACGTATGGTGTGAAGCATGGACATTTAACAAGGCAGTAGAAAAACATATGTGCTTTTGAATATAAATGTTACAGAAGAGTCCTCTTTATATCATTGGCAGAAAAAAGAACAAATAGAACTTACAATCAAAGAAAATTTGCTGATGCTATAAATAAGAAAATTTGCTAATGCTATAAATAAGAAAATTGTGAAGTATTTTGGATATATAACGAGACACAGAAGACCATTATGGAAGGAGGCATCCGACAAAGAGGAGGAAAACCACGGAACTGATGGTTTGAGCATGATGGCTGCAGAGGCAGGACATTTGTCCTATGGGAGAAATTCTGAAGGACTGTTAGAGTGGCAAAGTTCTGTTCATGACAAGCTATTTGATGACTGAATGAAGAAGTCAACTAACAGTGGTGGCTTGAGACTTGAGGACATTGGTGAAATCAATAGGTCTAAAAATGAATGCTAATAAAAACAAGATAATGAGAATAAACACTCAAAAACACAGAGGAGATTATGGAAGAGTGAGGAAAGTTAGAAGAGTGAGGAAAGTTAGAAGAGTGAGGAAAGTTAGAAGAGTGAGGAAAGTTAGAAGAGTTAAAATTTGAGAGTAGTAAGATAGAAAGTGGTGAGGAAAAGAAATCAAAGAATTAGAAAGGGGTGAAATTCAAATTCAGATCATTAGACAAAATATGGAGATCATCTGCTTACAGGACACAGACTAAACATAATATATACAAATCAAATGAGTTCAGTCCTACTGTATGGATCAGAGACATGGAAAACAAGTAGCAAGACAGATAGTCGCATAAGAGACTTCAAACAAAGATGTCTCAGAAGAATTCTCTGGATTTGTTGGGATAAAAAAATACCAAAATACTGAGATCACCCGGAGCATAGGCATCAACGAGGAAATAAAAGAATAAGGAAATGATTGGGACATACATTAAGAATGCAGAAGACCAGACACCCACATATGACTATAAATGGAATCCTGAAGTAAGAGAGGTAGGAAAGACCTTTAGAGAAACATGGAGAGAATTGTAACAAAGAAAGAGAAGAGATGGAATGACCTGGAATGAACTACGCTGGCTTGCTCAAAAAAATCTAAAAATGTGTGGATGCTTTATGCTTCAAGGGAGTTAAAGAATAGAAATCAAAGAGAATTTTCAATCTGAAATGAATAAAACATGCACTGACATCCTCTCTACAAGCATTACTTCATTAACTAAAACAGGATCAAACAACTGATATGATAAACTGCTGAGAAAATGTATTCAAACATGACTGGCTATCGCTGAATCTGTAGCAGTGATGAGATTCAGGGAGTTTCCTATTAGCAAGGCAATCTGTGAAGAAATAAATAATGAATCTGTCAATCTCTACTAGTGATTAGCTAAACAAGGCATATTCCTGTGAAGAAATATTTATATATAAATTGAAATCTAAGTTAAAACTTTAGCTAATGCAGGATTGTAAGAATAATTGAAATCATTCAAAGTGAACAAATTAGTGATTAGCTAATATCAAGGCATATTCCTGTGAAGAAATATTTATAATAAATTGAAATCTGTTCACATCTTTGTAGACAATAACATTAGTGATTAGCTAATATGCAAGGCATATTCCGTGAAGAAAATTTATATATAAATTGAAATCTGTTCACATCATGTTGTAGAAAATAACATGATTAGCTAATATGCAAGGCATATTCCTGTGAAGAAATATTTATATATAAATTGAAATCTGTTCACATATGTTGTAGACATAACATTTGATTATATTCTTCTTGAAAAATATTTATAAAGTTGAAACGTTCAATCATTGTAGACAACATTAGTGATTAGCTAATATGCAAGGCATATTCCTGTGAAGAAATATTTATATATAAATTGAAATCTGTTCACATCATGTTGTAGACAATAACATTAGTGATTAGCTAATATGCAAGGCATATTCCTGTGAAGAAATATTTATACACAAATTGAAATCTGTTCACATCATGTTGTAGACAATAACATTAGTGATTAGCTAATATGCAAGGCATATTCCTGTGAAGAAATATTTATACACAAATTGAAATCTGTTCACATCATGTTGTAGACAATAACATTAGTGATTAGCTAATATGCAAGGCATATTCCTGTGAAGAAATATTTATACACAAATTGAAATCTGTTCACATCATGTTGTAGACAATAACATTAGTGATTAGCTAATATGCAAGGCATATTCCTGTGAAGAAATATTTATATATAAATTGAAATCTGTTCACATCATGTTGTAGACAATAACATTAGTGATTAGCTAATATGCAAGGCATATTCCTGTGAAGAAATATTTATATATAAATTGAAATCTGTTCACATCATGTTGTAGACAATAACATTAGTGATTAGCTAATATGCAAGGCATATTCCTGTGAAGAAATATTTATATATAAATTGAAATCTGTTCACATCATGTTGTAGACAATAACATTAGTGATTAGCTAATATCAGGCATATTCCTGTGAAGAAATATTTATATAAATTGAAATCTGTTACATCATGTTGTAGACAATAACATTAGTGATTACTAATATGCAGGCATATTCTGTGAAGAAATATTTATAAAAATTGAAATCTGTTCATCATGTTGTGACAATAACATTAGTGATTAGTAATATGCAAGGCATATTCCTGTGAAGAAATATTTATATATAAATTGAAATCTGTTCACATCATGTTGTAGACAATAACATTAGTGATTAGCTAATATGCAAGGCATATTCCTGTGAAGAAATATTTATATATAAATTGAAATCTGTTCACATTATGTTGTAGACAATAACATTAGTGATTAGCTAATATGCAAGGCATATTCCTGTGAAGAAATATTTATATATATATAGTCTCTGTGGCTAAGCCCTTGCCGTGCGCTCCGAAGGTTGTGAGTTTGAATCCATACTGCACCGTTTGGTTCCAGGTGCATTTTCCCAGAGACCCTTAGGATTATTGGTGGAGCTACAGAGTTCATACAATACTCTCAGTAGATGGCATGTCATATTTTAGGAGAGAGACAGAGTCATGTGAGGTATATCCCAGTGCAATGATTTGGCTTTAGATCACTGCAACACTTCAGACAGGCCCACAGGTATTTCAATCTCCTCACCAGAGTAACTGACTAATCACACCTATTCTGTGTTGATTAATCAAATGTATCCTTAACAAAATGTTCATGCTACATAGTTCCCAGTTTCTCTCCCTTTATTTACCCTTTTGCCAAAGATGAAAATTCACACATATTTCAAAAACCGTTACTCGACCTACTTCTCTCATGACATTGATGTCTGCACTATCCACTGCCTGTCCTTCCCTGACCACAGCCATATCAGCCTGATGATCTGCTCGCTGACATAGTTTGACTTTATTAACTAATATATTCCAAGTGTATAGAATTATTTACATGAAGTGTTAGCATTGGAATTAGCTACTACTAGAAATAATACATTACATCCTCACTGAATCAAATCATCTTCTAGACTCACTATTCAGATAGATGTGATTCTTTCTTGACTTTGGTCTCATTGAAAATACATGATTTATCTTCACAACAATTGACTGTCAATGTCTTCTCATTTTTGCAAATTACTACCTATCACCTACCACTTTGATAAATCTTTCAGTTTCATCATTTTAATGTGATCTTTCATGTATTATCACTCTGTTACCTTCTGTACATGTATCATCACTCTTATCTCAATCCATGTATCATCACACTGTTATCTCAATCCATGTATCATCACACTGATGTTATCTCAATCCATGTATCATCACTCTGATGTTATCTCAATCCATGTATCATCACTCTGATGTTACCTTCTATCCATGTATCATCACTCTGATGTTATCTCAATCCATATATCATCACTCTGATGTTACCTTATATCCATGTATCATCACTCTGTTATCTCAATCCATATATCATCACTCTGATGTTACCCTTTTATACATGTATCATCACTCTGATGTTCTCTTCATCCATGTATCATCACTCTGATGTTATCTTCTATCCATGTATCATCACTCTGATGTTACCTTATATCGATGTATCATCACTCTGATGTTACCTTCTATCCATGTATCATCACTCTGATGTTATCTCAATCCATGTATCATCACTCTGATGTTATCTCAATCCATGTATCGTCACTCTGATGTTACCTTCTATACATGTATCATCACTCTGATGTTCTCTTCTATCCATGTATCATCACTCTGATGTTCTCTTCTATCGATGTATCATCACTCTGATGTTATCTTCTTTCTTCTTTGCGTTTGTTCTTTACGACCAATTTTAATCACTCTTTGTGATATGTTTGATCTTTGCCAAGAGCGTGTGTACGTTGCACATTGGTTTGGTAGACCCCTAACGCATGACTTCTATACGCTTAGGACACATGCATCGATTTCAGCCAAACCTCTTTAGTCGCCTCTTACGACATGCATAGTAGGTAACAGTGGTTCTATTCTTTACACCCCAAATTTGGATCCCGGTAACCACTCGGGCGACGATGTTATCTCAATCCATGTATCATCACCTGATGTTATCTTCATCCATGTATCATCACACTGATGTGATATCAATTCTCTCTCACGTGATCCCCGCTCAGGCTGATGTCCAGATCTACTCATGAATTCTGTGATCTCAATTCATAAATCATCACTCTCGTGTTACCTTCCTTTAGGCACCATCGCTTTTATATGATCTTTCTTTCTTCTATCAGCAGCACTTTGATGTGACTGTTCATAAAGTTACCAACTCAAACCATGTTAGTACTTTAATTTCTCCTGCTTTCCGGAGCACTTAACATAAACCAGTAGCTATAATCAATGCTATAAAATGTTACATGTGTGACCAGTTTTTGCATTGATGCCAAACACAAAAAAACAACTCAGTGCCAAAAATACTTACCCTATTCTTGGCTTCTCCATTGAAAGCAAACTGGTTTTCTGGTTTCTCATCTGGGATTTTGTAATATTTAAACCATTCATATGATGCCTGAAAACGTTGAAGTACTAGAATTGAAACATTTTTGACTAAAATACTTAAGATGTAAAACTATGGTTAACTTTAAATAATAGAAAATATGGAATCTTGAAAACAATTATTATCAACAGGACATCATAGGCACGGGAGGGGGGGCCTGATGTGTTAGAACTGAGGGAGTACTACAGGGACGGACCACCAATAGCTTCCACGTGAGATGGGCTTTGCAACTCGAGCACATTATTACATAGTGAGAGCTGTTGGGAGTTTCAGTGCATACAAATTTGGTAACCTTCCTGCTCAAAATAGGGGTAGGGAGAGAAGATAACTCTCATAATTCCTACAGGTTCCAAAAGAAATAATTGACAATTTTAAAAATAATGTTCAAAGTAATGTTTACCTGACCTCAGAGCATCGCACATACAAACTCATTTAATAACCTTCAACAGTTCCAACTAAAAATGTAGTAACCAGTTCTGTGTGTGTGTGCTCACAAAGCACAATCATACATCTACAAGTATTACTTTTTACAAGAGAAATGCTATCCCGATTGTACATACCCTCAATAGACCAGGAAAATTTGCTTCTATATCTGGCAAATCTGAAACAAATTGAAATAAAAGCTTGTGTTAAATTAATATGTATCGTACAGTAAGTGGTTTCATAATTATTTTTATGTTCGCCCGCTATGAATTCAGGTTAGTCATTGCATCTAAGACTAGATTTTTGTGCAAAGGCTTGCTTTTCTTATTATCAGTGTCCCTCGTCAGAGGTTCCATATTTTTTTTTTTAATGAAAAATGTATGTAGCCCATTGTATTCTTGTTATAGACTGCAACACAATGTAGCAGCAACACCAGGAAATATTCTTATCTAGATATGGTAGTAAAATGGAAGAACAGATAAGCTAGTATGTATCAAATTGTAGACAAGCATTGATGATGAAACTTTGTTCAATCAAACATAAATCAAACTATCAAGCTATGGCATGTGAAAATTAAAAAAGACAATATTGGAAATCAAGAACTTGCTTTAAAACAAAACTGGAATCTACTAGAGTAATCTACTGGACTATTGCTATACAATAAGCGCTGGAAAACGACAGCAAGCATTACACATAATAAGAGATCTTTCAAAATAAATATCTTAGAATTCTAAATAGGGGGAAGACTGCAGTAAAACTTGGTAAATAGTGAAACACGTACAAACAAAGTACTATAGTTTTACAAAATACATAAACAGTGACGATAAACAGCAACCGTTGACCAACAAGGCCTTTATCAAGCAAGCGAACAAACAGAGTGACAAATTAAAATGAAACACAAATGGCACCAAATACCAACGTATCTAAGAAAATCTGAATCTATCAACTTCATCCTCAAGTCCACATGCTTGAAGATAAGAGTATAATCAACTAATACCATGAATTTTATCAGCATAGTTGTTGTACATAATCGGTACATACCATGAATTTTATCAGCATAGTTGTGAACATATACGGTACATACCATTAATTTTATCAGCCAAGGGGTCAGAAATGTCTATAGCTAGAACCTTCCAGTCAGTCTCCTCTGTAATTGAAGGAACACAGACAACTAGTTATTCTTCTATGTACATGTCAGTCAAAACATTTGATATTGTATTCATAAATCTAATACTTAGTTAGTCTTTCCTCTTGGGCCTGTGGGTGGCACATAGGGCAGAGGTCATAGCTCTCCATGTCTCGCGGTTCGTTGCTATCTGTTTTAGGTCTTTAATGTTTGCTAGGCCCATGGTTGAGCCTTCTCTGATGATGGTTCTACGCAGAGTCTCTCTTGGTCTTCCTCGTTTCTTTTTCCCTCTGGTGTCCATATGAGGAATCTAATACTTGAACAGTTATTAATAACCCTGTAATAGTATGTGTGTGTCTGTGATAGTATGTGTATATCTGATGGTGTGTGTGTATGTATGTATATCAACGAGTGACTAAGATGATTGTGATCGATCAAGAGTGAATACTGCTACCCCAAACTGAGATATGTAGTGCAGACTGATTGGTCCTGTCAGTATTGAGGATGCAAGTGTCTGCTCTGTGACCAACATACATCAAATGGGGGCCACAAAGAGAGGCCGAACTCCAACCTCCGGGTGGTTGTCCAGTACACCCTCAGGTGCTCTTTGGACCGGAATCACACACAGATTGCAAAGTGTGGTCAACGTGTGGTGTTTCTAAAGCGCCTGCTGTACTAGAACTACGGGAGTACTGCAATGACCACCAATAGATTCCACCTGAGTAGGAACTGTTGGAAGTTTCTGGGTGTGCAAAAATATTTGGTTACATCCGCTGCTCTAAATGGGAAGGGGGTGGTCT
Source organism: Arion vulgaris (assembly GCA_020796225.1). Lineage (NCBI taxonomy): Eukaryota > Metazoa > Mollusca > Gastropoda > Stylommatophora > Arionidae > Arion > Arion vulgaris. The sequence continues at coordinate 74,385,164 of CM036757.1, forward strand.
GTGTTTGAGAGAAGAAGAAGCGGGGGGAAGAGAGAGAGAAGGAGACAGATAACTCATAACTCATAAGGGTTCCAACAACAATAACCGACAGTTTTAAAAGTGCAGTTCACAATATGTAACACCAGTTCAACAATATTATACAGACATCTTGTGTAGTTGTGTTACAATTTCTTATTCTCAAAACATTTCTACTTTGTTGTATTGTTTCAACTTTGGTTTCAGTTACTGTCAAACTTCTAGTAGTTTTTAAGTATTACACTTATTGTAAACATAGGGATTCCAGCTGTTTAAATTTACAAAGCACTTAAATTAATAGTTGCGTGCTTACCTTCATCAATAAGACATAAGATTCCAAGAGCTTTTACTTGAATAACTGCACCTCTCTCATGGATCTAATGAAGAAAGGAAGTTTACAAACATGTTACTAAATTTCTGATAAGCAAACCAGTTGCAAATAAGTTGTTAATCAATCATGTGCCATCTCCAAATAAAAGGTTGCCTGTAGTGGCTCTCCAACAAGCGCTGTCTCTTCTTCTGCCTCTATGCTCTGCCAGACATTTGCATGTCCACCTCCTGATGTTCCTCTCCCTATTGAATCTCTTGTTTTCCGCTTGCTCTCCAGCCTCTCTTTCCACGATAGTTTTTCACACAATGTCACATCTCTTAATGTGACAAAAATATCTCAATTTGCTATCTCCCTAAACGGTTCTCTTCTCACTCCAATCTGTTAAAGTACTGGCTTGTTAGTTTTTTCTTCTCTTTCCATGACACTCGCCCTATTCTTCTGTATAATCCGCATTTCAATACTTCTTTTCATCCACTTATTTATTGTCTGTTTCCCCGCTCCCTAAATACAACAATGATGAATGTATGTAGTACTAGACAAAAGTTGTATCTTTTGTTGTATTTTTGCTGTTTTGTTAATACATTTCTCTTGTTGCTATATATTCTTAGCAGTTTCCTCTTCTTCTTTGTGTTCTTCGATCAATTTTAATCACTCTTGTGATATGTTTGATCTTTGCCAAGAATGTGTATACGTTGCACATTGGTTTGGTAGGCTCCTAAATGCATAGACTTCTACACGTTTAGGACATGTGCATTCGATTTCAGCCAAACCTCCTTAGTCGCCTCTTACGACATGTCTGGCAGGTAACAGTGGTTCTATTCTTTACACCCCAAATTTGGGCCCCGTAACCACTCGGGCGCTTAGCAGTTTTATTCTCTTCTTAACTTCCTTTACATGTCACCTGTTATTATATGTTCTCAGGCATTTTAATTTGGTTTCCTTGCTTGTGTTATGTTTCTTCCTTTTCTCTAGTCTGTTTTGCCTCACAGCGTCAGGATATCAAGAGATTTCTAGAATGGGCATTATGTTTCATATGTTACAAAACATAATTTGGAAAATGTTAAGAATCAAAACTGAAAACATAAACTCTACACTTCAGTGGCACTGTCATGGTCTACAAATACTTTTGCGTTTATGGCACACTTTACTTGCAGGGCCCCCACCAGATGATCTCTGAAACAATGTCAACAAGTGACGACTAAGACAGATTACTATAACTGTCAGATGAGTTGTTACATCACAACATAACAATTGGCAACAATGATTACCTTTTGACCAATTTCACAGACATCAATGGGATCTGTGTCGCCCTTGCAGCCAGTGTCAGGGGTTATGTAGGCTGGGTCCTCGTAAGTCTGAAAAGTAGATGATAGACACACATTATCATTGTTTAAATATATCTTCTATTCTATTACTTTCTATTTATCTTTAATTTGTAAACTATTATTCTTTCTGTCTGTCTTTTGTTGTCACACTGTTACCAGGCTGTTGGCCAGTGTTGTGGTTTTCTGTTTTTCTCTTCCACTGCGCTAGTGGTTTGGGCGAGTTATTTTTACTCTTTGACAGGATTCTGATGTCATCTATCCATCTTTTTCGTCTTCCTCTCATCTTCTTTCCTGATGTTCTGTTGTAGAAGACTATATACAGTGGAGTTTGGTTGCATTCTTAGTAATTGGTCAAACCACTTCATTCTTTGTTTCTCAATGTAATTCAAGCAAGGTTCTGTCCCAACTTGTTTTCTTATGTTGATGTTGGTGACTCAGTGTTTATTCACTACATATTGGTTAGCTAAGGCAGACCAATAGGAGCACAGTCTCCTCAGCAGGTGGCTAGGAAATGATCTTAAATTTCAAGATGTTCAGCAGCCACTGGTAGATATGTTGTGGTGGTAAACAATTTGACATATATGGATGTTACAATGCTTAAAATGCTGTACATCATTTTCTCCAATTCTGTAGTGTCTCACAGCATCACAATAAGAATACTAGTTGGGAGGTGAAATTGTTGCGATGAACTACCAAATTGAAAAAAGTCAACTTTCATTTGTGATTGCTTTCTTCCAGCGGTGTCTGTATAAATTAAGCTGCAGTTTTATTATCAATTGTATGAATCATACCCAGTGATAAATGAATAAGGGGTTCTAAAGACAAAGGATTGATTTCATTGCACCAGGTTTTATTCAATATAGCTTGGCCCATCTATGCAGAAATGGCACACCGCTTTTGTGAGAGTATTGTACAAAATACAAGCTCTGTAGCTCCTGCAAGAATCCTAGGGGGCTCTTAAAACAATGCACCTGTGAACAGAATGGCACGGTCCAGATTCAAACTCACGACCTTCGGATCGTAAGGCAAGGGTGTAACCACTTAGTCACAGAGACCCCCTAAATTAATGATTAATGAATGTACTATTGTAACAAAAACAAATTAGTTTGATGTTTTACCATCATACTCTGTAACGTTCCTGTTAGTCAATTTGATAATGTAACAGTTAAGTGTACATGACAAATAGTGAACTTCTACTACTGACCACTGCTGATCAAGTGAGAGAGATACAAGGAGAGTAAAGATTGTAATTACCTGAGGTAAGGCTCCATAGTTCCAAATATAGCCATGATGGGGAAAGATATTCTTGACATATCTCAGTTTGCCTTTCTTGACATCCTGCTTGAGAGGGTTCAGTTTCTCTTCTTTGTTAATCTGCAAGAGATGACATTTCATTTGGTCATCTGTAAACGATGACTGTGTATTTCTAATGTTTACCAATTGTTACCTCACTTCCATGATCCCAGTGATGTTTCATTGATTTATAAGATCATCATTGCACTTTGATGAGTAACCATATGTGCTCCAATCTCTTTCTTGCACAGAAAGATATCAGTGGCAGTGTACGAACTCATAGCACCGACGAGGGCCCCTGATGTAATTTACAAGATGGTGAAAATATTTTTGCAGAGATCTTTTTATCTTTCTAATTAATTCTGCACGGGCAGCGACTTTCCAGCACGCTCTTCTCGATTTTGAACTGCAACTGGTTCATTTACATGTTCAAGTTTAACATGGGACCAACATTTATTGTACATCTCTGATAGGACTAGGAACTCTATCTCACCTACACTGAGATCGGAGATCTCTGAGAAAATATCTGGATCGCTTCACGAGGGCACAAACCGAGTCCCTTTGGAATGAGAGGCAAGCATCTAACCACTACGCCACAGAGACCCAGTGAAGTAGATTCATGTATCTATCAATCTGGGGAGGAGGGGTCCCAAGTTTCACAATATTGTCTTCCCTTGGATGCTGGGTCCCTGCAAGGATAGATGTAACATCTACATCATAGACATTGATACCCCAAATTTTTCCATTAACTCCTGAAACTCATTTTCAGATAGGTAGACAAGAGAACTACACCAGGAATTGAACACTATATACTGATTTAGAAATTCACCTCACAATTTCTGTGTTACCTAGAATCTTGAGTTACTACATATAAGTTTCATATTTCTATCTGCTGATACTACAGACAAAAGTACATGGTCTCCAGTACTCTTGTAGTGACACCAATACTGGACCAGAATATAGTGTGTTTTTGTTTTAAGCACGGAGATACAGAGTGTGTCAAACCAGTGTGATGTGATTACATATAGACTATAATGACTAGTATCATACATACAACCATTATTCTTGAATAGCAAGTTAGAGACATTCAACTTAGTAACAAACTAATGTTTTATTCTTAGAAAACTAATATTATTATCTCACTGTTAATATTTAAATCATAAATTATAATGTCTGGTCAAATGGATTAGAGTGTGGGCTCCCATTCTGGAGATCCAGGTTCAATCTCCAGCAAGACCAATGAGTTTTTTGCTGTCATGGGCACAAAGAAAAACTCCTTGCCTGAGCAGTTTTGCGGTAATAGCTATGCTGCCATTAATTCCTTAGGATCATGTCTCCCCGCCTACACCATCCTAAAATGTGGTATTACAGGCAGTAACTACAGTTAATGAGAAATATTGTAGACATTTCTGTAAAATTTTACATTACAAAGAATTGGGAGGAGGATGCTCCTCATTCAGGACAAGGAAGTATATTTTTCCAGATGAGATTTAGCAGTACAAAGAAGTAATATCCACTGACATGCACTTTCTAGTTGGTATTAACTATTGCTATTTATAATCAAAATTAACTCTTTCTATATACTGCATTATTTTTGTTTACATCCCTGACAGAAATAAATGTGTTGACTATAAATAAAAATATAAACATTTCTCATGTAGTTATGTAAAACTATTTCTTCTTGTGTAGTTATGTAAAACTATTTCTTCTCATGTAGTTATGTAAAACTATTTCTTCTTGCGTAGTTATGTAAAACTATTTCTTCTTGTGTAGTTATGTAAAACTATTTCTTCTTGTGTAGTTATGTAAAACTATTTCTTCTTGTGTAGTTATGTAAAACTATTTCTTCTTGTGTAGTTATGTAAAACTATTTCTTCTCATGTAGTTATGTAAAACTATTTCTTCTCATGTAGTTATGTAAAACTATTTCTTCTCATGTAGTTATGTAAAACTATTTCTTCTTGCGTAGTTATGTAAAACTATTTCTTCTTGTGTAGTTATGTAAAACTATTTCTTCTTGTGTAGTTATGTAAAACTATTTCTTCTTGTGTAGTTATGTAAAACTATTTCTTCTTGTGTAGTTATGTAAAACTATTTCTTCTCATGTAGTTATGTAAAACTATTTCTTCTCGTGTAGTTATGTAAAACTATTTCTCATGTAGTTATGTAAAACTATTTCTTCTTGTGTAGTTATGTAAAACTATTTCTTCTTGTGTAGTTATGTAAAACTATTTCTTCTTGTGTAGTTATGTAAAACTATTTCTTCTTGTGTAGTTATGTAAAACTATTTCTTCTCGTGTAGTTATGTAAAACTATTTCTTCTCGTGTAGTTATGTAAAACTATTTCTCATGTAGTTATGTAAAACTATTTCTTCTTGTGTAGTTATGTAAAACTATTTCTTCTTGTGTAGTTATGTAAAACTATTTCTTCTCATGTAGTTATGTAAAACTATTTCTTCTTGTGTAGTTATGTAAAACTATTTCTTCTTGTGTAGTTATGTAAAACTATTTCTTCTTGTGTAGTTATGTAAAACTATTTCTTCTCATGTAGTTATGTAAAACTATTTCTTCTCATGTAGTTATGTAAAACTATTTCTTCTCATGTAGTTATGTAAAACTATTTCTTCTTGTGTAGTTATGTAAAACTATTTCTTCTCGTGTAGTTATGTAAAACTATTTCTTCTTGTGTAGTTATGTAAAACTTTCTTCTCATGTAGTTATGTAAAACTATTTCTTCTCGTGTAGTTATGTAAAACTATTTCTTCTCATGTAGTTATGTAAAACTATTTCTTCTTGTGTAGTTATGTAAAACTATTTCTTCTTGTGTAGTTATGTAAAACTATTTCTTCTTGTGTAGTTATGTAAAACTATTTCTTCTCATGTAGTTATGTAAAACTATTTCTTCTCATGTAGTTATGTAAAACTATTTCTTCTCATGTAGTTATGTAAAACTATTTCTTCTTGTGTAGTTATGTAAAACTATTTCTTCTTGTGTAGTTATGTAAAACTATTTCTTCTTGTGTAGTTGTATAATAATACATAATCCTGTACAGTTATCTAAAACTGATATATTCATGCCAGCTGCTGTTGTCTCCCCTTTCAAGCACACTATACTTGACTCCTACCATGAATGAGATGTGTTCAAAACTAGTTGTCAGAGAAGAAAATTGGCCTAAAAAATGATTGTGTTATGAATGTGTGACCTTGAACATACCATAAATAATCAGGAACAAGGAAAGATAACAAGCTGTGTAACTCTTGAGATAAACGCATGTCTAGCTCTTCCCATGACAAAATTATCTTAACAAGTTGGGCAGACCAGCTAGACCAAAAAAGTACTGCCTGTGTTATCGCTTTTTAGGGCAGTCTAGGACAGGGGGGACATGAGTCTAAAGCATTTTATTGTGGCATGGCTAGTGCATTTTATTGTGGCATGGAACTCTGCCAATGCTGGTTCCAAGCCCGGATGAAAAAGGAGGAGGACTTGTGCGTGAGGCCAGCTACCTCATCACAAGAAATTGAAATAGCTACAGAAACTTGTAAGAAAGGACGCCATACCGGTAAACCGACCAGCCAGGTGGTGTGCGGTGCACCTAGTGCATCAATGATGGTTACTGATGAAAGCCAGCAACCCGACTCGTACATTACTTGGCTCAAAAACACACTAAAATTGGATTTTGGAATGTGAGAACGATGGCCACGGCTACAAAATCAGCCCATATTGCAGAAGAAATGAAAAGATACGAGCTGGACATACTGGGGTTAAGTGAGGTGAGATGGCATGGAACAGATAGAAGAGTAGTTAGTGGATTAACTTTCAAAGAGAAGATGGAGATATGTTGGGCACACCTTGAGGAGAAATGATCAACGAATATCAAAGCAGGCATTGAAGTGGGATGCAAAGGGTTCAAGAAAGAGAGTCGACCTAAGGAGACCCTGAAGCGAACTTTGCTGAGAGGGCAGGAAATATCGGTCTCAGTTCCATGGAGGAGATTGAGTGACTTGCCCAGGATAGAGCAGTATGGAGAAATTACTTGCAGGCCCTATGTAACGATATACGGTGCGAGAGGAATTTATTATTATTATTATTATGGCTAGTGCAGTCACTAGAAAACTGTTCAGGTAAATGATTTCAGGTAAACTCCTGAAAGGGAGTCAGTGCTCTAATCCATTCAGACAGATGTTCCTCGTACAACAATGTAAACTGTAAAATGTGTGTACGAAGTTATCCGTATTTCTGGTCATTGCTATCCTAAAAACTTAAAAGTAGAAAGTAAACTGGACCTCAACATGTGTAAATAAACAGACAGTCGGTAGTGACTGTAAGATGTGTATATAATCTGTTCAAGTCAACACATTGTGTGTTCAGCAAAGCTAATGCAGAAAATGACATCACAAGACACACACGTTTGTGTATTCAAGTCCTTCCTGAGCAAACACATCACAATATACCTGACATAAATTCACAAAAATGTGGAAATTATCCAAACTAAAAGTCAACAACAAAATATATATCTGCTAGTACAGACAACAACATCAGGGACCCTCGCTGGTGCTATTGAGCTCATGCACTACAGCTCAGATCTTCCTGTGTAAGAAAGAGATCGGAGCACTTACGGTTGCTCACCAAAGTGCAATGATGATGATCCTATCAGTCAATAGACAACAACATACAATTTGATTGTTGAAAAGATACAATAGAATATAATGAAGGAGTGTGTGAACTGTTAGAGGAAATACAAATGGCTACAATATATCACAACAATGATGAAATATGATGGATCCTAATTTCAACAAGGACAATAATAAAACAAATCATGTTCCAAATACTGGGCAAAATTTCGTTACCAAACCTTGTGTTTAGCCTGTACTGTACAATCTATAGGTTTTATGTATGTTTTATCATTGCCAAATTTGAAATGTTTTGTTGGGAAAACCTAATAACTTTCTGCACCTGCACTTTTATTACTTATTCAACACAAGTCAAGATTAAAACAGTAATAAAAGAAAAATAAAGTATGTAATGAGAAAATATGTAGGATGGTAACACACACACACAGAAAGACTAGTTTCAACAGGATATCATCTTCTTCTTCTCGGTTGTCCTTTACGACCAATTTTAATCACTCTTTGTGATATGTTTGATCTTTGCCAAGAACATGTATACGTTGCACATTGGTTTGTAGGCCCCTAAACGCATAGACTTCTACACGTTTAGGACATGTGCATCCGATTTCATCCAAACCTCCTTAGTCGCCTCTTACGACGTGTGGCAGGTAACAGTGGTTCTATTCTTTACACCCCAAATTTGGGCACGGTAACCACTCGGGCGACAGGCTATCATGAACTGTTATGCCTTGTGGTTTTGACAATATCTCTTGTCTCCAGCTTTTCAGTATTTCAGATGCTCAATTTTCAATCTATCTTATCATTTTCAAATCTTTCATATGCTTTTCATGTCCTCTTGGCCTCAGTTTTTCATGCTTTCATTGGATCACCTTATGCCTTCTTTTCTAAGCTCAGTGAATTTTACTAAGTTTACATTTTTAACATGAATTGGAGCACATTTTTTTCTATTAAATTCTATTTAGGTTTGGAATCTACACATTGTATGTCTTGCATTCTTCTTTCTCTTCCACCTTTCAACTCCCAACGGAGAACAGGACTTCAACAAACTTCTTCCAGCTCTTCCGCTCTCCTGCCATCCCTTCCAAGTTTCACCTGTCATTTTAATATTAGCCTCCAGCTCTCTTCTCCTAGACCTTCCCTACTCCTCTTTCCCTGTGTGATCCAAAATAGTGCCTGTCTTACATCTTCTCTGGAACCATCTAAAACAGTACTGTATATAATTTTTATATCAGTGCTGTACACTATCTGAGTGATGATTGTGGAGGCGCCATGTGACGATTGTAATTTCTTCTTCTTCTGTGAACGCTCCATATCAAACACTTATTAAAACACTCTTCGTGGTTTGTATGTGATCTGAGCCAATTTATGCGCCTCTGGTGACTAGGCCAGCACATCCAATTTCTTGCCAGCATTCCCTAAAGTGTAGGACGGATAGATTTGCCACTTGGACGTCATCTTATTGGAGTCGGATTATCTGCGTCCGACCAGTAACGCGATTCGCCAATGTTTGTACCGTTCAACCCTCTGCATTATTTTTCTATCCACTGAGTTTATTCCTGAATAGGAGTATTCTCAGTATTTGAGTCACGTGTTGGCACTAGGCAATTTGCAATGTCTACTCTGCCTTTTCCATGACCCCGGGAAACAATGGACTGGGGCTGCGCACAGATATTTTAGAGGGTCGATTCATTCGGCGCTAGCAATGCAACTGAAATTTTAGGCTCACCAACATGATCCACCCCAGTTCTTCCGGGGATGTTAGTTGTTAATGCAACAGTACCTTGCCGATTGTCCCAGTGAGGGCAGTTGTTAGGCACTAGAACACACAACTTTAGGGTTTGCGCTCGGCCAACCTTACCCAATAAACGTATCTGTGCTTGACCACCGATACAGTTTCCTGCAATCTTAACTGGTGTCATCACGACATGCTGCATCTTTCCGACGATTCTTGCCTAGAGCTAGCAAATTGGGCGCGACCATTGTTTTGAGGGTACATGCCTCCTTGTACCTTGTCTCTTCTAATGGTTAGATTTTATTTATTCAGCTTTTTCCCTTCGGCCAGGAGATACGTGCAGAAAGTCATTCTAGGATTCTGTCTCGCCTGTGCTGCGGTCAGATCTCATCAAACGTAACTGCACCTGCACCACTACCATACCAGAGTAGCTCTCCCTTGATCCCTACCCGCTTAGCCAGACAGGATCCTATGTCTGTTTCCATGGTCACCACGCAGAGGTGGGGTAGGGTCTTGCTTAGTGCCAGCTCACTTAGCCTGGTGTGACGACCCTATGAATGTGCATTTGACCCCGAATGTAATTTGACAACTACTAATAATAACAATAATAATATTAATATAACTGAAATGTCAACGCCCTCTACAGTAAAAAAGCAAATTGTGCAGTGGAATGGTTACAAAATAAAACAGGACTACAAAAGGGGCAAGACCATGTTCATGAGAATGCTACAAGAAAACTGAAAAACAGCATAATTTTCTTCAAATTTTATTAACGCTAAAGTCGATGGAATAAATGAGGGTGCTATGAATGTATGACATGGGCTCCGGGAGAGGCTCCAGTTGGACATCGCTGACCTAAATGCTGCAGTTAGTGCTTTTAATTGAACATCCATTGTTTGTAATTCCCACATCAGCTTTGGTTTTTACATCATAACATTGGAAGATTTCCAAAGAATGCCTACTATGTCATGCATGTTTCTCTTAAAGCATAGCTATTTTTATGTATCTAACACTACCTCCTATCTATCTGTTTTTTCGAATTTCAAGATTTTTCTATAATTACGTGGATTTGTTTGGTCTTAACATTTCCTTGTAAATATATTTCACATTAACTCAATGTTTTGTCATAAAGTATAATCATGTGTTTTGGGAAGTAGTAATAACCTTTCAGATTATTTCTTAATTTGTAAATACTTTAAAGGATGTGAAGCATGGACATTTAAGAAGGCAGTGGAAACAAACGTGTGCTTTTGAATATAAATGTTGCAGAAGAATCCTCCATTTATTATGGACAGATAAGAGAGCAAATAGATCTATCCAGAAAGAACTCAATTACACAGAAAACTGGCTGATGCTACAAATAAGAAAACTTTGATACAAATAAGAAATATTTTGGACATAAAGAACTCAAAGGGCTGGAGAAGACCATCATGAAAGGAGGCATCTCAGCAAAGATGAAGGCTGACGTGAAGATGAATTCAAGATGTAACTGCTGATTTGAGCATGATGGCTGCAGAGGTGGAACATCTAACCTATTACTTGACTTATTCCTCTCCTCGTGGAGCATAGGGCTTCAACAGTTGTTCACCACTCGTCTCGGTCTGTCCTCTTTATGGTCTCCCAGGACAGCATTCTTCAGTTCCTCAAGAAGACTGTCTCCAGGTCTGTTTGGGACATCCTCTTTTTTGTTTTCCTTCGCCACAAGATGGATGAACATCACACCGGCCATCTTTACTTTCCAGTGATTTTCTGGTACCCAATTGAGGCTGGGTCAACCTCAAAGACCTTACGAGTGGAAAAATATTCCACACCCCCTTAGGAATTGAACCCAGACCACTAGCCCAAGAAGTGAGCTCACTAACAACTACACTACTGCAGCTTTCAATATTTCATGTGTAGATTAGTAAAACATAAAACATTTGATATGTCTGGGTAATTCAATCTTCAAGGAAGATATCAATTATTTTTCAGTAAATATCTTGCCCACCTTGCGACAACAACATTTTTTTATAAATCTAACAAAATGATAGCAATTACCTCCATCTTTGCATTGGTCCATCTTGGAATTTCAACAACCATATTGAAATATTTTTTATCTGCATTAGCCAACAATGGTATATCATGGAATGGAGAGATAAGGAGACCATTTTGATTTCCTGGAATGTAAAAGAACAAGACACTATTTCAGGTAAATGAACAAATAATTTTGGATCCTATCAAAATTCTTACACAGTCTTCATTTCATGTAGGTGATAGTATGCTTTACTATTGGGTCTTGAACTATTATTAGATAATAGGATTCTTTTGGCAGCTCTTTTCTTTCTTTGCGTTCGTTCTTACAACCAATTTTAATCACTCTTTGTGATATGTTTGATCTTTGCCAAGAGCATGTATACGTTGCACATTAGTTTTTTAGGCCCCTAACACAGACATGTTTAGGACACATCCATCCGATTTCAACCAAATCTGAGTCGCCTCTTACGACATGGTGGCAGGTAACAGTGGTTCTATTCTTTACACCCCAAATTTGGGCCCCGTAACCACTTGGGCGATTTTGGCAGCTGTTTATGTAGACCCAAAAGAATTTGTTTCTAAATGGAAAGATGTTCTGTTTAAGGCATCAGTTAGAATGAGGTGCATGAATGTCAGAAGGACAAATAACTTTTGACTTGTCTTCGGTCATAACAACAGCGACTGGGTAAGAACATTTGTGGAAGGAAATAATTCCACTCCAAGTGGGGATTAGCTCTAATCTTCAAAACATTAGAGAAATAATTTATATGTCTATGCAATGAATCCACAAGTACATCTCTGGCCTGGTAGAATGCTGCATCACTGCAGTCTGGCCAAGATAGAAGGCAAACTCAAAAGTCATGTGTTGAAAACAGATGTCTCAAGAAAAATGGCACTATTCATGTGGAAATCTAATTCAGGCAGCCTTAGAATTGGTGCGTTTTACGTCACATCTTCAGCACCATTTGGAGCTCTGGTGCTTATCCTTCGGTGATGTGTCCGGTTTCAGCCAGCGCTTATTGGTTTGCTCTCCGCTCTGTAGCCATATGTGTTTTTACGGTGTGGGGTGGCTAGCCCGACCCCCTTAGTCGCCTCTTACGACATGCGTGGCAGGTAACAGTGGTTCTATTCTTTACACCCCAATTTGGGCCCGGTAACCACTTGGGCACTATATCAGTATCTAACCGCATTTGCTGTAGCACAACCCATCAAATTGATTTTGTAAATGAAACTCATTGATACACTAATGTTATGAGTATTGATTTCTTTGCCTGGTTGACTTCACATTTGCAATCAAGTTAAGTGTTTTGACGTCCAAGATGATAATTAATCAATATTCTTTCTTTGCTGCCTAAAATTTCCTACTCAACTCAGTCAGTCCAAAATTGTAATCATGAATGAAAATATATTTCACCAGGTCGAGAACAGGACTTTGGGATTTTTTTATGTTATCTTTTTAATTAGCAGACTGAGGATGGATAGAACTCAGAACTGTGTTAGACTATTGACAGTAGTATAAATATAATAAGACTAAAGTGTTAAGACTACTACTAAGAACTGACTCTACGCACTGTGCAGTGCCAATGGTGAATACTCTCTGCATGTCATGATCAATAAACAATCATATTATTGTAGTGATATGTAATAATGTGCAGGAGCAACGATGATTTAAGATTGTGAGCAAAACTTAAACGTACTACACAACTGTGACGCGTGGACAGGATATGACTTGAGTGAGTACAGGCAACCAGATTGAGAGTGTCACTTACTCGCTTCTACCAGCCTGGAACTAGCACATAGCTTACTTAAATCTATATTAAACGTTAAAGGGTCATATCTTAACTTTTATTATGTGCCGGGATGTTATCAATTACACAAAAGCACACGTAACTACAAGCCGTGGCTGACCTACTCATGGAAGGTCATGGCCACAAAAGCTCAAGTTGTTTCATCATACAATACATACTTATACTATAGCTGCTAGCAAAATTTCAAAGTCCAGTTTTAGGTTTGTTAACTTACTGAAAAATAGCCTGTAGTTGTCAGCGTTTTGAGATCCTCTTTGTACAGTCGAGAATGCCATTTTGTTAATGGAAACTTTAAAACTGCTGCTTTTCACGTGTTTTAAAGTAGCCAACAGACGTCGATACGTTCCAAGACTTGGCGTACACAACGAAATGACACGAGAGCCCATTTGCGCGGAAGTTAGTTGGTGGTGCGAATAGTAATCATTCGCTACCAATACCCATTACTCCAGGATCCCTGAAAACGTGCTCGTTATCTTTATTTACCATGTCTCATTGGATCTCTGTGGCGTAGAGGATTGTGCTCGCCTTTCGTTACGAAGGTACTCGGTTCATTCGCAATCGGGATATTTTTGCAGATATCCCTGGTCTCAGTGTAGGAGTGAAATCGAATCCAAGTCCTAGCGGAGACGGATGATAAAACGTAGGTCCCGTGTTATTCACAAAATAGATGAGACTGCAGTAAAACTATTTGATTGGCAAAACACGTAATTACAAAGTACTGTAGTTTTACAAATTATAAAAACAATGACAAAATACAGCAACGTTTCGACCAACAAGGCCTTTATCAAACGAACAACAGGAGTTACAATTTTTTTTTTTAATTAATGAACGACTAAATACAAACGTTTCTAATTTTTTTTTTTTTTTCGTCCGCTTTCAACTCAGACGAAGTTTCATCTCTGAAACTGATTTTTGCGTGAAAATCCGTTTTTCTAATTTCTTACAATGGCAGCAGCGTGCACATTGTAAATTACTTTACACTGGCAGCCGTGTGCTCAATGTACTCGTAATTAGTATTCCCTCGCCATACAGGCAGATTTTCTCCGACTTCAGAGGTACTCACGTTATCGTCCTGAGTAAGACCAGGGACTCGAACAAATGCCGGACAGTAGGTTCGAACCCGAGCTATGAGGCGTCTCACAGCTAGCAGGCCGAGCTACTATCAACTACTCTAGGCAGTCCCCAAACGTTTCTAATGAAAATCTGGGAATAAAAACGAATAGCGAAATAAATGTAACACAAAAACACACATAAAAACTAGAAATAGAACGGAAGAGAAACAATGAAAAATCTAGTAAATATATAACTTGAATACGTGCAACATATACCCATATAGATTACAAGGCATGGGAAGAGAAAGTGCTAAGAAGCATAGGAATGTAATACGTTGAGCCCACGTGGTTGCAAGGTACCATACAAAGAAATCAACCGATTCTCCAGAGCAAATCGACTGCGATCATCCGAGGAACATGATCGGATGGCTGTGACCTGGACATCGTGAGCTCCTAAATGGCCAGTATCATTGAAATGGGTAGCTACATGGGTCACAAAGCATTAGCGAATGTCGTTCAAGTGTTGGGCGAATCGGTCACTGAGCCACTTGCCTGTCTCGCCGATATAAGCCTTGTTACACCGCTCACAGATAATGGCATAGATAAGATTACGGGACACGCATGTGAAACCAACGTCATTAAGAAACGTGGCTAAAGGAAAGATACAGTACGCGTCTGTATCACATAAGCACACGTGTTGCAACGCCGACGGCCACACTAGACAGTGCCAAGATGAGTCTGGATATTGGACTTAAGGCGATTGTGTACCAACATATCCTTAAGACTTCTGTCCCGTCTGTAAGCCACCAAAGGATAGTTGGGGAAGACAGAACGGGTCTCAGGATCTGACTTAAGGATAGACAGATGACGGAATAAAACATTTTCACCAGTGAACTATGGGGTGGAAAGTTAAGATAAGTTTTACTCTGTTCCCGTGTTCAAGTTCAGCACTTCAAAGAATCATTGGCTGTTCAAAATCGAGAAGAGCAGGCTGGAAAGTCGCTGCCCGAACAAAATTCATTAGATAAAGTTATAAAATAAAATTTTACGAATAATTTTACTTTCTTCTAAATTACGCTAGTAATCCTCGCCGGTGCTATGGAGTTTGTGCACTGTCGCTGAGTTCTTCCTGGTTACTCACCGAAGTGCAATGAAAGTTATCTCCAGCAAATTATGTTCTTTAACCTGCTGGTACCCAACTCCTTATGTTCACTTCCCAATTATATCTGTAGGCCCATCATATCATGTATTATCGATATAAGGTTCATCATCATCAGGTGCCTCGTCGGCTGGCGTAGGCAAGCGTGGATCTCCACAAATCTCTGTCGTTGGTGTTTGCTATCAACTCAGATGTTGACGCTCTACCATGCCATGAAGTCAGACTATCCAAAATGTTATCTCTGTCTTTCTCTGTCCCGTCTACCCTCGATTTTACCGGTTGTCACAATATGTTCTAAACCTCCCTCCTCATCACATGCCCCAAAAATGATAACTGGCCACTTTATTATATTGATGATAAGTTTTCCCTGTGTCTTGATCTCATTCACTACCTCAACATTACTCATTTTAGCAGTCCATGGGATTCTCGTTTCTTGATTTCGTTATTGGTTTTTAGTCACCGATTTTCATTTTAGGATATTTCTGTCGTAGTGTGCTGTGAAATTTGTAACTCCTGTTGTATCATTTGCTTGTTAATGGCTTTTTGGTAGAAACGTTGATGTGTATTGTTATTGTTTTTATATTTGACATTACGTCCCAGCATTGTGAGTCGTAAAACTGACTATTTTACCAGTTTATACAGCAAATAAATGATACATATTGTTATATTGTATGAACTAAGATATAATTGTTTATGAAATATATATAACTATATATGAAATTATCTGGCCAGCAATGGCGGAATGCGGGAGGGCCATTCAGTCAGAACTGTTTGATTCTGAACACGACTTTGCTAGCGCATTTCCACCATGTTTGGTCGGGTATTTTCCGGTTTCGTTTGCCGAGCTACTGAGTTAGTGCCTGAGCAACGCTGTGAGCTATGAATGTTACATGGAATACTTTCTGCTGTGTCAACCGTGCGTTTGTTGTGTGTATTCAGAAAATGGCGGACAGCGGTTATGACGAACAAGCCCAATCTGCCGTATGCAGTTATATTGCGGGTGCAGAAAGCTGGATTTCGTCGTGATTGATGTTCCCTTCAACACGAATTGCAATTCAAGTTTTGTGTTGCTATATTAGCGACGGCCATATGCATTTTATGCGGTGCTGATTGCTTTTTGAGGCGGTACTCGGCTGTTTCATTCTGGAATTATTTCACACAGGAAATATTTCAGAGTTTGTTAGCATTTCGTGTGATTTTCATTGGCACAGCAACGGAGCAATTATGGGGTGACCCGTTGCAGTGAAGTTGGAACCGTACTTATGAACTATGAACTATATTTGGTAAAACTACAGTACTTTGTTTAGAAGGGTTTAGAAGCCAAAGGATTGACTTAATTACCTAGTTTTACCCCATCTGACTCGGTCCCTCTCATCAGAAATGTCACGCTACCTACAGAGCACGAACTCCGTAGCTCCGGCAACAATCCTAGGGGTCTCTGGGAAAAAACTGCACTCTGAACAGAACGACGCGGTCCGAATTCGACTCACAAGGCAAAGCAAAGGGCTTAACCACTCAGCCACAGAGACTCCCCACAGAGACAGTACGTTGTTATTACGTGTTTCGCCCAAAAGCTGAGAGTCAGAAGTGTACGATGATAGACAGATTAGATAGGTAGATGATAGACATATAGAAATAGTAAGTACTAAGTAACGAGTATTTTGTTTAAGAGTAACAAATAGGTGCGTATATGTAGAAATATCTTAGACGAACAGCAATAGCGGAAATGGTTATTCATACAGCAGTTTACGCATGCGCTGCAAGGAAAGCAGTGTCACATTTGACTTTTCTCATACACATTGCATTCCATATTTTTCAGGGAACACATTTGTATTCAATCGATGGATGGTTTATTTTGGTCTTAAGAAAACTGGTATGCACAATGTATGATGACAAGCATGAACAGCAAACTTAAGATTACTGAAACAGAGACACCGATTTCTATATTTGAAAGCTCGCCCAAGCAATAGAAAACAACAAATGTATGTGTCAAGTTAGGTGCAGTTAACATTCATAAAAAGCATGTACATACATTTACAGTGTAAATACACGACTTTTAAGTATCTGTAAATTCAAACCCATACATCACGCTACTTATATGAAGGGCCAGTACAGACGTATTGTTTATGTCCAGTTCTCTATGCTCACTGTACTGTTTTAATTAATGCAATTACTGTTTCCTTTTTCAGAAAGATATCTTTTGGTCAGTATGGGGTATGTAAAGTTCTTCTTTGCGTTCGTTCTTTACGACCAATTTTAGTCCCTTTTTGTGATATGTTTGATCTTTGCCAAGAACGTGTATATGTTGCACATTGGTTTGGTAGGCCCTAAACGCATAGACTTCTACACGTTTAGGACACGTGCATCCGATTTCAGACAAACCTCCGTAGTCGCCGCTTACGACATGCGTGGCAGGTAACAGTGGTTCTATTCTTTACACACCAAATTTGGGCCTTGGTAACCACTCGGGCGGGTATGTAAAGTGAAGACTGGCGTTAAAAACATTATGACAAGCGGGAGGGGTGTTGGGGGAGGGGGTATGGTAGCACGACAGCTTATTAACGTGACATAGAGGAGTGTCGAGAACGCCGGAGATCCATGATCACCAGCGTCACCAGAAACAGTACATAATGGTGACTTTTTTCGTTCACATACTTTGAATTCAGGGGTAGTCATTGCGTCTACTATAACCCATATGACTGGTTCTTGTGTTAAGACTTGCTTTCCTTATAATCATTGTTCCTCGCCATTCAAGCGAATTTTACTCCGACTTCTGAGGTACTTGTAATTTAGATCTCTAAGTAAATGGCCATGAAACCTGTAGTCCAAACGCGTACCATGTGCACACCGAAATTTTTGTTGGGACTCAAGTTGGTCTTGAACGTCGTGCTGTAATATCTTCGGTGTAACATCAATCCGTGCCCCAAGATAAAACACGCCTTATAGATTTCAACGAAGATAAAGGGTATTCTCTATCTCGGTTGCGCAAGTTATGCATGCCGATGGGTTCGGCAAGACGGTAAAACCATGAGAGAAACTTCAGTAGATACATCAACCAGCACAGAACGTGAGTTATTAGTATAAACACACTGAAATACATGCTTGAGATGAGATCGGAGCAATTATGGACATGTGTGGGGACTGCCTAGAGTAGTTGATAGTAGCTCGGCCTGCTAGCTGTGAGACGCCTCATAGCTCGGTTCGAACCTACTGTCCGGCATTTGTTCGAGTCCCTGGTCTTACTCAGGACGATAACGTGAGTACCTCTGAAGTCGGAGAAAATCTGCCTGTATGGCGAGGAATACTAATTACGAGTACATTGAGCACACGGCTGCCAGTGTAAAGTAATTTACAATGTGCACGCTGCTGCCATTGTAAGAAATTGGAAAAACGGATTTTCACGCAAAAATCAGTTTCAGAGATGAAACTTCGTCTTAGTTGAAAGCGGACGAAAAAAAAAAAATGAACATGTGTAAGAAGATGATCCTTCAATGTTATGTTATGCGATCGACGTCACGGCACATTGGGCATTCCCATGCATGCTCTGTCCTCCGCTGTAGCAGCCATCCCAAAGTCCATTTGCTCACCATACCCATGAGAAGTTGATTACTATATCTTCTCTCTACCACGAAGAAGTCACTGTCTGGCATGTCCAAACTTAACGCATAATTCTCGAACTCGTTCTAGTGTCTGAGACTTGCCCATGTCACATATTTGAGAGCGTACTACATTGATGATATCGGCTCTGTCCATACTTCTGCCCGTTTGAGTCGGGGCATTGTTTGCAAGAAAGTCAGCACGCTCGTTACCCTGCACTCTAGCATGTCCAGGTGTGTACAGCCAAGTCATTTTCTTGAGATGTGATCTCCGAATGATGTCCACCCATTCCATGCGCATACTTCCAGATTCAATCATTTGAAACATATTCATCGAGTCTGATATGATAATCGTATGAGTTACCTGTTGCTCAGTCACCCATGACAGAGCCATGGAGGCAGCAGTGATCTCCATAGTCATGCTCGATGTCGTTGTCTCGAAAGCGCCGCAGTCCTCATGAAGTGTGCGACCGTTTCGCTGTGCTGAATAAGCCCACGATGATCTGGCTCCGCGTCTGACAGAGCCATCGGTGTAGATATTGATATCACCTTGATCCACGAGTGCAAGAATCTCCGCATTGACGACGCCCGGGGCCCATGCTCTACAGCGTCTCCCAAGTGTACTGACAACCTTGGTGTAAGCAGTCATATCCTCTGATATACGCATCCATTCTTCACCATGTCTCAGGTAATCTAGAGTACAGACCTGTTTAATAACATCCTCTGCCTCGCCCATCCATGATCGGCCTCTCTTCAATCGCCTGCCCTTGTTTTCATTTATGGATTTGTGCAGAGGATGATATGTGTCAGCAGAAACTCTCAGGTAAGCTTTTACCTGTGCGACTTTGTGTCTAATGGCCATCGTTGGCAATCCAAGGACATAGCGCATTGCCTCACATGAAGTGTCACGTGTACAACCAAGTATAAGCCTCATCGCTTCATTTTGGATCCTTCAATGCACAATGAAGTCAATCTAAAGCTACCGTGAATTGGTTTTCACTTCTTCTTCAAACGCTCTATATCGACCACTTGTTGACCACTCTTTGTGATATGTATGGGATCTGAGCCTAAGAGCGATTGTACGTTGTCCCAGCTATGCGCCTACAAGTAGGCCAGCACATTCAATTTATGCGACGCTTTTTATTACCAGGGTAGCTTTCCTAGGCACCTACATCAGTGTTACTTGCCCGCCTGCCCAGCGTGTTCGTAGCGCGTTGGACTGCGGGTGACTAGCTCTCTGTGTGTGCGGGTTCAATTCCGCGGGCTGGCAGAAAAGCCACAGGTTCCCCAGATTCACGGTGTTCGTGGCACCGAACGGTTACGATGTCCATGGCACCGAGCCGAAGAGCTAATTGCTTAAGTGCTTCTGGATCGGAAAAAAAAAAAGATCAGTCGCCTCTTACATGCCTTGAATGTCAGTTTTACTATTTTTGCTCCCTTGCGAGCGCCGGCAACACACAGGCGAAGGTCTTCACTGAACATTTGCATTGTCAACACTTCCTTGCCAACGGTGACTCTCTGTGGATGAACTATTGAAAGGACTGGCTCCCTGAAATAGCTGAGGTTGAGATTCGAACAAAGTCTCGCATTCAAAGAGCATATATACATTTTTCCTCTCGTACAGTTACATGTTTCATAAGGCCTGCAAGTAATTTATCCCAACCGTTCTGTCATGGCTAGCTCGTTTAATCTCTTCTATGGAATTAAGTTCGATATTTCTCAGTAAAGCTCGTTTCAGGGTTTCTCTATGGCGTCCTTTCTGTTTTGAACCATTTGTCTCCAACTTCAATGCATGCTTTGTGATTCTTTGATCATTTCATATCATTGTATGCCCAACATATCTCAATCTTCTCTTTCTTATAAAGAGTTGTTTACTATGTTTACAAATGTTGCTCTGTGAACTTTCGGAGGGGAAGAGGCACCAAGGCAGACCACTGCTTAGATATAAAGATGCCTGCATGGCCTCAATGAATAACTTTTATATCGGTCCCAGCAAATGGAAAAAAAACTGACTGATGATCGAGATACATGTATATGGAAAACAACATTGCGCAAAGGCGCGGAACCTTTTGAAGAGAGACTTATGTATGAGCTGAACGAAAAGAGAGAAAAGCGAAAACTCAGAAATTGTCACATTGAAACACTTGCCAATTGACCGTCTGCAAAGACGAAAAAGGCCATATATATATCTCTGAAGTCAGAGAAGGCATGCCTGTATGGCGGGGAACATTGTTAAGAGGAAAAACAAGCTTCACGCAAAAAATCAGCAAGAAACGTCATACCAGGCGCACTGATTACGCCTGAATTCTTAGTGGGCGAACACAAGAAGCCATTTATTGTTGTTGCTTTATGCTGCCAGTTTGGATTTTATAAATTCCCTTTTCATTTCAATATATTTCCCGCGTATAATAAAATATATTATACTTTACTTTGATCACTTCTTGGTTTTCTCAAACTACACATTCGATACACCCACACATAAGACTTCAATCGTGTGTGACAACTCACATTCGATACACCCACACATAACAAGACTTCAATCGTATGTGACAAACTACACATTCGATACACCCACACATAACAAGACTTCAATCGTATGTGATAAACTACATTCGATACCCACACATAACAAATTAATCGTATGTTTCAAACTACACATTGATACACCCACATAACAAGACTTCAATCGTATGTGAAACTACACATTCGATACACCCACACATAACAAGACTTCAATCGTATGTGACAAACTACACATTCGATACACCCAAATAAAGACTTCAATCGTATGTGATATACTTGATGTACATACATTTCGTTTTATTTCTCTTTCACAATATTGATTTCAACTTAGTCGTAACTCACTTGCGATTCAATTTACAACATGCGGCAGTTTATTTTCACACAAAATGGTTATGAGTTGATGCATTATGGTATTGATTATCTCGTTACTTAGCGCAGGGGCGTATATTTTATGTGGCAATGTGAGCTGTTATATTTTGTCAGTAGTAGGATATATTATAAGGACATATTTATTAATTCAAAGAAACATTTCGTAATTTTTAAATCAATCTTACTGGCTGGTCATGCCAGGACGATGCAAGTTAATATACGATTTTCTGAAGACTGTACCATAGGCGGAACACGTGGAAATGGGGTGGGATGGTTTTGCAGAGTACTTACGTATTCATCACCGTACCTCGTGGAGCATAGGATCTCAACAGTTGTTCGCTACTTTTCCCTCCCAGTATCTGGCTGTTTTTATGACCTCTCAGGATAGTCCTGCACCCCTTAGTTCCACAAGAAGACTCCATCTCCAGGTCTGTTTAGGGCGACCTCTATTCCTTGCAGGTTCCACTCGAGTGCTTGTCTAGTGAAACTCGACTATTCTTCCGTAGGGTATGCCCGATCCATCACTACTTTCTCCTGTGTCATCATTGATTCATGTTCTGTTCTTATCCACATGTCTGTGTTTGCAGTTCTGTCATTCCATCTCAGTCTGAGAGTACACCGAAGACATTCGTTGACAAATGTCTGAATCTTATTTGTATTCAACTTGGCAATTCGCCATGTTTCCGAGCCATACAACAACACAGATGTCCCATTTGAGCTGAATATCAGGAGCTTTGTTTTAGTAAAGGTTTTACGAAACAAATAAAAAACATTATATATAGCACGGTAGAGCGTCTGAGATGATAGCAAACACCAAAGACAGAGAATTGTGGGGATCCATGATCGCTTACGCAAGCCGGCACCTGATGATGAAGGTTATGCATAGTACAATAACAAAAATCATGTTATTATACTTTGTAGGGTTGCCTATCTTCGTTTACACTTGTCTTATCTTGTGCTCAACGTTTCCTTTTCCTTGAAGGGAAACTATCGAGTAAAACTCGAACATAACCGACACACATCCCAAAACAGTTGAAAATGTCCCTTTTGTGTAACGACCTCACTGCGTGGGAGAAAAAAGTGGTAAATCATGCGTATGCTCTTCGACTCAAATAAAATCGTCATTGAGTGGCCGAGAAGTGATTAATAAAGCGCTAATGCCTTTAAGTGCACGAAATATGTATGTTACTGTTAGACCAGACAAGTTATCACTTTTGGCAGAAATTCGGATGTGCCTGTCTTACACGCCATTGAGGCATGTACTCACATTCTCGGCACAAGCCACAAAGAGGTCCTCTGTATTATGTTCTTCCCTAGGCCCCTACCTCAGTCGCCTCTTACGACATGCCTTGTAGGTAGTAGTGCTACTATTCTTTGCTCCCCTTGCGAGCCCTGGCAAAACACAGGCGATTCCAATTCTAGTTTTGGCATTCATGACTGTCGTCCTCGTGAAAGTAACTTCCTTTCGGCTTTCACCACTTTCTATGAGATATAATACATCTGCTGAGAGAGACTTAGCACCTATAGGTATGTCTGGATTGCTATGAGATATATTTATAACAAAGTAGTGGTGGTATTAAGGATGGTAAGTCTTCTGTTCCGGTTACCCTGTTATCTCTCTCTCTTGGACCACCGCCCAGACCGATGTACCAGATCTCCCATAAATTCTATTCATGTGGAAATCTGATTCATGCAGCCTTAGCATTGGTGTGTTTTACGTCACATCTTCAGCACCATTTGGGGCTCTGGTGCTTATCATTCGGCGATGTGTCCGGTTTCAGCCAGCGTTTACTCGGTTCGCTCTCCGTTTCTGTAGCCATATAGTGTTTTTACAGTGTGAGGTAACTAGCCCCATGTCCAATCTCCTTAGTCGCCTCTTACGACATACGTGGCAGGTAACATTGGTTGTATTCTTTACACCTTATTTGGGCCCGTAACCACTCGGGTGACCTGTTATCTAATTATCCTCGGTCGTACACTGTCATACACTACACAACAACTCCAAACTCGATAAAGATCTGCAATATAAGAAAATCAGTTGTTTATTTACTTTCTATTATCTATAGTAAACAACAACTCAAGTAAAACTATCAAAATATTAATTTAAAAAAAAAAAGAATTTTACATCAATATGACATTTCTCCATCTTAAACTATAACAGTAAATCTACATTACATTAAATGCTATAATCTACTTATATCATGTTTATGTCCAAATATACCTGAATATTGCACTTCTTCACCTTTCAATGGATCACAGGTCTTCAAGATACTTCTTCCAGCTCTTCCTCTCTCTTGCCATTCCTTCCAATTCTTTCCATGTTTTACCTATCGCTTTTAATATTAGTCTCCAGCTCTCTTCTCCAGGTATGTCTAGGCCTTCCCATATTCCTCTTTCCCAGCGGGTTCCAAAACAGTGTCTGTCTTTCAATGCTTCCAGTCTGTCTTCTCAATGTGTGTCCTATCCATCGTCAGCGTCTCTTCCTTAGCTGTTTCCACTGGTATCTGCTTAGTTCTTTCTCTGAGTTCCTAGTTTGAAAATCTTATCATACCATCTCAGTCCTTCTATTCTGTATAAACATCCATCTATGAAGGTCTGTAGTTGCCCAAGTGGTTACCAGGGCCGAAATTTGGGATGTAAAGAATAGAACCACTGTTACCTGCCATGCATGTCGTAAGAGGCGTCTAAGGAGGTTTGGCTGAAATCGGATGCATGTGTCCTAAGCTTGTAGAAGTCTATGCGTTTAGGGACCTACCAAACCAATATACACGTTCTTGGCAAAGATCAAACATATCACAAAGAGTGATTAAAATTGCTCGTAAAGAACGAACGCAAAGAAGAAGATCTGTAGTTTTCTGGTGATTTATTTTTGCCTCCATGTTTCCGAGCAAAAGAACAGCACTGACTTGAAATTTGATTGAAAGATTCTCAGCGTTGTGTTTGTTTTGATCTCCTTTGAGAATATCACACTACCAACAGTTTATTTGAATGTCTCCTCTGCGATCCAGCTGTAGACTAACTATCTCTTAATAGATTTGAAAGCAAAACTGGCTGTACTGTCTTGTTAATGATACTAAAGACTTGCTGATAACTTGATAGCTTTCTCTGTCTAATGCTAAAGGTTTACTGATGACTGTTGATAGCTTGTGTCTGTTCAATACTTCTGTCAGGATAGAACTAACTAGACAAACAATAGTTTGCTGATGACTATTGTGATAGATTTGTCAGGTAGAAAATGACAAACGACTTCTTATCTCTCTCAAGAGAAATTCATTATTTAGCTCTAAGTTCTTATCTTTTCTTCTATCACTAGATTTCTCTGTGTGAACTAATACAACACTCGTACCTCCCTTCGAAATATCTTCTTACCTGGTCTTCAAGGCTGCTCAGTGGGTTCTTATCTGCCTGTGAGTATCAGATCTCAATTGGAATGCTCGCAATATCTCTGCCGGCTCTCTGGAAATTCTGTTCTGATTCTCTATTTTCTATGCTATTCTGTTCCTATCTACTTCTCTGTGAAGCACTCATGTTTTCTTCTAATATTCTACTTCAAGCTCTCCGGTTCTAATCTGCTGTTTTCTTCTAATATTCTACTTCAAGCTCTCAGGTTCTAATCTTGACGCTCAAGTCTACCTCTCGATATATAACCTCTAAATTTCCATTTCTCTTTGTTACACTTCTAAGGTAGTCCAACAAATTCCATCTAAAACAATCATATCTTCTCATCCTGGGTTTGATTGACAATCATATCTTCTCATCCTGGGTTTGATTGACAATCATATCTTCTCATCCTGGGTTTGATTGACAATCATATCTTCTCATCCTGGGTTTGATTGACAATCATATCTTCTCATCCTGGGTTTGATTGATAGAGAAAACAAAACTGAAATGCTTTTCAATCATAAGGCACATTTTCAATATGAATTTTATCTTACCATCTAACCTCAGGTTATCTAAATCTGTTATTCTCTCCAACCCAGCACTAGGAATGCTATTAAATTCTAGTAAACTCCTTGTGGACCAAACACCATACTACGTGGCTTTGGGTTGGATGCCTTTTTACCAGGAGTCACACTAAAGGGTGTTTTTATTCTAAAAACAAATGGCTTGTAAAAACATAGCTTTTGCACTGGTCCACTAAGAGTTAAGACTTGGCTTGCTATCTGTTAATTTACGAGTTTATTGTCCCAACAGAACAAAAGTAGGACATTTTCCCAAACCAAAAATGTAGACTCAACTTTAGGAACCTATTTTTGTTATGTTAATTGACCTGAGCTCGACCTGCCAAATCTCCGGTCGCTGCTTTTAATGTTTCTAATTTGAAATCAGCCGTAAAGGCAACCGTATACTGCTAAATATTAAATGAATCAATAAAAAATTCTTTTCAACTTCCAGTTTAATTTTTATACAATTTTCTAATAATACGCCATGTTAATTTCAGAATACAAATTATATTAATCAGTATATCAATTGTCATGTCTGAAATTCAAATGTATCATGTGCGATATAATTAAATGATAATATGTGATCAACAAAGTATGCTAAGGACGCTGACAACAATTATTGATTTGTCAATTAAAATAACAGATCAGGTCAAGAGGCATATATATATATATATATATATATATATATATATATATATATATATATATATATATATATATTATATGATTATATTTCTCTATAAAAATATATATATGGGATCATGGGAAAAGACATATAAAATGATTTTTCATGCCAAATTGGCTCCAATCATCAGAGGAACAAGATAGAGTTTTGCAGTAGTCTTCCTTGATTGATAGGACCATCATCATTGCACTTCAGTGAGTAACCATGTGTGCTCCGATCTCTTTCTTACACGGGAAGATCTCAGCGGCAGTGCATGAACTCTGTAGCACCGCAGGGCTACGTAATGTAGAAGTAAAATATTTTGTCTTAATTTTATTTTTAATATTTCTAATGAATTTTGTCTGGGCAGTAGCTTTCCAGCTTGCTCTTGATTTTGAACTGCCAATGCTTCTTTTACAAACTCAACTTGAACACGGGACATAAATTTCATCGTCCGTCTCTAACAGGACTACATACTCAATCTCACCTACACTGACATCAGGGATCTCTGGAAAGATACCCGATGGCTTCATGAGGGGCAAACCGAGTACCTTGGAAGTCATTTCCTTGTTATTGACATTATATAGTAGACACCTATAGGGACATTGAAAATAGTGTTGTATAGTCATTTGTCCACACAGTAATAAATCATTTTGTAAAACATAAACATAATAGCACAAAATTATAAGCAAAATATCCGTCAAAACTGTCCAAAAAAAAAACAAGTACTTGACAAAAATAATGAGAAAAAATATAAAATGCTTTCAAGAACTGTGAATTTCACAAAACAAATTCATGTATCACAGATGTTTATATGAGTTATTGTAGCTGACTGTACATATAAGTTTCTGATACTCAAGCCTGATATGTGAATATACAGTAGAACCCACTTATCTCGACCTCGGTTAACTCGCCAACCCTATTAAGTCGACGCTTTTGAAGTGGAACCGCCAAATTCTCTCTTTGTCTTAGCATTTCTCATGGATATCTCGATTCTTTTATGTCGCGAACCCTAATATCTCGAGCACAAAAGAGGGCCAAATTTGCCACTTAACGTTGGTTATCTCGATCCCCATGACCATGGGTGTTGACTTATGCTACAGTAATATATACAGTCCAATATTGGCAGGTGTTGACTCATGTAAGTTTCTTTCGTGGGAATTCCGAGATTACATAGAAATCGACAAAGACGTCGTTACTGATGGCGTGATCACCGATGAAGACATTGTATCAAGTGTGCAGTCAGCACTGGCAAGCACATCTGCATGCGGCAATGATGAAGAAGATGCGGACGAAGATTTGGAACCAATTCCCTCAGCTGGTGAGGTGGTAGAAATGCTACAGAACATTCGACGGTATGGTTCTTTTGTAGGAGATGAAACTGTTTTAGACAGCATAAATAATATTGAAGCATTTGTTTTCAAGCAGACTGTTAAAGGCAAAAAGCAATAAAGTATTTTAGACTTTGTAAAGAAATCATAGTAACCGCATGTACGATACTTTTCAGAGCTGTGTCAGTTTGTATAAATAAAGGTTTGTATCGAGAATCGACGGTGGTTTTTATTTTATATTGGTAAATTTCTGCTGTTAGTTGGTGCACATATGCCTTTTGTTGTTAGCAAACATGTATGTACATTTTTATAGCATGCCGATCGCTTCATCAAACAAATAACACGTGCATGTACATTCTCATTTATTAACGCACATCATGTACATAAAGAAATTTCAAGCACATGTTAATATTTTGCCGCCATATTGGTTTTCGTTTATCTCGATCATCGGTTATCCCGACGCTTTTGGCAAACCCCTAGGCCGGCGACATAACCGGGTTCTACTGTACACACAATTCTTTCACAGTAGACGCAAGCATGGCAGATAAATGTAATTACATTGTACAGATTTTTACTTCAGATAAATGACATATTCTTCTCACCAAAAAGGTATAAATTAGATGAAAGTATTTTGTGTCACATTATAGCTGTGAAAAAAAAAAAAAAGTAAAGGCACCCTTTTTCATACCCTGAGGTCTATTGGGAAATACTGTGTTAGGCCCATATTTTTTTAACCATCAGTACATGATGGGTGATGTTGACAACCTCACGCCTGCACTTCCCAGAACATTGTATCTACTCAAATCTAAATTATACATATTCCTCTAGTACCGCTATAAGTTACATAGGGCCTGCAAGTAATTTCTCAGTATTGCTCTGTCCTGGGCAACTCTCTCAATCTCTTCCATTGAATCCAATATTTCTTACCTCTCTCAGCAAAGTGTCTTAGGGTTTCCCTAGGGCGTCTTCTCTTTCTTGAACCCTTTGCTTCCAATTTCAATGCCTGCTTTGGTATTCTTTCATCATTTCTTCTCAAGGTATGCCCAACATATTTCCATCCTCTCTTTCTTATAACAGTTGTTACTAGTGGTTGACCAGATATTTCTGATTTCATCACTTCTGAATTCGTGTCATTTTATGTTCAATATTTTTCGCAGACATCTATTTTCAAATGCATTAAACTTGCTTTCTATATCTTTAGTCACTTTTCCAACTGTCACTGGCATATGTTAAGATTAATTTGATTCCATCAAATATAAATTGATTCCACAAAAATCAAGAGGGCACCTTATCTTCTGTCACTGTGAAATAGTAGATCATGTTCTAAAGAAACTGTCCACTATGGTCCTACCATAGAAAACGAATGTGGCCCACAACCACCTCCTTCAAAGATAAATTGTAAAATAGAACTGAACTTCTGAAACACACAGAAGCCTATATCAGGAAGTCTGAATCACTGTATAATATAAATAATGATCACATAAGAAAAATTCAGTTGTTCAAGGATTATTTGTAATCAATAGGCTCATTAATAACATATTTAAAAACTATGCTGTCGCTGATAACTGGTAACATGTACATACATGAACCACAAATCCACAGAAAGCCCTTTGAGGCATAATTTAAACGTAAATCTCGAACTTTAACTTTAGGAGGGTAGGATAAATTAACACTTGCTTCAATAATTTCACATAAGCATTTATGCCCATAGCATACAACATGTCGTTTTAGTACAGACTCTGCCATAAAATAGCTTTGAAGTCGCATAGAATCAACTGCATATCCCTTTAAAAGACAAAGTGAAACAAACGGTTTACTTCGATCCCATAAATCGAGATTTAAAATTACATTTGGATATTTTTTATACAATAATGTCTTAAACATTTCGGACACATACTCCTGGCATGGCTGGACATTGTAAGGAATGATCTTCAAACAGGAACGCATAAAAACAATGCTGCATCTTAAAGACAACAATTGTATGAGTCTGTCTGAAAGACTGGGCATTGAACCTCAGGATGTGATGGAAAGGTCCCGCCATTGTTACAATCGAAAAACAAAACATTAACATAATATACCAAAGTGGTAATTGCCACTTAAGAATGTCATTATTCAGCAATGTTGTGATGAGAACAATGAATACTGACAATAGCATTCTGATAAAAAATGTAAATCCTGTAATTCCTACAAGTGAAAACATTCTCATGAAAACAGTTGCATTGAGCATCTCTCTCAAGACATCAAAATCCTCTTGAGTAAAGTGTGAATTACTATCTTTTAGCTGTAGTAGAACTTCGTCAGAAAGTGGAGAGAAAGTCATAGCTGTGCCCAGAATACCATGTCGAGTAATAGTTTTATTTGACATAATAATTATCTCCTGTGGTAGAAGTGGTTGTGGAAAATGTTCTACTTTGCAATCTGAAGCAATTAGTGGCTCTGATTCCTGATCAGAAATTATGATTGTTTCATCAAATTGCAGACTGTCGTCTGAAACTTGAACGATAACAGATTTATCCATCTTTCGCAAGAATTAGTAGGTAATTTGCTGTGCTGTGTGTGAACTTTTTAACCAAATTGAGAATGTTGTCTTTACTATAACTTAGCACTCAAAACACTGTGGAGTAGTAAAGAACGAAGCTATCACTATGAATGTTTGTAGCTACAAATATAGTCACTTGTGCTTACACACGAAGGATAACCATCATCGATTGTAATAATTGAGAGCATGCTCTTCTTGTATTGTATTTAAATAGTTAATAATCTGAGGTTTTGAGACACGTCATCACAACAAAAAAGTTAAGTAAAACTACAAGATGAAGATGGTGTAATCATGATGAAGATTCACGTAATTAATATTCATTACGTTTCAACACTTTACTAGCACAATTAGAGCGTACCATTATTTACTATTTTGCAGGGATAAAAGTCTGTGACTTCAAGTAGACCATCGCTTTGTTACTGCCACGATATAGCTTTAGTTACTGCCATGATTTCCATATTGTTCTCAAACTGTTTCTGGTCACGGCATAACAACTTTCGAATCTCAAGCAGTGGATCCTAGTACTTGTGATGTGCGAATAGTAAGCATTCGGTAATCGAATACTTGATGATTAACATCAATCAATCACCATTACAAACAGGCATCGTTCTCTACAATCTCTTCTTATCCAGTAACGCTGATCGAGGCAAAACAGATGTCGGATCAACACTCCTGTCTTCCAGATGGCAATTTAACAGATTTTGAGACCTGCTGCATGTGAGCCAAAACCTGGGTTGGGACTCTTGAGCTTGTGAGGCCAAAACAGGTTGTGAGACAACCTGAACACAGCTTGAGGCAAACAGATGATTGTGTTCAGTGAACCAACAAAAATTGTCTATAATTGACTACTCAGTTGCATTATTGGTAGAACCATCATTGGCACTTCAGTGAGCAACCATTAAACAGCGCTATGATCTCTTTCTACACAGGAGATCCGCTGCGTGTAGGCAACGAGCGCATTGATTTGATGAAAGTTGAAGATATTTTGTAGGAATTTTATTTAATCTTCTAAAGAAATTTGCCGGGCAGCTTTCCA
Source organism: Arion vulgaris (assembly GCA_020796225.1). Classification (NCBI taxonomy): domain Eukaryota; kingdom Metazoa; phylum Mollusca; class Gastropoda; order Stylommatophora; family Arionidae; genus Arion; species Arion vulgaris. The sequence goes on from CM036757.1 coordinate 74,416,523, forward strand.
GCATGCCTTCTCGATTTGAACTGCTGGGTTCTTACGTGCTCAAATTGAACAGGACTAGTTTTATCGTCCGTATATGATTGGCATCATCATTGTGTTTATTCAGATACCTTAGAGGCTTTAAAGTGTTTTCTGTTCACCAGCTGAACGCCTGTCCCCTTCATGCTTGTCATACACCAACGGTAATTTATACAATATACTCGTTAGTAAGTACCTGCAAATACACATCTTACGAATAGCACAATCATCATGTGCCATGTCGATTGGAATAAGCGATCACGAATAATTGCTGGATTGCTGTTATTTTTAGCGAAACGCGTAATAACAAAGTACTGTAGTTTTACAAATTAAAAAAACAATGGAAATATACAGCAACGTTTCGACCAACAAGGCCTTTATCAAGCAAACGAACAACAGGAGGGATGAATTAAAAAAACACAAACATATGGACGACTACATACGGAGACATTCAAACGTTTCTAATGAAAATCTGGGAATAAAAACGAATAACGAAATAAATGTAACACAAAAAAGCCACACATAAAAACTAGAAGTAGAAAAGAAGAGAAACAATAAAAATCAAGTAAATATATAGCGTGAATACATGCAACATATGCACATATAGATTACAAGGCATGAAAAGAGAAAGTACTAAGAAGCATAGGAATGTAATACGTTGAGCGCACGTGGTCGCAAGGTACCATACAACGGAATCAACCAATTCTTCAGAGCAAATCGACTGCGATCATCCGAGGAACATGATCGGATGGCTGTGACCTGGACATCGTGAGCTCCTTAATGGCCAGTATCATTGAAATGGGTGGCTGCAGGGATCACAGAGCATTGGCGTATGTTGCGCAAGTGTTGGGCGAATCGGTCACTGAGCCACTTGCCTGTCTCGCCGATATAAGCCTTGTTACACCGCTTACAGATAATGGCATAGATAAGATTACGGGACTCGCATGTGAAACCATCTTCATTAACAAACGTGGCTAAAGGAAAAGATACAGTACGCGTCTGTATCACATAAGCACGCCAGCGTGTTCATAGCGCGTTGGACTACGGGTGACAAGTCCTCTGTATGTGCGGGTTCAACTCCGCGGACTGGCAGAAAAGCTACAGGTTCCCCAGAGTTACGGTGTTTGTGGCACCGAACCGAAGGGTTACGATGTCCATGGCATCGAGCCGAAGAGCTTTCAGATCAAGTACTTCTGGATCTAAAAAAAAAAAAAAATCACATAAGCACACGTATTGCAACGCTGACAGCCACACTGGACAGTGCCAAAATGACTCTGGATATTGGACTTAAGGCGACTGTGCACCAACATATCCTTAAGACTTCTGTCCAGTCTGTAAGCCCCCAAAGAATAGTTGGGGAAGACTGAATGGGTCTCAGGATCTGACTTAAGGATAGACAGATGACGGAATAAAACATTTTTCACCAGTGAACTATGGGGGTGGAAAGTTCTGTTATTTTTATCACTTCGGATTCCAACGTGATATCTGCATTACTTGTCATAGACGACTTCATTCTTTTGTTTTATCATAGAATTTCTTCTGTCCAACTTTTGACACTGAGACCTCATTGTCTGTTTCTTTTGTATGTGCATATATTGGCGGTTTTGGAAAAACAAGGGAAAAGGTGCCAACAATTGTTACTGAAATCTATAAGCTACCGACCAAAGTTTACAAAGAAGGAGGCCCTGTGCTGACATTGAAAAATCTTTTCACATATAATCGGAACAAAGAACACATACCACAGTAATTAAAAGATGCAGTCCCCCAATCACAGGGATCTGCTTTCTGTCAATTGCTGGCAAGAATAGTCTTCAATTGTTTAATCAATCATCTGGAACAGGATCTACTCCGAGACCCAATGTGAATTCAGAGCGATCCACGGACCAGCAGACATCAGGGCTGTGTACTGGCTCTAACACTCTTCAGATTGATGTTTGCTGTCATGCTCATGGATGTATTTTAGGAATGTGATGAACATGGGGTAAATATTTGATACAGGACACATCGTAATCTATTCAATCTCAGGAGGTTACAATCTTCAACCATGATGAAAGAATCAGCCATCTCAAACTTGTTGCTTTGCTGATGACTGCATCCTTGCTACTTACTCTGAGGAAGATATGCAGACCTACATGGACTGGTTTTCTATGGCCTGTGATAGGTTTAGCCTTACCATTAACAAGAGGAATACTGAGGTCATGTTTCAGCCAGGCACTAGATAGCAGTACCATGATCCAGTCATCAATATTAAACACCAGCGTCTCCTGCCAGTGGACAACTTCTTGGCAGTATCCTATCCAGATCGTTAAACATAGACTCTGAAGTCAACAATAGGATATTCAAAGTCAGTGCTGTATTTGGAAAACATGACAATGTTTAAAGAAGTAATCCAGGTCCATGGACAAAAAAAATATGTAACTCAAAGTCAAGTATCCCAGATAATTAAGTCAAAATATAAATATGTTCTTCTGCGATGAGTTCCTATATTCAACCGTGCATACAAGGTGGTAAGTTTCTAACTAAATACATTCGTCTTCTACAATGAGTTTTCTATGTTCAGCTATGGCCCCCTGCAACATAAGGCTGACTAGCTCAGACAGGAAAACCAAAATTCATGTTTAATGGGGGCTGGTTTTTGTATATATTTGATAGATCACTGTAAGATTTTTTGTAATTTTACTCAATTCTATGAGTCCATGGTTATTTATTGATGAAAAATATTAATAATATTGATATTCCTTATTGTTAAACTTAATTTGTTACATAATATCTTGATTTAGTATGTTGTGTTGTTTTAAAAATGAATTCGTCTTTATACGAGTACAACAACACTGGAATGTGAGGTCACATGATGGTTGTGGTTTTATTTCCTAGAATTTTTACCTGAGCACACCTGCTGTATATTATCGGAGGCCATGGTTCAACAGTGCATACAAGATGGCAAGTTGCTACATAAACACACTCGTCTTCTGCGGTGAGTTTTCTATGTGCATACAAGGTGAAAAGTTGCTACATAAATACGTTCGTTTTCTGCATGAGTTTCATATGTTCAACAGTGCACACAAGGCTGTAAGTTGCTACATAAATCTGGACATCAGCAGGAGGAACTTGCGGGTGCCCCCCAGTTTCTCTTCCAAACTGTCTCATAGGGTCAAGTTAGAGCCTTAAAGTATATGGCAAGTTTTGAATATGTGTTGAGGTATCTTAAGGTAGAACAATAAAACAATTTTTTTTTATACCAACATGTTTTTTTCCTTCTTGCTCTAATTCATCTGTGACATATATCAAATAATTAAAAAAAGCATATATATACTCTGCTGTGGTAGGAATCAGTGTTTCTCTATACACACCTCCTTGAGGGACTTGCATAGCAACCAATGTTTACATTTGGTTACTATGTGAATACCTTTAGAACATAACAATTCACAATCTTAAAACTGCGAAATTATAATTATACTGTGGCAAACAAAAGTCCATATACACTGTGTTCTCAAGGAAAGTCACTCTGTGATTTGCTTCGAACATTCAAAAATTGTCTGTCGACTAGATTTCGTTTTGAAAATTTCTACTAACATTGTGTATTTTCCCCAACATTATATCTGTTTTATACTATATACGTGTTTATCATATGTGATAGTGGCTAGTAACATTTCTTTTGTTCATAATGGGAAACAAGAAACAGAATAGAAAATCTGGTAAGCGTAAGTTTTGTGGAAACCGGACACTAAATCAGATGAGCTAGAGATAAACAAACGTGATGCAGCTGTTGTCACTGAATACACTGAGAATGTCTGCTTCTCTGTAAAGAAAATTAAAGTATTTGAAAGTAAAACACAGTGTGATCAAGACAACAAAGGACATGGGTTTATCCTTATACTGCGAAAGGGATTCATAGACACTGCACCAACAATAGAAGGAGACCTTTATTCAACCGGAGATCATTAAACTATAAATAGTGTGTACTTTTTCAGTTTTTCTTCGTTTTCTCAGAATTATATTTTACCCTAAGTTGTGATCTTTGAAATAAGATAACTCTGCTTAAGTGCATTCAAATTCGCTTGAAATTTGAAACAACCATCTGTCATAAACTATTGCAGGGGTTGACCTAGAATGGACAAATTGAATTCATAGTTATGGTTTTATGACCATTATGTATATATGATGAGGCACAAATATTGAACTTGATATTTTTAAAATTCATTATAAAAAAACCTTTTGTCCATACCCTATCATTCTACTTCAGGCCATCAATCTACATATAATGAATCAGTATGCCAAGTTTCACTGAAATCCAGCAATCAACACTATAGTTATGCAAGTTTAAAAAGATCTATAATTTTTGTACTGTGGCGGCCATATTGGATAGCTAATTTGCATAAGTAATTAATTAAGATTTTTTTTTTATTGTGAAGTCCATACTTATACTATACCCCTGAAATTTTGATTCTGTGATGAAAATTAGAGTTTTTGACCCTACCATGTACCCATCTACCTTAAGCATTTGTGAGTTTTTGCACGAACTCTAGTCTAGCACATCAGTTTGGGCGGTTTTATTTTGTAGGGATGGGCTTATAGTGTTCAGTTACGAGTCTAAATACAGTAGTTTACTAGGTTCTCTCTCACGTTCGGATTGGTTTTATAAAATAAGTACTGCTTGTAAATATGAAAAAAACAAGTAATTATGTAAGCACAATGCTGGAGTGCTTAATTAACATACATGTAATTCTCATGTATGCCATTTTTGCATAGAGACAAGGTCTGAATGAACTGGGTTTCGCCTGAGTGGTTACCGGGACCCAAATTTGGGGTGTAAAGAATAGAACCACTGTTACCTGCCATGCATGTCGTAAGAGGCGACTAAGGAGGTTTGGCTGAAATCGGATGCATGTGTCCTAAGCGTGCAGAAGTCTATGTGTTTAGGGGCCTACCAAACCAATGTGCAACGTATACACGTTCTTGGCAAAGTTCAAACAAATCACAAAGATTTATTAAAATTGGTCGTAAAGAACAAACGCGAAGAAGAATGAACTGGGTTTGAATCTCAACAAACAAAATATTAAAATACAAAGTAGAATAACTTTTTAATAAAAAGTACAACAGAAATTTTCACTAAAGGACTTTAATATGCAAATGATACAAAATGCAAATAAGAGTAAAATATGATGGCACAGTAGGAATATACCATACAGAAAATTAGCTTCTTTTGTCATCACACCGCTACTGGTTTGTTGCCAGTGTCATAGTTTTCTATTTTTGTCTTGTGCTGCTCTAGTGGCTTGGGCAATAGTTATTTTTGTTCTTCGACAGGATTCTTCTGTGGTATCTAACCATCTTTTTCGTGGTCTTCCTCTCGACTTCTTTCCTGATGTTCTGTTGTAGAAGACTGTTTACTGTGGAGTTTTGTTGCATTCTTATTAGGTGGCCGAACCACTTCATTATTTATTTCTGCATGTTTAGTTTATTTGGACAAAAAAAAAGTATGACTTGAATCTCAGGTGTTGCCACGTAACTATATGTTTCCTGAATGAAGAATGCCTACATAACTTCTGCGTCCAGAAA